>CM040127.1:258226684-258940855 GCA_022559845.1 Amorphophallus konjac
GTGACATTAGTTTCCGTCACAAATTCCGTTGTTATTAAGGACATACTAGACTCCCTCTGAAGATCCGTCTATAATTATAGACGGAATATATTCCGTCTTTATATACGTCGCAAATTTGGGACAGATATTCAGACGGAAATAATCCGTCTGAAATTACAGACAGAAATAAGTTCCATTCGTATTTCCGTCGGAAAATTCCGCCTTTCCCGCCCCTCCCTCCCACCTCTTCCACCCGGCCCCATTTCCACCCCCCCACTCTCCCTCTCACTCTCTCCTTCCTCTGCCCTCTGCTTGCGGTCGTCGCCGCAGGAGCCGCCGTCCTCGCCGTCGCCGGAGGCCCCGCCATCCTCGCCGTCACCGGAGACCCTGCCGTCCTCGCCGTCGCCGCCATTCGCCAACCTCCCTCCCTCTCACGGTCGTGGTCGCCATCGCCGCCATCATCCTCTTCCCACGGTCGCCATCGCCGCCGGCCGGTAAGTGGCCTCCCTCTCCCTCTCTCTCTCCCGATCATGTTCCCCTCCCTCAATCCCTCTCCCCTGTCCGGCTCCCTCACTCCCTCTCCCTCTCCCCTCTCGCGCTCCCTCACTCCCTCTGGCCGCCCTCCCCCACCCCCTCCACTGCCCTCTCTTTCCCTGTCCATGGCCCCTCTCCCCCTCGCATTATGATGATGTTCTTGTAAACTCTAGTTTGAACATTAGGTGGATGTATTTTAATTTGTAGAATCTATCTAAAAACTCGTTGGAGTGAGATATCGCAGATTCCGAAAATAGACTCAGTTTGAACATGTCTTATTCTCCTCCAAAAATCTATCAGGGCGCATAAGTCAAGATCTTAATACTACATTTGATTAAAATGATAGAGATGTCAGATATTTTAATGAGTAGAATTTTAAAACTCATCCCCACAAATCCAACCAAACTCCACCTAATGGAGTCATAGATAATTTGGACCCGTGGCCTAAGTGACCGTCTCACTCCCTGCCCAAATTGGCCACTGTGAACAATTTCACATCACTTGGGGTCTCCCTGGGTAGCTTCTTCCTGATTAATTTGGACTGAATTAGACTGGGGAGACTCGTCGGACCCACGGAGACTGATTTGGACTGAACAACCATGGGTTTAGTTTAACGATACACAGGTTATTTTTTTTAAAAAAAATAAATCGCTTGTGTGAAATGCTACACATGTTCCTAGTCTTGCCCCGGATGGAACTTGATAGCTGCATTTTTCCTTTCCCGGGCATGTGGCATTCTAAACGCAATAAATAGCCAGAGTTTACAAGAACACCATCAAAGAACCTTCATTCAATCAACAATCATTAATTTTTAGTTCAGATGGTATGCAGGAAAGTGAAGTTCCAACTTCTGATCCGAGAAACAATGTCCTTTTTGGAGTTGACATTGATAACCCTCTTGGGATACCAATGCCTAGTGATCCTTTACTAGCAAAAAACATAAGCTCTGGCAAAGACTATCAGACTAATCTCACTTCAAACAACATTATTTCCAATTCCAGTGGCTCCAAGGAAACTCAAGTAGAATTCTCAACATCAATTGTTTCTCAATCTTTTGGGGTTCCAGATGTGGCATTTAATTCTAGTGACTCCACTAATGATAGCAGCTTTTTGATTGGTAGATCAATAGATATCACTCGGTCTTCGGGCAATGATGAGTTGAAGCAGGATCTTGCTCGACTGTTCAGCATACAGAGGAGAGGGGGGAGCTCTGTGGGAGGGGGGTGGAGCTTGGTGGGACGGGGAGCTCGGTGGGAGGGGGGAGGGGCATCCGAGAGGGTTCCAGTGGGGGGGAGCTCGGTGGGAGGGGCATCCGAGAGGGTTCCAGTGGGGGGGGGGAGCTCTGTGGGAGGGGGGTGGGAGGGGGGGGAGCTCTGTGGGACGGGGAGCTCGGTGGGAGGGGGGAGGGGCATCCGAGAGGGTTCCAGTGGGGGGGGGAGCTCAGTGGGAGCAGGAGGGCGGGTGGGAGGGGGGGGAGGAGGGGGAGCTTTGTGGGAGGGGGGTGTCATGTCTCGAGTGGCTCGACAGGCCGAGTCGCAGACCGTTGAACCAGCTCGGAAGCTATAACTCAGTTCTGAGCGGGGTTAGTTAAATTAGATATCCCTGTTGCATTTTATTAGTTAGTGGCTGATGGATTAGTTGTTAGTTAGTGGTTGATGGATTAGCTGGAGTCATGTCTAATCGGATGCAATCTTTGGAGTCCAACTTCGAGAAATTTGAATCCCAAAATTCTCTGTCTGCTGTGGCTGATATTCCTGGTTCTTTTCGCCATAAGTTGCACGAGTTCCCTAAATTTGATGGGAGTTCTGACCCAGCTGAATGGCGATTCAAAGCTAATCGCTATTTTTACTGTAATAATGTTCCGGATACGCAACGAGTTACTATAGCATCTTATTATTTGGATGGAGAGGCCTTACAGTGGTTTTGGCATTTCTCTAGCTCTAAAGAATCTGTTTCTTGGCATGAGTTTTTAGCTGGGTTAGAGTCACGGTTTGGTGCAGTTTCTTCTGTGGATTCTCATGGGCAACTGAGTAAACTCAGACAAGTGGGTATAGTAGCTGCGTATCAATGGCAATTTGAGACCATGTGCAATAGAATAACTGGACTTTCTAAGAAGCATTTGCTGGGTGTTTTTCTGAGTGGTTTACGAGAGGATCTTGCCTGTGAAGTTCGCTCCTTCATGCCCCATTCCTTATCACATGCTATGGAGTTGGCAAGAATTCAAGAACAAATGTTTACTGCCAGACGCCGAGCTTCACCACACTTTATCTTTTCAGCACCTCAGACACTGAAACCTTTTACTCCAAACTCTCAACCAGCATTCTCCCCTAAAGGAGTAAACCCACCAGTTAAAAAGTTATCTACACAACAGTTGCAGGAACGAAAGGCTAAAGGCCTATGTTATAATTGTGATGATAAATGGCTTCCAGGCCACACATGCCAACCTCATAAACTTTTTTTACTGCATCTTATTCCGGATGATAGTGATTTTGCTCCTTCAGACAGTGTGGATCCGGAACCCTTCATTGAATTCTCTCCTGACATACAACCCTCTCTGTCAGCTCAATATGTTACTCACTTAGCATCACCGGGCACATTGAAAGTATTAGGGAAAATGGGTACCATGTATGTCCTGGTTTTGATTGACAATGGGAGCACCCATAATTTTTTGGACCCCCATGTTGTAAAGAAGTTGGGATTATCTGTGACAAACTTTGATTCCCACCCTGTCAAAATAGCTGCAGGTCTCCAAATCTCTTCACAGGGTTGGTGTCCTGGAGTTAACCTTAAGATGCCTGGCATGTAATTTACTTTAGACTTTTTAATTCTTCCTCTTGGCAGTGTTGATGTGGTCTTGGGGAATACTTGGCTCTAGTTACTTGGAGATATAACCCTAAACGTTTCTCAAATGTCCATGAAGTTTTCCTTGAATGGTCAGGATTTCATATTACAAGGGCTTCCTAACCCTTCCACAAGTATTGTTTCTGCTAAAACAATATCTGCTGACCTTCCTAAATCCCGAAGCATCTATTCTTTACACTTGTTTTCCTTGGAAGCTTCGGATATTTCATCTACTTCTTGTGGGTTTACTGGGACTTCTTATTCTCAAGACATTTCCAGCATTCTAGAACAGTATTCAGCAGTTTTTTCTGAACCTCATGGCTTACCCCCATCCAGACCTTATGACCATCGGATTCAACTACTAGATGAAACAAAGCCAGTTTGTCAACCTTCTTATAGACATTCACCTCTACAGAAGACAGTTATTGAGCATCAAGTCAAGGACCTACTCTCCCTCTCTCATGTGCAATCAAGCACATGCCCTTTTTCTGCTCCAGTGTTATTAGTTCAGAAAAGGGATGGCTCATGGAGAATGTGTGTAGACTACCGAGCTCTGAATCAAAACACTGTTAAAGACAAATATCCCATACCCTTAGTAGATGATTTGTTGGATGAATTACATGGGTCCAAGTACTTTTCCAAGCTGGATTTGAGATCGGGTTATCATCAAATTAGAATGCATCCTGATGATGTTTACAAAACTGCCTTTAGAACACATGAGGGACACTATGAGTTTTTAGTCCTACCATTTGGGCTTACAAAAATGCACCCTCTACCTTTCAGAACTTGATGAATGACATATTCAAAGGCTGTATGAGGAAGTCTGTCTTGGTTTTCTTTGATGATATCTTAGTTTACAATGTTGACTGGGACCTCCATTTAGTGCACTTGCGACAGGTTCTGCAGATCCTAGCAGACAACCAATTGTATGCTAAAATGTCTAAATGTGTGTTTGGGGTCAGAGAAATTGAGTATCTTGGCCACATTATTTCAGAAAAAGGGGTTGCTATGGACATGTCTAAACTACAAGCCATTTCTACTTGGCCTGTACCCCGGTCTGTGAGGGCTTTGAGAGGATTCTTAGGGCTTACAGGATACTACAGAAAATTTATTAAAAACTATGGTCTTATTGCTGCACCTCTGACCAGTCTTCTTAAGAAGGACAGTTATAGTTGGAGCCCATCTTCTCATCAAGCCTTCTTACAGCTTAAAGAGGCTATGTCAACTGCCCCAGTTCTTGCCTTGCCTGATTTTTCAGAAACTTTTGTAGTCGAGTGTGATGCTAGTGGAACTGGCATGGGAGCAATTCTCATGCAAAAAGGCCGTCCTACCATTCTTGAGGCCGTAGATGCTCCACTGAGGTTGAAAGTGATCCCATTTGAACCTTGTCTTATGATGATAAGAAGATATAGAGAAATGGAATGACCACATATCTTAAGTAGTACATATATACAAAGATGTGGATAAATGCAAAGAAATCAGAATTCTCTATAGCAATAGGTAAATACCCAAAAAATTCGTTTTGTGATTTAAAACTTTGTGGATTTTAATTGCATGTAAATATAATTTTAAATCTGATTTTAATAGAAATTTGATGTTAATTTGACTCAAAAATGTAGATTGTTTAGCTTCGATGTTCTTCATTTGAAAATTTTTGTAATTTGGGTGTTATTTAATTTGATATGTGCATAATGATAATTGCGTTGTTATTTAATTTTATGTTATATAAATGCATGGGGTATTCCCTGTGAGTTGAGGTGCGTGGGTGCGACCTAACATTACACGCACCTCAGGAGAGCGCGTTAAAACCGTGTCAATGTGCCTTCCCGTTCAAGACTTTGGGATTGATGTGTATGTTCTCATTTGTTTATGAGAATGTATATATCTACCTCAAAGTCTTGAATTGTCCCGTTTGGACAGTCTGTGAATGTTTGATCGCACTTAGGCAGTCATTTACTATATATGTTTGTATGGTTTGTTGAGAATTTCGGTTGCGTCTCCTCACTCTTCTCTGATATACCATTATTGATTTTGAGTGTTTTCTTAACCACTTACTTGTAAGTGTTTAAGAAAATTTCAAAATCAATAAATATATTTGGTATATCGGAGAAGTGTGGGGAGATGATGCCGAAATTTTTAGCAAATCGTGCAGCACATATAGTAAGTGATTGTGCGATCAAACCTTCATGGATGGGTTAAAAAGTGATAATCTAATCAATATTCCTCTTCCAACTGCAAATGGTCTATGATGAACGATGTGAGGAAAGGGTCGGGTGTAATATTATGAGTAATGATTTGAAAGTTAGGATGTGTATTGTCATTTATTGGGTGCAGGCAAAATGTCGACAGATCGTTCATGGATGTATCGTAGAATAGTTGACCGGGTGGTGTCAGATGACTTTAAGCTTGGGGTTGAGAGTTTCATTCAATTTGCATTGGGGAATCCAAATGCAGCAATAGATCGCGACGGTCACATTCGATGCCCTTGTTCAAGTTGTAGAAACTTGAGGTGGTGTTCAACATGGGATGTGCAACATCATTTGTACACGAAAGGGTTCGTGGATGGTTATACGAATTGGACGTGTCATGGTGAGCAATTCTTGAGGTATGAGCCCGACAATATTGCAGGCACAAGTGGGTACGTGGATATGGTTGTAGATGCTGCTGGTCCTAGTTTTAATATTCACGATGAAGCGCCGAATAAGACAGCCGGAAGATTTTATGAACTACTTAGGGATGCTGATGAGCCGCTGTGGGATGGTTGTGAAAATCACACTCGATTGTCTGCAGTGTCACAGTTGTTGAACTTGAAATCTGAATTTCACATCAGTGAGACTTGTTTTGACCGTCTCCTCCTCTTGATCAAGAGTATGTTGCCTCGAGACGAGAAGTTGCCAGAAACTTTTTACCGTGCAAAAAAGATGGTCAATGACTTAGGACTTGGATATGTGAAAATAGATGCATGTCCGAATCATTGTATGTTATATTACAAAGATGATGCAGATAAGATATCATGTTCCATTTGTGGCCATGACAGATTCAAACCTAAGGGGGGGGGTCAATTCAAAGGCAAAAGATGTACCTTACAAGGCGTTGCGATACTTCCCTCTTGTGCCTAGGCTGCAGCGACTGTATATGTCCTCAAAGACGGCTCGACATATGACATGGCACACCGAAAGAGTACGTCGTGCCGATGATATAATCAGTCATCCTGCCGATGGTGAAGCTTGGACTCACTTTAGTCGTACTCATCTTGCCTTTTCAAGGGAGTCACGTAATGTTCGATTGGGTTTATGCACAGATGGCTTTAATCCATTCGGTGGTTCAGTGGCAGCTTATTCTTGTTGGCCAGTGTTCATGACACCGTACAACCTTCCGCCGCACATGTGCATGAAGCGAGAAAATCTATTTTTGTCCCTAGTAATTCCTGGTCCAAAAAGTCCCGGAAAAAATTTGGACATATATCTCAGGCCGTTGATTGATGAGCTCAAATTTTTATGGACTGATGGAGTTGTTACTTATGATGCATATAGGAAGAAAAATTTTATTATGAAGGCTGCACTGATGTGGACAATAAGTGACTTCCCTGCATATGGAATGCTATCTGGTTGGAGCACACATGGGAGGCTAGCATGTCCTTACTGTATGGAAGATACCAAATCATTTGTATTGAAACATGGGGGGAAAAGCTGCTGGTTTGATTGCCATCGGCGGTTGCTACCAAGTGACCATCCTTTTCGAAGGCAAAAAGACTCGTTTAAAAAAAATACTGTTGAAATGGATGAAGCTGACTTGCAACGGGTGTCGGGTCTACATATGGCGTCACGGGTGCACAATTTACCAGATGTAGTTCAATTGTCTGGTAGCACACGGCAACTCCCTAATTTTGGAAAGGATCACAACTGGGTCAAGAAAAGCATTTTTTGGGAATTACCTTATTGGTCAACTCTTCTTGTACGACACAATCTGGATGTCATGCATACCGAGAAGAATTTTTTTGATAATGTGTTCAATACGATCATGAATGTTAAAGGGAAAACAAAGGACAACGCCAAAGCACGTATGGATTTAAAGATGCTTTGTAGACGTCCAGAACTGGAACTACAAAGTGTCAATGGCAAAACTGTGCAGCCTAAAGCAACTTATGTGCTTCATGATACACAGATCAAGGAAGTATGCCAGTGGTTGAAACAGCTGAGATTCCCAGATGGATATGCATCCAACATAGCCCGTTGTGTGAATGTTAATGAGGGGAAAATATATGGTATGAAAAGTCACGACTGTCATGTGTTCATGGAGAGGCTACTGCCCATTGCATTTCGTGATTTGTTGCCAAAGCAGATATGGGGAGCACTAGCTGAGATGAGTCAATTTTTCAAGATTTTATGTGCATCTGAACTCAGACTTCGGGATGTACAAACTATCGAACAAGAAGTTGTCACAACCATTTGCAAGCTAGAGAAGATATTTCCTCCGGCATTCTTTGATTCGATGGAGCACCTGGTCGTTCATTTGCCATATGAGGCTATCGTCGGAGGTCCAGTACAATTTCGATGGATGTATCCATTTGAGAGGTATGTGACAATTTTTGTTAACTTATAAGTCGTCCATAGCCGCTACATATTGTTGCCATCTGACTTGTTGTTGTAGGTGCATGCATGAATTAAAAATGAAAGTTCGCAACAAGGCACAGGTGGAGGGTTCGATTGCTGAGGCATACATTCTTGAAGAAATTTCGAACTTCTGTTCTATGTACTTTGAGCCAGAGATTCAAACTCGTCGTACTCGACCTCCACGTAATGATGATGGGGGAGTGGATGAATCGTCCGATCGGCTCTCCATATTTAAACATCCTGGACGTGCGTTCGGACGTTGCTTGACTCGCACGCTCGAAGATAGAGAGTTGCACGCCGCTGAGATATATATTCTTTTGAATTGCCTCGAGATTGAACCTTATGTTGAGTAAGATCTTAATTCACATTTCCAGCAACTCCATAAGTCTATACATCCTCAAAGTCTATACAACATTGACTTCACAAAGTCTATACATTGGCTTCCTCAAAGTCTATACATTGGCTTCCTCAAAGTCTATACATCCTCAAAGTCTATACATTGGCTTCCTCAAAGTCTATACATTCACTTCCTCAATGTCTATATATTGGCTTTCTCAAAGTCTATACATTCACTTCCTCAAAGTCTATACATTGGCTTCCTCAAAGTCTATACAACATTGACTTCACAAAGTCTATACATTGGCTTCCTCAAAGTCTATACATCCTCAATGTCTATACATTGGCTTCCTCAAAGTCTATACATTCACTTCCTCAAAGTCTATACATTGGCTTCCTCAAAGTCTATACAACATTGACTTCACAAAGTCTATACATTGGCTTCCTCAAAGTCTATACATCCTCAAAGTCTATACATTGGCTTTCTCAAAGTCTATACATTCACTTCCTCAAAGTCTATACAATGGCTTCCTCAAAGTCTATACAACATTGACTTCACAAAGTCTATACATTGGCTTCCTCAAAGTCTATACATCCTCAAAGTCTATACATTGGCTTCCTCAAAGTCTATACTTCACTTCCTCAAAGTCTATACATTGGCTTCCTCAAAGTCTATACATTGACTTCACAAAGTCTATACATTGGCTTCCTCAAAGTCTATACATTGCTTCCTCAAAGTCTATACATCCTCAAAGTCTATACATTGGCTTCCTCAAAGTCTATACATTGACTTCCTCAAAGTCTATACATTGGCTTCCTCAAAGTCTATACAACATTGACTTCACAAAGTCTATACATTGGCTTTATCAAATTTTTTTAATCATTTTTTTTACGGGGTGCTACATTTATATTGCAGACAATTTGATTCAGAATTAGCTGAAAAATGTCCAAATATCCAGGATGTGGAGATTGAAAAAGAACGCGAGAAGTTTTTTTCCAAATGGCTAAGAAACCGAGTTAGTGTGAACTCTGAATATATATGTTTGTATTTACGTATGTTGAGGTAATTGTTATTATTTTAACTACTCTAATTTGAATATAGGTTGAACAAGGTCTCATTACTGATCAAAGAGTACAACAGATAAGTTATGGCCCCTCGAACCAGACACGTGCCTATCCGGGATATATTGTGAATGGATACAAATTTCATACAAGGGATTATGGGCGAAATAAGTCTACGATGAACAGCGGCGTATGTGTGAAGGGAAGTTTATACAATGAAATGGAATTGGACTACTATGGTATTCTTGAAGAAGTCTTAGAACTTCAGTATTTGGGACAAGACAATCATGTATACATATTTAAGTGTCAATGGTTTGATCCTAATTCTGTTCTACATGACACAAATTATGGGATTGTCAATGTCAAGCATAGGTCTAAACTTAAGACCTATGAACCGTTCATTTTAGCCGCACAAGCCCAGCAAGTGTACTATTCAAGCTATCCATCATCCAAGAATAGAGATTGGTGGGCAGTTTGCAGGGTTAATTCAAAACTCTTTCCCACTTATGAGTTAACTATGAGTGGAGATGTCTCAGAGGTTGCTCGTGCTGAATATTATCAATCAGACGAAGTTGGCGTTGTCGGTTCCTCTAGGTTTAATCTGGACGAATCTGATGAGCCACTGTCATTACGTACGCGAGATGGAGTGGAAGAAGTCGATCCGACGGAGCTAAATGTTGATGTTAGAGGGGAGGAAGAATCAGATGAAGACGAAGATTTTGAATCTCATGAGACTACTATGGATGACGAAGATGATGAAGTTGAGCTAGATATATCAACATGAGGGAGGCATGTTTTGATAATTTAGTAAGAAGATTCTTACTTTTAAGCATAATTTTAAATAACATTTGTCTAGCCTTATATAATTGTGGATTAATATGTATTAATTGTTTTGTTATTAATAAGGAAATGGTGCGAGGAGGTCGTACTAGGGGTGGGAGGAGATCTAGCAGTGAGAGGGGCGCTACTCCCTCCTCGCTACCATCTTCTTCAGACACAGGTATATTTGATCAATAAGTTAGCTATATAAATATTTTAATTATTTACAAACTTAAAAGAATTTATTTATAGGTGCAAGTGTCGGCTCACCACCACTTGTACATACGCCACCACCTCCCGCTACAGGTATGTATATTTTAATTTAAATTCTTGAACATTTGTTCTACTTATGAAAATAAGTTCTTGCAGGTCTCAGTGGCCTCCCACCTGTTGTGCATACGCCACTCCCACCACCTCCCGCTGCAGGTATGTATATTTTAATTATATGTTCGTAATATTTGTATCACTCCACATGACAATAAATTCTTGCAGGTCTCAGTGGCAAAAAGACTCGAGGATCATGTATGTATATTTTAATTTAAATTCTTCAATATTTGTTCTACTTATGACAATAAATTCTTGCAGGTCTCAGTGGCCTCCCACCTGTTGTGCATACGCCACCCCCACCACCTCCCGCTGCAGGTATGTATATTTTAATTATATGTTCGCAGTATATGTATCACTCCACATGACAATAAATTCTTGCAGGTCTCAGTGGCCTCCCACCTGTTGTGCATACGCCACCCCCACCACCTCCCGCTGCAGGTATGTATATTTTAATTATATGTTCGCAGTATATGTATCACTCCACATGACAATAAATTCTTGCAGGTCTCAGTGGCCTCCCACCTGTTGTGCATACGCCACCCCCACCACCTCCCGCTGCAGGTATGTATATTTTAATTATATGTTCGCAGTATATGTATCACTCCACATGACAATAAATTCTTGCAGGTCTCAGTGGCCTCCCACCTGTTGTGCATACGCCACCCCCACCACCTCCCGCTGCAGGTATGTATATTTTAATTATATGTTCGCAGTATATGTATCACTCCACATGACAATAAATTCTTGCAGGTCTCAGTGGCCTCCCACCTGTTGTGCATACGCCACCCCCACCACCTCCCGCTGCAGGTATGTATATTTTAATTATATGTTCGCAGTATATGTATCACTCCACATGACAATAAATTCTTGCAGGTCTCAGTGGCCTCCCACCTGTTGTGCATACGCCACCCCCACCACCTCCCGCTGCAGGTATGTATATTTTAATTATATGTTCGCAGTATATGTATCACTCCACATGACAATAAATTCTTGCAGGTCTCAGTGCCCTCCCACCACCTCCCACTTGTACAGGGCCCACCCCCACCAGTCAGCCCCTTGACGATGCCGGCAGTTGTCACGAGGGAGGCACGACCCATGATAGACGTCGCCCGTGTTGGGTATCCGGGTAAATCTATAAGGTTATATTACATTAATTAGCCCTCAACTGTCTAATATGAATATTTTGACATTTGCAATTGCAGTATGAAATTTGAACCCCACAGCGCTGTCCATCATTCCACCGAACTCATGTTGGCACATGTGCCCGGGGCAGCTTCCACTTTCAGAGATTTTCGATGTCCGTCCGCGATTCATTGTACAACATGTTCTTAGTAAGTAATTACGTCATTTAATTCAAGTATTTCCCAAAGTCAATTTACAACTTTATACTAAGTGTGAAAAGTAATTGATTTACAGCGGTCTTTTCAATTCACATGTGGACATGACGCGGCGAGATGTCGTCGTGCCTGGGAGTCTACTATGCTCTCAAGTTACAAGAGGAAAATACATGAGGCCCGAGCACACGCTAAAAAATTGAGTGGGGGGAGTGAAGACCGACAATTGTGGAAGGCGCATCGCCCTCTATGGATGAGGCAGGAGGATTGGGAGATATCTTGTGACCATTTTGCCGACCCCAAGTGGATAGAAAAGTCCGAAAAAGCCAAAGCAAACAGGGCGTCAAAACCAGGTTCAAATTTGCATACGAGTGGGTCCATCTCTTATGCGGCTCATAAACAAAAATTGGTAAGTAATATACCAATTTATCTTCTTACAATTTATCCCAATATTTGACTTTTTTTTACTATGAATTGTATAACAGGCTGTGGAGCTTAATCGACCTCCGTCGTTCCTCGAGGTGTTCGACAGAACACACAAAAAGAAGGGGACTAATGATTTTGTGAGTGACACAGCTAAGTCAGCAGCGGTAAGTTTATCTACATATGTAACTTGTACCGTTCATTTAAATCGGCATGTAATTCATATGAAATTGACTAGTTATTTTATTCAATTTGTAGGAAACATATAGCAAAGCAGTGACAGAGAAGTACGGGGAGGGAGACACGCAGCAGCCGGAGTTCGATCCGGTGGAGTGGGTGGCAGCAGCTGGCGTACCGAAGAAAGGCCGACTATATGGTTTTGGGGAGAGCCTAGACGCAAGCGCGGTGACATCAGCGTGTGCGAGTTCTAGCTATACTTCTTCCAGTGGCAGTGCCTTCACTATACCTTCCGTTGCCCCCAGCGCTTCTGCCAGCGACATGATGGACATGGTCCGATCGCAGATTTCTGATATGCAGCGGCAGCAGCAGCATTTCCAGCAAGAGATCTCTAGCCAAGTGTCAGTATTCTTGCAGGCAATCAGTGGCCTCCTCTCCCAGAGCGGAATGGTCCCTCAGCAATCCACCACCACCACAGCACAGCCCGCACAGGTGAGTGTTTACTATGTTTTTATTTTGATGGAATTACTCAATTATGTTCATTATTAATTTTAAAACTCATTTACTTCAGAAGAATTGAGAAAATCCGGGGGCCGGGGGTCTAAAACTTGAAATACCAGCCGGATGGCCGTGCCGATTGTTCCAACACGACCGGGGAGATGAAAGTGACTTGGCAGAACTGACGGAATCCAAATCGGATGCCCGGTTTGAGCTCGGCGCTCAAAGTTCATTTCTAAAATACACTTGGTTCAAATGAACTGCCAGGTCGGGGCCGGGGGTCTAAAACTTGAAATACCGGCCGGATGCCCGTGCCGATCATTCCAACACGACCGGGGAGATGAAAGTGACTTGTCAGAACTGACGGAATCCAAATCGGATGCCCGGTTTGAGCTCGGCGCTCAAACTTCATTTCTAAAATACACTTGGTTCAAATGAACTGCCAGGTCGGGGCCGGGGGTCTAAAACTTGAAATACCGGCCGGATGCCCGTGCCGATCATTCCAACACGACCGGGGAGATGAAAGTGACTTGTCAGAACTGACGGAATCCAAATCGGATGCCCGGTTTGAGCTCGGCGCTCAAACTTCATTTCTAAAATACACTTGGTTCAAATGAACTGCCAGGTCGGGGCCGGGGGTCTAAAACTTGAAATACCGGCCGGATGCCTTGCCGATCATTCCAACACGACCGGGGAGATGAAAGTGACTTGTCAGAACTGACGGAATCCAAATCGGATGCCCGGTTTGAGCTCGGCGCTCAAACTTCATTTCTAAAATACACTTGGTTCAAATGAACTGCCAGGTCGGGGCCGGGGGTCTAAAACTTGAAATACCGGCCGGATGGCCATGCCGATCATTCCAACACGACCGGGGAGATGAAAGTGACTTGTCAGAACTGACGGAATCCAAATCGGATGCCCGGTTTGAGCTCGGCGCTCAAAGTTCATTTCTAAAATACACTTGGTTCAAATGAACTGCCAGGTCGGGGCCGGGGGTCTAAAACTTGAAATACCGGCCGGATGCCATGCCGATCATTCCAACACGACCGGGGAGATGAAAGTGACTTGTCAGAACTGACGGAATCCAAATCGGATGCCCGGTTTGAGCTCGGCGCTCAAACTTCATTTCTAAAATACACTTGGTTCAAATGAACTGCCAGGTCGGGGCCGGGGGTCTAAAACTTGAAATACCGGCCGGATGCCCATGCCGATCTTTCCAACACGACCGGGGAGATGAAAGTGACTTGTCAGAACTGACGGAATCCAAATCGGATGCCCGGTTTGAGCTCGGCGCTCAAACTTCATTTCTAAAATACACTTGGTTCAAATGAACTGCCAGGTCGGGGCCGGGGGTCTAAAACTTGAAATACCGGCCGGATGCCCGTGCCGATCATTCCAACACGACCGGGGAGATGAAAGTGACTTGTCAGAACTGACGGAATCCAAATCGGATGCCCGGTTTGAGCTCGGCGCTCAAACTTCATTTCTAAAATACACTTGGTTCAAATGAACTGCCAGGTCGGGGCCGGGGGTCTAAAACTTGAAATACCGGCCGGATGCCCGTGCCGATCATTCCAACACGACCGGGGAGATGAAAGTGACTTGTCAGAACTGACGGAATCCAAATCGGATGCCCGGTTTGAGCTCGGCGCTCAAACTTCATTTCTAAAATACACTTGGTTCAAATGAACTGCCAGGTCGGGGCCGGGGGTCTAAAACTTGAAATACCGGCCGGATGCCCGTGCCGATCATTCCAACACGACCGGGGAGATGAAAGTGACTTGTCAGAACTGACGGAATCCAAATCGGATGCCCGGTTTGAGCTCGGCGCTCAAACTTCATTTCTAAAATACACTTGGTTCAAATGAACTGCCAGGTCGGGGCCGGGGGTCTAAAACTTGAAATACCGGCCGGATGCCCATGCCGATCATTCCAACACGACCGGGGAGATGAAAGTGACTTGTCAGAACTGACGGAATCCAAATCGGATGCCCGGTTTGAGCTCGGCGCTCAAACTTCATTTCTAAAATACACTTGGTTCAAATGAACTGCCAGGTCGGGGCCGGGGGTCTAAAACTTGAAATACCGGCCGGATGCCCATGCCGATCGTTCCAACACGACCGGGGAGATGAAAGTGACTTGTCAGAACTGACGGAATCCAAATCGGATGCCCGGTTTGAGCTCGGCGCTCAAACTTCATTTCTAAAATACACTTGGTTCAAATGAACTGCCAGGTCGGGGCCGGGGGTCTAAAACTTGAAATACCGGCCGGATGCCAGTGCCGATCATTCCAACACGACCGGGGAGATGAAAGTGACTTGTCAGAACTGACGGAATCCAAATCGGATGCCCGGTTTGAGCTCGGCGCTCAAAGTTCATTTCTAAAATACACTTGGTTCAAATGAACTGCCAGGTCGGGGCCGGGGGTCTAAAACTTGAAATACCGGCCGGAGGCCAGTGCCGATCATTCCAACACGACCGGGGAGATGAAAGTGACTTGTCAGAACTGACGGAATCCAAATCGGATGCCCGGTTTGAGCTCGGCGCTCAAACTTCATTTCTAAAATACACTTGGTTCAAATGAACTGCCAGGTCGGGGCCGGGGGTCTAAAACTTGAAATACCGGCCGGATGCCCGTGCCGATCATTCCAACACGACCGGGGAGATGAAAGTGACTTGTCAGAACTGACGGAATCCAAATCGGATGCCCGGTTTGAGCTCGGCGCTCAAACTTCATTTCTAAAATACACTTGGTTCAAATGAACTGCCAGGTCGGGGCCGGGGGTCTAAAACTTGAAATACCGGCCGGATGCCCATGCCGATCATTCCAACACGACCGGGGAGATGAAAGTGACTTGTCAGAACTGACGGAATCCAAATCGGATGCCCGGTTTGAGCTCGGCGCTCAAACTTCATTTCTAAAATACACTTGGTTCAAATGAACTGCCAGGTCGGGGCCGGGGGTCTAAAACTTGAAATACCGGCCGGATGCCCGTGCCGATCATTCCAACACGACCGGGGAGATGAAAGTGACTTGTCAGAACTGACGGAATCCAAATCGGATGCCCGGTTTGAGCTCGGCGCTCAAACTTCATTTCTAAAATACACTTGGTTCAAATGAACTGCCAGGTCGGGGCCGGGGGTCTAAAACTTGAAATACCGGCCGGATGCCCGTGCCGATCATTCCAACACGACCGGGGAGATGAAAGTGACTTGTCAGAACTGACGGAATCCAAATCGGATGCCCGGTTTGAGCTCGGCGCTCAAACTTCATTTCTAAAATACACTTGGTTCAAATGAACTGCCAGGTCGGGGCCGGGGGTCTAAAACTTGAAATACCGGCCGGATGGCCGTGCCGATCATTCCAACACGACCGGGGAGATGAAAGTGACTTGTCAGAACTGACGGAATCCAAATCGGATGCCCGGTTTGAGCTCGGCGCTCAAACTTCATTTCTAAAATACACTTGGTTCAAATGAACTGCCAGGTCGGGGCCGGGGGTCTAAAACTTGAAATACCGGCCGGATGCCCGTGCCGATCATTCCAACACGACCGGGGAGATGAAAGTGACTTGTCAGAACTGACGGAATCCAAATCGGATGCCCGGTTTGAGCTCGGCGCTCAAACTTCATTTCTAAAATACACTTGGTTCAAATGAACTGCCAGGTCGGGGCCGGGGGTCTAAAACTTGAAATACCGGCCGGATGCCCGTGCCGATCATTCCAACACGACCGGGGAGATGAAAGTGACTTGTCAGAACTGACGGAATCCAAATCGGATGCCCGGTTTGAGCTCGGCGCTCAAACTTCATTTCTAAAATACACTTGGTTCAAATGAACTGCCAGGTCGGGGCCGGGGGTCTAAAACTTGAAATACCGGCCGGATGCCCGTGCCGATCATTCCAACACGACCGGGAGATGAAAGTGACTTGTCAGAACTGACGGAATCCAAATCGGATGCCCGGTTTGAGCTCGGCGCTCAAACTTCATTTCTAAAATACACTTGGTTCAAATGAACTGCCAGGTCGGGGCCGGGGGTCTAAAACTTGAAATACCGGCCGGATGCCCATGCCGATCATTCCAACACGACCGGGGAGATGAAAGTGACTTGTCAGAACTGACGGAATCCAAATCGGATGCCCGGTTTGAGCTCGGCGCTCAAACTTCATTTCTAAAATACACTTGGTTCAAATGAACTGCCAGGTCGGGGCCGGGGGTCTAAAACTTGAAATACCGGCCGGATGCCCATGCCGATCATTCCAACACGACCGGGGAGATGAAAGTGACTTGTCAGAACTGACGGAATCCAAATCGGATGCCCGGTTTGAGCTCGGCGCTCAAACTTCATTTCTAAAATACACTTGGTTCAAATGAACTGCCAGGTCGGGGCCGGGGGTCTAAAACTTGAAATACCGGCCGGATGCCCATGCCGATCATTCCAACACGACCGGGGAGATGAAAGTGACTTGTCAGAACTGACGGAATCCAAATCGGATGCCCGGTTTGAGCTCGGCGCTCAAAGTTCATTTCTAAAATACACTTGGTTCAAATGAACTGCCAGGTCGGGGCCGGGGGTCTAAAACTTGAAATACCGGCCGGATGCCCGTGCCGATCATTCCAACACGACCGGGGAGATGAAAGTGACTTGTCAGAACTGACGGAATCCAAATCGGATGCCCGGTTTGAGCTCGGCGCTCAAACTTCATTTCTAAAATACACTTGGTTCAAATGAACTGCCAGGTCGGGGCCGGGGGTCTAAAACTTGAAATACCGGCCGGATGCCCATGCCGATCATTCCAACACGACCGGGGAGATGAAAGTGACTTGTCAGAACTGACGGAATCCAAATCGGATGCCCGGTTTGAGCTCGGCGCTCAAACTTCATTTCTAAAATACACTTGGTTCAAATGAACTGCCAGGTCGGGGCCGGGGGTCTAAAACTTGAAATACCGGCCGGATGCCCGTGCCGATCATTCCAACACGACCGGGGAGATGAAAGTGACTTGTCAGAACTGACGGAATCCAAATCGGATGCCCGGTTTGAGCTCGGCGCTCAAACTTCATTTCTAAAATACACTTGGTTCAAATGAACTGCCAGGTCGGGGCCGGGGGTCTAAAACTTGAAATACCGGCCGGATGCCCGTGCCGATCATTCCAACACGACCGGGGAGATGAAAGTGACTTGTCAGAACTGACGGAATCCAAATCGGATGCCCGGTTTGAGCTCGGCGCTCAAACTTCATTTCTAAAATACACTTGGTTCAAATGAACTGCCAGGTCGGGGCCGGGGGTCTAAAACTTGAAATACCGGCCGGATGCCCGTGCCGATCATTCCAACACGACCGGGGAGATGAAAGTGACTTGTCAGAACTGACGGAATCCAAATCGGATGCCCGGTTTGAGCTCGGCGCTCAAACTTCATTTCTAAAATACACTTGGTTCAAATGAACTGCCAGGTCGGGGCCGGGGGTCTAAAACTTGAAATACCGGCCGGATGCCCGTGCCGATCATTCCAACACGACCGGGGAGATGAAAGTGACTTGTCAGAACTGACGGAATCCAAATCGGATGCCCGGTTTGAGCTCGGCGCTCAAACTTCATTTCTAAAATACACTTGGTTCAAATGAACTGCCAGGTCGGGGCCGGGGGTCTAAAACTTGAAATACCGGCCGGATGCCCGTGCCGATCATTCCAACACGACCGGGGAGATGAAAGTGACTTGTCAGAACTGACGGAATCCAAATCGGATGCCCGGTTTGAGCTCGGCGCTCAAACTTCATTTCTAAAATACACTTGGTTCAAATGAACTGCCAGGTCGGGGCCGGGGGTCTAAAACTTGAAATACCGGCCGGATGCCCATGCCGATCATTCCAACACGACCGGGGAGATGAAAGTGACTTGTCAGAACTGACGGAATCCAAATCGGATGCCCGGTTTGAGCTCGGCGCTCAAACTTCATTTCTAAAATACACTTGGTTCAAATGAACTGCCAGGTCGGGGCCGGGGGTCTAAAACTTGAAATACCGGCCGGATGCCCGTGCCGATCATTCCAACACGACCGGGGAGATGAAAGTGACTTGTCAGAACTGACGGAATCCAAATCGGATGCCCGGTTTGAGCTCGGCGCTCAAACTTCATTTCTAAAATACACTTGGTTCAAATGAACTGCCAGGTCGGGGCCGGGGGTCTAAAACTTGAAATACCGGCCGGATGCCCATGCCGATCATTCCAACACGACCGGGGAGATGAAAGTGACTTGTCAGAACTGACGGAATCCAAATCGGATGCCCGGTTTGAGCTCGGCGCTCAAACTTCATTTCTAAAATACACTTGGTTCAAATGAACTGCCAGGTCGGGGCCGGGGGTCTAAAACTTGAAATACCGGCCGGATGCCCGTGCCGATCATTCCAACACGACCGGGGAGATGAAAGTGACTTGTCAGAACTGACGGAATCCAAATCGGATGCCCGGTTTGAGCTCGGCGCTCAAAGTTCATTTCTAAAATACACTTGGTTCAAATGAACTGCCAGGTCGGGGCCGGGGGTCTAAAACTTGAAATACCGGCCGGATGCCCGTGCCGATCATTCCAACACGACCGGGGAGATGAAAGTGACTTGTCAGAACTGACGGAATCCAAATCGGATGCCCGGTTTGAGCTCGGCGCTCAAACTTCATTTCTAAAATACACTTGGTTCAAATGAACTGCCAGGTCGGGGCCGGGGGTCTAAAACTTGAAATACCGGCCGGATGCCCGTGCCGATCATTCCAACACGACCGGGGAGATGAAAGTGACTTGTCAGAACTGACGGAATCCAAATCGGATGCCCGGTTTGAGCTCGGCGCTCAAACTTCATTTCTAAAATACACTTGGTTCAAATGAACTGCCAGGTCGGGGCCGGGGGTCTAAAACTTGAAATACCGGCCGGATGCCCGTGCCGATCATTCCAACACGACCGGGGAGATGAAAGTGACTTGTCAGAACTGACGGAATCCAAATCGGATGCCCGGTTTGAGCTCGGCGCTCAAACTTCATTTCTAAAATACACTTGGTTCAAATGAACTGCCAGGTCGGGGCCGGGGGTCTAAAACTTGAAATACCGGCCGGATGCCCGTGCCGATCATTCCAACACGACCGGGGAGATGAAAGTGACTTGTCAGAACTGACGGAATCCAAATCGGATGCCCGGTTTGAGCTCGGCGCTCAAACTTCATTTCTAAAATACACTTGGTTCAAATGAACTGCCAGGTCGGGGCCGGGGGTCTAAAACTTGAAATACCGGCCGGATGCCGTGCCGATCATTCCAACACGACCGGGGAGATGAAAGTGACTTGTCAGAACTGACGGAATCCAAATCGGATGCCCGGTTTGAGCTCGGCGCTCAAACTTCATTTCTAAAATACACTTGGTTCAAATGAACTGCCAGGTCGGGGCCGGGGGTCTAAAACTTGAAATACCGGCCGGATGCCCGTGCCGATCGTTCCAACACGACCGGGGAGATGAAAGTGACTTGTCAGAACTGACGGAATCCAAATCGGATGCCCGGTTTGAGCTCGGCGCTCAAACTTCATTTCTAAAATACACTTGGTTCAAATGAACTGCCAGGTCGGGGCCGGGGGTCTAAAACTTGAAATACCGCCGGATGCCCATGCCGATCATTCCAA
The DNA here is from genome assembly GCA_022559845.1 of Amorphophallus konjac. Taxonomy (NCBI): domain Eukaryota; kingdom Viridiplantae; phylum Streptophyta; class Magnoliopsida; order Alismatales; family Araceae; genus Amorphophallus; species Amorphophallus konjac. The sequence goes on from CM040127.1 coordinate 258,247,289, forward strand.
CACGACCGGGGAGATGAAAGTGACTTGTCAGAACTGACGGAATCCAAATCGGATGCCCGGTTTGAGCTCGGCGCTCAAACTTCATTTCTAAAATACACTTGGTTCAAATGAACTGCCAGGTCGGGGCCGGGGGTCTAAAACTTGAAATACCGGCCGGATGCCGTGCCGATCATTCCAACACGACCGGGGAGATGAAAGTGACTTGTCAGAACTGACGGAATCCAAATCGGATGCCCGGTTTGAGCTCGGCGCTCAAAGTTCATTTCTAAAATACACTTGGTTCAAATGAACTGCCAGGTCGGGGCCGGGGGTCTAAAACTTGAAATACCGGCCGGATGCCCGTGCCGATCATTCCAACACGACCGGGGAGATGAAAGTGACTTGTCAGAACTGACGGAATCCAAATCGGATGCCCGGTTTGAGCTCGGCGCTCAAACTTCATTTCTAAAATACACTTGGTTCAAATGAACTGCCAGGTCGGGGCCGGGGGTCTAAAACTTGAAATACCCGCCGGATGCCCGTGCCGATCATTCCAACACGACCGGGGAGATGAAAGTGACTTGTCAGAACTGACGGAATCCAAATCGGATGCCCGGTTTGAGCTCGGCGCTCAAACTTCATTTCTAAAATACACTTGGTTCAAATGAACTGCCAGGTCGGGGCCGGGGGTCTAAAACTTGAAATACCGGCCGGATGCCCATGCCGATCATTCCAACACGACCGGGGAGATGAAAGTGACTTGTCAGAACTGACGGAATCCAAATCGGATGCCCGGTTTGAGCTCGGCGCTCAAACTTCATTTCTAAAATACACTTGGTTCAAATGAACTGCCAGGTCGGGGCCGGGGGTCTAAAACTTGAAATACCGGCCGGATGCCCGTGCCGATCATTCCAACACGACCGGGGAGATGAAAGTGACTTGTCAGAACTGACGGAATCCAAATCGGATGCCCGGTTTGAGCTCGGCGCTCAAACTTCATTTCTAAAATACACTTGGTTCAAATGAACTGCCAGGTCGGGGCCGGGGGTCTAAAACTTGAAATACCGGCCGGATGCCCGTGCCGATCATTCCAACACGACCGGGGAGATGAAAGTGACTTGTCAGAACTGACGGAATCCAAATCGGATGCCCGGTTTGAGCTCGGCGCTCAAACTTCATTTCTAAAATACACTTGGTTCAAATGAACTGCCAGGTCGGGGCCGGGGGTCTAAAACTTGAAATACCGGCCGGATGCCCATGCCGATCATTCCAACACGACCGGGGAGATGAAAGTGACTTGTCAGAACTGACGGAATCCAAATCGGATGCCCGGTTTGAGCTCGGCGCTCAAACTTCATTTCTAAAATACACTTGGTTCAAATGAACTGCCAGGTCGGGGCCGGGGGTCTAAAACTTGAAATACCGGCCGGATGCCCGTGCCGATCATTCCAACACGACCGGGGAGATGAAAGTGACTTGTCAGAACTGACGGAATCCAAATCGGATGCCCGGTTTGAGCTCGGCGCTCAAACTTCATTTCTAAAATACACTTGGTTCAAATGAACTGCCAGGTCGGGGCCGGGGGTCTAAAACTTGAAATACCGGCCGGATGCCCGTGCCGATCATTCCAACACGACCGGGGAGATGAAAGTGACTTGTCAGAACTGACGGAATCCAAATCGGATGCCCGGTTTGAGCTCGGCGCTCAAACTTCATTTCTAAAATACACTTGGTTCAAATGAACTGCCAGGTCGGGGCCGGGGGTCTAAAACTTGAAATACCGGCCGGATGCCCGTGCCGATCATTCCAACACGACCGGGGAGATGAAAGTGACTTGTCAGAACTGACGGAATCCAAATCGGATGCCCGGTTTGAGCTCGGCGCTCAAACTTCATTTCTAAAATACACTTGGTTCAAATGAACTGCCAGGTCGGGGCCGGGGGTCTAAAACTTGAAATACCGGCCGGATGCCCTTGCCGATCATTCCAACACGACCGGGGAGATGAAAGTGACTTGTCAGAACTGACGGAATCCAAATCGGATGCCCGGTTTGAGCTCGGCGCTCAAACTTCATTTCTAAAATACACTTGGTTCAAATGAACTGCCAGGTCGGGGCCGGGGGTCTAAAACTTGAAATACCGGCCGGATGCCCGTGCCGATCATTCCAACACGACCGGGGAGATGAAAGTGACTTGTCAGAACTGACGGAATCCAAATCGGATGCCCGGTTTGAGCTCGGCGCTCAAACTTCATTTCTAAAATACACTTGGTTCAAATGAACTGCCAGGTCGGGGCCGGGGGTCTAAAACTTGAAATACCGGCCGGATGCCCGTGCCGATCGTTCCAACACGACCGGGGAGATGAAAGTGACTTGTCAGAACTGACGGAATCCAAATCGGATGCCCGGTTTGAGCTCGGCGCTCAAACTTCATTTCTAAAATACACTTGGTTCAAATGAACTGCCAGGTCGGGGCCGGGGGTCTAAAACTTGAAATACCGGCCGGATGCCCGTGCCGATCATTCCAACACGACCGGGGAGATGAAAGTGACTTGTCAGAACTGACGGAATCCAAATCGGATGCCCGGTTTGAGCTCGGCGCTCAAACTTCATTTCTAAAATACACTTGGTTCAAATGAACTGCCAGGTCGGGGCCGGGGGTCTAAAACTTGAAATACCGGCCGGATGCCCGTGCCGATCATTCCAACACGACCGGGAGATGAAAGTGACTTGTCAGAACTGACGGAATCCAAATCGGATGCCCGGTTTGAGCTCGGCGCTCAAACTTCATTTCTAAAATACACTTGGTTCAAATGAACTGCCAGGTCGGGGCCGGGGGTCTAAAACTTGAAATACCGGCCGGATGCCCATGCCGATCATTCCAACACGACCGGGGAGATGAAAGTGACTTGTCAGAACTGACGGAATCCAAATCGGATGCCCGGTTTGAGCTCGGCGCTCAAAGTTCATTTCTAAAATACACTTGGTTCAAATGAACTGCCAGGTCGGGGCCGGGGGTCTAAAACTTGAAATACCGGCCGGATGCCCGTGCCGATCATTCCAACACGACCGGGGAGATGAAAGTGACTTGTCAGAACTGACGGAATCCAAATCGGATGCCCGGTTTGAGCTCGGCGCTCAAACTTCATTTCTAAAATACACTTGGTTCAAATGAACTGCCAGGTCGGGGCCGGGGGTCTAAAACTTGAAATACCGGCCGGATGCCCATGCCGATCATTCCAACACGACCGGGGAGATGAAAGTGACTTGTCAGAACTGACGGAATCCAAATCGGATGCCCGGTTTGAGCTCGGCGCTCAAACTTCATTTCTAAAATACACTTGGTTCAAATGAACTGCCAGGTCGGGGCCGGGGGTCTAAAACTTGAAATACCGGCCGGATGCCCGTGCCGATCATTCCAACACGACCGGGGAGATGAAAGTGACTTGTCAGAACTGACGGAATCCAAATCGGATGCCCGGTTTGAGCTCGGCGCTCAAACTTCATTTCTAAAATACACTTGGTTCAAATGAACTGCCAGGTCGGGGCCGGGGGTCTAAAACTTGAAATACCGGCCGGATGCCCATGCCGATCATTCCAACACGACCGGGGAGATGAAAGTGACTTGTCAGAACTGACGGAATCCAAATCGGATGCCGGTTTGAGCTCGGCGCTCAAACTTCATTTCTAAAATACACTTGGTTCAAATGAACTGCCAGGTCGGGGCCGGGGGTCTAAAACTTGAAATACCGGCAGGATGCCCGTGCCGATCGTTCCAACACGACCGGGGAGATGAAAGTGACTTGTCAGAACTGACGGAATCAAAATTCATTTCTAAAATACACTTAGTTTAAATACTGTTTCAGGCTAGTGGTTGATTTATAAAATATGCAGTTATCAATTTGATATGTTTGCTTTCAATTTATGCTAATTTCTTCGCACTAATTTTTTTATCTATGAATGAATGTTATTATTTTTTTAATATAGGGGGATCCTTCTGCGGGCGGCGACAGAGGAGATGAGCAGGGCGGTGAGGATACGGACGATGAGGATATGGACGATGTACCGGATATTTCTTGATATTCATACGGATCAGTAGGGTTAATGTCTTTTTTTGTGGTATTTATTTGATCAGAATTTTATTTTTCAGTGGTGTTTATTTGATTAGCAGGTTCCCAATATTTTTTTTTAACATGTAGAATTTCTTGATGTTTATTTATGATTAAACAGGTTTTGTAAAATAATTTAAGATTTATAAAAAAAACGTAGATTTCAGACGGATTTTCAGACGGGATGTGCGACGAATATTGTCCGTCTATTATCCGTCGTAAAATCCGTTTGGAATATAGACGGATTTCAAACCACATTTCGGACAGGAGATGAGTTGAATTTCAGACGGTTATTTTATCTGTCGTAATATCCATTTGAAATAGCGACGGATTTCGGACGAGTTTTCATACGGTACATGATTTCAAACTAAGAGTTGGGCTTCATTTTAAGACGGTAACTATATTCCGTCGTAATAGCCGTCTGAAATTTCAGACGGATTTTCAAACGGAAAATATGTCCGTTGTAAATTTCAGACTGAAAATTTCAAATTTCAGATGGAAATGTCTCGTATGAAAGTCAGACGGAATTTGTGACTGATTAAATTCTGTCTTATTTTCAGACGGAATTTCTGACGGAAACATAAACTGTCACAAATTTGTGACTAAGAATTTCAGACGGTCGGTTTCAGTCTTAAATATGTCACAAATCCGTCACAAACGTGGTTTGTGATGGATTTTCAGATGGATTTCAGACGGATACGGGCCGTCTGAAATCCTGCTTTTTCTGGTAGTGTTCGGGGGGGTAGACGGATGAAAATTAACCGCCATTGGGAAATCCCAAGGGGCGTCATCCACAGATGAACCCACCCAAAAAAATTGGGTCTTCCACCCCTTGTGAGAAGAATCTTCTGCGGAAAGGGACACATAGCTCCTTCCCCTCCTCGCCTGAAGATAGAAGAAGCCCTTACCCGCGTGGGTTTGCTCCTTCAACTCAAAGAAAGAATTAAAAAGCTCCAAAGAAGTGTGAAGCCTGCACGAGCGGTAGAGGAAGATGAAACTATATGAGTTGGAGACCAACTAGATAGGAGCCAGTCGATAAAATTGAAGCAACCGCATGACAAAAGGGTGGAGAGGGAGGTGAAACCCACACTTCCAAGCCAAAAGGAAAGTACAAAAGAGGCCCGGACGGTAGGACAAGCTGGATTCATGAGGCTGTGACGGAGAGAAAAAATACTTCCACAGCAGCCCATACCGCTTTTCCATCCTCTTTACTTCAGCCTCGCCCAGCTCGCTGCGCATGGGATGCTCAGGCTGAGGCACCAAACTTCCCGCCCTTGGCCCGGCTTCGCGCATCTCGGTCGAAGGATGTTGCTCCGCCATGGGAGAAAGAGAGGAACTGGAAGAGGAGGAAAAGAGTGCCGAATCAGATGATTCTGGAGGAGGTGGAAACTGGTGAATTGCCGCCGCCGTAATCTCCACTAGCTCTGCAAAGGCCTCCACGAGTCACTGCTCTTCCTGATCCCTCTCGCGATGCATGAGCCCTTCCGAAATACTGGTGCGATAGAAAAAGGAAACCCTAAACGAAGGTGGTTTGGGACGCAAGCACGCATAATATTTATCTCCCCATGAACTTGGTGGGAAACGGCGTGACGTTCCGAAACCCAAGGAGAGGGTTCCTCACATCGACTCAAAAGAGTCATCATTGCAGGCAAACTCCCAGGACAACCGCATTAAGTGTCCCATGTCGGAGATAATTTCCCACCCAAATTGAGCCACCAATGTCATCCCCATAACTACTACTAATCCGAGCCCAATCTTGGCTCGGGAGTAGGAGGGGGACAAGTGGAGAGGGGGAAAATCTACCGTCCGAGAGCACGGCCCAGCTAGGTCGAATTCGACCAAAGCAGGCCCACCTCCCCAAAGTGACAGCCCCATTTTGGGCCCACTTACTTCAAGCCCAAAAACCCACCCAGAGCAGCACTTCCTAGGTAGCCCTCAGGTCTGAAAGTCCGAGTGACAGATCGGTCGAGAGATCCCCTGCAGGGATCCGACAAGGCCTACCCGAGCTATACACTCATCGCTCAGGATAAGATCCCGAGCAAGCGACTCTGGCTCAGACCGACTGTCGAAAGCTCAACCAGGCGTCCGTTATGCATCCAGCAGGAGCAGGGAACTCCAAGAGATAGGGGAGAGCAAGAGTCCTTATGCCATAAAGAGCCCACTACGAGAACGTAACTCCCTGAAACCCCCTCAGCTCCCTGGACTGTTACGATAAACGGATTGCTATATAAACTCCAGGGAGACCCTCCGAGAGGAAACATGCATCGATCCTCAGAGCAAACCACCACACCTCTCGGTGGAGAATAATCTCACGCCCCCTCCTCCTCCTACCCTCTTTCTTCGCATTCATGCTCTATCGCACTTGCTGACTTAAGCATCAGAGGGTTTTCCCCAGCGACTCCTCCCTGGGTACCTCTGATCTGTTTCCTGTCTTGCAGTTCATACAGACGTGGTGATCGTGACTAAAGATTCTTCCTGGATCTCACAGCTCAGGATCAGGGCGAGATTACGCCTCTTCCGGTTTGATCCTCATTCAGTTCGAAACGACACAATATATGGGATTATCGATGTCAAACATAGATCAAAATTGAATACCTATGAGCCATTCATTATGGCCGCACAAGCCCAGCATGTGTATTATTCAAGTTATTCATCGTCCAAGAATAAAGATTGGTGGGCAGTTTGTAGGGTAAAACTAAGACTTTTGCCTAATGATGAGTTAGATCTGATTGAAACTGTCTCAGAGGATTCTAGTGCCAATTTTTTTCAATCAGACGAGGGTGACATAGCATTGTTGGTTGCTTCTAATCTTCATCAGATCGAATCTGACGATCCACTTCGGTTGTCTATAGAGGACGAAGTGGAAGAAGTCGATTCAACTGAGCTAAAATAAGCAATTGTTAGGCAGGAGGAGTCCTCTGACGAGGAAGTGTATGAATCTAGTGAGAATGGGGAAGATGACAAAGATGACAATGAGTTTGATATATCTTCAGGGTCTGAAGATGAAATAGATAATGATTTAATATTTTGTAATAAATTTAACATATATACACTTCTTATCATTATTACTTACCACCTCTCCTTGTAATTAGTTGTGGACTAATATGTACTACTTTAATTGTTGTCAATAATTAGATGGTTCGAGGTCGTACCGGATCTTCGAGGAGAGGTGGTTCCGAGAGGGGTTCTACCGGTATGTTTATTTAAATTATTATATAAATGAGTAGTGAATATATGCACTTTATTTTGGTAATGATATTTTATGTTTCTGCACCAGGTACATAGAGTACACCGCCCCTACCATGTGCTGCGAGTCTGTTTATTTAAATTTTTAGATAAATGAGTAGTGAATATGTACTTTGTTTTGGTAATGATAGTTTGTGTCTCTGCACCAGGTACACAGAGTACACCGCCCCCACCACCTGCTGTGGGTCTATTTATTAAAATTTATAGATAAATGAATAGTGAATATGCACATTATTTTGGTAATGATAGTTTATGTCTTTACACCAAGTACACAGAGTACATCGCCCCCACCACGTGCTGCGAGTTTGTTTATTTAAATTCTTAGATAAATGAGTAGTGAATATGCACATTATTTTGGTAATGATAGTTTATGTCTCTACACCAGGTACACAGATTACACCAGCCCCACCACCTGCTACTGGTATGTTTATTTAAATTCTTAGATAAATGAGTAGTGAATATGCACTTCATTTTGGTAATGATAGTTTGTGTTTATGGCACCAGGTACACAGATTACACCGCCCCCACCACCTGCTGCGGGTCTGTTTATTTAAATTCTTAGATAAATGAGTAGTGAATATGCACTTCATTTTGGTAATGATAGTTTATGTCTCTGCACCAGGTACATGAGTACACCGACCCCACCAACTGCTGCGGGTATGTTTATTTAAATCTTTAGTGTTTCGGCTCCATGTTTTGATGTTGTCAAAATTTAGATTCACGTATACTCTTCATGTGGATAGTCAATGTGTTTTGTTGATGTAGAATCATCCATGGAGCTATAATGATTTTGTGTGTGTAGTTTACTTCTAAATTGCACAAAGAACAGGTTGACAGTTGCACATAGAACAGGCTGAAAGCCAGTTATTTTCTCAAGAAACGAAGAAAAAGCAACGTGGTAACGTAGTCAACGCATAGTCAATGGAGCTAAGACAGTGGTTAACCTAAGTCTATGCAGTCAAAGTCTTAATTCTTTAGAAATGATGAACAAATCTATTAAGATTCATACAAGGGAAGGCAGGAAGATAAGGCAGATAAATGACTCATTAGTGGTGACAAATAGGGAGGTAAGGCTGACAAATAGCTCTCTACGGGTGAAAAATAGGTTGTAGCACTGAATATGTGTGAAGTGTTGAAGCTGCATGAAAGGGAGGTCCACTTGTGTTTACCCGCCAGCAAAAGAAGCTAAGGATGACAAATGCACACATATGGCTGACAAATATACTTCTATGGGTGTCATATACCCTCTTAAGGGTGAAAATAGGTATCAACGAAGACATTAGCTTAAGTGCTTAAGTGTTCGACGTATGTTCTATGCAAACTCTTGTTAACATATTATTCATTTTGTTTTAAAATTGGGTAGCGCCAGATTTTTTATTTTAATTTGGGCATAGTTTTTAATTGGGGGATATATTCACCACCCCTCTATATCCTATCCTTCCATACATCACATAGATAAATGAGTAGTGAATATGCACTTTATTTTGATCACGATATTTTATATCTCCACACCAGGTACACAGAGTGCACCGCCTATGCCAACAACTGCGGGTATGTTTATTTAAATTCTTAGATAAATGAGTAGTGAATATGCATTTTATTTTGCTCACGATATTTTATGTTTATAGGTTTGAGTGCCTCTACATCAGGTCTATAGAGTACACCGCTTCCATCACATTCTACTACTATGTTTATTTAAATTCTTAGTTAAATGATAAGAATTCTATATGTTTACTTGTTGAATTTTTTTTAATAATGAGTTAAATTATGATTAACTACTTCTATTTTACTTGTAACAGGTACGCCGGGCACACCAGCTGCGATAGTTGGCTCGTCCGCCCACCCGGGCACACAACAGGCAGACGATGCTGTTAGCCATCACGAGGGCGAGCAGGTGGTGTTGCAAGAGGGGAGCAAGCCATGTTGGGTCTCGGGGTAAATATTTAAAATCAAAAATTATGTTCGTTATCTATCCATCAACTATGTATATAATTGTTGGCTATCATTTTAACATTTGTAATTGCAGGGATAAAGTAGAGCCCAATGGGGCTTCTCGTTTTATTACCAATATTATTGAGCGACATGTGACCGGCCCATATAAGTCATTTCAAAAGTTTCCTCAGGATATCCGCGATCGATTGTATGATGAGTTCTTGGTATACGATTTAATCTTTTAAATTACATATTTTCAAAGTCCGCAATTTCAATCGACTAACTTATAAAATTTGAATTCTTGACAGCAAGGATATCAGTTTGTGAGGTGAGCTGACGTCGGACGAGCTCGATGTGCATGGGAGGCCACAGGAACTGTAAATTATAAGCATCAATTACACGACTGTCGGGACCGTGCCAAGGCTCTAGCCGGGGGGAGCGAGGACCGTGTCCTTTGGAAGGCACACGGCCCCGCATGGATGAGGAGGGAGCACTGGGAGGACCTCTGTGATAGATGGGCCGAGCCTAATTGGATGGCCAAATCCTCAAAAGCCAAAGCCGCACATGCGTTACATCCAGACGTGCATCTCCATACTTCTGGATCCGTTTCCTTCGCGACCCAGAAGGAGAGATTGGTAAGTAATCATCTTAATTTTATTATATTTTATTCCTTATATGTCACTATTTATTCTCTATAACATGTATAACAGGAAAAGAAGAGGGGTGGTATGGTCTCGTACCGCGACTTATTTGCTACAGTTCACCAAAATAAGGGGACAGATCAGTATGTGAGTGAGAGAGCTCGCTCGGTAGTGGTAAGATTATATACATACACATTTTTTTTCTATTTCTATTTTTAAATATGATTGATTAATATGACATTTACAATATTTTTTATTCAATTTGTAGGAGTCATATGACATGCATATGACTGAAAAGTATGGGGACGAGGAGACGCAGCGGCTGCAACTAGATCCTGAGGCATGGGTAGCAGTAGCTGGCCCACCGAAGAAAGGACGAGCATACGGTTTTGGACAGAGCTTGGACACCAGCCCGATTCTAGCATCTTCTCCGGGCTCAGCTTCATCCTACCCCGGTAGCAGTTCCTTCTCTACTCCCTCCATCAGCACTTCTACGAGCCAGATTACATCCATCGTCGAACATGCGGTAGACCGCATCGAGGAACGCATGGAGGCACATTTTACTCGGGTGGTTGCTACCCTCCTAACCCAGACGGGGATTTTGTCTCAGGGAGCACCCTAGAGCACACCACAGCACTCTCATGTGAGTATTTAATTTAATTTTTAATTTCGTAGACTTTAGAGTTATAATAGAGGAGTATCTGTGATACCAATGTTGTGTGCTCGATCTATAGGCAAAGCCGAAAGCAAGTATATGAATATGTGTGCGCAGCAGGATCTAGAGGGGGGGTGAATAGATCCTATAAAAATTTTAACCTCAATTTTTAAGCCTAAGACAATTTAACACTCAGCTATCAAACCACGAGCTCAGATGATATCTGTGAGAATAATATAAATGAAAGTGACAAGAATGCACTAACTAAGAGAATGCTATCTCACAGAATCCACTCAGATCAGACAGATCTAATAGACTATAATACAACCACTTAGCGTATAGGGAAGATCTGTTCATACGCAAACCTGTGAATGGAGGAAGATGATAAGGGCCAATCACACCAATGCAAATCACAACACACAGAATTTTTAGGTGATTCGATCTGCCACGTAGATCTACGTCCACCCCACACTCAAACCTGAGTGTGGCTTCCCCTTGCAACAGTAATAACTGCAGGCTTAGTCTGCAAACAAATGCTGACTTACAACTTGACCTAGAAGAACACTCTCCTCTCTTCTTCTGATCAAATTAGAAGGAACCATGAGTAACACCCAGTTACCCACAACCATAGGACCAGTCCTCTCTTCGTCTGAAGCACAGAGGGAACCCCGTGAGCAACACCAAGTTACCCACAACCTGGAGATCAAGATCTCCCTTCCTCCTTCCTCTGATACCATAGAGGGGACGACGGAGGAAACACCTGCACTACACTCTGGTTACTCAGAGCAACACACTGATAGTACGTGTGAGCAAACACCTTGAGTGCGCCGAGCACTGCAAGGCAACGAACACAAACCGAACGAAAATGAGAAAGATGTCGAGCACAGTCGACAAAGTCATCATAGATCTGTATGCAAGCCATGGCTCCATAAGTCATCCAAATAGCCATAGCAGAATGTTGTATGACTGGAGTGCAGCTTCAACTAAACCCAACAAGAACATGGTGCCATGTTCAATGATTTCACCATTGAAGGCAAGGAGAACTGAAGTCCAAGTCAGTTTCTTAACTTTAAACAAGGATCATCAGGGTCGTTTGATGCTCAATAATTCTCCAGAATCATCATGGGGAAGCTGGGAACCTCATGGACAATCATTCTCTTCAACGAGTTTGATGATTCTTCAAATGTCATAGCCATGAGCTAGTTTACACCACTGAACAACCATCTGACACTGCTATACAACCATTTATCTGCTTTGTCCACCCATTTTCACCCTTAATCCGCAGCTAAAAAGTCTTCTTTCATTCTGTGAATTCTTCTGTCAGAAGTCGACTTGTAAGCCCTTCCGAGTCGGCTTGAGGTTCTTGGTTTTCTGCTGTTTTACACCTGTTGCCTATTATTCACCTTTGCACTGCTATTTGTCACCATTGTTGCCTATTATTCACCTAGTCCATCTATTTGTTACCCTTAAGGTAGTATCTGTCACCCGTAATGCACATTTGTCAGCCTTAAGGGATATTTTTCACCCTTATTCTTCAGCGGGTACAAAGTCTATCTTAAGGTGATATATCAACTTGTTTCTTCAGCGATTGGAGGCTTCTTCTACAGAGTTGCTTCTAGGGCTACTATGACACTGCCATGCTTTTTCTTATCTGAATTCTTCAGATATTACAGTTCTTCAAACAGACATTCTTCAAGCATACAGACATAATAGTTCAAGCATTCATAGCATTGACATTACAACTCTTCAAGCCTTCATATGAAAATATTGTTCAAGGCATTAGAAAACATATGGACATTAGCCAACACATATCAAATTAATGATATAAAAAATCATGATCATAATATGATTCATAGTGTTAGACATCATCAAAACCACGGGGCACAACAATAACATTACTACTTAGTTCAAAGAATTCAGCTTTGACAGTGAAAGAAATCATCTTCATATTATCTACTTTCAAATTTAGGAAATGAAAAAGATATTTAACTAGATTTATTAATAATTATATTTATTTAAATCTATTTATTATTATTTTTTTGTGATGTAGGATCCTCCTACAGCCGGTGATGGTGGAGATGCTACGAATGACGAATGCGAATGATGCAGCGGATATCTCTTGATTTTTTTAATGATATTGTGAAAAAATGATACATTTCAATTAATGTAACTGTAACTTTTTTATTCAAAGATTTATGTGTTGTGGACGTTCTTTATTGTAATTTACAATATGATTTTATCCTATTGTGTGTTGTATATGTTGTTTATTGCGTGTTTTATGTTGAGTTGTGTCCATTGCCGTGTATAATTGTAGCTTTAAACATGTTTTTAAAATAAAAAAATATATAAAAATGTGGAGAAAGTTTTCGATGGAATTTCGACCAACTAACAATTCGTCGGAACCAATTTCACGCACTTATTTCCTGACATATTTATTTTCCAGTGCAAATAGGTCGAAAGGTTCAGACGTATTTTCGACCAACTAAATGTTCGTCGGATCTAATTTGAGTCACATGAGTTCTGATGTATTAATTATCCGTCTCAAATATGTCGAACATTAACGACGTATTTTCGACCCAAGGTAGGTTCGTCGAAACTAATTTGATCCACATTAGTTCCGACGTATTAATTATCTGTCTCAAATACGTCCAAATTTAACGGTGTATTTTCGACACAATAACAGTTCGTCGGAAATAATTTGACCCACAGGTTTCCAACGTATTACTTATCCGATTGAAATACGTCGAACATTAACGATGTATTTCTGACCAAAATAACTTTCATCGGAACTAATTTAACCCAAAGGTTTGCGACGACATAATGTTTCTATCACAAATACGTCGGTAATTTCCGACTCGTCAGAAATATTATGGCCCATTGTTTTCCGACAAAATAAGTGTTAGTCGAAAATACGTCAAAAAATTGAGACGTATTTTCAAATAAATTATGTTCCGTCACAATGATTAATTAATTTATGTATTATTAATTACCGACATAAATAGCCACTATAACTTCGATTTTATAGTTTCATCGGTAATTTCAGATGAATTGGCGACGCTATTGTAATGCGTCAGAAATTTGCAACGTAAGCTTTCCGACGTCCATATTCCGTCGCAAATACATCAGAAATACATCAAAAATTTTATTTGCGACGTATTTCTAACGTATTTGTGACAGCAAATGGATGTCGGAATAACCTATTTCCTTGTAGTGAGAACTGGAGCAAATACCCGACCACGGGTCGGCAGGGCACAACCGGAGGAAGCTACAATACATGAGTGTCCATCAAAGCCTAGAAAATATCTGAAAAAGACTCCGGCAATGGAGGATGAGGACCCCGCTTCGGGCAAGGTGAGTGCCAAGGATTGTGGGAAGGCAATGGAGAAGGTTGCAGAGAGGGAAGTGGAGGTTGCATGGGTATGGACGCACTTTTCGACACGATCATTTGTTTGTTCTTTAAGTCGGTTTATTCGGTGGATTTATTCATTTATTAAGTGTGTGGGCGTGCCAATCATAAAGTGACGATTTATTGTGCGCTCGATCTGACTAATCAGATGATTATGTGATTCGTGTCGGGTGTTGACATGTTTTTACTCTTTACTTACTGGCTTAATGCCCTCCCATGTCTATCTTACCACATCAAATATGGGAAATGAACAAAAGATAGAGGGAAAGGGAGGAGTAGAAACCTGTGATCACCACCAAGGTGCCGAACGTGATGGATACACCATACCTTGGAAAGAGGGAGAGGTATTCGCCTGGTGTGCAGCGCTGTAACGATATACAGCTCAGGAGGAACCGCCTATATAGATGAATGATGGCACTACAGACCGTCTAAGAGCGCTGCAAGGGATGCAGGATGAAGCACTCTTGGCTGATGAACGGTTTCAACATGACCGCAGGAAGAAGAAGAATGGTCCAGATTGCACCACACATCTCCTTGAACGGCTAGTTGGGAACCGCACAAGCCTACCACGCCAAGAATTGTAAAAGGAGTCCAACCTCCACCCGTTCTGGCCGGCCAGGAAGGATGGGCCTCGCGTTAGCGTATTGCTGATCTCCAAAACAACGTGTAGAATGCAAAGAAAAAACCTAAGTTAGAAATGTAAAGTGTAGCAAATGCTCGAACGAGAGGGAATGAACATAAGTAAATTGAATGGGGGATACCTGTGGATTTTTAAACCCCTGGGGGCGTTAGAAAACATGGGACGGTGTGTGCATGACAGTGCAAACAAAGAAAACGTGGGAGAATGGACGTGTAGAAACAGGCATGCAACTAGAGGAGACGTGACTATCGAATGTAATAGACTCAAAACTAGGACTACTCCCTGAACCGGAGGCCTATATGGACGTCGAAGGCCTCCCTCCCTGGTGCTGGGTCGCTCACAGATCTGGTAGGGCTTCGCCGTCGACCAAACATCTTCCCCCCCCTTTCAAAGCTGGGCCTCAGGGTCTATTTATAAAGCACCTGGGGTCATGGCTCGAAATTAGGGTTTCTGGCCATTTTCAGGTCGAGATTATTAAATAAAAGATGAAGATAATTCGATTATCTTTCATCTGGAAGAAACGTCACTCAAAATGGCTAAGGATTTGCGGAGAAATCATCGGAGAAAGTTTGAGAGAAAAACAACGAATGATAGGAAAAAGCCTTAACCACTTTCTAGTCCGAGAGGATAAACGGTCTCACGATAGACCGCACATATGATGAGCGGCCAGACATGGGCCGTCCATCCCTGTCGGTGGAAATTCAAATAATTCCTGAGATAATTAATGTATCCACTGAACTAACCGGTAAATTCACCGCCGGACTCTTTCATAGTTGAACGGCTCCTGGGAAACCGCCCAAGCCTGTCGGTGATAAATAAAAAGATAAACAGGTAATTATCTGAGTAGTTAACTGACGTTAGGACTCTTGAGTGATAGACGGCTTAGTGGGTACCGCACAATGGTCTTATGCGGCTATGGCTAGGCCGTATATATGCTTATCGTTGATAATTCAGAAAATCAGCTAAATATCCCATAAATATATGGACGGCCCAGTATCAACCGCACATAGTGTTGAACGGCTAGAGGTTGATCGCACATGTACATGGGTGCTTGAAATTCATATGAAAGCTCAATCAACCAAAACCAAGGCCCATTAAGCCCTGAATCAACTCGGACCTAGCCAGGGAGGGAGACTACCCATAAAATTGGCCCAGAACGTGCCAAAAAATAGCCAAGCGAGTGATGGACAACTCGAGGTATCAACAAATGGGAGTAAGAGAAATGACTCAACTTATCGACAAAAAATGGGTGTCAACAGATGCCCCTCCTTAACGTCCTCTTTACAGGGGAGCGAGCGGAGGTGAAGCGAAAGCGAAATGGAACATGGAGATGAAGCGGAAATGAAGCGGAGCGGACTGAAAAGTGGGCGTTAAGTTAAAACGACACTCGTTCTTACCAACAAGCGATAAGAGTCTTCCGAAAAACTCTGAACCAGACACAAGGAATGATTAAACCAAAAGCGACACCGATCTGGAGGAACTAATTAAATAAACAGAAAACACACGATCAACCTCATGGGGGACACAATCCCTCGAACCATTGAGGAGACCGGAATAAGCAGCGAAAAATAAAGAAACAGACTAAAACTCCAGACGGGGACCTCTTAATCAACCAAACCAAGCGAATTGACCAAAGAGAACCTTCCAACTCAGAGTGGAATTGTTCCTTTTACTCAAACACTGAACGCACATCCATCCATCACTGATGGGACATTTTGCAGGCAAATCATGGGTCATGAATGCTCAAGAGATGCGCATGATGCATGTTGGGCTAAAATAAAAGAAACCATTAAAACAAATGCAAAGAAAAGATAAAATATAAAATACTCGAGAATAATATTACTAAGCTGGGAGAATCAGAGTCAAGATACTATCCGTAACCACGGTGTGCAGGATAGAACCATCTTCCCCAGGTTTTTCCAACCCAACGGCCTGTCTGGAGATTAAACACGTGAACCTGGATCATCATCGTTTTTGTTAAAGGGGAACATCAGATCTTGGAACACGTAGATAACCAACTGGTTCTCGAGATAATATAGCATAGTATCATATAGTAATGTAGTAAGGGGGACAGGGATAGAAGGCCATACCTGACTTACCTGTGAAGGTGAGCGGCATGCTTTTTTGGATTTTCATTTCATATTTTTATGGATTTTCATGTATAAGATAAACAAGTATAAACATAGCAAAGATAACACAATGATTAACTGAACGACAAACAACATGACATAACATGACGATCAGATGAAATGGGAGACAATGCAACATAACATAACAAAGGTAAACGAGCACATATGCAAGGCATAAATAGACAATACACATGCATGAATACGGTGTGACAAGATAATAATGTGGTGGTACAACACACGGTTGAGACAAGAACATGACAGATGACCACACGGTTGGGACAAGAACATGGGACATAAAGGGGTGACTAACAACATGTGCAAGACAACTAACAACACTCAGTGAGGGACAATAAAACATATGTGGGACAACACGGTGGGACATAAACACGTGACAAGGATGCGGCGGGACAAAAGACATAAACAAATACGCCCTTCAATTAAAACCCAAGATCAGAATGAAGTAGAACCGCCAGGAGACAGAGAAGGACAAAAGGCAAAGCTCTCTCATAAAAATATGATCATTACAAACAAAAGCTGAGAAGGACATGAGCTTCAGAACAGATCGAGAGATATGATTGAAGAAGGAAAGAACAGATCAAAAATGTGAACAGGAGACAGAGCACAAAGATATAGCAAGGAACGCTTGAGTACTTGCAACATGCACACTGAGCAAACAGATTACATATATGTTCTTAAAATAAATGCAAATGCATGAAGAAGACACATTCTTTTAGATTTTTTGTAATTTTTTTTATCTTTAGATTTTAAATAATAAATCATTTTTTTGGATTTTTTTGAAGTATTTGATTTTTTTATTTTTTTTACATATATGATTTTTGAAAGGAATTTTGACAATATTTGATTTTTTTTTAGAATTTTGACATATCTAATTTTATTTAGAATTTTGACAATATCAATCTGCAGCACCCAAAGACAGGCTCGAACCATTGGCCAAGGATCGTCGTTCCTACCCCTTTCATTAAAGAATTCCCTTAAGCAGGGCGTGCATGTGAGGGTGTCTCGCCACAACCAACCGCCTCTAAAGAACGGTGCCCCTACTAACGCCATACCAGGGATACAACCCAGCCTAAGAGGGAGAAATAGAAGAAAAATTGGAGACAAGTTTTTGTTGGCACCCAAAATATGATCGTCGGTGACCAAGCCACAAAGACAAAGGACCCGGCCCGCTGAAGCACGGAAGCCGATAAAGATCAACACATTGAAGATTTCTCAAGCTGCCAGAGCCTCGAGTCACCCCGTATGGACACGGGGACTTCACCTCAGGAGAGCCGAGACAAACTCACAACCAACCGGCAGTGCGATCAAGCCTGCCCAATGAACCGGCATCGACTCTGTCGTGCCGCATACACTACACCCGTTGTCCGATCAAGGACAACGGTCTACCCAGTGGCTTCCCACCTCATGAAGGGCTCTCCTGAAGATGAAAGAGTCCCCCTGGCTCTCCGAGACGGAGGACCGAAAGCTCTAACGACAGAAGATCCCGATCACCCGGCATGGGTATACGGCTTCCCGCCAAGATGGGTCCGTTAGTGGCCGAATGATCGCCCAGCTTAGGCGGAACTATCCCTGGTGTTACCCCACCCCCTAAGGAGCTTTGGGCACGAGCCAGGCCGAGCCAGCAGCACGGATCACAGAGCCGAAGGCTGTGTCAGCGGAAGGCCCGTGTGATCAAATCAAAGCTATCTGGAGTCTCGAGAATGGCCGTACGTCAACCTGGGAGCTTCGACAAGAAATCTCGTCGAGGTTTCGAGGAGCATTGGCAAGATAAGTGTTCATGGTGACCCCCAGAATCATCCCCAGACTCATCGATTGGCTCGAAGAGCGCGAGGAGCGTTAGCACGGCGCGCCCTAAACCGGCGCGCCCCCCCACCTGATGCCCTTATCCCGGTGCGCAAGAACCCCACTATCCAGCGCCTTCTTAGGCCGGCGCGTAAAAGAGTGGAGCCCTTACCTGGCGCGCCAATCTCCACGCCGGATCAAGGTCTCACACCTATTCCTATATATGTATGGCTGTTCGATTGAAAGAAGAAAAGGGCAGATAGAAGAAGATAGAAGAGAGTTTTTTGAGAGAGGCTTCCGAAGAGGAGACAGAGAGAGAAAAGGAGGAATCGGGAGAGAGCTTCCTGGGAAAACAGGGTTTCTTCTGAGCGTCCTCCGCCGGCCATCTTCCTCTTCCTTCGCTCGCTGAAGATACGATACTCTGTTTCAAGAACAGGTGGGCGCCGACGCCTATCTTCCTCTGCCTTTCGTGGATTCTTTTCTTTTGAGATTTCCATCTATCAGATGTAAGCGAGAGGGGGAGGGATGGTGATGATACGAGCCGACCCCCCTCCCCCTCCTCTGCAATTCTCTCTTTCCCTTTGCTTTATCATTGTGCCTCTGCACGTCCCTCTGACTCTGCCATGGATGAACGGCGACCGAGCAATGATGCCGGCGCCGGATTCTTAACATGTAAATGTTAGCCCATTCCCATTTCTAGGATGGTAATATGTATATAAATACTTAGACCAGTAGGTCGAATGAATGCTCGAAGCCTCTATCCCCTTCTCTATCTATATCAATGTGAATGTTTGAGTTCTTCCGCGCGTGGTCTTTGATTCCGGTTTCCCCGAAATCCCGATCATGCCCCGAAGCATCGTGGGCTACAGAAACGACCCCTCCTCGGGTCTTTCCGATCGACTGCTTTCATTTCTGATTTAAGGATCTCTGTATCCCCTCGTGGACAGAGCTGTGCTTATGCGCATGCTTCTTCCTACCGTGGTATCGAGGGTCTAGTTTCCATTAACTCCTCCTTTCGTACTGCTCTCATTGTTCGCAAGGTGGGAGTTGCCTTTGGGGACGGCCGGATCCATCCCCCTGAATGCTGTGTCCTAACTGTTTGAGCATATGCTTCTACGATGGGCCCGTCTCATCTGTGCATCTACTACCCCTCTGCATCATGGTCATTTGAATCGTTCCGAGATTCTCTCATCCCGTCTTAATCACCCAGGGAGGGGGATATTCCCCTATTGCTTCATGGAATTGCTGGGCGATCGGGGGCTCTACCTCTCGATGGTAGATGCTTTCTTGAGGCCATAGCAAACAGTGACAGGGGTCTTAGCCCAACAAGCTTAGCCCCGACAATCGAAGACCTGATCAAGGCCAAGGGATGTATGCACCTGGTAGGCTAGCCCTCGGAGCTTCACTCTCCTAACGGCTGGTCCCTTCAATGGATGTGCCATAAGCTGTGGGTTGTCCACCCCTCGTAGGCTAGCCCTCGGGGTGATGCTCCCATCATCAATGGCCTCATCCTTCTATCTTCACCCACGGAGTATTGGTGCCCCTCGCAGGCTAGTCCTCGGGGTATCCTATCCGATGGGAATTTGCTGGCTGCCACTGTGCAGACCGGCGGTTTAGGGGCTTGCTCCATGAGTGAGTATGACCCCGTTCCTCCCCTGCAACTCTTCGTGTTCAGGGGAGATGCTGCCCAATTTTGGACAGACTCGGAGTAGTAAAGCCATAATCGGACGCTCGTTCTGGACTCAATCAACTCAGTGCTCGAGTATGAACCTCGCACTGACTCACTGCATAACTTCTGAAGGATTTTGGACTTCAATCAAACAAACAGCTGGCCTAAATAACTCTAAAACTCTCAAAATAAGCTTAACAAACTTAATGGTTTCAAAAGGCATCAAAAACAAATCAAGACGGCGCGGTCTTAGTCCGGCGAGCCCTAATACGGCGCCGTCCCCCCCCCCCCCCGCGCCGGATTAGCAATAGACTCATAAGTTCCATTTTCTTGGCCGGCCAATTCCCGGCGCGCCCTAAACCGGCGCGCCCCGTTCCCTGCACGCCGGGCTAACAAGTGCCTATGGCCGCACCATTTTAAGCTTTTCCTACGTTTTGGCCACGTCGGTTTAGACTTTTACCTACTTTTGGCAGCACCGGATTTGTTCCGTTTACCCACGATTGACCGCGCCGGGGAACTCTACCCTTACACGTGGCCGCATCGGTCTTAAGCCCTGATGTTGTTCTAATCATCCACCTACCGTCGGTGTGACCTACGTCTCCCGTGACCGGAATCAGTGAATCCTAATAAACTGAATAAGAGAAGTGATGTTTGGATCCGAATCGCTATGCTATCCGGTTTGTGCTATTATTCTTGCCTCACTTAGCGGAGATCGACAAACGTAAGTGAGCACTCCTCGCTTTCACAATTCTATTGCCATGCTTACTATAGTTATCATCATCATGCTTGCATACTTGCATAGACCCCCGGGTATATTAAATGGCATTGACAGAAGGTCGGGTTACGCCCGATCGGAAGTCTCCGCTATGCGCAATGGTGGTCTCCGGACCTGCGTCCTCCGCCGTGTACCAAGGGTCTCCAGTTCAATGAACCATGCCTCTCCTGCATGATAGATAGATGCATCGCGCATTATTCCGTCATGTTCATAACGTCGCATCCTTTATTCTGGCCTCGACAGCCCATTATCTCGGAAATTAATCAAATGTGTTCCCTCCTCGTGGGGGATGTAATTAACGTCATAACCTCTATGGTATGGCGGACTACTGGTCCCGACCGAACCTCACTTTCGCCCGAAATGGGTCAGAATGAGTGCATAGTAAACTTGTCACCTACGTGACTGGCACGCCCGCGTCGTCAATCAGTCAGTTAATTACCAGTTAGTTAATTGGTTGATCGACACGTGAAACAAGATATATATATATATATATATATATATATATATATATATATATATATATATATATGTACATATATACATATATACACGAAATAAAACAACAAGATGGTCGGATAAAACCCATTGCAAACAGTCTGGCACGCCCAGTGGGACCAGTGTCACCTTTCATCTCTTTGCCGAGATACTTGGGCTTCGAGGCCCTCTCAAAGGCTACTGATCGTTGGCTTGTTTGTCTTTGCAGGCGCACGATGACAACCAATGGATTAACTGGCGTTGGCTTCAGTCCTTCGATCGTTGCTGGACATGCACAAGGGTACCTGGCGGTGCCCATGGAGTTCGGCAGCTTCCCTGCCGCTGTTGGCTTCCCCAACTTCTTAGGGTTAGCCTTTGTTGATATGCTGGAAGTCGAAGCCCCAGAACATGTCGAGGAAGCTGTGAGGAAGGTGGAGCCTCTGAAGGCTCCCTGCTGCAGCGACTCATCCAAGAGTCCGGCCCCGGTCGCTAGCTGTCTGGTGCACCACGTCATACGTGGGACCCGCCCCGATATCGTCAACAAGCACCCTGGAGGACGTCAACGTCGCCAAGCTCAAAGGAGTGCTGTTGTGATCACCGGGACTCTATCCAAGTCTGGGAAGTCTATGATGGTTGGCGGCATGCGCGTCTTCCTCAACGGTTGCAATGCACGGGTGGCCCCAGACCGAGTCATCCCCACCATCCCTGTCCACAATACATACCAAGCTCTCGCTGGAAGGAGGGCAGAAAGAGAAGAAACCGGCCACTATGGCCAAGGAAGGTCGGCCCCCAGGCCAAGGAAGTTCAAACAGGTGTGGGTTCCCAAGCGGGCCCAACCTGTCCATCAGCGGACACCCATTCGCCGCCGTTTTGTGAATGACGGGGCGGAAGAGAGAATAGAAAGGGGCTTGCCCCCGAAGAAGGAAGAAGAAGTGGCTGCGGACCCTCCGCGCCACAAAAGTTTCCAGGCTGCTGCCCGTCAAGCCAATGTCCCAGCTGCGGTATGAAGATTCCAACAACCTGCCGACAGAGCTCGGCTGGCTTATATCCCTCCTGCGGGAGGTCGACAATCATCCCCCGTGTTACATCAAGAGCGGGGTTGAGAAGAGATGACATGTTTGGTCAGAAACTATTTTCGAGGGTTAGGCAACCCCTCGCTTGGTCAACAACGACTGATGCAAGCAGCCACCGATGAAGACTATTGCCCGTTAGTGGCAGATGAAGAAGATATGGGAGAAAGAATGATGGTGTCATCAGTCGACGACAATGGATATGATAATGGCTTCGAGATCGAAGCCGATGAAGCCATCCCCGAGCGGGAAGAAAGAAGAAGAGTTCCTGTGTTCGAGAGGCTGACCTTCCCGCAGCAAGCTAAAAGGAGGGTCCATCGACAAAGGAAAAGGATGCAGGTCTTCACCTGCAACATGGCTGGTATATCCAACTAATATGGGGGGCTTCCCGCAGATCCCCGAGAATTGGCTCAGTTGGCCGCACGGTCGGGGCCGAGCACTCGCAGAACAGAAGCAGCGAGGGAGCTCCTGATGATGGCTAAAGGAAAGCAACCCCAGGTTTACCACCACTGGGATGACAAGGCTCCCGTCCTGACCGCTAATGTGGTGAAGGCAGAGGAAGAAGACGGCGTTCCCCTCGACATCCTGCCCGAGGGTACGTCCGGGGAGACAGCAGAAGTTATCCCCACTACAGCCACTATAGACCCATCGGTCTTGATATTACTTCAACAATATCGGCAAGAGATAGACTTGCTAAAGAAGCAGCTGATGGAGAAAACTGAACAATCCTCAGCTTCCAAGCCACCCGAAGTCCAGGGTGAATCATCTCGGGGAGCAGTCCGTTGTGACGGCCCTCGACCGCTCTACACACTGCCTTCGTCATCATAACCAAGCATGGCAACAATGCAACAGCGGCCGCCACAGCTACAGTCGCTGCTACCTCCGGTGCTCCCTCAAGCGCACCAGACACCCCCGCTGCTGCGCCCTCCACAGGCGACCACCCTGGTCACCCCATACCTGCAGCCGGCGCACTTCTATCCGGAGCCAGTTGACCCCACGGTCATGAACCGGATGATGGTGGAGAGGATGATCGAGCTGAAGCTCGCAGAGAAAAGTGAAGGTGACTATGTCGCATTTGATGCCTATCGGGTGCCCTACCCGCAACACCATGCGGCTAAACGACTTCCCCAGGGGGTCAACAAGCCACCCAAGTTTGATAAATTCAATGGGAAGGGGTCCCCGAAGGAGCACATTGCATATTAGATGACCGTCATGGGTGATATGGCCACCGACGAGTCATATTTGTTGAAGTTCTTCGGGTCCTCGCTGACGGGACTCGCATTTGAATGGTACTCCAGCCTCCCGGCCGGGTCGATCAATGACTGGTCGGATATGCAGAGGAAGTTCAGAGAAAGGTTTCATGTTACAGAGAGGGAGGTCACAGTGGCCGAACTCTATTCAACAAGGTAGAGGGCCGATGAGACAGCCCTCGATTATATCAAGAGGTGGAGAAACCTCGGAATGAGGTGCAAGCGGCCCCCGCATCAGGAGGACGCTGTGCAAATATGCAAACAGAATCTCAGAAGAGAGGTTCTGGAAAAGATGATCGGAATGGAAATACGGTCGTTCGACCGACTGAATAATGTCGTGGCTGAGGTGGAAGCTTTCTTGGACAGACCTACCCCTACGTCTGCTGCCAGCAAGACCCAGAAGGGCAAGGCGGTAGACCGGTGCTCCCCGCCCAAAGAAGCGAACGCTCTTGACATAAAGACGTTCGAATAGCAAAAAGGTGAAGGCAAGAAGGGAGTCACCCCACAGCCTGCAGAAGCTCCAGACGGCAAAGAAGGTCCTTCGCTGAGGGACAAGATGAAGAAGGCTTATTCCTTTCCAAAGGACAAGACCCGGATTCTGTTCGACTGGGTAATAGAATATAGCATGGTCACCCTGCCAGAGCCAAGAAGACCGGAGGACCTGAAAAGAAAAGACAGTCCAAGATTCTGCCCCTACCACCAGATGTTGGGGCATCCAATCGAAGACTGCTATATTTTTAAGGACATCATCGAAGGGATGGTGAAGAAGAATGAAATTGAGCTGGGAGAGTACAAAGTAGACCCTCCTCAGCAACATGAAGTCCCTCGGAGAAGGGCAGCAGTCAACATGATCTCCCTCTACCAGGCAGTGCCCGAAGAGATCTCTGAAGCAAGCACGCGGAGCACCTATGAAACTCATTTCTTGGAGCCCGCAAAAGAACAGCAGGGATGGCAGCAGGCCGCTGTAAAGCACAAGAAGAAGAGGGCACCCCGCCCGAAAGAGGGGGCACATGTCCGTGGTGTTACACCCCGTCCTGCTCCGCCAGTGGCAGCACCCGTATGGGTCACTCCACCTTCAACTGTCAGGATACATACACATAATCGGAGGAAACAAACTCCACTGCCAGTGATTAAGGAAACCAATCCTGGGGTCCTTCAGTTGCAAAACCTCATTGAGGGGCTGGATGAATATGTGCAGCCCGAATTGAAACCTCTGCTGGTGCGGGACCACGTCCCGTGGCAAGACTTAGAACAACTCTCACTTGAACAAAAAGAGGAAGCTGAAGAGGCACCCGACGGAGAGGGCAGTCTATTCAGGGGGCACCCGCCCGCAGAAACAAAAAAGAAGAAGAAACAAAAGAAGAAGAAAAGAAAGGCCGTTGGGGCCAATAAAGTGCAGGTTGTCTCCTGTAATACCTATCAGCACTCTTCAACCTACCCGGAGAGGAGGAAGAAGAGAAAATTTGCTTCGAGAAAATTTGCTTCACATCCCATGCTGGGGGAGGCAAGGTCGAGGCCGCAACTGCTGCACATGCCACCCGGTCAGGCTGAAAATGGGGGCGCCAGCCGCCACCCAACCACAACATCATGTTCAGAGGGGAGCAACCCTACAAGACACCTCTTCCGGAGCTCAAGGGAGTCCAAATCCCTCCTTCGTTAGGCCTATATAACAAGAGCGGGGGCAAGGGGGTCCCTTCATTTCTTGAATTCATGAAGATGTCCAAGGGGAAACAGCCTTGCCAGGAGGCTAACCCTACACCCGAGACCATTCACCCGCAGCTCGCACAATCTGCTGAAGAGCGAAATACAGATGGAGCTTGCTCCGCAGCAACTAACAAAGAATACCCAGAAGTCAGTACCAGCCAGAAGGGCGGCGAATCTGAGGAAGATGAAGCAGGTCCGTCAGGGCCCGCAAATCAAAACCTCCCCAAGCCCAGATGGGCTGAGGAGATGAAGCTCTCCAATGTCCGAGCTGGGAGCCGAATGATGAATCTACTCAAGAAGCTCCCTGCTCGATTTACAATCTGGGAGATCCTTTCTTTGAGTGAAGAGACTCGATAGGCGATTGTTACTGCTCTCCAAACGCCTGCTCATTTTGAGACATGTCTGGCTGAAGCTGTACCGGAAGCCAGTATGACCTTCACTCCAGACGACATGTTGCTGCCCACCATCAGCCACAACAGGCCACTGTATATGAAGGGGCACCTGAATGGAAGGAGCTGAACAGGATTCTAGTTGACCCCGGTGCAGCAGTCAACATCCTGCCTTATAGAATATATGAGAGGCACCACTTTAACGTGCATCTCGAGAAAGTCAGAGATATGCGTATCGCCGGCTTCAATCAAAAATGTGAAGTGTCAATGGGAGTGGCAGAGTTCACCCTCACCTTAGCAGATTTCACTACAACAGTGCAGTTCCATGTCATTGACTCCCGCACCTCATACAAGGCACTGCTCGGCCACCCATGGCTGCATGAAAACATGGTGGTGCCCGCCATGCTCCACCAATGTATCAAATACAGTCTCCAAGGGAAGGAGGAGAGGATATTTGCAGACCCCCACCCATTCGAGGTGTTTGAATGTCATTTGGCGGATGCCAACCTATATACATGGCCTTCTCAGAAGACCTCTGAAGCTAAGGCCCCTGATGGGGCATCCAGAAGCACATCCGGCAGCAGTTGGTATCCACCAACGCCGCGCGGATATATCAAGCCCAAGGTGGTCTCCCATATCACAGCATCCGGGGACGTGGGCAGGATAGCACCCCCAATATTATACCCCGAAGCTAATGAAGTGCGGGTCGCTCGGCGGCACAATCATATTGAAATCCCGAATGGCCTTACCAAGCCAACTCCCGGCCTTGACAACCCTACTGTCGAGCCTTTCAAAACTTGGGAGGTGACATAGGAAGATGGACCCAACAACTTGTTCTATACAGCTGAGGAGCATCCTACTCGGGAAGACACAGACTGCAGCCTCCCCGAAGATATAAGCAACCCGCCGGTTCCCATCCAAGGTCTGGCATTTACAACTGATCGGATGCCCAGGATGTTTCAGAAGCAACACATTCCCCCAGATTAGTCTCAAAAGCGTAAGGAAGCTTTCCAGAAAATGTGGTATCCCGCAAATCTAGATAAGGAAATGAGACGTGTCTCTCAACATCCGGGGCTGGGCTTCACCCTGGAAGAATATTATTACAGTGGGCGATACGAGGTGGACACCATCTCCGCCTTCTATCCTGCTGAAGATAGCCCACTGGGGGCATCTTTTGATGAATACCCGACGGAAGCTGAGCATGTTGAACTGGCTCAACCTGGAAATCAAGAAATAGAGACCTTGGTCCCCTGCCGATGCTGGGAGCATGTCTACCCTGAAGAGGCGGCCCTTCAAGCCAAATTTGATATGGCTAGCAGCAGTGAAGCCGAAGATACTGAGGAAGCAGGAGTTTCTCCCTCCAGTGGAGTCCCACTGATGATAACTTCAACACCCCTTCTACCAATCAGGGAAGCCTCGGTCGACTCCGATCAGGGGGAACAAGCTACCAGGAAAGAAAAAGCCACTTCTACGAAACATACAAGTGCCCCTGATGTGATACCCCCTAGGACTTAGACAAGCAAGCACATTCACAATCAAAAGGGCCAATTTGGGCCACTGCTCTCCCGTCGCTCACCCAAGTCCCGGGGTAACTTGGCAATGCCAAGGTGAGGTTGAGGGGTTGGACCCTTGCTGGTAGAGGGCTAGCAAGGCCAAGATTTGATTCCCAATGGATGTGGATGCCCAATTCAATGGGGCCAACAAAGTGCCAATGGCACCGGTTACTCTCTTCCCACGGTGATCACTCAAGACAACGGGGCTTGAGGATCAAGCTCTCACTCTTACGGCCAGCAAAACTAAGAACTAATATTGAAAGACAAGCACTAAAGGGAGTGAGGTTTGAGCACTTAATCGACTGGTTTGAAGAAACCGGTCCCGCTCGGAGACGAGGGCGAGTGGGGAGGCGAGTGGATCCCCACACGCCGCGGCGGTGTAGCTTGACCTGCTCAATCCAATTACAACACTACTCCTCTCGCAGGAGGGGGACCTTGGGGTGGGGGTTAATGGATATTACAGCCAAAACTACCTCCACGCAGGGAGGGGCCTTCAGCCGGCCAAGCGGAGATGGGAATTGGAGAAAGGAACACCGAAGACGGGAGGTTGCCGATTCTGCCCGGTTCTGTGGGTGCTGACAGATGACTGAAGAGTTGACTGCTACAGCTGCTACCGAATTTTGTTGGGGGCGAAACCACCTGGGAAATCTTCATAGGAGGCAGGGGAAGTCATCCAAATTTTGTTAATTTCTTCTGTCGTCGATGCCGGTCTGGGTGGAGGCCCGAACAGGGAGGCAGACTCTCGGACTGGCAGCTCCTGATTTCCAACAGCAGGTTGCAGAGGATGTCCCGACAGCTCCCAAACTCGGAATCAAGCACCGTCGGAGTCGTTGGAACCGTGGACGAGCCCTCTTCGCCAAAAAATGGACGGGGAAGCCAAACAATGCCAGAGAAGGCCAGGGGACTCTGAACACTACTGACAGGTCGGTGCAGACTGTGGGTAGCAGAACTACGTAGCTGAGGGAGAAAATGGATAACTCCTGCTACAGGATGCCGAACGGAGTTCTGCTTGATTCTGAAAGTAGACAGGGAGGGGAAGAACTTTTCAGAAGAGCTCTTGAGCTGATTCTTCCAAGGATCATCGTGGTGAAGCTTCTACTCTGGTTCTCGTACTCAGTAGGGGCAGCTCTGCGCAGTTGTGGGAGAACGGAGCTCCCGGGCAGCACACAGCTCGGATGAAGATGAAACCACCGTCGTTGTGAAGAATACCGGTAGACGCTTCTGTGGATACCTCTTGGGCCTTCAGATTCGCTGGGATGTGGTCGGGGTCGCCTCTGCAATCTGCTACTCTTCTGCTGCCTGTGAACAGAAAACTGGAGGTTGAAGATGATGGGGAGAAATGGGGTATATGGGAGGGGAAATGGAGGTGGATGAGTGTGGGGAGAACCCTGGCTGTGAGGGGATCTAGGAGGGGGTGTTCCAAGGTGTGAGGGGGAAGAATAGGGTCTGGAAGGGGGCCTAACAGGTGGTGGGAGGAGGAGCTACGAATTTGGGCTCGGAGGGAGAAGGGGGAAGGTGAGGGGGGCACAAGTGGGTGGAGGGAATGTGAGTTTGAATTTCCTTTAATGTGGGGTCATCAATGGTGGTCTTGGGGATGGGAAGAGGTGCCTTGGGAAGTGGAGGGCTGCTTGGGGAAGGGGATGGGTAGTTGGGGGTTGGAGGGTGGGGTGTGGATTGGTGGAGGGTCTATTGGGACTAGGGGGAAGTAATGATGGCTTGTGGGAAGTTGTAGAGGAGTTAATGGAGGTAGGTGGGAGGGTGGAGGTGGTTGGGAGAGGAGGAGAGAGAAAATTTTTGAAATTGGGTGTGGAGGAGAGAGAAAGGAGAGTGAAAGAGAGAAATTAAGAGAGGGATGGGTGGGGAATCTCTTCCCTAGGGTCTCTCACCCAAATAATAGAATCTCTCCACTAGATAAGAAGTTTGAACTCTCAAAATGGCAAGTTTTTCATTCATTGATTCATTAGTTGAAATGGGGGGGAATGGGGTCCTATATATAGGAAACCCATAATTCTACAAAAGTCCCTAACAATTGACTCAATGACAAATAACCGAGGGGGTAGGGGAGAGCCCTTGGGCCAAGCCCAATGAATTAGGCCCAATAGCTAACTAGACAACCTAATGACACTCAAACTTAGGGAAATGAACACAAGACCTTGGAACATTACTCAAATAAAAGGGAAAATACATCAAATGATTCAAATAAAAATTACATAGAACTCAAAACTAAATGACTAGACCATGTCGGATGCAACCGGGACGAGGAGACGAGCTGTGAACGTGGGCATGGGAGGTGATGTCCCCATCATACTCCCGGGGTGCGGAGAACTCGACTCCGTCGAGTAAGCGTCCTTCCCTCCTTGGAGGGTGTAGAAGTGGTACTGCCCTCAAGTCTTCCGAACGAGACCGATCTATCCACCTGCCGAGATAGCGCTCGTATACCTTGCTCCTGGTGGTAGTGACATGTTCATCTAATATTCGTTCAATGCGCTCACGCTGGGCTCTCTTGGCTGGTGGACTCTCCTCACGGGTGGGTGCTCTCTCAACGGAGGGAATAGGCTCAATATCCTCACTAGGTACCACCGTGGGTCCCTTGTATGGCACTAGGTTGGCGACACTGCATGTGGGACTTACCCCATAATCCTCGGGGAGATCTAACTCATAGGCATTTGCACCAATGCGCCTCAGGACCTGGAAGGGACTAGCCCCACGTGCCCTCAATTTGGAGATGGCTCCCGGGGAGAGCCTCTCCGTCCTTACCATCACAAAGTCACCCTCATGGAATTCTTGGTGACATCGATGAGAGTCGGCTCGCCTTTTATAAGTCACATTCTTCTTGCTAATGTGCTTGCGGATCTCTTTATGCAATGTTGTGAATGCAGACATTCTAGGGGTGATGGGTGGACCTGGGCAACCAAAAGTAGACCTATCGTGTAATGATGCAGTGTAGACTTTGGTTAGCCTAGGTGGGCCAGGGCACCCGTAGGTGGCCCTATCATGCAAATTGGTGATAAATATCGGGGGACCTGGACATCCGTAGATGCCTTTGACATGCTTAAGACCCATGATGAATGAGGGTGGACCATGACATTCGAATATGGACCACTCATACTTTCTACTTGACATGTGGGTGATATGAATCAATGGACCCAACATAGTGTTCATGCCAAGGGGTGTGGAAAGCCTAGACACATGCATACTTTTCCCAAAAGTGACTTCCATGTGTATAGGTGTGGGACAACCTTTGAACTCCCATTGGAAAGGATCGAATGGATCTAAGAAGGTGGTCATCATGGGGTGGGGCACAACCTTATTACCAAGGGATATGTGGTCTAAGGTCATGGCTCCCAAGGTGTAACCCGGGTGTAGGATGGGGTGGATTGGGTCAAACATGGTGGGCTGGGATAGGGAAAGGTGGGTGGTGGATAAGGTTGTTGGGTCCCATGGTTTCTTTGACCCCCATTGGAAGGGATCAAAGGGATCATAAAAAGGGTTATTGAGGGGGAGGGACCCTATGTCCTCAAGATCCTCAAGTGGTGATGGGTCATCCTCCTCTAATGAGATAATTGGGCCGAAGTTCTTTTTGAGTGGGTCGGCCATGAGGGGAGGGCTTGACTTTCCACCCGATATAAGAAGCTCCAAATTGAGAAGAAGGTCGGGCTCATCGGGTGTGGGGAGGAATAGAAGGAGGTCGCTAGTGTAGCAACCAATGGTGCAAACCGAGGTGATAGACCCGACACAAAGGTGTAGGAGGTCAAGGCTCCTAGATTGGTGAGCCATGGGGGTCAACAAGCTGGTCAACTCATATTGCCAAGCTAAGACCTTGAGAAGGTCCTTTAAGGTTTCCACTTGGTAGGATGTTTGGATTATGGTGTGATAGGAGGAGATGTACATTATGGGAAGACAATCGTGGGCCGTGATCTCTCTTATTGGGCTCTTCTTTAGCCAACTAATAAGGGACTCTTCAAAGATGAATTCGGCCTTATCTAGAGGGGGTGGTGGAGGGTGAAGATCCTTGTGCAAGGCTTCCTCTTCAATTGGGGCATGGGTGCTCTCCATGGAGGGGATAGGTTCCCGAGAGGTATTTGTCTTCATGTGGTAAAGTGGGTGGACTACTTCTTCCAAAGCTAATGGAGTGGGAAGGTTCTTTGATGGTGGGGTGATGATGGCCGGAGTATGGTGCACCCGGGGTGGTGAACAAGGGCGGGATTCCCGTGGGTGGGAGAATACAATGTTGTTGAATTTAAAGGTTCCCGAAAGGTGTGGCGGATGCACTAGGCAATTCCAACGTGTTGGGTCGATGTCGGCATTCCTTTCATCTAACCATTTCTTACCTAGGATTATACATGGACCCGCCAATGTTCCCTTTTGACACCAAGCCCCATCCAAATACTTAGTTTTCCCGAACCATTTATGGAATTCAATAAAGACTTGGTCTCCATTGTGCACAATTTGTCCGGTCCTACAAAGAGAGGTAATGATATCGGGGGACACCCAATTTTCAGATTCTAGGTCAATGAAATCAATTTCTACGGGCTCTCCATTAGGTAAGCATGCATGGGATATGATTGGGAGAGGGGCCATGTGACCCAAGACTCAATGTTAACAATGATGGGTTTGACAATGCACGGTTCAGACAAGAATGCAAGCATGTCCTAGGACTTGACTTGTAGAGACAAGTCAATGACTTGCTCTGATACCAATTGATGTGATACCCCCTAGACTTAGACAAGCAAGCACATTCACAATCAAAAGGGCCAATTTGGGCCACCGCTCTCCCGTCGCTCACCCAAGTCCCGGAGTAACTTGGCAATGCCAAGGTGAGGTTGAGGGGTTGGACCCTTGCTGGTAGAGGGCCAGCAAGACCAAGATTTGATTCCCAATGGATGTGGATGCCCAATTCAATGGGGCCGACAAAGTGCCAATGGCACCGGTTACTCTCTTCCCACGGTGATCACTCAAGACAACGGGGCTTGAGGATCAAGCTCTCACTCTCACGGCCAGCGAAACTAAGAACTAATATTGAAAGACAAGCACTAAAAGGAGTGAGGTTTGAGCACTTACTCGACCGGTTTGAAGAAACCGGTCCCGCTCGGAGACGAGGGCGAGCGGGGAGGCGAGTGGATCCCCACACGCCGCGGCGGTGTAGCTTGACCTGCTCAATCCAATTACAACACTACTCCTCTCGCAGGAGGCGGACCTTGGGGTGGGGGTTCATGGATATTACAGCCAAAACAACCTCCACGCAGGGAGGGGCCTTAAGCCGGCCAAGCGGGGAGGGGAATTGGAGAAAGGAACACCGAAGATGGGAGGTTGCCGATTCTGCCCGGTTCTATGGGTGCTGACAGGTGATTGAAGAGTTCACTGCTGCAGCTGCTACCGAATTTTTTTGGGGACGAAACCACCTGGGAAATCTTCGTAGGAGGCAGGGGAAGTCTTCTAATTTTTTTTAATTTCTTCTGTCATCGATGCCGGTCTGGGTGGAGGCCCGAACAGGGAGGTAGACTCTCGGACTGGCAGCTCTTGATTTCCAACAGCAGGTTGCAGAGGATGTCCCGACAGCTCCCAAACTCAGAATCAAGCATCGTCAGAGTCGTTGGAACCATGGACGAACCCTCTTCGCCAAAAAACTGACGGGGATGCCAAACGATGCCGGAGAAGGCCAGGGGACTCTAAACACTGCTGACAGGTCGGTGCAGACTGTGGGTAGCAGAACTACGTAGCTGAGGGAGAAAATTAATAACACCTGCTACAGGATGCCGAACGGAGTTCCGCTTCTTGATTCTGAAAGTAGACAGGGAGGGGAAGAACTTTGCAGAAGAGCTCTTGAGCTGATTCTTCTGAGGTTCGTCGTGGTGAAGCTTCTACTCCGATTCTGGTACTCAGTAGGGGCAGCTCTGCGCAGTTGTGGGAGAACGGAGCTCCCGGGCAGCACACAGCTCGGATGAAGATGAAACCACTGTCATTGTGAAGAATACCGGTAGACGCTTCTGTGGATGCCTCTTGCGCCTTCAGATTCGCTGGGATGTGGTCGGGGTCACCTCTGCAATCTGCTACTCTTCTGCTGCCTGTGAACTGAAAACTGGAGGTTGAAGATGATGGGGGGAAATGGGGTATATGGGAGGGGAAATAGAGGTGGATGAGTGTGGGGAGAACCCTGGCTGTGAGGGGGTCTAGGAGGGGGTGTTCCAAGGCATGGGGGGGGGGGAAGAATAGGGTCTGGAAGGGGTTCTAACAGGTGGTGGGAGGAGGAGCTACGAATTTGGGCTTGGAGGGAGAAGGGGGAAGGTGAGGGGGGCACAAGTGGGTGGAGGGAATGTGAGTTTGAATTTCCTTTAATGTGGGGTGATCAATGGTGGTCTTGGGGTTGGGAAGAGGTGCCTTGGGAAGGTGGAGGGCTGCTTGGGGAAGGGGATGGGTAGTTGGGGGTTGGAGGGTGGGGTGTGGATTGGTGGAGGGTCTATTGGGACTAGGGGGAAGTAATGATGGCTTGTGGGAAGTTGTAGAGGAGTTAATGGAGGTAGGTGGGAGGGTGGAGGTGGTTGGGAGGGGAGGAGAGAGAAAATTTTTGAAATTAGGTGTGGAGGAGAGAGAAAGGAGAGTGAAAGAGAGAAATTAAGAGAGGGATGGGTGGGGAATCTCTTCCCTAGGGTCTCTCACCCAAATAATGGAATCTCTCCACTAGATAAGAAGTTTGAACTCTCAAAATGGCAAGTTTTTCATTCATTGATTCATTAGTTGAAATGGGGGGGAATGGGGTCCTATATATAGGAAACCCACATTTCTACAAAAGTCCCTGACAATTGACTCAATGACAAATAACCGAGGGGGTAGGGGAGAGCCCTTGGGCCAAGCCCAATGAATTGGGCCCAATAGCTAACTAGACAACCTAATGACACTCAAACTTAGGGAAATGAATGCAAGACCTAGGAACATGACTCAAATAAAAGGGAAAATACATCAAATGACTCAAATAAAAATTACATAGGACTCAAAATTAAATGACTAGACCATGCCGGATGCAACTGGGATGAGGAGACGAGTTGTGAACGTGGGCATGAGAGGTGATGTCCCCATCAGCCCCAGAAGGCGAGACCTCCTCAACTTCTGCTACAAAACCAGGATGTTGTCCGAGCCCGGCAGTAAACAACTATCAGCCTGTCGCGGCTGTAGCCTTATCTACGAACACTGAAGCTGCTCTCTCACCCTGGGGAGCTACAATGGCGGCGGATTTGCTAATAGAACAATCCGCGCAGCCGCTAGCACGAGA
The DNA here is from genome assembly GCA_022559845.1 of Amorphophallus konjac. Taxonomy (NCBI): domain Eukaryota; kingdom Viridiplantae; phylum Streptophyta; class Magnoliopsida; order Alismatales; family Araceae; genus Amorphophallus; species Amorphophallus konjac. The sequence goes on from CM040127.1 coordinate 258,281,975, forward strand.
AACAGAGAATCCTCAAGAAGCTCTGGTGGTGTCTGATGAGGAAGTCAAAGTACTCGACCCTCAAGATGGTATTCCAGATTTTGTTGACCTCCAGCCGGCACCTCCGGAGATAGAAGACAGAGGCCAAGCCACAGTCGATGAACTGATAGAAGTCAACTTGAGAAACGAGGAAGACCCTAGGCCTACCTTCCTCAGTGCCCAACTGTCCCCAGAAGAATAGGAGCTATACATCCAGCTGCTGCTAGAGTACTGGGATTGCTTCGCCTGGACTTACAAAGAGATGCCAGGTCTAAGCCCCGCCGTCTCACAACATGAGCTGGCAATCAACCTTGAGGCCGAGCCGGTGAAGCAACCACCGCGGCGCATGAGGCCAGAACTCATCACCCAAATTTGTGCTGAAGTCGACAAGCTCATTGACGTGGGATTTGTTGAAGAAAACCAGTACACCACATGGCTGGTGAACATCATCCCCGTGAAGAAGAAGAATGGACAGATCCGGATATGTGTCGACTTCCGAGATCTAAATAAAGCCTGCCCTAAAGATGATTTTCCGATGCCAATAACCGAAGTCATGATAGATGCTACGACCGGCCATGAGGCCCTGTCATTCATGGACGGGTCATCCGGTTACAACCAGATTTGGATCGCGGAGCATGACCGGGTCCATACTGCTTTCCGAACCCCTAAAGGCATTTATCACTATAAGAGGATGCCGTTCGGACTAAAGAATGCTGGTGCAACCTATCAGCGCACAATGACCAAAATCTTTGATGAGTTGCTCTACCACAAGGTCGAGTGCTACATAGATGATCTGGTGGTCAAAACCAGAAGAAAAGAAGATCATCTGCAAGCCTTCGGGATTATTTTTCAGAGGCTGAGGCAGCATGAGTTGAAGATGAACCCCATGAAATGTGCGTTCGGAGTGTCGAGCGGAAAATTCTTGGGCTTCATCGTCCGATATCAGGGGATCGAGATAGACCCCGCAAAAATCAAAGCAATTCAGAAGCTACCTCCACCAAGGAATATCTCCGAGCTGAGATCACTACAGGGCCGCCTGGCTTATATCCGGCGGTTCATTTCCAATTTGTCAGGGCGATGCCAGCCTTTCCACAAGTTGATGATGAAAGATGTTCCCTTTTATTGGGATGAAGATTGCCAGATAGCCTTTCACCAGCTGAAAGATTATCTGAAGACTCCGCCAGTGCTGGGCGCACCAGTGAGAGGAAGACCATTAATACTGTATATAGCAACTACACATAACTCTCTAGGGGCAATGTTGGCCCAGAATAATGAAGAAGGGAAAGAGCAAGCCCTCTATTACCTCAGTCGGAGACTGGTCAGGACTGAGGAGAAATATACTTATATTGAGAAGGTCTGTCTGGCACTGGTCTTCGTGGTTAAGAAGCTCCGACACTATATGTTGTCACAGGAAATCAGCTTGATATCCAAAGAGGATCCCCTGAAATATATTATATCCCAGCTGGCACTCAAAGGTCACCTGGGCAAATGGGCAGTAATCCTTATGGAGTTAGACATCTCCTATGTACCGCGCAAGGCCGTCAAGGGCCAAGCCATTGCAGACTTCTTCGCTGAGCACCCGGTACCCGGGGACTGCCCGTTGGAACCGGAACTTCCTGAAGATGAAACCCTGGAAGCCGTTCAGGTGCAACCCTCCTTATGGCAGCTGTATTTTGATGGCGCCTCCAGAATTGACACCTCTGCCACTGGATCGGCCAGGGTCAGGGTAGGGGCAGGCATAGTCCTGAAATCCCCAGAAGGAGAAGTGGTGCACACATCCTGCTCCATAAACAAGCATTGCACAAATAATGAAGCGGAATATGAAGCCCTGATAATCGGGTTGCAGATCGCTCTGTCCATGGGAATTCAGATGCTGGAAGCATTCGGAGACTCCCTGCTAGTTATAAAACAGCTGGAAGGAGAGTTCGATGTGCGAAAATAAGAGCTTCTCTCCTATCACCAGCTGGCAACCTGCCTGATGTCAAGATTCTACTTCATCAGCATCAAGCACATCAACCGAGGCCAAAATGCTCAGGCAGACGCCCTCGCTAAGCTGGCCAATTTATTGGTAGTCCCGCCAGACACAAGCCTGAATATAACAGTGATCAACCGCCGGTAGGTCCCCAGTGTAACAGAGGTCTTGGCTGACGAACAAGAGATTGAGGTGGTAGTCGTCGAGGAGATTCAGCAGCCCGATTGGCGAGAACATCTCCTGCGGTGGTTCTAACACCAACAGCTCCCGAGGGAAAAAGAACAGAGAATGAAGCTCCTAAGGGTCAAGGACTCTTACGAGATGAGATGCGGAACCATGTTCCGAATAATGGCAGATGCTCGAAGGAAAGTCCTACTTCGTTGCTTGTCTTCAACAAAGGCAGGACAGGTGATGCAAGAAGTTCATGTAGGATTAGCTGGAGCACACCAGGCTGGCCCCAAGATGAAAATTGAGATAAAGAAATTGGGCTATTATTGGCCCACTATATTTGATGATTGTTGCAAGTTCGCCAAAGCTTGTCAGAAGTGTCAAGAACACGCTAATGTGGCAAGGAGACCGCCAGTGCCATTACACCCGACCTTGCCTAGCTGGCCATTTGCTCAGTGGGGCACGGACGTGGTAGGGCCACTACCAGCACCTTCATCAGGGTGCAAATAAATCTTAGCAGCTACTGACTATTTCTCCAGATGGGCGGAGGCGGTAGCACTAAGAGATGTGACGGGAGAGCTAGTTGCAAGATTCTTCCAGCAGAATGTAATATTTCGGTTCGGGATCCCCAGCCGAATCATCTCTGATAATGGCAGCCATTTTAGGAACCAGAAGGTTTATCGGCTAGCCAACAAATACAAGATTGACTGGAGGACATCGTCCCCCTACAACCCTCAAGCGAGCCAATGGACTTGAAGAAGCCTTTAACAAGACTCTATGTACGTTTCTGGCAAAGACTGTCAAGTCTAATAAAAAAGATTGGGAAGAAAGGATGTACGAAGCGCTCTGGGCTTATCGTACTGTCTACAAAACCCCAACCGGCTGTTCACCTTTCTCCCTCGTGTATGGGTCAGAGGCTGTGGTGCCAATTGAACTGGAAGTTCCTTCGCTGCGAGTTGCCATCCAATATGGACTAGCCAGCGGTGATCAAACCAATGCAGAAAGAAGATTAGAAGAGCTCAATGAGCTCGAAGGAAAATGCCTCCAGGCACAACAAAACATCCAACTCTACCAAGCTCGCATGGCCCATGCTTTTGATAAGCTGGTCAGGGGTCGAGAATTCAAGAAAGGAGATCTGATAATGGTCAAAAGAAGAGAAGTAATGGCCTCCAACCCCAAAGGGAAGTTGGTCGAAAACTGGATCGGGCCGTATATCGTCCGCCGAGTATATGAAGGGGGTGCCTACATGCTGGTAGACCATAAAGGAGTCATCCAGTTCTCTCCCCTCAACGGAAAGCATATAAAGTTGTATCATGCAGCGCAACCGACATTCCCCGAGTGATTGGTCGGAATACCCTTATCTTGGTCTAGTGGCACTCCGCCCTAGCCGAGTTACCCTTATCTTGGTCTAGTGGCACTCCGCCCTAGCCGAGCTACCCTTATCTTGGTTCTGTGGCATTCCGCCCTAGCCGAGCTACCCTGATCTTGGTTTTGTGGCATTCCGCTCTAGCCGAGCTACCCTTATCTTGGTCTAGTGGCACTCCGCCCTAGCCGAACTACCCTTATCTTGGTTCTGTGGCATTCCGCCCTAGCCGAGCTACCCTTATCTTGGTTTAGTGGCACTCCGCCCTAGCCGAACTACCCTTTCCTTGGTCTAGTGGCATTCTGCCCGGATCGAGCTACCCTTTCCTTGGCCTAGTGGCATTCCGCCCTAGCCGAGCTACCTATATCTTGGTCTTGTGGCATTCCGCCCTAGCCGAGCTACCCATATCTTAGTTCTGTGACATTCCGCCCTAGCCGAGCTACCCCCATCTTGGTCTAGTGGCACTCCGCCCTGATCGATCTACCCTTATCTTGGTTTAGTGGCACTCCGCCCTGATCGAGCTACCTTTCCTCGGTCTAGTGGTACTCCGCCCTAGCCGAGCTACCCATATCTTGGCCTAGTGGCATTCCGCCCTAGCCGAGCTACCCATATCTTGGCCTAGTGGCATTCCGCCCTAGCCGAGCTACACTTATCTTGGTCTAGCGGCACCCCGCCCTAGCCGAGCTACCCTTATCTTGGTTCTGTGGCATTCTGTCCTAGCTGAGCTACCCTTTTCTTGGTCTAGTGGCACTCCGCCATAGCCGAGCTACCCTTATCTTGGTCTAGTGGCACTCCGCCCTAGCCGAGCTACCATTATCTTCGTCTAGTGGCATTCCGCTCTGGCCAAGCTACCCTGATCTTGGTTTTGTGGCATTCCGCCCTAACCGAGCTACCCTTATCTTGGTTTAATGGCACTCCACCCTAGCCGAGCTACCCTTATCTTGGTATTGTGGCATTCCGCCCTAGCCGAGCTACCCATATCTTTGTCTAGTGGCACTCCGCCCCAACCGAGCTACCCCCATCTTGGTCTAGTGGCACTCTGCCCTGATCGAGCTACCCTTATCTTGGTCTAGTGGAATTCCGCCCTGATCGAGCTACCTTTCCTTGGTCTAGTGGCACTCCGCTATGGCCGAGCTCTCAAAAGAATACACATATTGCCGTTGCGGGCCTTACGTCCGAATCGGCGAAAGATCATTCCTTGGCACTAGCATTCAACCCTTGCTAACGAATATACCGCTCTGCTCGGCACAAGGCCCGGTGATCTGGTCAACAGCCGTCTACTACCAACCAAGGGTCGGACATCACACTTCGACCTACCATCCTTTATATCAAAAAAAAGAGAAAAGAAAATGGGGTTAAAAATAGAGATACCCCGCCAGACTTGCTCCTATATTAGGACAAGTGCAAAAATGGCTATAACCCAACTGTGGCGAAAACCCGAAAGGGCGCTGCAGGCAAAATTGGGTACCCCGCCACGTGAAAACCCGAGAGGGCGCATGGGCAAAAGCAAGAGGGGGCTGGCTTAGGCGAAAACCCGAAAGGGTGCTTAAGTCGGTAAAGTGGTAATTTAAAAGTGCCTCTTTTGTTATCCACCTGATGAAACTCCAAAAGGGACAATCATCAAAAGTCCTATCGGAAATCCTTTAACCAAACCCATGTTCGACCCTCGTCATCATCGGCGAGATCGGTCGATCTCTACCACTAACTTGGACCCTCCGTCCCTGTTAATAATCCTACCTTTGCTTCGGCATGTGACCCATGCTGATGAATAAACCTGTGTTCGACCCTCGTCATCATCGGCGAGATCGGTCGATCTCTACCCCTAATTTGGACCTTCCGTCCATGTTAATAATCTTACCTTTGCTTCGGCATGTGACCCATGCTGATGAATAAACCCGTGTTCGACCCTCATCATCATCGGCGAGATCGGTCGACCTCTACCCTTAACTCGGATCTTACGTCCTTGTTAATAAACCATGACCTTTGCTTCGGCATTTAACCAGTGTTGACGAACTAAACCTGGGACCAATCCTTGTCATCATCGGCAAGGCCAGTCAGCATTCTTGCAGTTGAATTCTTCTGTACTCCAAAAAAAAAGGGAAAAATGGGGTTAAAAATAGAGATACCCCGCCAGACTTGCTCCTACATTAGGACAAGTGCAAAAATGGCTATAACCCAGCTGTGGCGAAAACCCGAAAGGGCGTCGCAGGCAAAATCGGGTACCCCGCCACGTGAAAACTCGAGAGGGCACGTGGGCAAAAGTAAGAGGGGGCTGGCTTCAGTGAAAACCCGAAAGAGCGCTTAGGTCAGTAATGAGAATAAAAAATATATGTATGAATGATGAATAGTGATGATCCATCCTCCATCCTGAAGACCCTTTACAGGGTCGAAGCGGAATCTTCATCCAATGTCCCACCTATACGTATCCATTCTCTACCCTTTCCAATTTTTGTCATCATCGGCAAGACCGTCTACCCTTTTCGACCCTTGTCACCATCGGCAAGATCGGTCGCTACCCTTTCCGGTTTTTGTCATCATCGGCAAGACCGTCTACCCTTTTTTCGACCCTTGTCACCATCGGCAAGATCGGTCACTACCCTTTCCGATTTTTGTCATCATCGGCAAGACCGTCTACCCTTTTCGACCATTGTCACGATCGGTAAGATCGGTTGCTACCCTTTCCGGTTTTTGTCATCATCGGCAAGACCGTCTACCCTTTTCGACCCTCTTCATCATCGGCAAGATCGGTCGCTACCCTTTCCGATTCTTGTCATCATTGGCAATACCGTCTACCCTTTTCTACCCTTGTCACCATCGGCAAGATCGGTCGCTACCCTTTTCGGTTCTTATCATCATCGGCAAGACCGTCTACCCTTTTCTACCCTTGTCACCATCGGCAAGATCGGTCGCTACCCTTTTCGGTTCTTGTCACCATCGACAAGACCGTCTACCCTTTTTCGACCCTTGTCACCATCGGCAAAATTGGTCGCTACCCTTTCCGGTTCTTGTCATCATCGGTAATACCGTCTACCCTTTTCGACCCTTGTCACCATCGGCAAGATCGGTCGCTACCCTTTCTGATTTTTGTCATCATCGGTAATACCATCTACCCTTTTCGACCCTTGTCACCATAGGCAAGATCAGTCGCTACCCTTTCTGATTTTTGTCATCATCGGCAATACCGTCAACCCTTTTCGACCCTTGTCACCATGGGTAAGATCGGTCGCTCCCTTTTCAGCCCTTGTCATCATCGGCAAGACCGTCTACCCTTTTCGACCCTTGTCATTATCGGCAAGATCGGTCGCTACCCCTTCTCGGTTCTTGTCAGCATCGGCAAGACCGTCCACCCTTATCGACCCTTGCCACCATCGGCAGGGTCGCTCGCTATCTGTTTTGGTGTTCGTCTCTCATATACCCTTTTGAGTCCTCCGAGCTCTCGACTCGTACAGGCCGTTGTTTAGTCTTGAGAATAGTCGCGACGCGGTGGAGCGAACACCTCACCCCTTTGCTGAAGGCGTGAGCGCTCTCCTGCCCTCGTGACCCACACACTCAGGCTAGAATCAACTGGCGAATGGAAAGAAAAACAACAAGAATGATGACAGGATGGAGTCGTCATTTGACAGCAAAATGAAGATTTTCATTCTACGGAATAAAGAGTACATGTTACGCGGGGCATTCCCCGGAATACATTAAGTCCATCAAGAAGAGGCAAATAGAAAAGAATTATGGCAGGGGGCGTCAGAAGATGTCCTCCAGCGCCGGAATGCCCAGGGAAGGATGGCGGGCCAGCTCCTGCAACCTGAACTCAGTGGCCTCCAGCTCGGATAATCTCTCCCCGAGGGAAGCAACTTGCCCTTCGGCCATTTCTACCTCCTCCACCTTCTGGACTTCCAGGCGTTCTACCTCTTGATGTTCAGCCTCTACCCTCAAGAGTTCGGCATGTAATTCCGCTATGCGAGCCATGAGAAAACTTTGGCGCTGCAAAGAGGCATTGGCATCATCCCTCATCCTCACCGCAGTCCCTTTCAGGGAAATGAGAGCCGTCCGGCATTCAGCCCGCTCCAGTGTTACGGCCGCCAGCTGGTCAGCTACCTCCCGGCCTAGAAATTCCCTCCTGTTTACATACTTCTGGAGCAAGATCACGCGTGGAGTCCAGTCGTCCATGGGGAAACCAAAGGCCAACAGTGAGCGGGATAGATGCTCTATCAAGCCCCTCAGCTGGACATAAGTTAGATCTCCGCTGGCCGTTATGGTCTGCTGGAGGGTCCCTAGAAACTGCCACACAAGGTCACTTGAAGACTGGAGACCAAGCGGCGATGTCTCGGGTAGTTCAAATTCCACTCTGCTATCCACAGTGGCCCAGATATCGTCGCCCGTCCCAGAAGATGACGATGGCATGAGCTGCAGTCCACTGCTATGGGGAACAACCGCGCTGGCCGATACGGTGGCTGGAGCCTCAATGATAACAATTTCCTTGCCGGCCCCCTGGGATGGAGGTGCGACAGGAATATCAAGAGCCAAGGACGTCTGTTCTTCAACGATCTCTCCGGCTTCTATTTCGGAGGGGCCACCCTTCTCCGGAGCTGACCGTTGTGTGACTTCTAATGGCTGAAAGTCCACAACTGCTACCGAACTATCAACCCTCACAAGTGCTCCGGGTCCAGCTGGAGCCGTTGCCGCTGCATAGTCCTTGGGGTATCGCAGTGCGATAGGCCGCAGGACGGACGGGAGAGTTGCATGGCCCGTGCCTAGAGCCGGGAGAGGTATCTGCACCGTCATGGTTGGCAGCACCACCTCAGTCTGCGCCAGAAATATATATATTACAAGCTGAAAGGAAGAGGAAGAAAGGGCAGCAGGCACCGACCACGGATGGAGCCTTACCTCGGCCGGTACTAGGCTCAAATATCTAAGGGCCACTTCTCCGGCGCCAGCCTCTCCACTCACGAGCGAGCCTGACGGCCCAAAACCACTCCACGACAATCGGGGTGGGCTAAAACTCGGTTGATCACTTTCATAGGCCGAGGACGCCCCGGCATCCTCCGTCTCTGTGTCAACAGGTGGGAACTCCTCATCACTAGAGCCGCCACCATAATCAACCTGTTCAGAGGAGGAGGATCCCTCTGCTCTCTCAGGACGCTCCACCATCAGAGCAGGAGCCTCACCAGCAGAAGCATCACCCTCAGCATGAACTTCCCCCGTGCTCTCCATACAAGAAGCAATGGTGGGTGGGATCTCGAGGACAGGTTCACCCTGCCCCGGGATAATCGCTTCTTCGGCACTCTCCGAGCCCGGAAGCAGTGACGGTTGTATATCAACTGAAATTTACGGCAGAAAAGGGTCAAGCCGGCTGATGACATGAAGATTTGCGGTGGTATCGCAAGTAAACTATGAATTACCTTCCATCTCCTATCTGGGTGTTGGGGAAGGCAGATCTCTTTCTACGGGAGCAGCAGGGATTTCCTCTGCCCCTTCCCTAGCCGCAACATCTACCGTCGCCTCCAGCCCGACGACCGCGGCAACTGCGTCGACAACCGTCAGCATGGGCTAGCCGAGACAGTCAAAGCAAGCTAATGAACTTTAAAGAGAAGAAGAGCCTACCTTCAGCCTCTGGCCTATGTGTGTGAGAAGCTTCAAACTATTTAAAGGATACAACCGAAGGAAGGACGGTTGCTGATTCCCTCTCTGCAGCCTTCTTTCGGTGTGCCCGTGTCACCCGGGTCACCGCCGCCTTCGCCTTTCCGATGGCTTCTCTCAACTGGGATCGAGTTCGCTTTCTCGAATCCCCAGGAGGCAGTTGCGTCGTGGTCAGGGCCGGCTCGGGAACCTCAAAATATGCTGGCTTCTGGGCCTTTATTATCAACTCCCTAAAGTGCCGGGTCTCCTCTGAAGTCGGTCGGACTGCACATGCACAAGGGTGAGAATAATGCACCACAATGAAATAAAGAAGCTGGCCGAAGGGCCTGAATGAAGAAATGGAACATACTTGCCGGCCCCGTATAGAAGGGGAAGAGAGGCCAATAATATAGCGATGGCGTTTGTCTCTCGAAGCTGCCTCGTGAATAAGCCAACATAAATCTCTGATCTTTTCACTCGGCTCGGCCAGCAGTGCCAGGTCCTCATGACCACGAGAAGATAGGAGATAATATAGGCTCAGGTGGTCCAGCCCCCATCTGTCAGCATATTTGAAAGAGATATGAAGAGGTCGGTCCAAGATGGCTTCGCTGGGACCACCCACTGAAAGACCGTGTGAGCGAAGAAGCGCGAATAGCCACGGGGTGTTGTCATATAAGGCGGCCCGCCTGTCTTCCTTGCGAATGAAGGTCCGATAGGGATACAACCTATCCACCTCGGGACGCCAGTCGGCCACAGCCGAGATAGGCTCCTCTACCGGCAGAGGGAGTTGCTGAAGAATCACCCTCTCGCTGCTTACCCGGCATAAACCCCGAAGGGTTTTCACATAGTCATCCTTGTTGATCGGGGGCAGCTTCGGTTCAACCTTCGTCCTGCGACTTTTTACAACCTTGCGGGCCTCCAGATAGGCCTTCACTTCCGTATTGGTCCAGGATTTCAACTTCTTCAAATAAGAAGGCTCAATGTCAAGGACTGGCTCTAGTTGGGAATCCAGAAACCTGTGCTCCGCTACGGCCCAGCACTCTCGCCGGGAGCTCCTGTAGAACCCTGTCCGCGCATTCCACCACTTGATATATTCAGGCGTGACGCGGGGAAAACGAGCAGGGGTTGGCACCCTGAAAGAAACGTCCTCCCGGTGATGGAAGAAGTCCCACCATATCCGGGCATCATCATTTGAAATCTGCCCGGCCCTGTGCCTGTTAGGCAATGCAAACTGTGAAGAAGAATGTGGGATGTGCTGGTCGTAGCCAAAGTTCCGACTGAAGCGGAACGGGTAGTACGGCTCCAACCACAGAATGCCGCTCTTGCGGAATACAAGGACGCTCGGCCTGATAGCCAGCGCCCAATCAACCAACTCCGGCTCAAGAATAGGCCTTGTACATTTGGCCTCGGAAAGTGGGTGAATATACTCCTTAGTCTCAAAAAGCTTACACTGCCTCGTCCTGTTCACCACCGGGCTAGAGTGGGCAGCTAAGCTCCAAAAATGAAGGACCCCGGGAAGAATCAGTGGGAATACGGGCCAATTTGCCCCGAATGGCGTAGAGTTGCTCCGCTAGTAAAGATGGCTCGATGCTTGCAAACTCTATCATCCGTGGAACGAGAGGAACCGCTTGTAATGCCCGAGGAGCCACCTCAGGGAACAGGGTACAAACCCAAGCATTGAAAAAATGTAACGGACCGACCGCCCGAAGACTTCTGGGGAGACGCGTCTTGTGCAGGTCCCCCAACATCTTATAAATAAGGCATAAAGCCACCGGACAAAGAGATAGCTTGGTACCCCAAGCCATGAGACAGGCCGGATAAATGGCCTCCGCCCTAATCACGCTCTCATCACCTTGCGGAAGAGCGAAAGAACAAAGACAATAAACTAGATATGCAGCATAGTGAGTGACTGCGTCAACACCAGTAGGGTTTGGGTTCTCCCCCTGCCCTCCTCTCGAAGAAGACTGGCGTCGCACCCTCTTCTTCCGCTTCTGAGCCACTGGCGCTATCGGGGGAAAGTCCTCATACTTATTCTTCCCATTGAAGAAATATTGAAGCCAGGTACCCATCCGCACCCTTCGCTTCTCGCCCGGCTTCCGAGCTTCCCTCGTGTCGTGCGACGAATGAAAGAGGGTGCGGTACGCCTTCATCAGATATCGATAGGCGTAACCCGCCAGATACCGGCCGTCACCGTCGGTCTGATCTTTCAGCCAGTCAGGCCAACAAACCTCTTCATACGGTTCCCCATCAATGGGTAGACCGCTAAGCTGTGAGAGGCTCCATAAGTCTAGAGAGGTCTCTCCTTCCGAAGTATAGAAAGTGTTATATTCGGGGCAGAACACCTCAATCATACCGCAGCACAAGCCTCGGGAGATGGGGTAGCGGTACCTTGAGGCATACACGCTGTGATATACACCAGCCCTGGTCAGAATTGGAGCATAATGATGCAGCACATAGTCTGTGAACTCCACTGCTCCAGGCCTGAATGCGTGGGCGTCGGTGGCCCTCAGCTCGGCAAACCACCCCACAGATATCTGGTGCTTGAAGCGGACCGCCAAGCAATCCAGCAAGAATGATTCTTCTCTGTACCCCCACTTCAGCGGGGCAAGGAACAAGCCAAAGATCGGCTTCTCCCGATCCACTCTGCCCGCGGAATCATTCCACCGAGCGGGTACAAATTCGGGGGCCCTGGTCAGCAGCCCGTCTTCTGGAGCCAGATCTTGCAGTCCCAGCACGACGCTCCATTTCCTGACCTCTCCGGGGAGGTAAATGGGTCTTCCCCGCACCACGCAGTCCGTCAGACTGTCTCTCTCCACCAGCAGGGCCTGCTCAACTTTTCGGACAACGAACACGTCCCTCTTCCCTTGAAGGTTGAAGCGTTGGAGAAGGGACATCAGGTGTTTGTCTTTGGGGTAGTCCCTCCGGCCGACACCTTCCCTGTCATAATGAAAGGAGTCGCCCCAAAGAATGAGGAGATGGCTGGTATCCACAGTATCTGTCTCCGAATCTGAGGATTCCGCAACCACGGCCACTTGACTGTGCCCTCGATCAAGGGAATTGACGTTCGCCCACGTCACCACGGCACGAGAAGAAGAGCCGGATGCCATAATAGCTGTAAAGAAGCACATCAATCGATAAGCAAAAGTCAGAAAATAGCTGATCAAAGGCAGATTTCTGACAAAATTTCAGCAGAGTCTTCCCAGCACGGGAGATTGCCAAAGGAAAGCGGGAACGCGTCCACTAAGGGAACGGCCCCTAAAAGCAGCCATCGGCATCACACCGAGGCCAAAAGGAACACCCGGGGAAATAGCTTCGAGGGCAAGCCCTGCTAGGAGCCTCCCGGGGCCCAAAGAAAGGGTTTTGAAGCCCAAAAGGGCAGCATCTCGCTCACCCCGAAGAAAAACCGCCGCCGCTCTCGCCCTCAGCTCACTCGGCACCGCAGAGAGAGAAGAAAGGGAGGAGAGAGAAAGAAGTTGCGCAAATGAAAGTGATGAAGAAGAAAAAGAATCGAAGGAAAATATATAGGGGGGAACCCCTGTGGTTAATCCGGCGCGCGATTTTGCGCGCCGAATTAACATCCCCCCAACAAAAGGCGGCCGAAATCGTCCGCGTCGGATTCACAAACAAACGCCAGGGCCGCGCCGTATTACAAGCGCAAAGGTGCCAGGAGTGCGCCGGATTAACAGGCAGACACCCAGGGCCGCGCCGGATTAACAGGCAGACACCCAAGGCCGCGCCGGATTAACGTCTAAGGCCAAGGGGGCGCACCGGGTTACCCGGGCCGTATTAACATCTAAACGGCGCCGGGTTAACATCCGTGCCGGATTAAGGGCCATCCCAAGCTCCTATCAACCGAAGAGGTGATCAGTCCGGGTGAAATTCATCCGTCGGCCTTGCTGCACTCGTGCCTTGCTCGCAACACCCACGTCTGGGGGGCATTTGTTGGCACCCAAAATACGATCGTCGGCGACCAAGCCACAAAGATAAAGGACCCAGCCCGCTGAAGCACTGAAGCCAATAAAGATCAACACATTGAAGATTTCTCAAGCTGCCAGAGCCTCGAGTCACCCCGTATGGACACAGGGACTTCACCTCAGGAGAGCCGAGACAAACTCACAACCAACCGGCAGTGCGATCAAGCCTGCCCAATGAACCGGCATCGACTCTGTCGTGCCGCATACACTACACCCGTTGTCCGATCAAGGACAACGGTCTACCCAGTGGCTTCCCACCTCATGAAGGGCTCTCCTGAAGATGAAAGAGTCCCCCTGGCTCTCCGAGACGGAGGACCGAAAGCTCTGACGACAGAAGATCCCGATCACCCGGCACGGGTACGGCTTCCCGCCAAGATGGGCCCGTTAGTGGCCGAATGATCCCCAGCTTAGGCGGAACTATCCCTGGTGTTACCCCACCCCCTAAGGAGCTTTGGGCACGAGCCAGGCCGAGCCAGCAGCACGGATCACAGAGCCGAAGGCTGTGTCAGCGGAAGGCCTGTGTGATCAAATTAAAGCTATCTGGAGTCTCGAGAATGGCTGTACGTTAACCTGGGAGCTTCGACAAGACATCTCGTCGAGGTTTCGAGGAGCATTGGCAAGATAAGTGTTCACGGTGACCCTCGGAATCATCCCCGGACTCATCGATTGGCTCGAAGCGCGCGAGGAGCGTTAGCAGGGCACGCCCTAAACCGGCGCGCCCCCCCACCTGATGCCCTTATCCCGGCTCGCAGAACCCCACTATCCAGCGCCTTCTTAGCTCGGCATGCAAAAGAGTGGAGCCCTTACCCGGCGCGCCAATCTCCATGCCGGATCAAGGTCTCACACCTATTCCTATATATGTATGGCTGTTCGATTGAAAGAAAAAAGGAGAAAAAAGAAGAAAAGGGCAGATAGAAGAAGATAGAAGAGAGTTTTCTGAGAGAGGATTTCGAAGATGAGACAGAGAGAGAAAAGGAGGAATCGGGAGAGAGCTTCCTAGGAAAATAGGGTTTCTTCTGAGCATCCTCCGCCGGCCATCTTCCTCTTCCTTCGCTCGCTGAAGATACGATCCTCTGTTTCAAGAATAGGTGGGCGCCGGCGCCTATCTTCCTCTGCCTTTCGTGGATTCTTTTCTTTTGAGGTTTCCATCTATCAGATGTAAGCGACAGAGGGAGGGATGGCGATGATACGAGCCGACCCCCCTCCCCCTCCTCTGCAATTCTCTCTTTCCCTTTGCTTTATCATTGTGCCTCTGCACGTCCCTCTACCTCTGCCATGGATGAACGGCGACCGAGCAATGATGCTGGCGCCGGATTCTTAACATGTAAATGTTAGCCCATTCCCGTTTCTGGGATGGTAATATGTATATAAATGCTTAGACCAGTAGGTCGAATGAATGCTCGAAGCCTCTGTCCCCTTCTCTATCTATATCAATGTGAATGTTTGAGTTCTTCTGCGCGTGGTCTTTGATTCCGGTTTCCCCGAAGTCCCGATCATGCCTCGAAGCATCGTGGGCTACAGAAACGACCCCTCCCCGGGTCTTTCCGATCGACTTCTTTCATTTCTAATTTAAGGATCTCTGTATCCCCTCGTGGGCAGAGCTGTGCTTATGCGCATGCTTCTTCCCACCGTGGTATCGAGGGTCTAGTTTCCATTAACTCCTCCCTTCGTACTGCTCTCATTGTTCGCAAGGTGGGAGTTGCCTTTGGGGACGGCCGGATCCATCCCCCTGAATGCTGCGTCCTAACTGTTCGAGCATATGCTTCTATGATGGGCCCGTCTCATCTGTGCATCTACTACCCCTCTGCATCATGGTCATTTGAACCGTTCCGAGATTCTCTCATCCCGTCTTAATCACCCGGGGAGGGGGATATTCCCCTATTACTTCATGGAATTGTTGGGCGATCGGGGGCTCTACCTCTCGATGGTAGATGCTTTCTCGAGGCCATAGCAGACAGTGACAGGGGTCTTAGCCCAACAAGCTTAGCCCCGACAATCGAAGACCCGATCAAGGCCAAGGGATGTATGCTCCTGGTAGGCTAGCCCTCGGAGCTCCACTCTCCTAACGGCCGGTCCCTTCAATGGATGTGCCATAAGCTGTGGGTTGTCCACCCCTCGTAGGCTAGCCCTCGGGGTGATGCTCCCATCATCAATGGCCTCATCCTTCTATCTTCACCCACGGAGTATTGGTGCCCCTCGCAGGCTAGTCCTCGGGGTATCCTATCCGATGGGAATTTGCTGGCTGCCACTGTGCAGACCGGCGGTTTAGGGGCTTACTCCATGAGTGAGTATGACCCCGTTCATCCCCTGCAACTCTTCGTGTTCAGGGGAGATGCTACCCAATTTTGGACAAACTCATAGTAGTAAAGCCATAATCGGACGCTCGTTCTGGACTCAATCAACTCAGTGCTCGAGTATGAACCTCGCACTGACTCACTGCATCACTTCCGAAGGATTTTGGACTTCAATCAAACAAACAGCTGGCCTAAATAACTCTAAAACTCTCAAAATAAGCTTAACAAACTTAATGGTTTCAAAAGGCATCAAAAACAAATCAAGACGGCACGGTCTTAGTCCGGCGCGCCCTAATACGGCGCGGTCCCCCCTCGCGCTGGATTAGCAATAGACTCATAAGTTCCATTTTCTTGGCTGGCCAATTCCCGGCGCGCCCTAAACTGGTGCGCCCCGTTCCCTGCGCGCCGGGCTAACAAGTGCCTATGGCCGCACCCTTATAAGCTTTTCCTATGTTTTGGCTGCGCCGGTTTAGACTTTTACCTACTTTTGGCCGCACCGGATTTGTTCCGTTTGCCCACGATTGACCGCGCCGGGGAACTCTACCCTTACGCGTGGCCGCATCGGTCTTAAGCCCTGATGTTGTTCTAATCATCCACCTACCGTCGGTGTGACCTACGTCTCCCGTGACCGAAATCAGTGAATCCTAATAAACTGAATAAGAGAAGTGATGTTTGGATCCGAATCGCTTTGCTATCCGATTTGAGCTATTATTCTTGCCTCACTTGGCGGAGATCGACAAACGTGAGTGAGCACTCCTCGCTTTCACAATTATGTTGCCATGCTTAATATAGTTATCATCATCATGCTTGCATACTTGCATAGACCCCCGGGTATATTAAATGGCATTGACAGAAGGTCGGGTTCGCCCGATCGGAAGTCTCCGCTATGCGCAATGGTGGTCTCCGGACCTGCGTCCTCCGCCGTGTACCAAGGATCTCCAGTTCAATGAACCATGCCTCTCCTGCATGATAGATAGATGCATCACGCATGATTCCGTACATCCTTTATTCCGGCCTCGACAGCCCATTATCTCAGTAATTAATCAAAGGTGTTCCCTCCTTGTGGGGGATGTAATTAACGTCATAACCTCTATGGTTTGGCGGACTGTTGGTCCCGACCGAACCTTACTTTCGCCCTACATGGATCAGAATGAGCGCATAGTAAACTTGTCACCTATGTGACTGGCACGCCCGCGTCGTCAATCAGTCAGTTAATTACCAGTTAGTTAATTGGTTGATCGACACATGAAATAAGATATATATATATATATATATATATATATATATATATATGCATATATATATATATGCATATATACATATATACACGAAATAAAACAACAAGATGGTCGGATAAAACCCATCGCAAACAGCTTTATGCAGGATGGGAGATATTAGGACTCGACTTCCTTCCTAGGCACCACCCCTCAAAGATACAATATGTTGCGCCGAGTCTTTGTGTCTTTGATTTTTAGACCCATATTTCTCAAGCACGCATGTGACCGGGCTCATGACGTCCCGCGGGGAACTGTACTGCCACTCTTGCCGTGTCTTTGATTCATAATTTTACATTGATTCATCATTGATTTTGAGAGCCCTTATTGGCCAGATATAGCATGAAAGTTCACTTTTGAGGGTCAAGACTGTCCCTATTTGAGACCTCTCTCGTATTAGGGAGCGCCTAGGTTAGTCATCTTATCCATCAATCTCTTGCCCATGCACTCGACCGAGCAGAGAAAAGAAAAGAGCTTTGTGCATGCCCAAAGTATGGCCAAAGCAGCAACGATGTTGCACTAGAGAGATCGTCTATGGCTTGCCGTGAAGTGTGTGAAAAATTCATACTCAAAGGTCACCCTCAACAATTAGGGAAAGAAACTAGACTCCTAACACGGAGTTATCACCAGCCTAAGGATGCTGCAGAAGCGACTCATTTAACTAAGCAAACTAACTAAAGCCTAAGGCCACTCAACTATGTTTTAAGGAACCAACATTATAAGCTCATGCAGAAATAACAGAGTAATAGCAATGATAACATATTCTTGCGCAAAATAAAAATACGTTTGCAAATCCGTTGAGTGATCTTGACCATCGAGCTTTGAGGAGTGCGAGCTTTATTTTCCTTGCTTGATAGGACAAAAGGGAGAGGATAGCAAAGGGATTGAAAGATTCCTTGACATGGAGGAGCGACAGACACCAAACTGGACGTAGGAGGATAAAAAGGAAGAGAGACGAGGGCTAGAACTCCCTCGTTAAGGTGCTGAGGCCCTGATAACAAGGAACCGAATACAGAATAAACAGGGATTAACTGAGATCAAGGCGTAATAAAGCCTCGAAAATAGTAAGAAAAAGGGTAATGACCCCGAAAGGGTGAGACAGAAAGAATAGACGTGAATGTGGCAAAGATAAGGGGGAAGAGGAGTGATCATCCGACGTGGTCAGTGAAAAGGAATTAGACTCACCCGACAGGGTCGGGGAAGGAGAGTGAGAACCACCCGACAAGGTCGGGGAAAGAAAATGATAAACACCCGACAAGGTCGGGGAAGAAGAATGATGGTCACCCGACAGGGTCGGGGAAAGAAAAGGGTAATCACCCGACATGGTCGGGGAAGAAGCATAAGGAATCTCCAACAGGGTCGGGGAAAGAGAATGAGAAGCGGAATCCGGACGTATCCAGGGAGGAAAACTATAAGAGGCCCCTGGATCAAGGAAAGAGAAGGACATAGGCCGAGACTTAAAATGGTGAGTACAGGAGAAGATGGTAGAAACATGGTCAGGTGGTGGAAGGTACACCACCCAAGGATAAGAACTGTGCAGAAGAAAGGATGAATCGTCGGAAGACGAAGAGACAGAAGAAGGAGGTGGAGTGAGCCCCCGAATACACAACTGTTGGCCCTTGTACTTACGTCGCCGCCTCTTCTTGGCAGAAATCTGCTTGCAACAATTCCGCCTGGCATGGACTCGGGCCTTCGGGCTTCTTGTCTTGTAATGTTTCCTCAAACAATGGGCCCATCTGGCAGACGGCCTGGCCCGATCATGAACATGAAACCTCATTGGGACGGTTGCCCCTAGCTGTGCGGTGCCAACCATAGAAAGACATTCCAGAACAGTCAACTCCTTGGGATGAACATCAGGAAGCAATGGAGTTTTGTCATTTGGCCCTAGAACATGGAGCTTTGGCATCTTTACTCGACATTTGGGCATGAAGCATAACTCCCTTGCTTGAAGCGCAGGACAAAACTGAGGGAGGGCGATGTGCGGCGTTGACGTGGCCGATTCATCAATAAGCCGAGGGAGATGAGACAGAAAATGTAGAATGTCCCTGGCCAATCTCGAAGGCATGGCCAATTGCCCCTTGAATGCTGAATTCATTAAACTTTCGACGGCCGTGTGGGTTAGCACCATCCAGGTGGAAAACTCTTCTGGGCCAGTGAACTGAATAGCAATCAAGCGAGAGGTGATAACAACATCAATAGTGAATTCACCGGTTAGCAAAGAGATTGTCACCGGCCTCGCTTTTGAAGGAACTGGCACCAGTGCTAAAGAACTCTTCTCAGCAACCGTCCTCATAGCAAGTGTGGGCTCATTATCCCTAGAATAGCCAGGGACCAGGACTCGGACCGGCATGTGACAAATGAAATCTTGAAGCTTGTAATGCATAATCAAAACCTGGTTCGGCTCATTATCTCCCTGGGGACTAGACCCGAGGGCCACCAAAGGTAGCACGCACCCGCTACGTGGGATAAAGATAGGCTGAGAGAGGGGTGGAGAAGGCTTGGCAAGTATGGGCGAAGACAATGCAAGCGGCGGAGAGATAACGGCGATGATAGGCTCTAGTGGGGGTAAAGGTTTGGAGGGTAGAGGTGTAGGAAAGGGCAAAGGTGAAGATGGTGGCGTGGGTGGAGATGAAGGCAATGGCGGGGGTGTGGGCGTAGTGGTAGCTTGCTCAGGCTCGGACGATGATGGTGAAGGGAGTGGCATTGGTAGCGGGGATGGTTATGAAGGTGACAGAACATGGATCGTTGCGAGAGGAGGTGATGAAGATGGTGGTGGCGACGGCAATGGGGATAATGGAGAAGGCGATGATGGAGATGTGGTCATTGAGGCAGCGAAGATGGGGGTGGAGAAGGTGGTGGCGAGGCAGAAGAGGTGGCTGGTCGTGGCCCCCATCTCTGACGTGTCGGTACAACACGTCGAGCGGCATTGGGAGTAGAAGCGGTGGTGGAAATGGAGGGGGAAGGAGAAGAGTTTGTGCTGGCCTGAGCAGAGGCTTGGGTTTGTGGAGGCCGTGGAGGTTGAGTAGGAGACGGTGAAGGTGAGGGGGTAGGTGAGGGGATAAATAACGGAGCGGGTGCTTCATCAACTGAAGAATCACAGGGATGCCCCTGGTCTTGAGACGGAGATGGCTACCTGGGTGGCGCTTGCTACTGCTGCTGCTGTTTGCGAAGATCTATAATAACTTGGCGCATGACAGCATAATCAATCATCTTCTTGTCTTCCAAGCAGTAAAGAAGTTCCCGGAACTCGAGGCAATCCTCAATCAAATGCCCCTGCTGACGATGAAACTCACAGAAATGGAGCAAATTCCCAACCGCGGGTCGGCAAGGCATAACCGGAGAGAGTTGCAATGCATGGGTGGCCATCAAATCCCTGAAAACATCTGTAAGAGATTTCGGCAATGGAGAGTGAGGAGCCTGCTTCAGGCAAGGTAGGTGCCGAGGGGTATGAGAAGGTAGTGGGGATGGTAGCAGAGGTTGTGTAGGCAAGGGGAATTGCGTAGGTGAAGGTGGAGGGCTAGAATAATGTGGAGGCATGGAGGGAGTGGGAATATAATGGACGGCATCCACCCGCTCAGAGTGTGATGTTTCCTTGACCGGAAGTGGAGAGGTGTGGGGAAATAAAACAGCGGAGGGCAGACTTGTGAAGGAAGATGTAGTGGGGTGACATGGGAAGGCATATGGATAAGTGGGAGCGGACGGCTGACTCATGGAGGGATATGAGGTGGAGGGCTGAATTGTGAGGGATGGTAAAGAGAAGGGGTATGTGGAAGGCGAAGGTGAAGGAGACTCGTGGTCAAGGGAAACTAGGAGTTGTTGGCTAATGAAGCGGGCTCGGCTGTAGAGTTGTGTCCAGGAAGTGATATCATTCAGGGCTAAGATGCATCTAAATTCAGGCGTTGTATTAGAAATAACCATCTTAATTTGCTCGCCCTCCGAATATGCCCCGGGACTTGTGCGGCCAGGCGACGCCAGCTGTAGCAACCCTAGTAAAATAAAAGGAAGATTTCAAGAAAGATTAAGTAAGTAAATGATAAGAACCAAAATGAATAAATAATAAGTCAAAATGTAAATAACGCCTCTCAACAAGGCACAGTTTAAATAAGAAACGCCTTCACCTGAGGCGTTAATTCAAAAAGTGACGCTTATACCAAAGGGCGTCAAATTTCAAAAACGTCCAAAACAAATAAAAGGAAAGGGAAAGAAACGCCCTCTTCTTGGGCACGAATTGTAAAAGAAACGGCATAGGTCAAGACGTCAATTAGAATTAACGCCCTAACCTAAGGCGTTAATTGCATTTGTGTTCCATTCGAACCAGGAGACTATCCAGGGTAAGTTTTAGGATTAGTACGTGTTTGATTGAATATAGAAGGACTCTATCAAGGAAATATATCTTCCCATCGAATTCCAACTCTATTAGGATTCCAAAAATCCTATAAATACCTTTCTAATCGAACCTGTTTGCTATTTTTGGCGAAGGGTTCTGTTGCTGCTGTACGTGAAGAACATGTCGTTCTTCTTCCTCTGCCTTCGGTTATGGATATGGAGAATATTAATGTTCTTCATCTTCTTATTCTGTAGGTTGCCTGTAGCAAGTAGTAACTCTCTTGTCTAGTTGAAGAACGTGGGCTCTTCATCAACATCCTCTTCATCCGTTTACAGTGAAGAAGGAAGCTGTTGATTCCTCTACGAGCAAAGAAGAAATTTCCTTCCTGTGCTCATCTATTGTCACCTTCGCACCATCTGGAGGCTGCTATTACCTGGCTATTGGATTGTTGTTATCCTTAGAGTTGCCATTTACACCACTTTCAGGAGACTCTGTTTAGAACAGAGTATCAACTTTCTTCACGTAATTCATTAGTTAGATTTTCTCAAGAACTGTAGCCCAAACTAGCATAAAATGTATGATAATATCATCTGTTAATTCATGCATATAGTGTTACAGCGTTTTTGAAGTTTTCTGTGAAATTTTGGAAAGAGGCGACCCTCTCTAGGGCGCTAATTCAAGTTCTGACGATTGACAGAAGAGTCGTCAATTCCACATAATTAATAAATACCCATGTTTAAAATTTAATATCTATGAAACCATGAATTTGATGTAATGCATGATCATATATATCGAATCTTGATATTTTCTTGTCCTGACCATGTACCTTGTTTCCTGAAAATTTATTATCCTGGAAATTACCACTATTCATGTTAATCTTGGAAAAGAATGAATTAACGACCTCCAGTAGGTCGCCTTTTATGAAAGTAACGCCCCTAATTAAGGCGTGGTTTAGTGAAAATACAGAATTAAGAAAATTTCAGAAAAATAAAAATTTTAATGCACGACCGAGTTATAAGTCGTCAAAAGGTAAAGAAACGACCCAGTGAAGGGCGTGAATTTACAAAATAACGACTTGACATAAGTCGTTAATTTCCTGTATAAATTATTTTTCCCTGCTTTCTGTGAACCGAGGGTTTCATATATTTATATATATATATCGGCACTATATTGCGTTCCGTGAGTATAGTCCCATGTTTTCACGATGATTTATCGCATTACCCACTAACTCTCGGTGACATACAAGCCCTCCATTGGACATTCCATTCCTTTGGACTGGCAAGTTAGTTATTGGGACCTTCGTAAGTCTCCTCGTAGCCTTGGATTCCCTCAAGGTCGACTGAGCGGGTTGTACCATAAAAACCCTTTACACTATTTTGCCATATCACTCTATAGAAACATGGTATACCAGCCCTCATGATATGCTATGTGGATATCATGAGAATATTCTTAATGGGATGTGGAAATCATGCCATTATTATGATGTTCTTGTGGACCTCAATTCTATATTAAGTGGGTGACCATCTATATATGGACACTTAATGGTCATGGGACCCAATTAGGGAACCAATTCCACCCAATTTTTTTATCGATATTCGTGAGTATATCGTTATTA
Organism: Amorphophallus konjac; assembly: GCA_022559845.1. NCBI lineage: Eukaryota > Viridiplantae > Streptophyta > Magnoliopsida > Alismatales > Araceae > Amorphophallus > Amorphophallus konjac. Next base: position 258,304,593 of record CM040127.1, read on the forward strand.
TCGTCCTTATACATCAAGTTCAATTTTCGAACTCTACTCTATCCTGACTTTCCCCAAGCTTTTCCTTGAAAATTTCATATTGGCTATACATAAAGTGGATGTCAAAATACATGATCAATGCCTGCGCATATAGGGCCCGATCTGGTCCTGGGTGGAGCACCCGAAAGTACTAGTACCCATGAGAGTTGTAATGATCACGGTATGGCATTGTACCGAAGTGCATGACTAGCTTGATTGGATATTCCACAATTCTTGTACTTGACTCGTACTTGACATGACATGACTTGCGTGAGCCGAAAAAGGGTATTTATATACTTGCTTACTTGAAACGTGATAGCCAAACTTTCAACATGACATGATGAATATACTTGCTTGAACGTCTTGACATCTATTTGATACAAATTCTTGAAAGTTCATGAATAGTTCATTTTATACTCTCTATCTTGTCGTTTTACGCAAGCATGCATAACCATAGTGCATTCATGGAAAATGTAATTACTTAAACCCATTGCTAGTTCTTGAGATATAATTTCCTACTGAGCGTTCGCTCACTCAGTGTTTCCCTACTTTTCAGGTAAGTCCGACGACGAGACTCAATCGGACAGGGAAGGTCAAGAGTGAAAGAGATTAGAGCTTCTCAAAGCGTTAACTCGTCTTGTCTTTTCTATATTTTCTTGAGTCAATTTTGTACTTTTCTTTTTATTAAGTTTAGCATTTTCAAGGGATTGTAATAGAAATACTTTTGTGAAGGAATAAAAGGATTGGGTTATCTTTACCCTTGCGCATCTCTGATTTGGTGTCGAATACACTAATACTCTGATTGACATGATCGATATAAACTCGTCACGCGTCTCCGGGTATCTTCCGCGCTCGGGGCGTGACAGTTTTTATGGTATCAGAGCCTAGGGTATTCAATTCCTAGGAAACCCAAGTCCAAGGATAAGTATGAACCTCTAACCAGTGAGATTGGGTAGAACCAAGGGTTAAAGTCAACATAGAATTAAAAGCCTTTTAACGCAATCACATACTAATATAGCTATTGTAATTATAGGACAATGGCTGCCGAACGTGCTCAATGGCGCAACATGCAACGCACTCTTCAAGGCATGACCCAGGCACTTCAACAAGTGGCACAAGGAGGTGCACATCGTGGAGCAGGAAATCTCCACCAAAGCTTCAAGAACATGAACCCTCCTAAGTTCATGGGATCCACTGATCCAGATGATTCCGAGCACTGGATCCGAGAGACGGAACGTGTTTTTAGAGTCATGCAATGTTCGGACCAAGAGAAGGTCTTGTTAGCCACATTTCAACTAGAAAGTAACGCCCGATGCTGGTGGGAGTCGGTAGAAGCCGCGTTAGATCAAGGACAAGTTACTTGGGAGGAGTTTGTTGAACATTTCAACAATAAATATTTCTTAGATCGAGTTCAAGAGAAGAAAGCCGCTGAATTCGCCGCACTTAAGCAACGATCTTTTGTCGGTGGCTGAATATGAAGCGCAGTTCTCAAGGCTGTCTCAGTACGCTAAACACTTAGTTAGTACTGAGAAGATGAAAGCTCGAAGATTCCTTAATGGGCTCAGGCCCCAATATATCACACAACTGGCACCGATGGACATACAAGTCTATTCGGAGATGGTTCGACGAGCCCAATTACTAGAAGATGTCACGGAACTATCTGATAGGATCCGTGGGAAAGACAAGAAGGAGAATGTTACTAGCTCCGGCACCTTCAAACCCAATTTCAAGAAGAGGCCAAGTAATGGAGGTACTCCCTCCCAGGAGCAAAAGTTCAAGAAGACCAAACCTTTCTCCATCACCACTACACCTTCTAAGGTGGTATGTAAGCACTGTGATAAGGCCGGGCACAAGGCCGAAGAATGTTGGAGGAAACTTGGAGCGTGTCTCCGTTGTGGGAGCCGTGATCATCGGATTCCCGACTGTCCCCTACTCAATGATCAAGCCGGTGACGGAAAGCGCCAGGTGACAAAGAATGCTCGTCTCCAAGCTATTAAGGAGGCGGAACAAGACGAAGGCGGACTAGTAGAAGGTACACTGAAAGTTTGTTCCAAGTCTGCACATGTCTTATTTGATACGGGTGCATCACATTCTTTTATTTCTAAGAAGTTTGCTGACCCACTACCTATGGAACCAGAATGGATGAAAATAATTTAATCTACTCCTCTCGGAAACAAAACCGATATTACTCACCATTATCAAAACTGTGAAGTCTTGGTAAAAGGAAGAAATCTTCCTATCAACCTCATATGTTTAGACCTAAAAGAATATGATGTCATATTGGGAGCAGACTGGTTATCTAGGTATCAGGCAACTGTGGATTGCCGTAACAGTAAAGTTACTTTCAAGGACTTTCCAGAACTAGTCTATTCTAGCCCTAAGAGTCGGAGCAAGTCACCTCTTATTTCGGCTCTCCGAGCTAGCAAGCTAATAAGGAAAGGATGTGTATCTTTCCTTACATTTGTCACCATTAAGGAGACTAAGGAGACTAAGCTAGAAGACATCCCAGTTGTGCAAGAATTTCCGGACGTGTTTCCGGAGGATTTGCCTAGATTACCTCCACAAAGAGAAGTGGCCTTCACCATCGACTTGGTCCCTGGTGCTGGACCAGTTTCTAAGGCACCATATAGGATGTCCCCTGCCGAACTCAAGGAGCTGAAGGAGCAATTGATGGAACTTCTCAAGAATGGATTTATTAGACCAAGCACTTCCCCGTGAGGAGCACCTGTGCTATTTGTAAAAAAGAAAGATGGATCCATGAAGTTATGCATCGACTATCGACAGTTGACTCATCTCACTATTAAGAACAAGTATCCACTGCCGAGAATCGATGAGTTATTTGATCAAATATCTGGATCCATGTATTTTTTGAAGATTGATCTCAGGTCGGGATATCACCCAACTAAGGATAAAAGATGAGGACATTTATAAGACCGCGTTCAGAAGCAGGTATGGGCACTATGAATTTGTTGTTATGCCTTTTGGGCTAACAAATGCCCCTACTGCCTTTATGCAGTTGATGAATAGTATATTCAGGCCTCATCTAGATCAATTCATAGTGGTTTTCATTGATGATATACTGATCTATTCAAAGACCAAGGAAGAGCACGAGGAGCATTTGAGAATAGCATTACAAATATTGAGGATGAATCAGTTATATGCAAAGCTCAGCAAATGTGAATTTTGGTTAGAAGAAGTAACTTTCTTGGGGCATGTTATATCAAAAGACGGTTTATCCGTAGATCCATCAAAGGTTGAAGCTGTAAGGAATTGGGAAAGACCGACCAATGCTAGCGAGATCCGTAGTTTCTTGGGTCTTGCGGGCTACTATCGGCGATTCATCAAGGATTTCTCCAAGATAGCCGTACCACTCACTAGGTTAACTCACAAGGAGATACGTTATGAATGGAGTGAGGAATGTGAAAGAAGCTTCCAAGCTCTCAAAGATCATCTAACTACTGCCCTGGTTTTAGCTTTACCAATTGAAGGCGAGAGATTCGAAATATACACCGATGCATCTGGCACTGGCCTCGGATGTGTTTTAATACAACAAGGGAAGGTTATAGCCTACTCTTCTCGCCAATTGAAGAAGCACGAGGAGAACTACCCAGTTCATGATTTAGAATTGGATGCGGTAGTATTTGCACTGAAAATATTGAGACATTATCTGTACGGAGTGCAGTTTATTGTATACTCTGACCATAAAAGTCTTAAGTATCTCTTCTCTCAGAAGGAATTGAATATGAGGCAAAGACGTTGGCTAGAATATCTTAAGGACTTCGACTTCACTATACAATATCATCCTGGAAAGGGTAATCCTGTAGCCGATGCCCTCAGTTGAAAGCCGAGAGCACTATTAGCCAATTGTATGATTCAGGAGTGGAAGTTGCTAGAACAATTCTCTAAACTTAATATAAGCATGGACAAAGACAGTAGGTGTGTCACCTTATCCCATATGAGCATACAGCTAGACTTGCTATTTGAAATACAAGGACTTCAAGGTAGTGACCCCGTACTAGTGGAAATCAAGGGCAAAATGGAAGAACAACCTGATTTCAAATTAGCTTCAGATGGAAGGTTGTTATTCAGAAATAAAACATGTATACCGAATTGCCCAGAGCTAAAGAAAAAAATCTTAGATGAAGCTCACAGATCAAGGTACACAATTCATCCAGGATCAACTAAGATGTACCAAGATTTGAAAAGGACCTTTTGGTGGCCCAATATGAAAAGAGAAATAGCGGATTTTGTGTCTCGCTGTCTCACATGTCAACAAGTCAAGGCAGAATACCAAAAGCCTGCCGGTAAGCTACATCCTCTAGATATTCCCAAATGGAAGTGGGAGGATATCGGTATGGACTTCATTATGGGTCTGTCCAAATCAAAGGGAGGATATGACGGAATATGGGTTATCATCGACCGATTGACCAAATCGGTACACTTCTTGCCAATCAAGAGTCGATGGTCAGTTGATGTTCTTGCTGCATTATACCTTAAAGAGATAGTCAGGTTACATGGAGTACCTATCTCAATCGTGTCTGACAGAGACCCCCGTTTTACTTCTCACTTTTGGAAGGGTTTACAACATTCACTGGGGACGAGACTTAACTTTAGTACAGCTTTTCATCCGCAAACGGATGGTCAGACCGAGAGAACTAATCAGGTGGTTGAAGATATGCTCAGAGCTTGCATCATTGATTTTGGTGGAGGCTGGCATGATCACTTGCCCTTGGTTGAATTTGCATACAATAATAGCTACCAGGCAAGTATACAAATGGCACCTTTCGAAGCTTTATATGGAAGGAGTTGCCGATCGCCTTTGTGCTGGGACGAAGTTGGCGAAAAATAACTATTAGGTCCAGACATCATAAGGGATACCACTGAAAAGATTCAGTTGATTAGAGAAAGACTTCAAGTTGCTCAGTCTAGATAGAAGGCTTATGCTGATACACGAAGAAGAGATCTCGAATTCCAAGTGGGAGATCACGTATTTCTCAAGATATCACCTAGACGTGGAATAAGGAGATTTGGTGTTAAGGGCAAGCTTACATCAAGGTTTATCGGACCTTTTGAGATACAAGAAAGAGTTGGCGAGGTTGCTTACCGCGTCGCTTTACCTCCTCAATTGTCCGAAGTTCATAATGTATTCCACATATCAATGTTGAAGAAATATGTTCATGATCCGTCACATATCATTGATCATGGAGATCTGGTGATTCAAAGGGATCTCACTTATGAACAAAGGCCCATGAAGATCCTCGATCGCGAGGTACGAACCCTAAGGAATAAAGTTATTCCCATGGTTAAGGTGCAATGGAGTAAATGTTCAGAACACGAAGCCACATGGGAGACCGAGGAGTCTATGAGGAAACGATTCCCAGACTTATTCTAAAAAGGTATGTGTTCTACACTCTCTACGTTTATATGTGATTGAATTTGGGGACCAAATTCTTTTAAGTGGGGGAGGGTGTAGCAACCCTGGTAAAATAAAAGGAAGATTTCAAGAAAGATTAAGTAAGTAAATGATAAGAACCAAAATGAATAAATAATAAGTCAAAATGTAAATAACGCCTCTCAACAAGGCGCGATTTAAATAAGAAACGCCTCTCAACAAGGCGCGATTTAAATAAGAAACGCCTTCACCTGAGGCGTTAATTCAAAAAGTGACGCCTATACCAAAGGGCGTCAAATTTTAAAAATGTCCAAAACAAATAAAAGGAAAGGGAAAGAAACAAACTCTTCTTGGGCGCGAATTGTAAAAGAAACGGCATAGGTCAAGACGTCAATTAGAATTAACGCCCTAACCTAAGGCGTTAATTGCATTTGGGTTCCATTCGAACCAGGAGACTATCCAGGGTAAGTTTTAGGATTAGTACGTGTTTGGTTGAATATAGAAGGACTCTATCAAGGAAATATATCTTCCCATCGAATTCCAACTCTATTAGGATTCCAAAAATCCTATAAATACCTTTCTAATCGAACCTGTTCGCTATTTTTGACGAACGGTTCTGTTGCTGCTGTACGTGAAGAACAGGTCGTTCTTCTTCCTCTGCCTTCGGTTATGGATATGGAGAATATTAATGTTCTTCATCTTCTTATTCTGTAGGTTGCCTGTAGCAAGTAGTAACTCTCTTGTCTAGTTGAAGAACGTGGGCTCTTCATCAACATCCTCTTCATCCGTTTACAGTGAAGAAGGAAGCTGTTGATTCCTCTACGAGCAAAGAAGAAATTTCCTTCCTGTGCTCATCTATTGTTACCTTCGCACCATCTGGAGGCTGCTATTACCTGGCTATTGGATTGCTGTTATCCTTAGAGTTGTCGTTTACACCACTTTCAGGAGACTCTGTTTAGAACAGAGTATCAACTTTCTTCACGTAATTCATCAGGTAGGTTTTCTCAAGAACTGTAGCCCAAACTAGCATAAAATGTATGATAATATCATCTGTTAATTCATGCATATAGTGTTACTACGTTTTCGAAGTTTTCTGTGAAATTTTGTAAAGAGGCGACCCTCTCTAGGGCGCTAATTCAAGTTCTGACGACTAACAGAAGAGTCGTCAATTCCACATAATTAATAAATACCCATGTTTAAAATTTAATATCTATGAAACCATGAATTTGATGTAATGCATGATCATATATATCGAATCCTGATATTTTCTTGTCCTGACCATGTACCTTGTTTCCTGAAAATTTATTATCCTGGAAATTACCACTATTCATGTTAATCCTGGAAAAGAATGAATTAACGACCTCCAGTAGGTCATCTTTTATGAAAGTAATGCCCCTGATTAAGGCGTGGTTTAGTGAAAATACAGAATTAAGAAAATTTTAGAAAAATAGAAATTTTAATGGACAACCGAGTTATAAGTCGTCAAAAGGTAAAGAAACGACCCAGTGAAGGGCGTGAATTTACAAAATAACGACTTGACATAAGTCGTTAATTTCCTGTATAAATTATTTTTCCCTACTTTCTATGAACCGAGGGTTTCATATATGTATATATATATATATCGGCACTATATTCCGTTCCGTGAGTATAGTCCCATGTTTTCACGATGATTTATCGCATTACCCACTAACTCTCGGTGACATACAAGCCCTCCATTGGACATTCCATTCCTTTGGACTGGCAAGTTAGTCATTGGGATCTCCATAAGTCTCCTCGTAGTCTTGGATTCCCTCAAGGCCGACTTAGCGGGTTGTACCATAAAAACCCTTTACACTATTTTGCCATGTCACTCTATAGAAACATGGTATACCGGCCCTCATGATATGCTATGTGGATATCATGAGAATATTCTTAATGGGATGTGGAAATCATGCCATTATTATGATGTTCTTGTGGACCTCAATTCTATATTAAGTGGGTGACCATCTATATATGGACACTTAATGGTCATGGTACCCAATTAGGGAACCAATTCCACCCATTTTTTTATCGATATTCGTGAGTATATCGTTGTTATCATCCTTATACATCAAGTTCAATTTTCGAACTCTACTCTATCTTGAATTTCCCCAAGCTTTTCCTTGAAAATTTCATATTGGCTATACATAAAGTGGATGTCAAAATACATGATCAATGCCTGCGCATATAGGGCCCGATCTGGTCCTGGGAGGAGCACCCGAAAGTACTAGTGCCCATGGGAGTTGTAATGATCACGGTATGGCATTGTACCGAAGTGCATGACTAGCTTGATTTGACATTCCACAATTCTTGTACTTGACTCGTACTTGACATGACATGACTTGCGTGAGCCGAAAAAGGGTATTTATATACTTGCTTACTTGAAACGTGATAGCCAAACTTTCAACATGACATGATGAATATACTTGCTTGAACGTCTTGACATCTATTTGATACAAATTCTTGAAAGTTCATGAATAGTTCATTTTATACTCTCTATCTTGTCGTTTTACGCAAGCATGCATAACCATAGTGCATTCATGGAAAATGTAATTACTTAAACCCATTGCTAGTTCTTGAGATATAATTTCCTACTGAGCGTTCGCTCACTCAGTGTTTCCCTACTTTTCAAGTAAGTCCGACGACGAGACTCAATCAGACAGGGAAGGTCAAGAGTGAAAGAGATTAGAGCTTCTCAAAGCGTCAACTCGTCTTGTCTTTTCTATATTTTCTTGAGTCAATTTTGTACTTTTCTTTTTATTAAGTTTAGCATTTTCAAGGGATTGTAATAGAAATACTTTTGTGAAGGAATAAAAGGATTGGGTTATCTTTACTCTTGCGCATCTCTGATTTGGTGTCGAATACACTAATACTATGATTGACATGATCGATATAAACTCGTCACGCGTCTCCGGGTATCTTCCGCGCTCGGGGCGTGACAGTTTTTATGGTATCAGAGCCTAGGGTATTCAATTCCTAGGAAACCCAAGTCCAAGGATAAGTATGAACCTCTAACCAATGAGATTGGGTAGAACCAAGGGTTAAAGTCAACATAGAATTAAAAGCCTTTTAACGCAATCACATACTAATATAGCTATTGTAATTATAGGACAATGGCTGCCGAACGTGCTCAATGGCGCAACATGCAACGCACTCTTCAAGGCATGACCCAGGCACTTCAACAAGTGGCACAAGGAGGTGCACATCGTGGAGCAGGAAATCTCCACCAAAGCTTCAAGAACATGAACCCTCCTAAGTTCATGGGATCCACTGATCCAGATGATTCCGAGCACTGGATCCGAGAGACGGAACGTGTTTTTAGAGTCATGCAATGTTCGGACCAAGAGAAGGTCTTGTTAGCCACATTTCAACTAGAAAGTAACGCCCGATGCTGGTGGGAGTCGGTAGAAGCCGCGTTAGATCAAGGACAAGTTACTTGGGAGGAGTTTGTTGAACATTTCAACAATAAATATTTCTTAGATCGAGTTCAAGAGAAGAAAGCCGCTGAATTCGCCGCACTTAAGCAACGATCTTTTGTCGGTGGCTGAATATGAAGCGCAGTTCTCAAGGCTGTCTCAGTACGCTAAACACTTAGTTAGTACTGAGAAGATGAAAGCTCGAAGATTCCTTAATGGGCTCAGGCCCCAATATATCACACAACTGGCACCGATGGACATACAAGTCTATTCGGAGATGGTTCGACGAGCCCAATTACTAGAAGATGTCACGGAACTATCTGATAGGATCCGTGGGAAAGACAAGAAGGAGAATGTTACTAGCTCCGGCACCTTCAAACCCAATTTCAAGAAGAGGCCAAGTAATGGAGGTACTCCCTCCCAGGAGCAAAAGTTCAAGAAGACCAAACCTTTCTCCATCACCACTACACCTTCTAAGGTGGTATGTAAGCACTGTGATAAGGCCGGGCACAAGGCCAAAGAATGTTGGAGGAAACTTGGAGCGTGTCTCCGTTGTGGGAGCCGTGATCATCGGATTCCCGACTGTCCCCTACTCAATGATCAAGCCGGTGACGAAAAGCGCCAGGTGACAAAGAATGCTCGTCTCCAAGCTATTAAGGAGGCGGAACAAGACGAAGGCGGACTAGTAGAAGGTACACTGAAAGTTTGTTCCAAGTCTGCACATGTCTTATTTGATACGGGTGCATCACATTCTTTTATTTCTAAGAAGTTTGCTGACCCACTACCTATGGAACCAGAATGGATGAAAATAATTTAATCTACTCCTCTCGGAAACAAAACCGATATTACTCACCATTATCAAAACTGTGAAGTCTTGGTAAAAGGAAGAAATCTTCCTATCAACCTCATATGTTTAGACCTAAAAGAATATGATGTCATATTGGGAGCAGACTGGTTATCTAGGTATCAGGCAACTGTGGATTGCCGTAACAGTAAAGTTACTTTCAAGGACTTTCCAGAACTAGTCTATTCTAGCCCTAAGAGTCGGAGCAAGTCACCTCTTATTTCGGCTCTCCGAGCTAGCAAGCTAATAAGGAAAGGATGTGTATCTTTCCTTACATTTGTCACCATTAAGGAGACTAAGGAGACTAAGCTAGAAGACATCCCAGTTGTGCAAGAATTTCCGGACGTGTTTCCGGAGGATTTGCCTAGATTACCTCCACAAAGAGAAGTGGCCTTCACCATCGACTTGGTCCCTGGTGCTGGACCAGTTTCTAAGGCACCATATAGGATGTCCCCTGCCGAACTCAAGGAGCTGAAGGAGCAATTGATGGAACTTCTCAAGAATGGATTTATTAGACCAAGCACTTCCCCGTGAGGAGCACCTGTGCTATTTGTAAAAAAGAAAGATGGATCCATGAAGTTATGCATCGACTATCGACAGTTGACTCATCTCACTATTAAGAACAAGTATCCACTGCCGAGAATCGATGAGTTATTTGATCAAATATCTGGATCCATGTATTTTTTGAAGATTGATCTCAGGTCGGGATATCACCCAACTAAGGATAAAAGATGAGGACATTTATAAGACCGCGTTCAGAAGCAGGTATGGGCACTATGAATTTGTTGTTATGCCTTTTGGGCTAACAAATGCCCCTACTGCCTTTATGCAGTTGATGAATAGTATATTCAGGCCTCATCTAGATCAATTCATAGTGGTTTTCATTGATGATATACTGATCTATTCAAAGACCAAGGAAGAGCACGAGGAGCATTTGAGAATAGCATTACAAATATTGAGGATGAATCAGTTATATGCAAAGCTCAGCAAATGTGAATTTTGGTTAGAAGAAGTAACTTTCTTGGGGCATGTTATATCAAAAGACGGTTTATCCGTAGATCCATCAAAGGTTGAAGCTGTAAGGAATTGGGAAAGACCGACCAATGCTAGCGAGATCCGTAGTTTCTTGGGTCTTGCGGGCTACTATCGGCGATTCATCAAGGATTTCTCCAAGATAGCCGTACCACTCACTAGGTTAACTCACAAGGAGATACGTTATGAATGGAGTGAGGAATGTGAAAGAAGCTTCCAAGCTCTCAAAGATCATCTAACTACTGCCCTGGTTTTAGCTTTACCAATTGAAGGCGAGAGATTCGAAATATACACCGATGCATCTGGCACTGGCCTCGGATGTGTTTTAATACAACAAAGGAAGGTTATAGCCTACTCTTCTCGCCAATTGAAGAAGCACGAGGAGAACTACCCAGTTCATGATTTAGAATTGGATGCGGTAGTATTTGCACTGAAAATATTGAGACATTATCTGTACGGAGTGCAGTTTATTGTATACTCTGACCATAAAAGTCTTAAGTATCTCTTCTCTCAGAAGGAATTGAATATGAGGCAAAGACGTTGGCTAGAATATCTTAAGGACTTCGACTTCACTATACAATATCATCCTGGAAAGGGTAATCCTGTAGCCGATGCCCTCAGTTGAAAGCCGAGAGCACTATTAGCCAATTGTATGATTCAGGAGTGGAAGTTGCTAGAACAATTCTCTAAACTTAATATAAGCATGGACAAAGACAGTAGGTGTGTCACCTTATCCCATATGAGCATACAGCTAGACTTGCTATTTGAAATACAAGGACTTCAAGGTAGTGACCCCGTACTAGTGGAAATCAAGGGCAAAATGGAAGAACAACCTGATTTCAAATTAGCTTCAGATGGAAGGTTGTTATTCAGAAATAAAACATGTATACCGAATTGCCCAGAGCTAAAGAAAAAAATCTTAGATGAAGCTCACAGATCATGGTACACAATTCATCCAGGATCAACTAAGATGTACCAAGATTTGAAAAGGACCTTTTGGTGGCCCAATATGAAAAGAGAAATAGCGGATTTTGTGTCTCGCTGTCTCACATGTCAACAAGTCAAGGCAGAATACCAAAAGCCTGCCGGTAAGCTACATCCTCTAGATATTCCCAAATGGAAGTGGGAGGATATCGGTATGGACTTCATTATGGGTCTGTCCAAATCAAAGGGAGGATATGACGGAATATGGGTTATCATCGACCGATTGACCAAATCGGTACACTTCTTGCCAATCAAGAGTCGATGGTCAGTTGATGTTCTTGCTGCATTATACCTTAAAGAGATAGTCAGGTTACATGGAGTACCTATCTCAATCGTGTCTGACAGAGACCCCCGTTTTACTTCTCACTTTTGGAAGGGTTTACAACATTCACTGGGGACGAGACTTAACTTTAGTACAGCTTTTCATCCGCAAACGGATGGTCAGACCGAGAGAACTAATCAGGTGGTTGAAGATATGCTCAGAGCTTGCATCATTGATTTTGGTGGAGGCTGGCATGATCACTTGCCCTTGGTTGAATTTGCATACAATAACAGCTACCAGGCAAGTATACAAATGGCACCTTTCGAAGCTTTATATGGAAGGAGTTGCCGATCGCCTTTGTGCTGGGACGAAGTTGGCGAAAAATAACTATTAGGTCCAGACATGATAAGGGATACCACTGAAAAGATTCAGTTGATCAGAGAAAGATTGCAAGTTGCTCAGACCAGACAAAAGGCTTATGCTGATACAAGGAAGAAGAGATCTTGAATTCCAGGTTGGAGATCATGTATTTCTTAAATATCGCCTGGACGTGGCATACGAAGATTTGGTGTTAAGGGCAAGCTTACGCCAAGATTCATCGGACCATTTGAGATACTCGAAAGAGTTGGCGAGGTTGCTTATCGCATCGCATTGCCTCCTCAATTATCCGAAGTACACAATGTATTTCACATATCCATGTTGAAAAAGTATGTCCACGACCATCACACATTATTGAACATGGAGATCTGGTGATCAAGAAGATCTCACATATGAACAGAAGCCTATGAAAATCTAAATCGTGAATACGAGCTCTAAGGAATAAGGTTATTCCCATGCTTAAGGTGCAATGGAATAAGAATTCTGAACACGAAGCGACATGGGAGACCGAGGAATCTATGAAGAAACGATTCCCGAGTTATTCTAAGAGGTATATGTTCTACACTCTCTACGTTTATATGTGATTGAATTTGGGGACCAAATTCTTTTAAGTGGGGGAGGGTGTAGCAACCCTGGTAAAATAAAAGGAAGATTTCAAGAAAGATTAAGTAAGTAAATGATAAGAACCAAAATGAATAAATAATAAGTCAAAATGTAAATAACGCCTCTCAACAAGGCGCGATTTAAATAAGAAACGCCTCTCAACAAGGCGCGATTTAAATAAGAAACGCCTTCACCTGAGGCGTTAATTCAAAAAGTGACGCCTAAACCAAAGGGCGTCAAATTTTAAAAATGTCCAAAACAAATAAAAGGAAAGGGAAAGAAACAAACTCTTTGTCACGCCCCGATGCGGAATCTCGGGACGTACGGTTAGAGGCAAGCGAGCAATAAAGAATTCCGAACCATTGCACTAAAGGTTGGAAAAGTAATAATCAGAGTTTTATTGATAAAAATTGAGTACAATGGGTAGAACAACTACATCCATATAATAATCAAACTAGAACAATTTCTCATTAATTCTACGGGTACAAACTGACTCAATAAACTAAAACTATCTCTCGATATCACTCCAGTCCATCCCTGACAAGTTCGTCACCTGGAAAGAGGGGAAACAGTAGGAGTGAGCTAAACGCGCTCAGTAGATAACCACAAACAGGTTTAAGTAATTAACCATTGATTTCCAATTTATATGAAATGCAGTAAATAAAGAATGACGATAGAAATAACTTGCAAAGTCAAGAAATATAGCAATTTATCAAGTAATGAACAAGTAAAGTAACAGTAAGAAAATTTGGCCAGCAAGTATGTTACACATGTAACCAGGTAAATACACACGAGTCGAGTATCCAGAATTTGTCGTAGACGTAACAAGTCAAGTCAAGTATTCGGGTGTAATGCCTCACCCTTGTCATAAACATCCCAATGGGCTCAATATCTTTTCGGGCGCTCTCCCCAGGACCAGACTGGGCCCTTATGATGCGATGGCATTTCATTTCAATTGGATCACCGATCCCCCGTCTAGACATAGTCAATTATGGCCAATATAATCAGATGAATTTCTGTCGGGTACAAGATGTAAAGGACGACACTTGTCTCCTTTGATTCAAGAGTTTAAACACAACGAAAAACCCAAAACAAGGTATTCGTACGGCAATCACTGGGCCGTACTCTTATGAGTAACGAGTCACGGGGCCAAGAATGAACGGGTGACAGTAAGCCGTTCGAGAAAGAGAAGTAAGTTCCGAAGAACGAGAATATACGAACCATTTGGGTCGTATTTTTCAAGAAATACGGTTCTAGAGAATCCGTATTAAGTATAATGATCTAAATATAAGATAATTTATGTGAAATATTTACCGGGTTGCCAATAACAATTAAACCAACCAATTTCAGTTTAATGTCCATTGGTCAATTCCGGGCTCAAGTATGACCGAAGATTATCCAAGGGTAATCGGTCAATTTATCAAGTTAAAACGATAGTCATGATGTAACCGTAATTTTACCACGGTAAATTGTCTCACGGTAAAAATGTGAAGTTTACCGGATAGAGTGTCCGGTTAATTGGCCAAAGACTTGCCATAAGTTGGCCAGTAATTTTCTGATTTACAGTAATTTACAGAAATTACCTACGGTAAATTTTTAGCTTATGGTAATTAGCCAATTTATCCAAAGTTACAAGTGAATTACAATAATTTTCACTTTAACAAAATAGATACTGCAATTAATAGAAATTTACTCATCTCATTATTTGTTATTTATGTGGATTATCAGTTTTTACTATTTAACATTGTTAAATGGGTCAGAATAGCAAAAATCAGGTTTTCTGGAAGTTAAACAGTTGAAAATGGGCCGTTAAACCTATTGGGTGAAAATTGGACCAGAAATAGGTTTCTGTTAAGCGGTCTAAGTACGGCCGTTTTCAGGAGAACAGCGGTCTGGGAATGACCGTTAAATGGATAAACAACGGTTCCCTAACAGCCGTTCTAGTCTGAGGAATTTACCTTCGACTGTCTGCTAACACACGTCGGTCAGGGGCCGTTTCTAGGGTAAAAGGGTACAACGGTCATGGTAGGGCCATTTATCATGTAAAACGGTCGTTTTCTAGCCGTAATAAAAAAAATACACTTAAATGATAATATTACTAAATTTATTCTAAAGCGGTCTCGGGTTGACCGTTATGCATGTACAACGGTTTGGGGTGAACCGTGGAATGCCAGGGGACAAAACGGTTCATGAAAAGCCGTTAAGACGTACTCTATGGCGGTCGTTACGGGGCCGTTAAAGTAAATAAACGGTCCGTGTGGAGCCGTCTTTCTCTGTAACACGGGGATATTGAAAACAGAAGTATAATCCGGTAATGGGGCTTCAATTCATGAGTTTAAGCATGCAAATGGATAATAAAACATGATTTCTAGAAGTTAACAGCATGCCCTTTCATTCCATTTATCAAATTTGAGGTTTGTGCCATGGTTACCTACCTTAACCAAGGAAAATAAGAGATGTCTTGAGGAAGAAGATGAATAGTGATATTTGCAGAAGCCTTCACAGCACGTAGCAGCAGAGTCTCCTTTGTTTAGGCTTAAGGATTGCTAAGGAAGGCTTAAGGGGGCTTCTATTTATAGTTTTCATTTGAAGGAACGTGTGAAATCTTCACACACTTCACACAAGACTGGTCAGAGCCGCAAAACCCATCCCTGCGTCCAAGCCGTGTTCTTGCCGACCTAAAACACGTTTTCACGTGTTCCACAAGGTAGGTTAGTCTTAAGCTAAGCCTAATCCTATGGATTAAGGAATAGTTAACTAAAACCTCCTTTAAATGTTACCAAACGATTTTTAATGAAATTGACCCAGAAGACAAAATTGCTAATCAATACATGCCCTTTCAGATTATGATTTTTATAGAATTTTATCACGAGGTTTAAGGTTAATCTCCTAATCTTAAGATTAACATAATAATTTAACTCAAATGTTCAACGGTTCAATCGATAGAGAGAGTTTCTGATTTTTACCGATGAAACTCCAGAAGACAAAGTTGCTAAGAAAAATACTCTCTATCAGATGTGATTTTTGTAGATTTTTCTACGGTAGTTGTATTTTCGGGTGAATAGTGTTTTCCGCGTTTTTAAGTCAAGCTTAAATCATCGATTAAGCCATGTAACTGATTTTATTAGGGTCAAGTATAGAAGACTAAAGTGTTTACCATAGTGTTTACTAATTAACTACCATTTTTAAGTATTTTCATATGATAGTCAAAAAAATTACGATTTACTATTTACCATAGTTACTATTCAAAATTTTTTTTTTACTATTCACGAAATTAAATAATTGCACAGAAACTCGGGGTCTTACACCCTCCCCTACTTAAAGAATTTGGTCCTCCAAATTCACTGGACCAAAATACGGTAAAAATATCGCTTACCTAGAGTAGATCGGGATAACGCTTCCGTATAGCGTCCTCGGATTCCCATGTAGCTTCTTCTATTCCACGCCGACTCCATTGTATTTTAACCATCGGTATGGAACGATTCCGAAGTTGTTGCTCTTTCCGATCCAGAATCTTCACTGGTCTTTCTTCATAAGACAAGTCCTTCTTCACTTCGAGGTCCGCATGTTGAATGACGTGACTAGGGTCGTACACGTATTTCCGAAGCATAGAAACATGGAACACGTTGTGTACTCCAGCTAGTTGAGGAGGTAAGGCCAATCTATAGGCGACTTCACCCACTCGATCAAGGATCTCAAATGGACCAATATACCTTGGGCTTAACTTGCCATGAATACCGAATCGGCGAATACCTCTCGACGGAGAGACCTTCAAAAATACATGCTCGCCAATCTGGAATTTCAAATCTCTTCTTCTATTATCAGCATAACTTTTCTGCCTTGATTGAGCTACAAGTAACCGGTCTCGAATAATTCGAATATTCTGTGATGATTCTGAGACAAGATCCGGTCCAAGCCATTGCTTCTCGCCAATCTCATCCCAACATAATGGAGAACGACAACTCCTTCCATACAAAGCCTCGAAAGGTGCCATTTGTATGCTGGATTGATAACTATTGTTATAGGCGAATTCTATCAATGCCAAATGATCACTCCAGCTGCCATCGAAGTCAATCATACAAGCTCTCAACATATCTTCCACAATCTGATTTGTTCTCTCGGTCTGTCCATCTGTCTGCGGATGAAATGCAGTACTGAAATTCAGACGGGTACCAAGAGATTCTTGCAAACCCTTCCAGAAATGAGATGTAAATCTCGGGTCTCGGTCAGACACAATGCTGACTGGAATACCATGAAGTCTAACCACTTCCTTCAGATATAATGCTGCTAGTACATCAACCGTCCACTTGGACTTAATAGCTAGAAAATGGGCTGACTTAGTCAATCGATCCACGATGACCCATATTGCATCATAGCCACCTCGAGTCTTAGGAAGACCCATAATAAAGTCCATACCAATACTCTCCCACTTCCATTGGGGAATATCAAGTGGTTTCAATTTACCTGCCGGTCTAAAATGCTCGGCCTTTACTTGTTGACAAACAAGACATCTGCTTACAAAATCTGCAATTTCCCTTTTCATGTTTGGCCACCAAAATGTCCTCTTCAAGTCTTTGAACATCTTAGTGCCTCCCGGATGGATAGTGTATCGGGATCTATGTGCTTCTTCAAGGATCCGATTCTTTATATTAGCCTCATCCGGTACACAAGTTCTACCTTGAAACACCAGTCTTCCATCATTGGCTATCGAGAAGTCAGGTCTGCCACTTAAGTTTTCCTTAATCTCGACTAGCTCGGGATCAATATCTTGTAATAGCTTGATTTCCACTAACAGTTCGGGCTTGAGTTGCATCTGGGAAATCAAAATCCGATCATTATCAATATTGAGATCCAGACTAGCCATCAGCTCTAGTAACTTCCATTCTTGTAACATAAGACTGGATAACTTAGCCACAGGCTTCCGACTTAACGCATCAGCCACGACATTGCCTTTGCCAGGGTGATACTCGATAGAGAAGTCGAAATCCTTTATATATTCCAACCACCTTCTTTGCCTCATGTTTAATTCCTTTTGAGAAAATAAGTATTTCAGACTTTTGTGATCCGAAAATACCGTGAATGATTCTCCATATAAATAGTGCCTCCAAATCTTTAATGCGAATACTACGGCTGCCAATTCCAGATCATGCACGGGATAATTAACTTCATGCTTCCTTAACTGCCTGGAAGAATAGGCAATCACCTTGCCATGCTGCATAAGCACACAGCCTAAGCCAATACCAGAAGCATCTGTGTAGACCACAAAACCGCCTTCACCCGAAGGTAAGGTCAAAATAGGGGCAGTAGTCAAACAATCCTTCAGAGTTTGAAAACTCCGTTGGCATTCAGCTGACCACTCAAACTTGATTTCTTTGCGGGTTAATTTGGTCAAAGGTACCGCAATTTTAGAGAAATCTTGAATGAACCTTCGATAATAACCAGCCAGGCCAAGAAAACTCCTTACTTCAGTAGCATTAGTAGGCTGTTCCCAATTCTTGACTGCTTCCACTTTAGATGGATCCACAGAAATTCCATCCTTAGTAATAATATGTCCTAGAAAGGACACTTCACTCAGCCAAAATTCACACTTGCTGAATTTGGCATATAATTGGTGATCTCTCAATAATTGAAGAGCCGTTCTTAGATGCTCGGCATGATCTTCTTCACTCTTTGAGTAGATCAAAATGTCATCAATAAATACCACGACCCATTGATCAAGATAAGGTCGGAACACATTGTTCATAAGTTGCATGAAAGCTGCCGGTGCATTCGTTAACCCAAAGGGCATAACGACAAACTCAAAGTGACCATATCGGCTTCGAAAAGCTGACTTGTAAATATCATCTTCCTTAATTCTCAATTGATGATACCCAGATCGAAGATCGATCTTAGAAAAATACGAAGCTCCAGCAATCTGGTCAAATAACTCATCAATCCTCGGCAGTGGATATTTATTCTTGATAGTTATCTGGTTGAGTTGCCGATAGTCGATGCACAACCTCATCGAACCATCTTTCTTCCGAACAAACAATACAGGAGCTCCCCAAGGGGAAACACTCGGGCGAATAAAACCCTTCTCGAGTAATTCTAACAATTGTTGCTTCAATTCCCGCAATTCCGCAGGAGACATACGATAAGGGGCTCTGGAAACAGGAGATGATCCAGGAATAAGATCAATAGAGAATGTAACTTCACGCTGAGGCGGAAGTCCTGGTAACTCCTCTGGAAATACGTCCGGAAATTCCCGAACAATAGCAATATCCTTAATCTCGATCTGCTGTTCAGGGGACGCATGAACAAAAGCCAGAAAAGCTTCGCATCCACGCCTCAATAACTTGTCAGCACGAAGAGTCGAGATAAGAGACACCGGACTAGGATGTTTCACTCCTTTGAAGAATAATCCGGGGTGCTTAGAAAAAGACACCGAACAAGAATTGCAGTGAACATTGACCTCATACTGGGCCAACCAGTCGGCTCCTAGGATTACATCGTAATCCTTCATGTCTATGCAAATCAAGTCGGCTGGAAAATTCCGATCATTCACCATAACTTTACTAGAAGGATAATAATGCTGAATAGCTGAACTGGTCCCAATAGGGGTTGATATCTCTAACGGAGAGTCCATCAAAACAGGTTCTATAGCTAATAACTTAGCAAATCTCCGGGATATAAAAGAATGTGTTGCACCAGTATCAAATAGAACAAAAGCCGGAAAGTCGGATATAATGAGAGTACCTTCGACGAGTCCACCATCCTCGGAGATACCCTTTTCCTTTGTATGAAGAGCCTGGAGCCTGCCTTGAGGCTTCTTGACGTTTAGAGGTTTTGCCGGAATAGCTTGTTCCGATAATAAGGGGCAGTTGGGAATGCGGTGCTCCTTGCTTCCACATCGCAAACATGCACCTTGCTTGCGCCAACAATCCTCCATTTTGTGACCGGGACGATCACAATATCGGCATACGCCTTTGAATGGAACCACAGAATCAGGTTTCTTGTCTTCTTGTCTTGGCGCCTTGCCCTTCCACGAACCAGAACCAGAACTAGAACCAGTACTAGTGAAAGGTCTTTTCTTGTTAGGACCAGTGCCAGAATCAGTCTTATCATTCTTGAGTGCCTTCGGTTGATTCTTCTTACTACCTTGACCACGAATCCTTTCCGTCATTTCCAATGTATCTTCTAATACTTGTGCCTTTCTTACCATCTCAGAATATGTAGAAATTTCCAGTGGTGCCAGTTGATTAATATAATGAAGTCGAAGACCGTTAAGGAAACGCTTCGCCTTCATTTTCTCAGTTGAAATGAGATGTCTCGCATAACGAGAGAGTCTTGCAAACTGGGCTTCATATTCTGATACCGATAAGCTTCGCTGCTTCAGAGCTGCGAATTCCGCGGCCTTCTTTTCTTGCACGCGATCAGAAAAATATTTATCATTGAAGAATTCCTCGAATTCCTCCCACGAGACTTGTTGGTCACCGAGAGTCGGTTTAATAGACTCCCACCAAGTACGCGCATCACGTTCCAGTTGGAAAATGGACAAGAGAACACGCTCCTGGTCAGTGCATTGCATGACCTCAAAAATCCTTGCCATCTCGTCGAGCCAGTTCTCGGCTTCATCAGGATCGGTTGAACCAGCAAACCTAGGCGGGTTCATCCCTCGGAAATTCCGATACAATTCACCAGTACCATGAGCTGCGCCATGAGGTGCCGCTCCGGCTCCAGCTCCTGCCTGAGCCAATGCATTCAAGGCTTGCGTAAGTCCTTGAACCGTACGTTGCAAATTCCTCATCTCAGCACGATTGGCTGCCATTTCAAGTACCTATAAGGTAATCCGTTGTTCATGAGTCGATTATTATGAGTCGATTATTATGAGAAAAGAATTCTCAGATGAGATGAGAGAGAAAGAACTAGAGGAGTGAGACACGATTACGATTAATAGCTTAACCCGATTTCTACCCAAATCTCACAAGGTCTAGTTTTTCCTAAACTTATAGGAGAGAAGGAAACCTAGGACAATTTTAACCTAAATTTCTAGGTCAATGCGACCTATGCTCTGATACCAACTAAACTGTCACGCCCCGATGCGGAATCTCGGGACGTACGGTTAGAGGCAAGCGAGCAATAAAGAATTCCGAACCATTGCACTAAAGGTTGGAAAAGTAATAATCAGAGTTTTATTGATAAAAATTGAGTACAATGGGTAGAACAACTACATCCATATAATAATCAAACTAGAACAATTTCTCATTAATTCTACGGGTACAAACTGACTCAATAAACTAAAACTATCTCTCGATATCACTCCAGTCCATCCCTGACAAGTTCGTCACCTGGAAAGAGGGGAAACAGTAGGAGTGAGCTAAACGCGCTCAGTAGATAACCACAAACAGGTTTAAGTAATTAACCATTGATTTCCAATTTATATGAAATGCAGTAAATAAAGAATGACGATAGAAATAACTTGCAAAGTCAAGAAATATAGCAATTTATCAAGTAATGAACAAGTAAAGTAACAGTAAGAAAATTTGGCCAGCAAGTATGTTACACATGTAACCAGGTAAATACACACGAGTCGAGTATCCAGAATTTGTCGTAGACGTAACAAGTCAAGTCAAGTATTCGGGTGTAATGCCTCACCCTTGTCATAAACATCCCAATGGGCTCAATATCTTTTCGGGCGCTCTCCCCAGGACCAGACTGGGCCCTTATGATGCGATGGCATTTCATTTCAATTGGATCACCGATCCCCCGTCTAGACATAGTCAATTATGGCCAATATAATCAGATGAATTTCTGTCGGGTACAAGATGTAAAGGACGACACTTGTCTCCTTTGATTCAAGAGTTTAAACACAACGAAAAACCCAAAACAAGGTATTCGTACGGCAATCACTGGGCCGTACTCTTATGAGTAACGAGTCACGGGGCCAAGAATGAACGGGTGACAGTAAGCCGTTCGAGAAAGAGAAGTAAGTTCCGAAGAACGAGAATATACGAACCATTTGGGTCGTATTTTTCAAGAAATACGGTTCTAGAGAATCCGTATTAAGTATAATGATCTAAATATAAGATAATTTATGTGAAATATTTACCGGGTTGCCAATAACAATTAAACCAACCAATTTCAGTTTAATGTCCATTGGTCAATTCCGGGCTCAAGTATGACCGAAGATTATCCAAGGGTAATCGGTCAATTTATCAAGTTAAAACGATAGTCATGATGTAACCGTAATTTTACCACGGTAAATTGTCTCACGGTAAAAATGTGAAGTTTACCGGATAGAGTGTCCGGTTAATTGGCCAAAGACTTGCCATAAGTTGGCCAGTAATTTTCTGATTTACAGTAATTTACAGAAATTACCTACGGTAAATTTTTAGCTTATGGTAATTAGCCAATTTATCCAAAGTTACAAGTGAATTACAATAATTTTCACTTTAACAAAATAGATACTGCAATTAATAGAAATTTACTCATCTCATTATTTGTTATTTATGTGGATTATCAGTTTTTACTATTTAACATTGTTAAATGGGTCAGAATAGCAAAAATCAGGTTTTCTGGAAGTTAAACAGTTGAAAATGGGCCGTTAAACCTATTGGGTGAAAATTGGACCAGAAATAGGTTTCTGTTAAGCGGTCTAAGTACGGCCGTTTTCAGGAGAACAGCGGTCTGGGAATGACCGTTAAATGGATAAACAACGGTTCCCTAACAGCCGTTCTAGTCTGAGGAATTTACCTTCGACTGTCTGCTAACACACGTCGGTCAGGGGCCGTTTCTAGGGTAAAAGGGTACAACGGTCATGGTAGGGCCATTTATCATGTAAAACGGTCGTTTTCTAGCCGTAATAAAAAAAATACACTTAAATGATAATATTACTAAATTTATTCTAAAGCGGTCTCGGGTTGACCGTTATGCATGTACAACGGTTTGGGGTGAACCGTGGAATGCCAGGGGACAAAACGGTTCATGAAAAGCCGTTAAGACGTACTCTATGGCGGTCGTTACGGGGCCGTTAAAGTAAATAAACGGTCCGTGTGGAGCCGTCTTTCTCTGTAACACGGGGATATTGAAAACAGAAGTATAATCCGGTAATGGGGCTTCAATTCATGAGTTTAAGCATGCAAATGGATAATAAAACATGATTTCTAGAAGTTAACAGCATGCCCTTTCATTCCATTTATCAAATTTGAGGTTTGTGCCATGGTTACCTACCTTAACCAAGGAAAATAAGAGATGTCTTGAGGAAGAAGATGAATAGTGATATTTGCAGAAGCCTTCACAGCACGTAGCAGCAGAGTCTCCTTTGTTTAGGCTTAAGGATTGCTAAGGAAGGCTTAAGGGGGCTTCTATTTATAGTTTTCATTTGAAGGAACGTGTGAAATCTTCACACACTTCACACAAGACTGGTCAGAGCCGCAAAACCCATCCCTGCGTCCAAGCCGTGTTCTTGCCGACCTAAAACACGTTTTCACGTGTTCCACAAGGTAGGTTAGTCTTAAGCTAAGCCTAATCCTATGGATTAAGGAATAGTTAACTAAAACCTCCTTTAAATGTTACCAAACGATTTTTAATGAAATTGACCCAGAAGACAAAATTGCTAATCAATACATGCCCTTTCAGATTATGATTTTTATAGAATTTTATCACGAGGTTTAAGGTTAATCTCCTAATCTTAAGATTAACATAATAATTTAACTCAAATGTTCAACGGTTCAATCGATAGAGAGAGTTTCTGATTTTTACCGATGAAACTCCAGAAGACAAAGTTGCTAAGAAAAATACTCTCTATCAGATGTGATTTTTGTAGATTTTTCTACGGTAGTTGTATTTTCGGGTGAATAGTGTTTTCCGCGCTTTTAAGTCAAGCTTAAATCATCGATTAAGCCATGTAACTGATTTTATTAGGGTCAAGTATAGAAGACTAAAGTGTTTACCATAGTGTTTACTAATTAACTACCATTTTTAAGTATTTTCATATGATAGTCAAAAAAAATTACGATTTACTATTTACCATAGTTACTATTCAAAATTTTTTTTTTTACTATTCACGAAATTAAATAATTGCACAGAAACTCGGGGTCTTACACTCTTCTTGGGCGCGAATTGTAAAAGAAACGGCATAGGTCAAGACGTCAATTAGAATTAACGCCCTAACCTAAGGCGTTAATTGCATTTGGGTTCCATTCGAACCAGGAGACTATCCAGGGTATGTTTTAGGATTAGTACGTGTTTGGTTGAATATAGAAGGACTCTATCAAGGAAATATATCTTCCCATCGAATTCCAACTCTATTAGGATTCCAAAAATCCTATAAATACCTTTCTAATCGAACCTGTTCGCTATTTTTGACGAACGGTTCTGTTGCTGCTGTACGTGAAGAACAGGTCGTTCTTCTTCCTCTGCCTTCGGTTATGGATATGGAGAATATTAATGTTCTTCATCTTCTTATTCTGTAGGTTGCCTGTAGCAAGTAGTAACTCTCTTGTCTAGTTGAAGAACGTGGGCTCTTCATCAACATCCTCTTCATCCGTTTACAGTGAAGAAGGAAGCTGTTGATTCCTCTACGAGCAAAGAAGAAATTTCCTTCCTGTGCTCATCTATTGTTACCTTCGCACCATCTGGAGGCTGCTATTACCTGGCTATTGGATTGCTGTTATCCTTAGAGTTGCCGTTTACACCACTTTCAGGAGACTCTGTTTAGAACAGAGTATCAACTTTCTTCACGTAATTCATCAGGTAGGTTTTCTCAAGAACTGTAGCCCAAACTAGCATAAAATGTATGATAATATCATCTGTTAATTCATGCATATAGTGTTACTACGTTTTCGAAGTTTTCTGTGAAATTTTGTAAAGAGGCGACCCTCTCTAGGGCGCTAATTCAAGTTCTGACGACTAACAGAAGAGTCGTCAATTCCACATAATTAATAAATACCCATGTTTAAAATTTAATATATATGAAACCATGAATTTGATGTAATGCATGATCATATATATCGAATCCTTATATTTTCTTGTCCTGACCATGTACCTTGTTTCCTGAAAATTTATTATCCTGGAAATTACCACTATTCATGTTAATCCTGGAAAAGAATGAATTAACGACCTCCAGTAGGTCATCTTTTATGAAAGTAATGCCCCTGATTAAGGCGTGGTTTAGTGAAAATACAGAATTAAGAAAATTTTAGAAAAATAGAAATTTTAATGGACAACCGAGTTATAAGTCGTCAAAAGGTAAAGAAACGACCCAGTGAAGGGCGTGAATTTACAAAATAACGACTTGACATAAGTCGTTAATTTCCTGTATAAATTATTTTTCCCTACTTTCTATGAACCGAGGGTTTCATATATGTATATATATATATATCGGCACTATATTCCGTTCCGTGAGTATAGTCCCATGTTTTCACGATGATTTATCGCATTACCCACTAACTCTCGGTGACATACAAGCCCTCCATTGGACATTCCATTCCTTTGGACTGGCAAGTTAGTCATTGGGATCTCCATAAGTCTCCTCGTAGTCTTGGATTCCCTCAAGGCCGACTTAGCGGGTTGTACCATAAAAACCCTTTACACTATTTTGCCATGTCACTCTATAGAAACATGGTATACCGGCCCTCATGATATGCTATGTGGATATCATGAGAATATTCTTAATGGGATGTGGAAATCATGCCATTATTATGATGTTCTTGTGGACCTCAATTCTATATTAAGTGGGTGACCATCTATATATGGACACTTAATGGTCATGGTACCCAATTAGGGAACCAATTCCACCCATTTTTTATCGATATTCGTGAGTATATCGTTGTTATCATCCTTATACATCAAGTTCAATTTTCGAACTCTACTCTATCTTGAATTTCCCCAAGCTTTTCCTTGAAAATTTCATATTGGCTATACATAAAGTGGATGTCAAAATACATGATCAATGCCTGCGCATATAGGGCCCGATCTGGTCCTGGGAGGAGCACCCGAAAGTACTAGTGTCCATGGGAGTTGTAATGATCACGGTATGGCATTGTACCGAAGTGCATGACTAGCTTGATTTGACATTCCACAATTCTTGTACTTGACTCGTACTTGACATGACATGACTTGCGTGAGCCAAAAAAGGGTATTTATATACTTGCTTACTTGAAACGTGATAGCCAAACTTTCAACATGACATGATGAATATACTTGCTTGAACGTCTTGACATCTATTTGATACAAATTCTTGAAAGTTCATGAATAGTTCATTTTATACTCTCTATCTTGTCGTTTTACGCAAGCATGCATAACCATAGTGCATTCATGGAAAATGTAATTACTTAAACCCATTGCTAGTTCTTGAGATATAATTTCCTACTGAGCGTTCGCTCACTCAGTGTTTCCCTACTTTTCAGGTAAGTCCGACGACGAGACTCAATCAGACAGGGAAGGTCAAGAGTGAAAGAGATTAGAGCTTCTCAAAGCGTCAACTCGTCTTGTCTTTTCTATATTTTCTTGAGTCAATTTTGTACTTTTCTTTTTATTAAGTTTAGCATTTTCAAGGGATTGTAATAGAAATACTTTTGTGAAGGAATAAAAGGATTGGGTTATCTTTACTCTTGCGCATCTCTGATTTGGTGTCGAATACACTAATACTATGATTGACATGATCGATATAAACTCGTCACGCGTCTCCGGGTATCTTCCGCGCTCGGGGCGTGACAGTTTTTATGGTATCAGAGCCTAGGGTATTCAATTCCTAGGAAACCCAAGTCCAAGGATAAGTATGAACCTCTAACCAATGAGATTGGGTAGAACCAAGGGTTAAAGTCAACATAGAATTAAAAGCCTTTTAACGCAATCACATACTAATATAGCTATTGTAATTATAGGACAATGGCTGCCGAACGTGCTCAATGGCGCAACATGCAACGCACTCTTCAAGGCATGACCCAGGCACTTCAACAAGTGGCACAAGGAGGTGCACATCGTGGAGCAGGAAATCTCCACCAAAGCTTCAAGAACATGAACCCTCCTAAGTTCATGGGATCCACTGATCCAGATGATTCCGAGCACTGGATCCGAGAGACGGAACGTGTTTTTAGAGTCATGCAATGTTCGGACCAAGAGAAGGTCTTGTTAGCCACATTTCAACTAGAAAGTAACGCCCGATGCTGGTGGGAGTCGGTAGAAGCCGCGTTAGATCAAGGACAAGTTACTTGGGAGGAGTTTGTTGAACATTTCAACAATAAATATTTCTAGATCGAGTTCAAGAGAAGAAAGCCGCTGAATTCGCCGCACTTAAGCAACGATCTTTGTCGGTGGCTGAATATGAAGCGCAGTTCTCAAGGCTGTCTCAGTACGCTAAACACTTAGTTAGTACTGAGAAGATGAAAGCTCGAAGATTCCTTAATGGGCTCAGGCCCCAATATATCACACAACTGGCACCGATGGACATACAAGTCTATTCGGAGATGGTTCGACGAGCCCAATTACTAGAAGATGTCACGGAACTATCTGATAGGATCCGTGGGAAAGACAAGAAGGAGAATGTTACTAGCTCCGGCACCTTCAAACCCAATTTCAAGAAGAGGCCAAGTAATGGAGGTACTCCCTCCCAGGAGCAAAAGTTCAAGAAGACCAAACCTTTCTCCATCACCACTACACCTTCTAAGGTGGTATGTAAGCACTGTGATAAGGCCGGGCACAAGGCCAAAGAATGTTGGAGGAAACTTGGAGCGTGTCTCCGTTGTGGGAGCCGTGATCATCGGATTCCCGACTGTCCCCTACTCAATGATCAAGCCGGTGACGAAAGCGCCAGGTGACAAAGAATGCTCGTCTCCAAGCTATTAAGGAGGCGGAACAAGACGAAGGCGGACTAGTAGAAGGTACACTGAAAGTTTGTTCCAAGTCTGCACATGTCTTATTTGATACGGGTGCATCACATTCTTTTATTTCTAAGAAGTTTGCTGACCCACTACCTATGGAACCAGAATGGATGAAAATATTTTAATCTACTCCTCTCGGAAACAAAACCGATATTACTCACCATTATCAAAACTGTGAAGTCTTGGTAAAAGGAAGAAATCTTCCTATCAACCTCATATGTTTAGACCTAAAGAATATGATGTCATATTGGGAGCAGACTGGTTATCTAGGTATCAGGCAACTGTGGATTGCCGTAACAGTAAAGTTACTTTCAAGGACTTTCCAGAACTAGTCTATTCTAGCCCTAAGAGTCGGAGCAAGTCACCTCTTATTTCGGCTCTCCGAGCTAGCAAGCTAATAAGGAAAGGATGTGTATCTTTCCTTACATTTGTCACCATTAAGGAGACTAAGGAGACTAAGCTAGAAGACATCCCAGTTGTGCAAGAATTTCCGGACGTGTTTCCGGAGGATTTGCCTAGATTACCTCCACAAAGAGAAGTGGCCTTCACCATCGACTTGGTCCCTGGTGCTGGACCAGTTTCTAAGGCACCATATAGGATGTCCCCTGCCGAACTCAAGGAGCTGAAGGAGCAATTGATGGAACTTCTCAAGAATGGATTTATTAGACCAAGCACTTCCCCGTGAGGAGCACCTGTGCTATTTGTAAAGAAGAAAGATGGATCCATGAGGTTATGCATCGACTATCGACAGTTGAATCATCTCACTATCAAGAACAAGTATCCACTGCCGAGAATCGATGAGTTATTTGATCAAATATCTGGATCCATGTATTTTTTGAAGATTGATCTCAGGTCGGGATATCACCAACTAAGGATCAAAGATGAGGACATTTATAAGACCGCGTTCAGAAGCAGGTATGGGCACTATGAATTTGTTGTTATGCCTTTTGGGCTAACAAATGCCCCTGCTGCCTTTATGCAGTTGATGAATAGTATATTCAGGCCTCATCTAGATCAATTCATAGTGGTTTTCATTGATGATATACTGATCTATTCAAAGACCAAGGAAGAGCACGAGGAGCATTTGAGAATAGCATTACAAATATTGAGGATGAATCAGTTATATGCAAAGCTCAGCAAATGTGAATTTTGGTTAGAGAAGTAGCTTTCTTGGGGCATGTTATATCAAAAGACGGTTTATCCGTAGATCCATCAAAGGTTGAAGCTGTAAGGAATTGGGAAAGACCGACCAATGCTAGCGAGATCCGTAGTTTCTTGGGTCTTGCGGGCTACTATCGGCGATTCATCAAGGATTTCTCCAAGATAGCCGTACCACTCACTAGGCTAACTCGCAAGGAGATACGTTATGAATGGAGTGAGGAATGTGAAAGAAGCTTCCAAGCTCTCAAAGATCATCTAACTACTGCCCCGGTTTTAGCTTTACCAATTGAAGGCGAGAGATTCGAAATATACACCGATGCATCTGGCACTGGCCTCGGATGTGTTTTAATGCAACAAGGGAAGGTTATAGCCTACTCTTCTCGCCAATTGAAGAAGCACGAGGAGAACTACCCAGTTCATGATTTAGAATTGGATGCGGTAGTATTTGCACTGAAAATATGG
This sequence comes from Amorphophallus konjac, assembly GCA_022559845.1. Lineage (NCBI taxonomy): Eukaryota > Viridiplantae > Streptophyta > Magnoliopsida > Alismatales > Araceae > Amorphophallus > Amorphophallus konjac. Next base: position 258,334,024 of record CM040127.1, read on the forward strand.
AGACATTATCTGTACGGAGTGCAGTTTATTGTATACTCTGACCATAAAAGTCTTAAGTATCTCTTCTCTAAGAAGGAATTGAATATGAGGCAAAGACGTTGGCTAGAATATCTTAAGGACTTCGACTTCACTATACAATATCATCCTGGAAAGGGTAATCCTGTAGCCGATGCCCTCAGTCGAAAGCCGAGAGCACTATTAGCCAATTGTATGATTCAGGAGTGGAAGTTGCTAGAACAATTCTCTAAACTTAATATAAGCATGGACAAGACAGTAGGTGTGTCACCTTATCCCATATGAGCATACAGCTAGACTTGCTATCGAAATACAAGGACTTCAAGGTAGTGACCCCGTACTAGTGGAAATCAAGGGCAAAATGGAAGAACAACCTGATTTCAAATTAGCTTCAGATGGAAGGTTGTTATTCAGAAATAAAACATGTATACCGAATTGCCCAGAGCTAAAGAAGAAAATCTTAGATGAAGCTCACAGATCAAGGTACATAATTCATCCAGGATCAACTAAGATGTACCAAGATTTGAAAAGGACCTTTTGGTGGCCCAATATGAAAAGAGAAATAGCGGATTTTGTGTCTCGCTATCTCACATGTCAACAAGTCAAGGCAGAACACCAAAAGCCTGCCGGAAAGCTACATCCTCTAGATATTCCCAAATGGAAGTGGGAGGATATCGGTATGGACTTCATTATGGGTCTGTCCAAATCAAAGGGAGGATATGACGGAATATGGGTTATCATCGACCGATTGACCAAATCGGCACACTTCTTGCCAATCAAGAGTCGATGGTCAGTTGATGTTCTTGCTGCATTATACCTTAAAGAGATAGTCAGGTTACATGGAGTACCTGTCTCAATCGTGTCTGACAGAGACCCCCGTTTTACTTCTCACTTTTGGAAGGGTTTACAACATTCACTGGGGACGAGACTTAACTTTAGTACAGCTTTTCATCCGCAAACGGATGGTCAGACCGAGAGAACTAATCAGGTGGTTGAAGATATGCTCAGAGCTTGCATCATTGATTTTGGTGGAAGCTGGCATGATCACTTGCCCTTGGTTGAATTTGCATACAATAATAGCTACCAGGCAAGTATACAAATGGCACCTTTCGAAGCTTTATATGGAAGGAGTTGCCGATCGCCTTTGTGCTGGGACGAAGTTGGCGAAAAATAACTATTAGGTCCAGACATGGTAAGGGATACCACTGAAAAGATTCAGTTGATTAGAGAAAGACTTCAAGTTGCTCAGTCTAGACAGAAGGCTTATGCTGATACACGAAGAAGAGATCTCGAATTCCAAGTGGGAGATCACGTATTTCTCAAGATATCACCTAGACGTGGAATAAGGAGATTTGGTGTTAAGGGCAAGCTTACACCAAGGTTTATCGGACCTTTTGAGATACTAGAAAGAGTTGGCGAGGTTGCTTACCGCGTCGCTTTACCTCCTCAATTGTCCGAAGTTCATAATGTATTCCACATATCAATGTTGAAGAAATATGTTCATGATCCGTCACATATCATTGATCATGGAGATATGGTGATTCAAAGGGATCTCACTTATGAACAAAGGCCCATGAAGATCCTCGATCGCGAGGTACGAACCCTAAGGAATAAAGTTATTCCCATGGTTAAGGTGCAATGGAGTAAATGTTCAGAACACGAAGCCACATGGGAGACCGAGGAGTCTATGAGGAAACGATTCCCAGACTTATTCTAAAAAGGTATGTGTTCTACACTCTCTACGTTTATATGTGATTGAATTTGGGGACCAAATTCTTTTAAGTGGGGGAGGGTGTAGCAACCCTGGTAAAATAAAAGGAAGATTTCAAGAAAGATTAAGTAAGTAAATGATAAGAACCAAAATGAATAAATAATAAGTCAAAATGTAAATAACGCCTCTCAACAAGGCGCGATTTAAATAAGAAACGCCTCTCAACAAGGCGCGATTTAAATAAGAAACGCCTTCACCTGAGGCGTTAATTCAAAAAGTGACGCCTATACCAAAGGGCGTCAAATTTTAAAAATGTCCAAAACAAATAAAAGGAAAGGGAAAGAAACAAACTCTTCTTGGGCGCGAATTGTAAAAGAAACGGCATAGGTCAAGACGTCAATTAGAATTAACGCCCTAACCTAAGGCGTTAATTGCATTTGGGTTCCATTCGAACCAGGAGACTATCCAGGGTAAGTTTTAGGATTAGTACGTGTTTGGTTGAATATAGAAGGACTCTATCAAGGAAATATATCTTCCCATCGAATTCCAACTCTATTAGGATTCCAAAAATCCTATAAATACCTTTCTAATCGAACCTGTTCGCTATTTTTGACGAACGGTTCTGTTGCTGCTGTACGTGAAGAACAGGTCGTTCTTCTTCCTCTGCCTTCGGTTATGGATATGGAGAATATTAATGTTCTTCATCTTCTTATTCTGTAGGTTGCCTGTAGCAAGTAGTAACTCTCTTGTCTAGTTGAAGAACGTGGGCTCTTCATCAACATCCTCTTCATCGTTTACAGTGAAGAAGGAAGCTGTTGATTCCTCTGCGTACCGAAGCCTAGAAGTCTTCTTTTGTTCTCATCTATATCATCCCCACTGCCTCTGTGTGCTGCTGGGAGCGTAGGTTGTTGTTATATCAAGGCTCTGTTTCGGACAGAGCATCGTTTCTCTACAAATTCTTCACGAACCATCACCCAGATCATCATCAGGTAGGTTTTCTCAAGGATTGTAGCCCAAACTAGCATAAAAATTTATGATAAAATCATCTGTAATTCATGCATATAGTTTTATTGCGTTTTAGAAGTTCTCTGTGAATTTTGGAAAGAGGCGACCCATGTCAGGGCGCTAATTCATGTTTTGACGCCCGAATTAAGAGTCGTCAATTTTAAGGAAATTAATAAACACACCCGTTTAAAATTTAATATCTATGAGACCTGTAGTTAAATCTAATGCATGATCATATACCTTGAATCCTGCTATTTTTCTTGTCCAGTTCATATATGTGGTTCCTGCAAATTATTTATCATGAAAAACCACTATTCATGTTAATCCTGGAAAAGAATGAATTAACGACCTCCAGTAGGTCATCTTTTATGAAAGTAATGCCCCTGATTAAGGCGTGGTTTAGTGAAAATACAGAATTAAGAAAATTTTAGAAAAATAGAAATTTTAATGGACAACCGAGTTATAAGTCGTCAAAAGGTAAAGAAACGACCCAATGAAGGGCGTGAATTTACAAAATAACGACTTGACATAAGTCGTTAATTTCCTGTATAAATTATTTTTCCCTACTTTCTATGAACCGAGGGTTTCATATATGTATATATATATATATATCGGCACTATATTCCGTTCCGTGAGTATAGTCCCATGTTTTCACGATGATTTATCGCATTACCCACTAACTCTCGGTGACATACAAGCCCTCCATTGGACATTCCGTTCCTTTGGACTGGCAAGTTAGTCATTGGGATCTCGATAAGTCTCCTCGTAGTCTTGGATTCCCTCAAGGCCGACTTAGCGGGTTGTACCATAAAAACCCTTTACACTATTTTGCCATGTCACTCTATAGAAACATGGTATACCGGCCCTCATGATATGCTATGTGGATATCATGAGAATATTCTTAATGGGATGTGGAAATCATGCCATTATTATGATGTTCTTGTGGACCTCAATTCTATATTAAGTGGGTGACCATCTATATATGGACACTTAACGGTCATGGTACCCAATTAGGGAACCAATTCCACCCATTTTTTTATCGATATTCGTGAGTATATCGTTGTTATCATCCTTATACATCAAGTTCAATTTTCGAACTCTACTCTATCTTGAATTTCCCCAAGCTTTTCCTTGAAAATTCCATATTGGCTATACATAAAGTGGATGTCAAAATACATGATCAATGCCTGCGCATATAGGGCCCGATCTGGTCCTGGGAGGAGCACCCGAAAGTACTAGTGCCCATGGGAGTTGTAATGATCACGGTATGGCATTGTACCGAAGTGCATGACTAGCTTGATTGGACATTCCACAATTCTTGTACTTGACTCGTACTTGACATGACATGACTTGCGTGAGCCGAAAAAGGGTATTTATATACTTGCTTACTTGAAACGTGATAGCCAAACTTTCAACATGACATGATGAATATACTTGCTTGAACGTCTTGACATCTATTTGATACAAATTCTTGAAAGTTCATGAATAGTTCATTTTATACTCTCTATCTTGTCGTTTTACGCAAGCATGCATAACCATAGTGCATTCATGGAAAATGTAATTACTTAAACCCATTGCTAGTTCTTGAGATATAATTTCCTACTGAGCGTTCGCTCACTCAGTGTTTCCCTACTTTTCAGGTAAGTCCGACGACGAGACTCAATCAGACAGGGAAGGTCAAGAGTGAAAGAGATTAGAGCTTCTCAAAGCGTCAACTCGTCTTGTCTTTTCTATATTTTCTTGAGTCAATTTTGTACTTTTCTTTTTATTAAGTTTAGCATTTTCAAGGGATTGTAATAGAAATACTTTTGTGAAGGAATAAAAGGATTGGGTTATCTTTACTCTTGCGCATCTCTGATTTGGTGTCGAATACACTAATACTCTGATTGACATGATCGATATAAACTCGTCACGCGTCTCCGGGTATCTTCCGCACTCGGGACGTGACACCAGCGGTCGGCAAACGTGGCGAATTCCTCATCGGGTTTCATCTTCTCTTAGGCCAAATCCACCATAGAATATCTAGGCCCAACCTGGTCTCGGTACTGCTGAACGAATTTTTCTTGTATAACTTGAAAATTCATCATCTGCTCTTGCGGTAACGTGAAGAACCAATCCTTGCCCAAACCCTCTAAAGATAGGCCAAACAAATAGGCCATCAAGTGTTGATCATGCTGGAACTGGGCCGACTCATATAAGAAATCCTTCAAATGGACGTAGGGGTCACCAATTCCACCATAGCAACGATATGCGGGAATCTGTGAACGTGGTGGGAGTTGAAGACCTTGGAATGCAAATGGGATGTCTAAAGAAGTTTGGGGATTAATTCTGCGTTGTCATTCATCAAGCTGGGGTTGGGCCTGAGCGATCATCTCCTCGGTAGGAAGAGTCTGAGAAGGATATTGGCCAGCCTGAGCTAGAGAGGATGCATTTAAACCAGGATAATGTTGATGGGCCAAATAAGGGGATCCAGCCTGAGGTGAAGATAAGCCCATTCCGGGAATGGAGGAATGCATGGGCCTGGAAGAATCGTGAATGTGGGAATGGGGACCGATAGGGCCAACAGCAGCACGGGCGGGATAAGAAAGCCCGTTAAAAGAATAGGGTCCAATGGAGGAATAAGGAGAAGGGCCCGCATGGGACGAGGAATCCACACGGGGATAAGAAGATGGAGAAGTATAGGAATAAGGTACAGGGGAGAAGTGCTCCATGGGGAGAATGGAGACTTTATACAGTGGACTTTAAAGAATTACAAGGAGGGAAATGCACCTAAGACAAATGCAACTAGATGGAGGGACGCACGAAAATAAATAAGCCTAAATTGGTCTAATCAAGAAAGGATGTGGATGCACCACACAATGGGCCTACACAAGCCCAAACAAACGAGGTGGGTTTAACTGGCGGGACAATGCGGATGCAACACACACTGGAAGGGAGAGATGAGAGAAGAATCGACCAATTACCCAATCAAATTACAAATGATGTGCGAAATTTTTTTATAAGTTCCCTTTTAGGACCTTAGTGGATTAATTAAGATATGAATTCACTCAACCACAAGGTACCTAACCAGGGTGGGAGACGGGAAACTGGCAGATTCTAAGGGACTGTCTCTCTCATGAATGCAGACCCTAGACTTGGGGTGGTACGGTACAACCTGCCCGGCGTCCGTGTGGGAATCCACGGCTCACGGGGACTTATGGAGGTCCTCGGCAAGGTCCCCTAGTCGGCTCCAAGGAGTATGGAGACGAGAGGAAACCCTACCTTGGTAGGAATGCAACTAGATGTGAATGGAATGCATGAATCCTATGTGCACCGGAGTGCATGCAAAATTCTAACCTAGATCTAGCAAGCAATGATCAAACAAATATGTAAGAAATGAAAACAAGTATGCAACAATGATATAAGAGCAGGGGGGAGATCAATAATCAGCACCAAGTGTCATGAAAATCAAATAACATGGCAATCAAAGTGAAGCACGGGTGCACTGTAGCACGACAAGGACAGTCTCTGTAAGACCGCTCAGGGAGATAGACGGTTTGTAGATGACCGTATAATCCAGGGAGTAACGACAAACGAACATGAAAATCAGAAAACTCTGGAATGAAAGGAGATAGCAATCAGAAGCGTACCAGGTTGAACGGTCTCCAAGTAGACCGCGTAAGAGCTGGAACGTACCTACAACAACCGTGTAATAGCAACCAAACCAACACTATGGGGACAGAGGCGTACCTGTGCTAGCAAGATGAACGGCCAATAATAGACCGTATATACTGTGAATGGGAGGTAATGGACTGCTTATAACAGCAGGCTTTGCAGAAGAGATGGTGTTGTTCACAGAGAAGGGCGGTGGACTTTCAGCCACAGAAACGATGGACGGCTCTAAAAAAACCGCGCAAGTTCCAGATGATAGAGAACGCGACCCAACCTGCAACCACTTCAAGAAGAGGACTAACACAGCAAAAGAAAGGGTCAGCAAATCACTAACACGATGGGCACTAGGTGTCCCACCGTGATCACCAAAAAATGGGGTGTTGACGTGTTTTTACTCTTTACTTACCGGCTTAATACCCTCCCATGTCTATCTTACTACATCAAATATGGGAAATGAACGAAAGACAGAGGGAAAGGGAGGAGTAGAAACCTGTGATCGCCACCAAGGTGCCGAACGTGATGGACACGCCGTACCTTGGAAAGAGGGAGAGGTACTCGCCTGGTGTGTAGCGCTGCAACGATATACGGCTCAGGAGGAACTACCTATATAGATGAACGGCGGCACTACAGACCGTCTATGAGCGTTGCAAGGGACGCGGGATGAAGCACTCCTGGCAGATGAACGGTTTCAACACGACCGCAGGAAGAAGAAGAACGGTCCAGATTGCACCACACATCTCCTTGAACGGCTAGTTGGGAATCGCACAAGCCCACCACGCCAGGAATTGCAAAAGGGGTCCAACCTCCACCCTTTTCGGCCGGCCAGGAAGGATGGGTCTCGTGTTAGCGTGCTGCTGACCTATAAAACAATGTGTAGAACGTAAAGAAAAAACATAAGTTTGAAATGTAAAGTGTAGCAAATGCTCGAACGAGAGGGAATGAACATAAGTAAATTGAATGGGGGATACCTGGGGATTTTTAAACCCCTGGGGGCGTCAGAAAACATGGGACGGTGTGTGCATGACAGTGCAAACAAAGAAAACGTGGGAGAATGGACGTGTAGAAATAGGCATGCAACTAGAGGAGACGGGACTGTCAAATGTAATAGACTCAAAACTAGGACTACTCCCTGAACCGGAGGCCTGTATGGACGTCGAAGGCCTCCCTCCCTGGTGCTGGGTCACTCACAGATCCGGCAGGGCTTCGCCGTCGACCAAAAATCTCCCCCACCCTTTCAAAGCTAGGCCTCAGGGTCTATTTATAGAGCACTTGGGGTCATGGCTCGAAATTAGGGTTTCTGGCCATTTTCAAGTAGAGATTATCAAATAAAAGATGAAGATAATTCGATTATCATTCATATGGAAGAAACGGCACTCAAAATGGCTAAGGATTCACGGATAAATCATCAGAGAAAGTTTGAGAGAAAAACCACGAATGATAGGAAAAAGCCTTAACCACTTTCTGGTCCGAGAGGATAAACGGTCTCACGATAGACCGCACATATGATGAGCGGCCAGACATGGGCCGTCCATCCCTGTCGGTGGAAATTCAAATAATTCATGAGATAATTAATTTATCCACTGAACTGACCAGTAAATTCACCGCCGGACACTTTCATAGTTGAACGGCTCCTGGGAAACCGCCCAAGCCTGTCGGTGATAAATAAAAAGATAAACATGTAATTATCTGAATAGTTAATCGACGTTAGGACTCTTGAGAGATAGACGGCTTAGTGGGTACCGCACAATGGTCTTATGCGGCTATGGCTAGGCCGTATATATGCTTGTCGGTGATAATTCAGAAAATCAGCTAAATATCCCATAAATATATGGACGGCCCAGTATCAACCGCACATAGTGTTGAATGGCTAGAGGTTGACCGCACATGTACATGGGTGCTTGAAATTCATAGAAAAGCTCAATCAACCAAAACCAAGGCCCATTAAGCCCTGAATCAACTCGGATCTAGCCAGGGCGGGAGACTACCCATAAAATTCGCCCAGAACATGCCAGAAAATAGCCTAGCGAGTGATGGACAACTCGAGGTATCAACAAATGGGAGTAAGAGAAATGACTCAACTTATTGGCAAAAAACGGGTGTCAACATCGGGATCAAAACCCGCCGCGCCATAAAGGTCACAGCATCATTTACATCCCCTCGGAGAGGGGAACACCCTTGATTAATCGCAAGGAAAAGGGGCCTCATGGCCATGAAATTAATTGCATAAAAAACTTATTAAGAAACGTTGAAGTCCTCGCACGAGGGTGTGAAGAAATCATCTGAGCTCATGTCGGTCATGTGTTGACCATTTAATGTTCGGACGAATGTCCGGCTTGAGAATAGCGTAATCGTCGCGAGAAGACCGGAACATATGTACGTCAGGATACGACAAATTTATTGTTCAAAGGGATGGGAAACGTTAAGTTAAACCCCAGTTAGAGTGGTCGAAAACTGATAAGTTTGTCGGCTCGGTGCAAGATCAAGCTGCGACCATGCTGCGGTGGGCCCCCCGTGGTCGAAGCCAGGCTCACGTGGGCATTGTCAGTATTTCCGGTGCCTAGGGGTAACGGGAGGATGTCCCGGGATCAAATCCCAGAACCAGTATGCTTTCAAAGAGAGCGGGCTATAGGCCGAGGATATGGGTCAGGCAATGACCATGATCGGGGCGGACCCGAGGTCTAAGCATGGCCCACGGAGGCCTTATTGATATTCCCATGCAAAGGGTCTGGGGATGACAAGAGCCTTCGCGTTCCATTCAGATTTTGTCGGTCACTCATTGACCACTTTATGTTCGGACAAAGGTCCGTGTTTGTAGCGTAAGAGACTGTGACAAACTGTACAAATGTCTTCCGTTAGTGCGGCAAGTTTAATGCAAGTGCGGGATTAGATCCCGGTATATATGTCGGTCACCAACGGACCATTCATTATTCTGACTAGAGTCCGTATTTGAAGCATCGAAGACAACGACAAAGACTTACGGATGTCTGCCGTAGGTACGGCAAGTTCAATGCGGGTGCGAGATTGAATCCCGGTAGAAGCGGGTCGAGTTAACGAGCTATTGGCCCGAGATGTGTTCGGATCACGACCATGTCGGGGGTTCTGAGGTCCACGTATGATACCACATGGCATCTTTGATTTTTTCTTTGCACCCAGTCCGGGGGAGTGAATTGTTAAGTGTAGAGCCTGAGCTCACCATCATGCGCCCTCGCACGCGGATCGACCTGCGCGGTCAGGTCGCTGGGATCTTTTAATATAGAGAGGGTGGTAGTGTCACCTTCATTTTTTGTTATTAAGGTTAATCCTTTCATTTTTGTTTTGAACATTGCCCCCCCTTTTTATTGGCTGTTTATCCCCCTTTTTATTTCATTTATTACTATTGATCTTTTCATTCATTCTTTATGTTATTTCATTTTTTTTAGCTTTAAACCCCTCTATTTACTAGTTATTTTTCCTTTTTTTTGGAGGCACACCGGATTAGGATGGGCAAAGGGGAGGTGCTCAGTAATTGGCCTCGCCGGGATAGGATGTGCAAGGGAGGGGGTGCGCCGTATTTGGGAGGTAAGCAGGGGAGCGCGCCGTTTTAAGGGTGGCAAGGGGGGGGAGGGCGCCGTTTCTGGATTCAAAGAAGGAGATGAGGGCTTTTGTGAGAGGGGCTAAAACGGCGCGGGGGAACAGTAACTGCGCCGGATTAGCCTCTCCCGAGAGTTTATTGCTTTGACTGTGTTTTTCTTTTCTTTCACCCGTAGGTGGGTTTAATGATTGGTTTGTTCCTCCATTTGGTGGATTAGATAGGTAATGAGGTGGGGTTTAAGTGATTTGTTCGGAGGAGTTTATTGTGTAAGATTTTAGGGGTTAGTTCACAGAGGGTTCACTGTGTGTTCTTCAAAGGGTGTCTTGTTCATTTGTTCTTGAGTGTTCTTAATCCCCTAGCAAAAATCGGGCAGCATCTCCCCCGGACCGGGACTTGCCAGAGGTAATAGAGAGCCACCAAACGGATTGCTCCGGGGTGACCCTCAAAATTTGGAACGGCCTCACGGCGGTCCGATGACCCATATGTGAGTGTGGAAAGCTCGAGGGCTAGCCTTCAAGAGCCACCACAACTCATGGGTGATGATCCTTCGAGTCGGGGCGAATGTTTGCCACCAGAGGGCCATGATTGTTCATCCGTAGGAGGGCTCCTTTGAGGGTCATGCCACGGAGAGGCAGACCTCAAAGGCCCGAGGTGATCGGAGAGTGAAGAAAGGAAGCGGAGGTTACACGAGGAAGATTGGGCTTGCAAAAAGAAAATTCTTCTCTTTTATTCATCCACACAAACGGGGAAGGTTTAGACACAGGGAAGCCCATCCCGAAGGAAAAGGGGAAATACATCGGAGGGGGATGAAGGAGATGCACCGGTGGGGGAGAGGGGATGGAGCACAAGCTCCTCCCCCCTCCGGACTCACCTTCCCTCTCTCACACACTCTCTCTTTCTTTTTCTTCACCATACCGACGTGGGTGGACAGAGCTCCTTCTCTCTTTTTCTTCTTCTCTTCACTGCACACAGTCGAAAGCCTTTTCCTCCAAAATGGCCAACTGGGGGAGAAGCCAGGGCGTTGCTCTGTCGAACCTACAGAGTATATATAATGGGTTGCCTTTTCTTTGCTCGAACGGAAGAAACTCCCGCCACTTCATTCCTCTGCCAGATGAACATGATTGGCATGTCGCTGGCATCCCGCGATTCGTGCCGTACACTATCGTTCGTCCGAGGACGGCACGGTTGCGGGTTTGCCGGGAGATCTTCATCCAAAGACATGCCTTTGCCGATGATGTTAATGCGCTGTCGAGTGGAGACGGAGGCACGTCTTCAGAACATTGAATGCTCTCTGCGCACCACATTTAAACAAAATAGAGCATCGTGCCAGAGATGGGATGGAATGGGGTTAAATCGGCGCAGGGGAATAGTGACCGCGTCGGATTAATAACCTTCAAAGGGCCACACCGTATAAGTGTTTGAAGAACAAAGCTTTAAAAATGGCATGACGGGCCCTTCGGTTAACACGGTGCGGCCGGGGGCGCACCGGATTAGAGCTTTGCAAGGGGCGCACCGGGTATGCCAAGCAAAGGTAGCGCGCCGTATTAAGACAACAGCAAGGGCAAATGGGAAATGGGGCGCGCCGGTTTTAGGGGCGCCAGATTAGGATGTTGAAGGGGCGCGCCGGTTTAGAGCGCGTTGGTTTAGAGCGCGCCGGTTTAAGGCCATTCCGTGCCATTTTAAGCATCAAATAAATTCTTTTTGAAGTCGCAGCCATTTATTCGAATGTTGGCATTCCCGGAATGTTCTAGCTGAAATGTATGGCCTCCGTAATATTTCGTTCGTAGCCTCTGGGGCTCGGTCCCAGACTTTGCATGACTTTCGGTGCATGCCGAGACTGTGCCGGAGTTCCTGACTTTTCTCTGATTATGCTCTCGGCATGGCCGGTCGGAGAGTTGTAGCCATATCTTCCGCCTGGGGGGCTTCCTTAACGAGTAGCGGACCACCAAGCGAGTTTTCGTCCTGATCGGGTGAGGCATGAGGTTTATTCGGCATTTCCATCTTCGGCTTGCTCTTGAGTGTCGAGACGTGCATGCCGTATGATCATCATCGACAATTTTCGACATCCACAATGGGCAAGGGTGCATGACTAGTGGAAGGACTAGGCGAAGGCGCGTGGGGAGCGGGATGGGTAGGTACATAGTGGACGGCATCTACTTGCTCGGGGTGTGGTGTTCCCTTGATCAAAGGTGGAGACACATGTAGGGATGGAGAAATGGAAGGATGACTCATGGAAGGTTGATGTACCGGACTCATGGAGGATTGACTCATGGAAGCGTATGGGTTCGTGGAAGGGGGACTCACAGAGGGATATGTGGCGGAAGGCTGACCCGTAGAGGGCGAGTAGGTGGTGGAAGGCTGACTCATAGAGGCTGCAAAAGGGGTATATGAGGATGGCGAGGTGTATGTAGACGTGGAATGTGCAGAAGACTCTGGGTCACGGGAATTGTGGAGTTGTTGGCGGATGAAGCGGGCTTGGCTGTAAAGTTGTTGCCAGGAGGTAATGTCATTTAGGGCTAAGATGAAGCAGTACTCGGGCGTTGCTTTGGAAATGAGCATATTGATTTGCTCCTGCTCCGGAAGATGCCTCGGGACTTGCACGGCGAGGCGACGCCAGCGGTCGGCAAAGGTCAAGAACTCCTCGTCGGACTTCATCTACTGATGGGCAAGATCTACAACCTAGTACTTGGGCCCAACCTGGTCTTGATATTATTGAATAAATCTATCTTGAACAACTTGGAAATTCACAACTTGGTCTTGCGGCAATGAGAAGAACCAATCCCGAGCTAGGCCTTCTAACGATAGACCAAACGGATAAGCCATCAAGCATTGGTCATGCCGAAATTGGGCCGACGCGTAAACAAACTCCTTCAAGTGCACAAAGGGGTCGCTGGTTCAACCATAACAGCGATAAGAAGGGATTTGCGAAGGAGGTGGAAGCCAGAGGTTTTGAAAGGCGAATGAAACACTCAAAGAAGGTTTGGGATCAATTCGGTGTTGAAGCTCATCAAGCTGGCATTGGGTTTGAGTAATCATCTCTTGGGTAGAGAGAGATCGAGAATAATGTGAGCTGGCTTGAGCAAAAGATTATGAATTTGGACCAGGATTATGATAATGGACCAGATAAGAGGATCCGGGCTCAGAAGAAGAAAGGCCTGTTCTGGGAGTAAAAGGATACATGGATCTGGAAGGAACATTGGAATGTGGACCAACTGGGCTAGCAGCGTAGGAGGAAGAGGAAGAGGGCCCATTAAGATGACTAGCAATAAGTTTTTGGGCCTGGATCGTGTCCATTTGGCGAAAAAGGCATGAGAGATGGGCTATAAGGTTTGCCTGTTTCTCAGATGGATCAGAGGGACCACGGGAGGAAGGGCCTGGTGCGCTCGACAGTCGTCGTTTAAAAATGCCGTGCCACACAAATTTTTAAATTTATAACCGCACTCACTCACTCGAATGTTGTTGAAAATATGAGTACAGTGGTGAATACGGGTCGATCCCACGGGGAGAGAATATTTGATTTTAGCTCAAGTTGGAAATACCCTTATGCTTGAAAATGCAAATTTTGTTCATGAGTGCGATTATCACTAAGTGGAATTGAAATTGCAACTATAAATGACAAGAGATAAGTAAAGGAAATTTAGCCAATTGAGTGAAGAATGCCGTCGTTTCCACGCCGAGCCTTTGATGAAGATCGCTCCGCCTAGGAAGTCGACGCCGTGAGGGGATTTGAAGAAGAATTACCGCTTTGGGTATGTGTGATGAAACCGTGAAGAAAAGGTTTAGATTGAAATTGAAACAAAACACAAGTGAAAACACAAGTGACAATTATAACAGAAATCTATTGAAATAGAGGTTTGGAAGGTAAAGAATAATTTGAAATCTAGAAGGAATTAGATAAAATGAAAAACATGAAAGTTGTAGAGAATGAAAAGATGAAGAACTTTTATGAAGAACACAGAAACAGAAAATGAAAGGAAGAAAAGGAAAAACTTAAAAAACTATGACCTATTGGTTCGGATGAACAGTAATTGACAGAAAAATAGCACCTTGAAAACTTAATTCTAGAGCTCAAACGAAGAGGAATTTGACAAAGTGCAAGAAGAATAAAACTTATATCTACAAGAGAGGAACAACTCTTATGAAGAACTCAGAGTTATTTGAGAACTAGAAAGACTTCAAAATGAAGAAATGGAAGAAGGTATCACCACAGATGAACAGTAAATGCACAAGACAGCACTTAAGAAAATGGGTATTAACTCTACGAATTTGGATGAATTTGAAGAAATGCTAAACAGAGAAGTTAAAGAACACTTGAAAATGAACAAATTTCATGAAGACCAGAATTTGAAATGGGGATCACAACAATAAGTAATTGAACCAAGAATAGACTGAATGCTTAAAAAGAACCTTGCATTAATATCAAATCAACTTACAAAGGTGATACCAAAAGCTTGTAAAACATCAAGATCCAACCCTCCTATGGAGCTCTACTAAGACTTACAATAAAGAACTTCAAGAATACAATGGAAAATCTCTATGCTATCTCTCCTTCTAACTATCCCTAACAACTAACCACTCTTCCATTACAAATGAAGGCCCTTTATATAGGGCAACACATAACACCCCTTCTCATGTGAAACAACTCAAGTGCACGTAATTTTGACCTAAATTGGTAGGCTGGAATGTTCTGCATATTTTTCCAATTTTTTCTGATTTTTTTCGGATTTTTCTGGCATTTTTTTGACCTTCTTTTCCTTCTCTTTCTCTATTTCTCTTACTTTCTCTCTCTGCCGGCACGTTGCGCCGACCGGCGCCGAACGGGTTAGGCCGCCTGCCGTGGGCCCGCCGTGCGTCGAATCTCACCCGCCGTCGCCGCATGTCGCACGCGGCGCACGCGCCCGCCGAAGCCCGCCACGCGTCGCCCGGCCGCCCGCCTTCCTTCGCCGTTCGCCACCTGCCACGACCCCCGCCCCCCTTCGCCCTTCTTGCCTCGTCGCCCGTGCGGGCGGCGAAGGCGGGAAGGGCGGGGGCGGGTTTTTTTAAACTCTTTTTTTTGTTTTATTTAAATATATTATATATATATATATATCTTGTATATATTTGTATAAAATGCTAAAAAATATCAAATAATTTTATTTTTTTTCTATTTTTTTTGAATAACTTCCTGGGCTTTTGGCCCAGTTCAATATATATTTTTATTCTTTTTTTTTCTTGGAGCTTTCCTCGAATCACGTGCCTACATAAATACATAAAAATCGTTATTCAAATTATTTAATTTCAGAAAATACAACATTTGCTTCAAACTCAACAATAAGTGTGAGAAGTGTACATTTATTATTATTTAAGCTCATAAAAGTGTGTAGAATCATGAATTAGGATATAAAAATACACACTTATCACACCCCCCAACTTACTCATTGCTAGTCCCTTAGCAATGCAATTAATGAAAAATTCAGGACCAACAAGAGTTAAAATTATCCATGCCTCATTGCTATATCATCTTTCATAGAGTCAACTAAAGATCAGGAATCTGGAATGATTACCACAAACTAGCCGTATATCGGAAATTCAGGTACGTGATCAAGAATTCTAATCAAAATTCAGTAGCACTTGTTCATGTGTAATACTAAATTCACAGTAAAGATAATTGCATCCCCCATTTGCTATTCCGAACAAATGCCTTTCAATTCTGCATTTCTTAATCAGAGCTTTAAGCATAATAGCTTTTTATCTGCCTTATTTCTATGTCCCTTTTGGGATCACAATATTTTTTTCTTTTCGTTCTACTTTTTTTTTCTTTACACACATGATGCTGCACTACCCTTCACTGTTTTGCGCGAACCTCAACACGTCCTAGGTGAAGTAGGCCCGGTTCCACAGATCAAAGTTTCCTTTTCCTTTTGACGCGAACCTCAACACGTCTTAAGTGAAGTAGGCCCGGTTACTCAGAATCGGAGCATTTTTCATGGTGTGTGTTTTTTTTTCTCATACTTTTGTATGGCAGAAAGCTTCTAACAGATCTCTTCTTCAGAAAATGCAGAATATCAGACAGTCTGTCTAAAATAACAGAAGGCTTGTCCTTCTTGTTTCATTAGCGTGCAACGTGATTTTATTTTTTGAAAGTGCATCTGAACTTTAAAGAGATTCTTAAATCAATTTTCCATGGCTAGAGTAAAGAAATTATCCATCATCCTTTTCCCTAATCGTAGCCATTCCAGAATCACTTTTCATGAGACATGAATCAGAAGACTCCAAATGGGGAAAATTGTTATTTAGCGGGACAAGACAAGAGAGCAATTTTTTTTTGAATATCTCCCCCCCCCAACTTAAATGACATTGTCCTCAATGGCAGATGCAGTAGAAAGCTTAGAGAACAAGTAAAGAGATAATATAGTTGGGATGGAAGGATACAACCTGATGGGTCGGGCGAAGTGATGAAGGCTCCTTCTCCGCATGGCCGATCAACTGAAACACACACTCAAGCAAAACATCAAATCATAAAACCTTGGATTCCCTCCCAGAAGCTATTGCGTGGCACACAAGGAGTGGAACTTACCGTAGCCATGAGTTGCAAAGGGAATCGACTATTGATTTCATCGTGGGTCACCGATCCGGATTTCCCACAGAAATGTCCCCTTATGGCATGTGTTTGCGAAAAGCAGTCACAACGGGACAAGGAACACATGGAATCTTTGGGCCAAAAAGTCAATAAAGCATGCCTCCGACTCGGTCACTCCACATGGTAGAGTGGGCGCGAGAGTAAAGGGAGGAGGACTTGTCGCCAAGGCTGTTGCTAAAGGTGACGAGGACAGATGCCGATCACCGTCTCTCCAATCCTATAAATACCACCCTTTCCTCTTATCTTCGGCACATCGAAGGCTTGAGAGTAGAGTTGAGGAGTGAAAGGTGGGAAAGGGAAGTAGTGAGTGTTGCTCAACTGTCAGAATGGAGGGTGAATCGAGCGTCAGAGCAGAAGGTGAGTCCTCTCGCTCCTCGAAGAGGAGCAGATCGGGCAGCAGTGCCAGGAGATTCTTAGAAGTTGAAGGACAATCGAGGGAGAGGACCCTATCACAACTTGTAAGTGGCACCTTGCATTCCTTACTTCATGCTTTCGTCTTCGTTCTTTCCATTGCAAAGCTCCCATTTCTCACTTCATCTGTATGTGCAGACTGTGATGAGATCGCACATATCGTGGGAGCTGGTAGTGGCGGCCTATCGAGGTCTCCCGGCCTTTCAGAAGGCAAGGTTAGACGTGATGGGGTTCGGGGCCTTTATGAGAATCGAGCCGATCAAGCTCGACCTAGCCCTGATTCAAGCATTACGTGAAAGATGGGATCCGGCAAGTCGAGCATTTCTGATGCCGTGGGGGCACATGGTATCCAGCCTAGAAGACATGGTCCAGATTACGGGCCTCAAAGTAGACGGAGAAGCAGTGACTGGCGTTACTTATGCGGACTACCGAGAAGGTGCCCACAAGCTATTGGGGATGGACTTAGATGGTCGGAAAAATAGGTCAGTAGCTAAAGCATCTATCATGGAAGCATTAGGGCTTACTGACATGCGTCCGCGTGATGATGAATCCCTTGAAGAATTTATGGAAAGGGCAGAAAGGGGCGCTCGTGCGGTATATTGTGTAGATACCAGCAACTGGGAGAAGACTAACATGGATCTTAGGAGGTTCCTCCTCTTTCTTTTGGGCAAGTTGCTATTGGGCTCCAAGGGAGACAGTATCCATTGTCGCTTCTTAGAGCTGCTTGTAGACCTGGAGAGAGTAGGACAATACGCCTGGGGCGTTGCCGTATTGGCTCATCTGTTTACAGGTTTGTCACAAAGGGCAGACCGAGTGATGACACTCAGTGGGTTTACGCCCTTCATCCAGGTAAAGAATGTTTTCATTGTTTTGTTTTATGCCCTTTTTTCTTGAATTTGTTGATATTAATGACACATGATGGTGTAGCTATGGAGATACTATTACCTTCCAATGGGGAGAGCTCGTCATTGCCGGCCACTGACGGTCCCGCTTGCTAGACGGTGGCAACCCATCATGAGTACAACACCTCCATCCTATCAACTGATGGTGTTAAGGCGGGAGTTGCAAGAGTTCCCTGCAGCAATGGTATGATACTTTTTCTCCCTTTTCTTTGGTTTGTTTTGTTTGATCATCATTTTTTAGCTAACCAAGAAGATGCGTACAACCCATCAAAGGTGAATTGGAGGCCTTTCTTGAAAATGGTCGATGTTGACCAGCCGTGGGTAATTGGAAGCCGCGCCCGATTCGGACGGGTCCTCTGGCTCCATTGCTTGAATGAAATCGAGCCCCTTAGACTGAGATTAGCTATGAGGACCCTAGAGCTGGCCCAGGAATGGGTGGATATGACCATATCTCCTAGCGTCGGAAAGCAGACGCGGGGACCGGCAACCTGTGTCGATTGGAGGGTGCGCTTCCCCGAACAATATGAAGACTGGCAAAGGGGTGGCATGCTCATGGAATCTCATGCACAAGACAGCGAGGATTACCTACGCCTCTATAGGGCAATGTATGCAGAGAGGCTCCAGCCTGGAGGGCTTATAGAGGTTAAGAAACCATGTTTTTTGTCTTTTTCATTTCTTTCATTGGTTTGTTTTTGATTTTTTTGTTTGTGTGAACTCATAAGTCATAACCTGTAGGATGCTCGTGATACTATAATAATGAACTTACGAGCTCGTCTGGCGGACACTGAGCAAGAGTTGAGTGACACCCGAGCGGCTCTCGGTTCATCAGTAAGTGTTTTGTATTCATCCCAGGTATGATTTGAGATTCACAACGCTAACCACTTAATGTCACCTCATATGTGTTGCAGCGTGCCCAACTCGATGCAGTTTCATCTGCGATGGGGGCAGATAGCGTTTCTTCAAGTCTATGGATTCCTACTGCAGAGCTTGATCTACTCCATGAGCAGTTTGCTCATGCCACCCAACGTGCTGCGGAGGCAGAAGGGATGCTTTCTGCACAGGTGAGGGTTTCACCATTTAATATCCCGTATGCAAGCATTGCTATATGCCTGAGATTAAATGTATGGCAGGAGAAGGAAACACAGGAGGCGCTCGCGCTTACCACCCAGCAGGAAGCGAGAATAACTGAGCTGGAGAAGGAACTACAGCGTCGTCCTGATGAGGACTCTTCTAGGGACGCTGTGGAGATGAGGATTACCCTTCGGCTGGAAAGAGAAGATAGAGAGAGAGAACGGGCTGAAAGAGAAAGGGATAGAGATAGAGAGAAAGCTAAGAGATTGGCCGAGAAAGAAGAGAAGAGGGCCCTGGAGGCCCAAGTTTTTGAATTGAGGACCAGTCTCGGCCTTGCCAATCAATGGCTGAAGGATGGCGAGGAGCGCTATCGAAGAGCACGAGAGCGTGGCTTTCGTGTCAGTAGCTTCTTTGCTGTCCCCGGCAACGGCGCCAAAAATTTGGTGCGCTCGACAATCGTCGTTTAAAAATGCCGTGCCACACAAATTTCAAAATTTATAACCGCACTCACTCACTCGAATGTTGTTGAAAATATGAGTACAATGGTGAATACGGGTCGATCCCACGGGGAGAGAATATTAGATTTTAGCTCAAGTTGGAAATACCCTTATGCTTGAAAACGCAAATTTTGTTCATGAGTGCGATTATCACTAAGTGGAATTGAAATTGCAACTTTAAATGACAAGAGATAAGTAAAGGAAATTTAGCCAATTGAGTGAAGAATGCTATCGTTTCCACGCCGAGCCTTTGATGAAGATCGCTCGGCCTAGGAAGTCGACGCCGTGAGAGGATTTGAAGAAGAATTACCGCTTTGGGTATGTGTGATGAAACTGTGAAGAAAAGGTTTAGATTGAAATTGAAACAAAACACAAGTGAAAACACAAGTGACAATTATAACAGAAATCTATTGAAATAGAGGTTTGGAAGGTAAAGAATAATTTGAAATCTAGAAGGAATTAGATAAAATGGAAAACATGAAAGTTGTAGAGAATGAAAAGATGAAGAACTTTTATGAAGAACACAGAAACAGAAAATGAAAGAAAGATAAGAAAAACTTGAAAAACTATGACCTATTGGTTCGGATGAACAGTAATTGACAGAAAAGTAGCACCTTGAAAACTTAATTCTAGAGCTCAAACGAAGAGGAATTTGACAAAGTGCAAGAAGCATAAAACTTATATCTACAAGAGAGGAATAACTCTTATGAAGAACTCAGAGTTATTTGAGGACTAGAAAGACTTCAAAATGAAGAAATGGAAGAAGGTATCACCACGGATGAACAGAAAATGCACAGGACATCACTTAAGAAAATGGGTATTAACTCTATGAATTTGGATGAATTTGAAGAAATGCTAAACAGAGAAGTTAAAGACCACTTGAAAACGAACAACTTTCACGAAGATAAGAATTTGAAATGGGGATCACAACAATAAGTAATTGAACTAAGAATAGACTGAATGCTTAAAAAGAACCTTGTATTAATATCAAATCAACTTACAAAGGTGATATCAAAAGCTTGTAAAACATCAATATCCAACCCTCCTATGGAGCTCTACTAAGACTTACAATGAAGAACTTCAAGAATACAATGGAAAATCTCTATGCTATCTCTCCTTCTAACTATCCCTAACAACTAACCACTCTTCCATTACAAATGAAGGCCCTTTATATAGGGCAACACATAACACCCCCTCTCATGTGAAACAACTCAAGTGCACCTAATTTTGACCTAAATTGGTAGGCTGGAATGTTCTGCACATTTTTCCAATTTTTTCTGATTTTTTCAGATTTTTCTGGCATGTTTTTGGCCTTCTTTTCCTTCTCTTTCTCTATTTCTCTCACTTTCTCTCTCTGCCGGCACGTTGCGCCGACCGGCGCCGAACGGGTTAGGCCGCCTGCCGTTGGCCCACCGTGCGCCGAACCTCACCCGCCGTCGCCGCGTGTCGCACGCGGCGCACGCGCCCGCCGAAGCCCGCCACGCGTCGCCCGGTCGCCCGCCTTCCTTCGCCGTTCGCCGCCTGCCACGACCCCGCCCCCCTTCGCCCTTCTCGCCTCGTCGCCCGTGCGGGCGGCGAAGGCAGGAAGGGCGGGGGCGGGTTTTTTTAAACTCTTTTTTTTGTTTTATTTAAATATTATATATATATATATATATCTCTATATATATCTTGTATATATTTGTATAAAATGCTAAAAATAATCAAATAATTTTATTTTTTTTCTATTTTTTTTCTTTTCTTTTTGAATAACTTCCTGGGATTTTGGCCCAGTGCAATATATATTTTTATTCTTTTTTTTTCTTGGAGATTTCCTCGAATCGCGTGCCTACATAAATACATAAAAATCGTTACTCAAATTATTTAATTTCAGAAAATACAACATTTGCTTCAAACTCAACAATAAGTGTGAGAAGTGTACATTTATTATTATTTAAGCTCATAAAAGTGTGTAGAATCATGAATTATGATATAAAAATACACACTTATCAGGGCCCACGTGGGAAGAAGGTTTTACGCGGGAGTAGAAAGATTGGGAAGGGGAAGGGTACATGGAATGAAAGTGATGCTCCATGAGAGAAGACAGAGACTTAATACAGGAAGATTAAAGGAATACAACTAGGGAAGAAAGGGCGAAGGATGAAGAGAGGGTAGGACCCATAGGAGAGAAGGCGGTTCTGGGATGACCGCTACTATGAGGTAGCGGTCTGGTGATGACCACGACCTATATCTGAGAATCGATAGATAGACTGATGGATAGAACCAGATGCAATGTGATGAAGTTAACACAAAGAAAGGACGATGCAAACAAAGGGAATGGACTTAATGTTGACAAAATGACACACACACAACATGAAAACTACCCTAAGAATGCACAACGAACATTAACACACAACAATAATATGCAAGGGATCTCACCCAAGGCAATCAAGTTGGAATGCTTGTTAACTTATTAGAGAGTTTCAATGGACCATTTAATGAATTAATTAAGCACAAGTTCCCTCAAATGATGGGTATCCTAAAGGTAAAAGGGTCCAAGCTTTGGGTTCATCTAGGGTTAATCTCCCTCACACATATGCAAATGCAAATCCTAGGGGTAGAATGGTACAAATAGCTCGACGTCCGTGTGGGAATCCACGGCTCACGGAGGCTTATGGAGGTCCCAGATAAGATCACCTAGTCAACTCCAAGGAATATGAAGCCGAGAGGGTCACTCACCAAGGTAGGAATGCAGCTAGAAACATGCAATGCATGATCCTATGCGCACCAGAGTGAATGAAGATCTAGCCTAAAACTAGCAAATCAAGACAATATAAACATATGCAAACAAGACAAAATGGATGTAAATAACATGAGAAACATAGGAGAATATGATCGACAGCAATGTAGAACTATGAGAAACATAGACTGGATCAATGAAGCAACTCAAACGGACAGAAGAAGAACATACCTGGGGTCTGCCCCTGGGCCTGCAGAGGGCCAGAGGCGGTCTCCAGATGACCGCTAGCTACAGGTAGCGGTCATGTGGAGACCGCTATCTGTACCTGGATACCTGTCATGCCCTGATGCAAAAAATCAGAACGCAGCTGTTATAACATTCATGTCAATCAGAGCATACATTGCCACAAGAGACCATACATCAAAAGGCCAACAATTAAATGCAAATAACTAAAATTTTATTGATAACAGAAACGGAAAGTGCTTATTACAACCGACATCTTTTGGACTTTATTAACTCTTACATCAATTGACATAAAAGAAAAAGAATATAAGTCCTACTATGACTCAATACATCCACTACTTAAGTGACTACATCAACTCTAAGGATGGACATGACCGACGCTAACTGGCTCGCTCCCGTCATCACTCTTGCCCGTTCCCATCCGTTTGCGTCTCCTCATCGGAGCTACCTGAAAAGGTGGGGAAACTGAGTGAGCGAGAGCTAAGTAGGGTTTTATATCTCTATCATCAGGCATAGTTTAATTGAATAATCATTTCATCATGTATGACAATGCGATGAAATAACCATAATAAACATATAAACATGCGATAAATGATAGATAGGAGAAGGAAAATATAGATTGCATTTAAGAAACAAGTGCAAGTATAACAAGAATCTTCCACAAGGTTTCATGTAAAATTTCCATGTGAATTGGCCATGTCAAGCACGCACGTCATGTCACGCAAGAAATTTCAAGTAGTTGAGAGAAGTAGAATGTCATAGATTAACACGCTAGTCATGAACTTCGGTGCAATATCACACCTTGTTATTACAAACTCTCCGGGGCACAAGTACTTTCGAGCGCTCCTCCTAAGACCAAACCGGGCCCTTATGATGTGTTGGCATTGAAGGGGTTGGATCATAGATCCCAATCTAGACATCCACTTATATAAATGGCCAAGAGTTCCAATGTCAAACCATGTAATCAAGGCATTTTCATGTAGGAGTATAGATTTCTCGTGGGCGTCAAATAATAAGCTCAAAATCGAAGGAATGAGTCATTTAAAAATGACTTTAAAAAGGGGGCTTATGGAAATATGATTCCCATAATTGACCTAAAGTGATGTGAAACAGCCCTAAGTTGACTAAGCATGAAATGAGCAACCTAGGACCTAGACCCGCAAGCATACAAGCACTCCAATGATTCTCACAATAGCGTCTTACTCTCACGGCACACGCGATCACCCAGCAGGGCCGGGGGATGATGGCAAGGGTCCGGGGCAAGACCCAATGATTCTAATTGACTTAGTTGGCTTAGGCTGACCTCAAAGGGCATAGGATTCCCAACTTAGTGGGCGGCTGGCCCGCAGGGCGGGGTTCGGGTGGCACTCTCTCCCGGTCCGCGGTGGACACCTTCAAAGTAGCATACGAGTACGGGCTCTCTTCTCACCGTCCGACGGGCATTCAAAGTAATACTAAACTCGCAGAAATAAGGCAATCAAGGGTAGTATCAGAGGCTCACCTGATCGGTGTGAAAACACCGATCCCGCTCGGAGACGAGGGCGCGCCGGGAGGCGAGGGTATATACCCGATCACCGCGGCGGTGTCGCTTGACCTGAAAGTGAAAGAAGTACAACACTACACCTCTCACAGAAGGGGTGATCTTGGGGTAGGGATTAAGCTTAGTACAACCAAAACTACCTCCACGCAGGGAGGGGCCTTCAGCCGGCCAAGCGGGGTGGGGGAATTAAGCAAAGACGACCGACTTTCCGAACTCCGCCGGTTCTGCCAAGCTTCAGGCTCGCTGGACAGGGTGTCGATGATGACGCTGCCACGGACTCCACAGAACTCCAAACTTGATGAAACTGGTGCCAAAAGTTTTCCAACTGACAGAGGATGATGTCTGAATTTTTGCAGAAGCTCTGAAATGCGGGGCTGATCGGACCGGCGACTGGAGCAGGACAGCAACGCTCTGCCACTGACTGATGCAGAACTGATGCAGTATGTTGCAGAAGGCACTGCAGATGCTCCCGAACTCCAAATGGAACGAAACTGGAGGTGGCGCGATCGTGGTCGGAGTATCTTTGAGAAGAAGTTGACGGGGCCACAATCCGAGGTCGGAGAAGAGAGTGGTGACCGGAGAAGTGGGGACTGGTCGAACCTGGACCCACAGGTGGCAGACTGCACACTCCGGCGAAGAAAATGGTAACTGATAGCTCCGGTGGCCGAATGAGGTCCTTCTTCTTGGAGATGAAAGC
This sequence comes from Amorphophallus konjac, assembly GCA_022559845.1. Taxonomy (NCBI): domain Eukaryota; kingdom Viridiplantae; phylum Streptophyta; class Magnoliopsida; order Alismatales; family Araceae; genus Amorphophallus; species Amorphophallus konjac. The sequence continues at coordinate 258,358,673 of CM040127.1, forward strand.
TAACTTGACGTAGTTTCTGCCCTCCAAAAATGGCACTCAGATCCTTCACGAGCTGGCCGTGGCAGCTTCTGCTTTCAGCTTCAGGTCTTCAGACGGGGACAGAATGCGCAGTTGGACGAGATCCTTGAATACGAACAGCTCCGGACTCGGATGGATGCGAGACCACCACCGTTGGAAAGCTACCTCGCATAAGATTCCAGAAATATAGGCCTTGCCACCTGAATCTTTGAGAGACAGTCGTGGCTGCCTCTGCAAGTCGCTGCCACTATGCTGCCTGAAACAGAGATAGAATGAGGAGAGGAAGAGGGTGTGGGGAAGGGGATGGCCAAGAGAGTAAGAGGTGGGAGGTGTGTCTAATGGCTATGGAGGGGGTATGTGGGGTGTTTAGGGGTTGTGAGAGTTGCAGGGGAATGAAGGTTGGGGCGGTGAAATGGCTGGAGAGGGCTGTGAGATGAGTGGAGGGAAGGTGGAGCTCTTGGTGGGCAAGGGGAGAGCAAGAGAGAGGGGGGGGGGCGAACTTGGCTTGACCAAGGGGAGGTGGGGGGCGAACTTGGGAGCTTGGGGTTGGGGGAGATGAAAGGGCACAGCCGAAGGGGAGGAAAATTCAAATTTGGGTCCTTGGGGGAAGTCCCTTCAGCCTTGGGAGGGTGGGGAGGTGCTTTGGGAAGTGGATGGGGTAGGTGGTGGTTGGAGGGTGGGGTTTTGATTGGTGTAGGATACCTTGGGGCTGGGGTGGAGTTATGGGAGTGGTGTGGGGACTTGGGAGGAGTTATTGGGGAGGGGAAGAGAGAGAGAAAGTGGGTGGGAAGTGAGGAGAGAGAGGGGGGGGCAAACTCTTCCCCTTGGGAGAGAGAGAGAGAGATAAGTAGAGAGAGAGAGGGGGGAAAGGGGAATTCTTTGGAGAGAAGTGGATGGAGGATTTTGTTTCATTTACTAATGCATCAAAGGTGTGTACATGTGTGGGAGAGGGGCCTATTTATAGGCAACCACTCTTTACATGACCAAGATAACCTAGACAATAAGACAAAAGACTCAACATGTCCTAGACTCAATCTATTAGGCCCAAAACTAAGGTACTAAGGCCCAATTAAGCATAACAAGAGAAATGGACTAGAACAACATGACTCAACAAAGGAAAATACATAAGATAGGACCCAATAAAATGAAAATACAGAAGATGAGACTGAAGCTAACATGTGTAGATCATAGTCGGTCTATATCAAGAATGTGTAGGCGACCCGAGCCAGAGGGAGTGTCGTGAGATGTCCTCATCATAAAGAGTGGCCAAAATTTGAGGTATGACAGCCATAAGAGGCTGGATTGGGCTGACACACAATAATCATGAAAAAATATGGAATTTTGAGTTGCTGGGAGAAGAGACGGTCGGCCATGGACCGCCCCTAGAAATAGATGGTCATAGGGAGACCGCTGCCAGGAAGGGTTAGACCAAGCCGACAAAACCGAGTTGGTCCTAATCATGAACGCGTCTGAGGGATCGGACGTGTTTAAATGAAGGCGTAGGGGAAACTGGATGCATCATAAATTGGCCGCATGGCTCTGAAAATAAGACGGTCTAGTCAAGACCGCAGCTAATAAGTGGTGGTCTTGGAAGGACCATTTTCATAATCTGACAGAATTTCGACAGAACTTCGACAAGGCCTCGTTCTGCCAAAGTAGACTTCCAATGGGTTCAGGTCTTGGTGGTGCAACCTGTTCGGCGTCGTAGTGGGAATTCTAGGCTCACGGAGTCTTACGGAGGCCTCTGAACATGAACACCTAGTCCGGCGGAAGGAATATCCGACGGAGAGGTATTCGATGCCCAAGAATGAATGGCTTAAAATTAGCGAAAAATGAGTGTAGCGGTAAGTCGAAACCACCGGAGTGGCATGACCCTCAACCAATCATAAGAAGGTAACGAGCTATGAACAATAATTAAAAGGATAGTACCAAAAATTTTACAAGTTAAACCATGATTTGACCATTCATTTCTACATTTTTCTCCAACACTAGAAAGATAAGAAATGATCAAAATTAGAACTTGATAATTCCAACAACCTAAATGGTCATGTTCTGTAGTGTTTTAGCTTCAGCAGCGTGCAATATGACAGCATAAACATAGCCTAATACGCAGGAAAATGAGTCGGTTTCATGTTGGAAAACAAGAGAAAAAGACGGTGTTTTGTAGGCCGCAACTAGCATAAGACGGTCTCAGGAAGACCGCTACAGTAAAACCATTTACATATATATATATATATATATATATATATATATATATATATATATTAAAATTGAGTCATGAACGTGTCTAAGAGTCTAGACGCGCCTACGGGAAGGCGTCAGAGTACTAGGGCACGTTAATAATATCTCATAATTATTAAACTAATTAATATGCGGGAACGTGTCACGCCCCGAGCTTTTGAATACAGCGGAAGAATTCTCAGGGAACTTGAACAACCGGCATGGTAAGCCTCTCGCAAGCAAGTAATCAGGGCACAAGACAATCACATAAAAGTAATTACACAAGTAATTTTCTCAAAACTCCAACTTTATTTCATAACAATAATCAAAAGTACACAAGACCATTAATGTTTGACAACTTTCTATCATACGACTCAATAAATCAAAAATTACAATCTGACTTGACTAGACACTTGATAACTAGGGCTTCTCTCATTCCAATAGACCTTTAATCGCTCTCGGACTTGCTACTTGCATAATGCGAATCCAATTCACTAGTATTTCTTGAAAAGATAAGAAAATAGGTACGAGCACACATGACCAGTAGGTATCTTCGTATCAACATGAAGGCAATATTTAAGTGATTAATGCTTTAACTCTATAATTAAGGTAAAAATGAGAATGTGGTAAATCATGTGTCATAAACCAAATAACCAAGAATATAGAGTCACGAGATATCTGAGCAAATAGACATAGTCGAGTACATGAACAAGCAAGATTTAATCATGTAGATATACATTTGACCTTTCATGAACAAGAAAGTACGAGCATGTATCGAGAAAGTACTTACACAACCTTGTAAAGGCTATGTACTAGAAAGCCATTAACAAGCATGTAATTTCCATAATGAGCCTCATGGATTTCACTTATTTATAAAAGAAAGTACTCCCGGCGCAATGCGGCGCCAGTATCACCGTACCCCATGGTTTATAGCACGTTTCCGACAATCAGTCGAGGGGATTAGCATTGAGCCCTTGGACATAATCCGTGCCCGATCTTACATCTTCTAGTTATAAATCCAGCTACTTCCATGAGATATAACAATAAAGCACGGCCAATAATGTAACAAGTTAAATGATAGTTTCATGATAACAATATCAAGGTAAGAATGCGTCAATTAAGAACATGAGATTTCAAAGATTTGAGTTAGAACTAGGTTATGCCATGAAGAAAATTCAGCAATATAACGGCATATTCTTTATTTTCCATACGTTATCAATGACTTTTTGAATAAGGTGTTAGGTTCCACCATTAGATCATAGGAACACCAACCCTTGGGTTAAAACCCCGGTTTAAGAACATGATAGAACCTGGCGGTCATTTAATGGACCGTTTCATCATAAAAATGGTCACATTCAGGCCTCTAAATCAATGCTAACGCTCCAGTGAAGACCGCATTTACTGTGTCAACTAGAATGAAAGGAAAGTCGATACTTGATGACTTCTGGCACCATAACAGTCACAAGGGGGCCGTTTTCTGATGAAGACGGTCATGGTAAGACTGCTAAGTAACAAAAAGAGTCTCCTATTGGGCCACAATTAAGCAGAGTATAGAAAGTAAAACACCGATTACGTGAGTGCTTTCTAGATAATTTGGACTTTAAGGGTACAACCAGCTCTGCATCCTAGTGGGAATCCCAGGCTCGTGGAGTCTTAAGGAGGCCTTGAAACATGATCCCCTAGTCCGACAGAAGGAATATCCGGCGGAGAGGTTCACAAGTCCAAGAAATGTGCTTATAAGTGCAACGTGTATCTAATGGTCGCATACCGGAGTAAACGCCATGTACTTATGAAAGACTATGAGATGAGAGTGAACAGTTAAAACCCACGGTAAAAACCATTATATTAATACCACATGAAATATGACCACAATGTGGAAATTATTTATTTACAAAAGTATAACTTTGACATAAAATTACATGTTTATGAAAAATAAGGTTTAAAACATGCTTACAGTGAAACAAGGTATTTAACATAAAATTAAACATAAGAGAATTACAAATATAATGCAAATAACATAAGAATTTATATTAGGTTCGGACTGGTATAAAACGGGCGTGAACCAACCGCCAGCACCATAAAAACAGTCTGCGATAAATCGCATGAAAATAGATAAACTGTCCTTTAAATGACCGCATGGTTTCCCTTGCGGTTCCTGTAAGACCGCCTTTTATCTTTGGATAGAAGCCTTTAAACAATAAACAAAAGGCTACTCTAGGTCATATTATGCATGGAAACGATGTAAAACATGTAGTAAAGCATTCTAGAAGAATATTGGGCCAAGAATATGCATAGAAGAATGTAATTTAAGTAAGAATTATATCTTGTTCATTAAAGGGCTAGGCTCATGCATGCAAAATAAACTAGTTTGCGCCGTCACAATAAAACATCAAATTCTCTACATATCATGCATCAAAACGACTAGAAGTAGAGGGTTTTTATTCCTAGCTTCAAGTTTGAACCAATCATGAGATAACCCACCTCTAGACAGAGATCTGAACCTCAAATTTTGGGCTAGAAGTTGACCCTAATTCCTGTTTGTCCTGAACTAGATCAGCAATTTTGTGGCCGTCTAACTTTTGATCCTCTTTACCTATGACCACGAAACTTTGAGGGTAAGAAGATGGTACTAAAAGGAACAAATAGTTCTAAAGAACCCCTATCTAATTACCTCGTTTATGGCTTCTAATTCATTGCTCAATCTGGCCCGATCACACTGTCTCCTGGTTTTCTTGCACCGAACTAGTGTCTTTGGAAGCCTTGTTCTCCTGGATGGCTTGATCTCCTAATGTGAAATTCGGAGGGAAGTTAGACCTTACTATAATAAACAAATTCCTCTAAAGAACTTACCTCTAATTCGGCATCTTTACCTTAGTTCCACGTGAGCCAAATGTAAGGGTCGCGCAGGTAAGACTTAAGGTCTATTTATAGGGTTAGCTAGGGTTTTAAGGATTGGAACACACCTAGAGTCCTATTTAGGGTTTCAATTCGATCCTCAAGCATTCTAGACTCTTTTAACTAAGGGATAGCATCGATCTTAGGCGATTTGGATGCCAAAGATCCCAACTTTTCATTCCTTCTTCCGTTCACGGAATTTAGAGAGAGTAGTGGTCATTGGAGGGCCGCTACTATTCCCAAGCGGTCGCTCGATAGACCATTTTCAATGTTGGGCACCGAATTTTGAACTATCCAAACTCTTTTATGATTTATCCGTTTAATTATCTGATAAATAGTAATTTATCCTCTAAATTCCGTAAATATATAGTTTTAAGCTTCTAGAAGATGGGCCAAATCTTGTGGGCTTGGGTTTAGGTCCTTTGGGCTTATTTAAAATGGCCAGGTCCAAATATAAATATAAGGCCTTAATATTTGGCTTTAATTAAACTAATTTCATTTAATAAACTATTTATTTCTAAAAAATCTTAGAAAATCTTATAAAAATTCTAGAAAATTCTAAAATACCTTACATAGATTTTTGGGATATTACACCCTCCCCCACTTAAGAGAATTTGGTCCCCAAATTCAATATATGGATTTTATAGAGAGTGTACTTGTAGTTGAATAGCTCGGGAAATCTCCTGCGCATAGCTTCTTCCGTCTCCCATGTTGCTTCGTATGGCCAAGATTTGCTCCATTGCACTTTGACCATGGGAATAAATTTATTCCGAAGTTGACGTACTTCTTGTTCAATTATTTTGATCGGCTTTTGCTCGTATGTCAAGTCTTTTGAATCTCTAGATTATCATAAGTGATAATGTGGAACAAATCATAGACATATTTCTTTAACATAGAGACGTGGAATACATCATGAACTCCAGCTAGCTGTGGAGGTAATGCCAGACGATACACCACTTCTCCCACTCTTTCAAGAATTTCAAAAGGGCCAATGAATCTTGGTGTAAGCTTTCCTTTAAGACCAAATCTACGAATAGCACGACCAGGGGAAACCTTGAGAAATACATGATCTCTCATTTGAAATTCCAGGTCTCGCCTTCAGTTATCAGCATAGGACTTTTACCTGTCTTGGGCCATCTTAAGTCTTTCTCTTATCACTTTCACCTTGTCGGTTGTATCCCGAACAAGATCAGGGCCTAGAATTTGTCTGTCACCGACCTCATCCCAGCATATAGGTGTACAGTAGCTTCTTCCATATAATGCCTCAAACGGTGCCATTTGAATGCTAGATTGGTAGCTATTGTTGTAGGCAAATTCCACTAAAGGTAAATAGTCGTGCCAGCTTCCACCGAAGTCTATAACACATGCTCTTAGCATATCTTCCACCACTTGATTGGTCCTTTCGATTTGTCCATCAGTTTGTGGATGAAACGCAGTGCTAAAATTCAATCGGGTCCCAAAAGAGTATTGTAGACCCTTCCAGAATTGTGAAGTAAATCAAGGGTCTCGATCAGAAATAATGGTGACAGGGACACCATATATTTTAACAATCTCCTTTATATATATAGCAGCCAAGATATCCACACACCATCGGCTTTTAATAGGTAGAAAATGAGCCGATTTTGTTAAACGGTCTATGATCACCCATATTTCCATCATGTCCACCTCTTGATTTAGGCAGTCCCATGATAAAATCCATCCCTATACTCTCCCATTTCCATTTCAGAATTTCCAAGGGATGTAGTTTCTTAGCAGGCTTTTGGTGCTCTACCTTGATTTGTTGACAAGGCAACGTGACACATAGTCTGCTATCTCTCTCTTTTATATTGGGACCCTAATAATTCCTTTTAAGGTCTTGATACATCTTAGTAGCACCAGGATGAATAGTATACTTAGATTTATGAGCTTCTTATAAGATCATCTTTTTAGCATCAGCATGATCTAGAATACAACCACGACCTTGAAATAATAACCTTCCGTCATTTGCAATAGAGAAATCCGGTCGTTCCATATCAGCCTTAATCTCTAATAATACAGGGTCATTTCCTTGTAACTTGACTAGATCTTCAATCAATGTAGGTTGAGTCCGGATATTGGCTATAAAGTAATCTTCTTTCTTTATTTTAACATCTAAATTCAACTGAGCAAATTTAGAAACAAGATTAGTCATACCTTCCAGAAGACTTGATAACTTTCCCACCAGTTTTCTACTGAGCGCATCAGCTACAGTATTCACTTTGCCTGGATAATATTGAATAGCAAAATCAAAGTCCTTGAGATATTCTAGCCATCGCCTCTGGGTCATATTCCACTCCTTTTGAGAAAAGAGATATTTCAGGCTCTTGTGATCTGAATATATAGTAAATCTCTCCCCATATAGATAATGACGCCAAATCTTCAAGGCGAATATGACAGCAGCCAGCCTCAGGTCATGAATAGGATAATTCTCCTCATGTCGCTTTAATTGTCTTGAAGCATAGCAAATCACCTTGCCATTTTGCATGAGTACGCACCCTAGGCCAATGCCGGATGCATTGGTATAAACTTCAAATCTGCCACCTTCAACGGGCAATGCCAGTACAGGTGCCATGGTGAGATGTTCCTTAAGTGCCAAAAAATTTTCTTCACATTCCTTTGTCCACTCGAAAGGATTTTCTTTCCTAGTGAGTCTTGTTAAGGGAGCAGCGATCTTGGAGAAATCTTTGATAAATCACCTATAGTAACCAGCCATGCTAATGAAACTCTGTACGTCAGATACGGTATTTTGTCGGCTCCAATTTTTAACAGCTTCAACTTTAGAAGGATCTACGACAATGCCTTCTTTAGAAATAATGTGGCTAAGAAAAGAAATCTCCTTAAGCCAAAATTCACATTTGTTTAACTTAGCATAGAGTTGATGTTCCTGTAAGGTTCATAACACAACCTTAAGATGTTCCTCGTGTTCCTCCTTCATTTTAGAATAGATAAGGATATCATCAATGAACACGACCATGAATTGATCCAAATATGGTCGAAACACATTGTTCATTAGTTGCATGAATGCAGCAGGTGCATTAGTTAATCCAAACGGCATAACCACAAATTCATAGTGTTCGTATCTACTACGGAAAGTAGTCTTGTGAATGTCTTCCTCCTTGATCCTCAGTTGATGATAGCCCGACCTGAGGTCAATCTTGGAGAAGTACTCCGTGCCATAAAGTTGGTCAAATAGGTCAACAATACGCGGCAGTGGATATTTATTTTTGATGGTAAGTTGATTCAACTGCTAGTAGTCAATGCATAACCTGAGGGAACCGTCCTTCTTCTTGACAAATAAGACCGGCACACCCCAAGGGGATGTGCTAGGTCGAATGAAACCTTTTTCTACCAACTCTTGAAGTTACTTCTTTAGTTCTTTCAACTCCGTGGGGGACATCTTGTAAGGAGCTATTGACACAGGCGTTGCTCCGGGTGTGAGTTCAATGGTGAAGTTAACCTCCCTTTCGTTCGGTAAACCAGGTAACTCGGAAGGGAAAACATCAAGAAACTCCAGAACTATGGGGATTTCGTTTATTTGAATTTCCTTAGACTCGGTAACTACTACTGAGGCAAGGAAAGCTTCACATCCTTGCGAAATGAGTTTGCAAGCGTGAAGGGATGAAATAATGGTAGGATGCTTTTGGTATTTGACACCAAGAAAGGAAAATCATGGAAGACCTGGTTTCTGAAAAGAGATGATCCTATTATGACAATTAATATAGGCATCGTGATCTACAAGCCAATCAACTCCTAATATGGCATCATAGCCTTCCATCTCAAGGCATACACGGTTTGCCGGAAGATTATGACCTTCTACAATTACCTCACTATCGAGGTAGTAAGTTGTAAGTTTAGTTCCAAGACCTAAGGGTGTAGTAATAGCTAGGTCCGAAGGTAGAGGAACTGATGAAACTAGCAAGGTTTTTGCAAAGGTAGTAGAGATAAAAGAATGAGAAGCACCAGTATCAAATAACATGAATGCAGGATAGGAATAGATGTGAATGGTACCTTCCATCGGCCCATCATCCTTGGGCGCTTCTTCATCATCTAGAATAGTGTTAAGACGAGCCTATCGCGTACGTCCACTGTTGGAAGATTGATCCTTCATGAGGGGGTAATCCGGCATGCGGTGTTCCCGGCTGCCACATTGCAAACAAGCGCCAAGACGCTTCCAGCATTCTTCGGCCGAATGACCAAATTTCTCGCAGAAAGAGCAAGCCGCCATGACTTGCTTATCTTCTTCTTTAACCTTCTTGTTCCAGCGATCATCCTTGCCGTTCCCATTCTGGGATCTCTTCTTGTTATCCCGAGAGTTGTAGGTGATGCTAAACTTTTCCTCTTTTCTTTCTCGCCGATCAGACTTTCGGCTCGGCTCCTCCCCTTTACCTTGGAGTATATTAACCTTCTCCAAGGTCCGTTCACATAAGTGTGTCCGTTACACCATCTCTGCGTAGGTCTGAACATTTTGTGGGCCAAGTTGTTGAATGAAGATGGGTCGCAGCCCGTCCATGAAGCGATTGGCCTTTAGAAGATCAATGCTCACTAAATGTTGAGCATATGGTGCCAAGCGAGAAAATTGTGGTTCATATTCTGCTACTGTCATCATGCCTTGACGTAGCGATGCGAATTTCGCCGCCTTTCTCTCCTTGACATGTTCGGAGAAGTATGTTGCTTGGAAGAGAGTGAGAAATCCCTCCCAAGTATGTGGAGCATTCGGAGGCGGTGCTGGAATAGACTTCCACGAAGTTTGCGCATCTTTGTTGAGTTGGAACGTGGCAAGATGAACCTTTTCTTGACTGGTGCATTGTATGATGTCAAATATCAGATTCATCTCGTCGATCTAGTTCTCTGCTTCATCTGGGTTAGAAGATCCAGAGAACCGTGGATGTTTTAAACTCCGAAAATTATTGTGTAAGCTACCCGCGCCAGCCCTTGCGCTAGCTTGGGCCACGGTTTGCAGGGCCTGGGTAAGACCTGCAATAGTTTACTGCATCTCGTCTCAGTTCACACTATGAGCCATCGAGAATCAAGGTACCTGAGAAAGTGGACATTTTGTTATTTTCCTTAAAATCAGGAAGATTTACCCTAAGATAATTTCTATATAACTATCTCACCCCGGGTTCTACCCAATTCTCAAATGGGTTGGGAATTCCATTTTTTGTTTCATAGGCATGTGTCCTTAAGCTTGGACTTACCTATGACATGACACCTTTTCCTAGAAATAAGTAAGTCCTTAGATCTGATGCTCTGATACGACTCTAACTGTCATGCCTCGAGCTTTTGAATACAGCGAAAGAATTCTCGGGGAACGTGAACAGCCGACATGGTAAGTCTCTTGCAAGTAAGTAATCAGAGCACAAGACAATCACATAAAAGTAATTGCACAAGTAATTTTCTCAAAACTCCAACTTTATTTCATAACAATAATCAAAAGTACACAAGACCATTAATGTTTGACAACCTTCTATCATACGACTCAATAAATAAAAAATTACAATCTGACTTGACTAGACACTTGATAACTAGGGCTTCTCTCATTCCAATAGACCTTCAATCGCTCTCGGACCTACTACTTGCATAATCTGAATCTGATTCACTAGTATTATCTGAAAAGACAAGAAAATAGGTATGAGCACATATACCCAGTAGGTATCTTCGTATCAACATGAAGGCAATATTTAAGTGATTAATGCTTTAGCTCTAGAATTAAGGTAAAAATGAGAATGCGGTAAATCATGCGTCATAAACTAAATAACCAAGAATATAAAGTCACGAGATATCTGAGCAAACAGACATAGTCGAGTACATAAACAAGCAAGATTTAATCATGTAGATATACATTTGGCCTTTCATGAACAAGAAAGTACGAGCATGTATCGAGAAAGTACTTACACAACCTTGTAAAGGCTATGTACTAGAAAGTCATTAACAAGCATGTAATTTCCATAATAAGCCTCGTGGATTTCACTTATTTATAAAAGAAAGTACTCCCAGTATAATGCGACGCCAGTATCATCGTACCCCATGGTTTATAGCACGTTTCCAATAATCAGCTGAGGGGACTAGCATGGAGCCCTTGGACACAATCCGTGCCCGATCTTACATCTTCAAGTTATAAATCTAGCTACTTTCATGAGATATAACAATAAAGTACGGCCAATAATGTAACAAGTCCAATGATAGTTTCATGATAATAATATCAAGGTAAGAATTCTTCAATTATGAACATGAGATTTAAAAGATTTGAGTTAGAACTAGGTTATGTCATAAAGAAAATTCGGTAGCATAACGACATATTCTTTATTTTCCATAAGTTATCAATGACTTTTTGAATAAGGTGTTGGGTTCCACCATTAGATCATTGGAACACCAACCCTTGTGTCAAAACCCCGGGTTAAGAACATGATAGAACCTGGCAGTCATTTAATGGACCGTTTCATCATAAAAATGGTCACATTCCGGCCGCTAAATCAATGCTAATGGTCCAATGAAGGCCACATTTACTGTGTCAACCAGAATGAAAGGAATGTCGACACTTGATGACTTCTGGCACCATAACGGTCACAAGGGGGCCATTTTCTGATGAAGACGGTCATGGTAAGACTGCTAAGTAACAATAACTGTCTCCTATTGGGCCACAATTAAGCAGAGTATAGAAAGTAAAACACCGGTCACGTGAGTGCTTTCTAGACAATTTGGGCTTTAAGGGTACAACCAGCTCTACGTCCTAGTGGGAATCCCAGGCTCGTGGAGTCTTAAGGAGGCCTTGAAACATGATCCCCTAGTATGATAGAATGAATATCCGGCGGAGAGGTTCACAAGTCCAAGAAATGTGCCTATAAGTGCAACGTGTATCTAATGGCTGCATACCAGAGTAAACGCCATGTACTTATGAAAGACTGTGAGATGAGAGTGAATGGTAAAAACCATTATATTAATACCACATGAAATAGGACCACAATGTGGAAATTATTTATTTATAAAAGTATAACATTGGCATAAAATTACACGTTTATGAAAAATAAGGTTTAAACATGCTTACAGTGAAACAAGGTATTTAACAAAAAATTAAACATAATAGAATTACAAATATAATGCAAATAAAATAATAATTTATATTAGGTTCGGACTGGCATAAAATGGTCGTGAACTGGCCGCCAGCACCATAAAAATGGCCACGTGATAAACCGCATGAAAATAGATAAACGGTCCTTTAAATGACCGCATGGTTTCCCTTGTGGTTCCTGTAAGACCGCCTTCTGTCTTCGGACAGAAGCCTTTAAACAATAAACAAAAGGCTACTCTAGGTCATATTATGCATGGAAACGATGTAAAACATGGTGTAAAGCATGCTAGAAGAATATTGGCCCAAGAATATGCATAGGAGAATGTGATTTAAGTAAGAATTATATCTTGTTCATTAAAGGGCTAGGCTCATGCATGCAAAATAAACTAGTTTGCGCAGTCACAATAAAACATCAAATTCTCTACATATCATGCATGAAAATGACTAGAAGTAGAGGGCTTTTATTCCTAGCTTCGAGTTTGAGCCAATCATGAGATAACCTACCTCTAGACATAGTTTTGAACCTCGAATTTTGGGCTGGAACTTGACCCCAATTCTTGTTTATCCTGAACTGGATCAGCAACTTCGTGGCCTTTTAACTTTTGATCCTCTTCACCTATGACCACGAAACTTTGAGGGTAAGAAGATGGTACTAAAAGGAACAAATAGTTCTAAAGAACCTTTATCTAATTACCTCGTTTATGGCTTCTAATTCGTTGCTCAATCTGACATGGTCGTACAGTCTCCTAGTTTTCTTGCACCGAACCAGCGTCTTTAGAAGCCTTGTTCTCTCGGATGGCTTGATCTCCTAATGTGAAATTCGGAGGGAAGTTAGACCTTACTATCATAAACAAATTCTTCTAAAGAACTTACCTCTAATTCGGCCTCTTTACCTTAGTTCCACATGAGCCGAATGTAAGGGTCGCACAGGTAAGACTTAAGGTCTATTTATAGGGTTTGCTAGGGTTTTAAGGATTGGAACGCACCTAGAGTCCTATTTAGGGTTTCAATTCGATCCTCAAGCATTCTAGACTCTTCTAACTAAGGGATAGCATCGATCTTAGGCGATTTGGATGCCAAAGATCTCAACTTTTCATTCCTTCTTCCGTTCACAGAATCTGGAGAGAGTAGCAGTCATTAGAGGGCCGCTACTGTTCCCAAGCGGTCGCTCGATAGGCCGTTTTCAATGTTCGGCACCGAATTTTGAACTATTCAAACTCTTTTTTGATTTATCCCTTTAATTATATGATAAATAGTAATTTATCATCTAAATTCCGCAAATATATAATTTTAAGCTTCTAGAAGATGGGCCAAATCTTGTGGGCTTGGGTTTAGGTCCTTTGGGCTTATTTAAAAGGGCCAGGTCCAAATATAAATATAAGTCCTTAATATTTGGCTTTAATTAAACTAATTTCATTTAATAATCTATTTATTTCTAGACAATCATAGAAATTCCTATAAAAATTCTAGAAAAGTTTAAAATACCTTACATAAAATTTTGGGATATTATAGAACGCATCTTAGAGGTCGGACGCCTTAGTTAAAATAATATTTTTTAAAAAAATCGAGGTGAGGAGACGGTCTATCGCGTGACTGTGTCTTCATAAAGCAGTCACTAGTACGATCGTTTTTAAAACTGAGTTCCGCCGACGGCGAACTCCGACAGACCTTGACTAAAACGACGATTACGATCAATGTAGTGAACATAATTTAGGCAAAATGGAACTGTTGGAAAGAGCATTCAAAGACAAATAAGATAACATGCTTTGATTAGGGTTTAGGCTAAGATAAACCAACATAAGATGGACTTAAAGTGAAGGCAACCTTTCGAGCATACCTATGAGTAAACTAAGAAATTCGATCAACATGGTATACTAAAATTGGACACACTAGTATCAAATGAAAGACAACAGAAAGACAAACAAGATGGCATATTTTATTATCGATTCCGCCTGAGAGAAACCTACCTTTAATCGTAAGAAAGGAAGTCGACCTCGTCGGAACCCTAAACGAAACCTTCACCTAGACCCGACGTTCCCGCCCTCGATCGTGCACACCTTCGGCCATCTCCTCAAATGAGGGTTTTAGGTAGCGTTAGGTTTTGTTTTATATAGCTAGGGTCAAATCTAAGAATGAGATATGGATAGAAGAGAGCCGTGAATTCAAATGCACGTGATATTTGCGCTTGACTGGGTCACGCCTCCTCTTCCTCAAAATTGAGCTGCCATGGTTAGGGTTTTAGTGAGATTCATGAGGGAAAATGGGCTCCTATCGTGGGCCTTCGATTTGGGACCGGAAAGAGCACATTTCGGCTCGATTTGAGTTCGAATTGGATCGATTAAGCTTGATCTACCCAAAACTCCGAGTTAGCCTAAAACCCTTAATTTGGGCTTGGTTAAATTTTCTTTTGGGGTCGGCCCAGTTATCAATATCGTTAAGCATTTCCCCTTCTATAAGAATATATATTTTTTTGAATTTTTATAAATTAGTGAAAATTTGACCTAAGGGATAAATTTAATTAATTTAACCTATTGTTTTAAAAAGAAATCAGGGTTGCTACACCCTCCCCCACTTTAAGGAATTTGGTCCTCCAAAGTTATCGAATCTTGACTAACGAAGATAACTGATACCAACCTTTAGAACAAATCTTGATACAGCTTTGTAATTGCTTATTCGGATTCCCACGTGGCTTCTTAAGTTCCACGCCGACTCCACTGCACCTTGACCATCGGTATGGATCGATTCCTAAGTTGCTGCTATTTTTAGTCCAAAATCTTGGTAGGCTTCTCTTCGTTGGATAAATCCTCCTTCAGTTCTAAGTCTGTATGCTGGATGATATGCGAAGGGTCGTTTACGTACTTCCGCAACATAGACACGTGGAAGACATTATGAATGCTCGATAACTGCGGTGGTAATGCCAGTCTATAGGCAACTTCACCTACCCTCTCTAAGATTTTGAATGGGACAACAAACCTCAGGCTCAACTTGTCTCGGATTCCAAATCTTCGAATTCCTCTTGAAGGTGAGACTTTCAAAAACACATGCTCACCGACCTGAAACTCCAAATCCCTTCTTCTGTTATCAGCATAGCTCTTCTGCTTGGACTGAGCAATCTTCAAACGATTTCAAATGACTTGAATATTCGTGGACGACTCTGAAATAAGATCTGGTCCGAGCCATTGCTTCTCGCCTATCTCTTCCCGACAAAGAGGGGATCTACAACTTCTGCCATACATTGCCTCAAATGGTGCCATCTGAATGCTAGACTAGTAACTATTCTTGTAGGCAAATTCGATCAACGGCAAATGTTCATGCCAACTACCTCCAAATTTGATCATGCAAGCCCTCAACATGTCTTCAACAATCTGATTTGTCCTCTCAGTCTGCTCGTCAGTCCGAGGGTGAAAAGCGGGACTGAAGTTCAAACGAGTTCCCAAGGATGCCTGCAGACCTTTCCAAAAGTGAGAGGTAAACTTGGGGTCTCTGTCAGATATGATGGATATAGGACCTCCATGCAACCTCACTATTTCCTTTATGTACAGGACAACCAAAACATCCACAGTCCACTTAGATTTAATAGGCAAAAAGTGTGCGGACTTAGTTAAACGATCAATAACCACCCAAATTGCATCAAAACCACCACGAGTTCTAGGTAAGACCACGATAAAATCCATGCAGACACTCTCCCACTTCCATTGTGGTATTTCAAGAGGCTTTTACTTCCCAATTGGCCTAAAATGTCCGGCCTTGACTTGCTGACATACTAAGCATCTGCTTACAAATTTGGCCACTTCTTTCTTCATGTTCGGCCACCAAAAGGTCCTCTTCAAATCTTGATACATCTTTGTAGCTCCTGGATGAATTGTATACTTGGACCTATGGGCTTCCTCAATAATCTTTTTCTTCACCTTCGCAGAATCGGGGACACAAGTTCTACACCGAAACAACACTCTACCATCATCGGCCAACACAAAATCTCGTCAACTAGCCATATGTTCTTTAATCTCCATTAGCAACGAGTCATTATCCTATAGTTGCTTAATCTCTATCAACAACTCTGAATGAAGCTGGACTTGAGCAATCATAACCCGATCCTCCTTTCTGTGACATTAAGATCTAAGCTTGCAAACTGCTCTAACAACTTCCATTCTTGAAGCATCAACCTTGCTAATCTGGCCATTGGCTTCCTGCTCAAAGCATATGCCACAACATTCCCCTTTCCCGGATGATACTCAATAAAGAAGTCAAAATCCTTTAAGTACTCGAGCCACCTTCTCTATCTCATATTCAACTCCTTCTGGGAAAATAAATATTTTAGGCTCTTATGATCAGAGTACACTATGAATGTTTCTCAATATAGGTAGTGCCTCCAAATCTTTAGAGCAAACACAACTGCCACTAGCTCCAGGTCATGAACAAGGTAATTCCCTTCGTGCTTCCTCAACTGTCTAGAAGAATAAGCTATCACTTTCCCTTGCTGCATCAACACACAACCTAAGTCAATTCCTGATGCATCAGTATATACTTCAAAACCTCCCTCTCCGGATGGCAAGGCCAACACTGGGGCAGTGGTCAAGCACTCCTTCAAAGTCTGAAAACTTTTCTCATAATCTTTCGACCACTCGAATCGATTCTCCTTATGAGTTAATCTAGTCAAGGGTACTGTAATCTTGGAGAAATCCTTAATGAACCTCCAATAGTAACCTGCTAGGCCTAAGAAACTCTTGATTTCAGTTGCATTCACAGGCCTTTCCCAATTACGTACTGCCTCCACTTTAGAAGGGTCTATCGAAATTCCATCATTGGAAATAATATGCCCCAGAAAGGGTACTTCTTGCAGCAAGAACTCACACTTACTGAACTTGGCATATAACTGATGATCCCTTAGTATCTGCAACGCCATCTTCAAGTGCTCCTCATGCTCCTACTTGCTCTTGGAGTATATAAGAATATCATCAATAAATACCACAACCTATTGATCTAAGTAGGGTCGGAACACACTGTTCATCAGCTGCATGAAAGCTGCAGGAGTATTTGTTAGTCCAAACGGCATTACAACAAATTCAACATGCCCATACCTGCTACGGAATGCCGTCTTATAAATATCCTCGTCCTTTATCCTCAACTGGTGATACCCCGATCTGAGATCGATTTTCAAGAAATTTTGGGCTCCAGATATCTGATCAAATAGCTCATCGATCCTCGGCAACGGGTACTTGTTCTTAACGGTGAGCTAGTTCAACTGGCAATATTCAATACACAACCTCAACGAACCACCCATCTTTCTTACGAAAAGTACAGGAGCACCCCACGGGGAAGTGCTCGGATGAATAAACCCTTTTTCTAGCAATTCCAGCAACTGCTCCTTTAATTCCTTTAACTCAGCAGGGGACATACGATACAGAGCTTTAGAAACAGGTGAAGCTCCAGGAATTAAATCAATAGAGAAAATCACCTCCCTCTCAAGAGGAAGACCTGGAAAATTTTTAGGAATCACCTCTAGAAAATCCCAAACAACAGAGATGTCCTTAAACTCCACTTCCTTCTTATCGGTCAAAGAGACCAAGGCCAAGAATGTCTGACACCCTCTCCTTAACAACTTATCCGCCCGGAGTGCCGAAATAAGTGGCACGGACTTAGATTGCCTAGAGCCAAAAAGGAAAAGCTTAGGGAGTCCAGGGAAAGACACTACTCCTGATTTACAATGAACACTAGCTCCATGTCTAGCTCACCAATCTGCTCCTATAATCACATCATAATCTTTCATCTTCATGCATACCAAATCAGTAGACAAATTATAATCATTAATCAAAACTTCGCCAGAGGGGTAATAATATTTAATCTCTGACCCCGAACTAATAGGGGTTGATATCACAAGATGAGAATCCAATAATACTAGTTTCATAGATAAGGTCTTAGCAAATTTTTGAGATATAAATGAATGAGTATCTCTAGTGTCGAAAAGTACAAATGCTGGCTTGGAAAGAATAGAATGGGTACCTTCGACAATACCTCCTTCCTCGGTAGTCTCAGTTTCAGTCTCTATATCTTGGAGGGCTTGGAGCCCGCCCTGCCGATCAGTAATGAGGGGATAATTAGGGATTCGATGATCCCTACTACCACATCTCAAACAAGCACCCAGCTTGCACCAACACTCTTCCATCTTGTGACCCGGGCGGTCATAGTACTTGCAGACTGCTTTGGATGGAGCAATCGATCTTGCCTTCTTATCACTTTCCTTCGACTTCTTATCTTTCGAAATACTCGGCCTGCCATTGGGCCTCTTCTTGCCATTAGTGGGCTTGAAATTTCTGGAGCTGGTAGTCTGCTCCCTCTTCTTATCTCGACCTCTTATCCGATCTGTCATCTCCATAGTATCTTCGAGAACTTGGGCCTTTCTCACAATCTCAGCATAAGTGTGGATCTCCAAAGGTGCTAATTGGTTAATATACTGAAGCTTCAACCCATTCAAAAACCGCTTGGCCTTCATCTTCTCAGTAGATACCAAATGCGGCGGATAGCGGGATAATCTAGCGAACTACGCCTTATACTCAGCAACTGATAAATTCCTTTGTTTCAGCGAAGCGAACTCCGCCGCCTTCTTTTCCTTAACACGATCTGAGAAATACTTGCTGTTAAAATGCTCCTTAAACTCATCCCATGTCGCACGCCTATTACCGAGCGTGGCTTCCACAGCTTCCCACCATGCACGTGCATCGCGCTCCAGCTGGAATGTTGCCAAGAGGACTCGATCCTAGTCACCACACTGCATAACTCTAAAGATCCGATCCATCTCCTTCAGCCAATGCCCTGATTCATCAGGGTCTGCAGTGCCACCAAAACACGGGGGACTCAAGCCTCAGATGTTCCGGTGGAGATCACCGGCTCCATGATGCGTGCCGCCTTGCGTTACCTGCTGTAAGGCCTGGGTTAGGCCTTGAACCGTGCATTGCATATCTCACCACTGCACGTGCTCAGCTGGCATCGCGAGAAATTCCTACAACGTAGAGAGAATTATTTAAGAACGTTCTACCGAATTCATTTTCCTAGAGTTGGTTAATGAACTTAACCCGAGTCTCTACCCCATCTCACCGGGTTGGATTTTAGACTTACCAATGTCATGGGTTCTATGACACTTCTAGAAACCTAGGGTCTAGGGAAAACCTAGGCTCTGATACCACAAAACTATCACACCCAATGCGGAAAATCAGAACGCCACAGTTATAACATTCATGTCAATCAGAGCATACATTGCCACAAGAGACCATACATCAAAAGGCCAACAATTAAATGCAAATAACTAAAATTTTATTGATAATAGAAACAGAAAGTGCTTATTACAACTGACATCTTGTGGACTTTACTAACTCTTACATCGACTGACACAAACGAAAGAGAACATAAGTCCTACTATGACTCAATACATCCACTACTGAAGTGACTACATCAACTCTAAGGATGGACACGACCGATGATAACTGGCCCGCTCCCATCATCACTCTTGCCCGTTCCCATCCGTTTGCGTCTCCTCATCCGAGCTACCTGAAAAGGTGGAGAAACTGAGTGAGCGGGAGCTCAGTAGGATTTTATATCTCTATCATCAGGCACAGTTTAAGTGATTAATCATTTCATCATGTATGACAATACGATAAAAGAACCATAATAAACATATAAACAGGCGATAAATGATAGATAGGAGAAGGAAAAGATAGATTGCATTTAAGAAACAAGTGCAAGTATAACAAGAATCTTCCACGAGGTTTGATGTAAAATTTTCATGTGAATTGGCCATGTCAAGCACGCACGTCATGTCACACAAGAAATTTCAAGTAGTTGAGAGAAGTAGAATGTCATAGATTAAAACACTAGTCATGCACTACGGTGCAATGTCACACCTTGTCATTACAAACTCCCCGGGACACAAGTACTTTCGGGCACTCCTCCCAAAACCCGACCGGGCCCTTATGATGCGTTGACATTGAAGGGGTTGGATCATAGATCCCAATCTAGACATCCACTTATATAAATGGCCAAGAGTTCCAAGGTCAAACCATGTAATCAAGGCATTTTCATGTAGGAGTATAGATTTCTTGTGGGAGTCAAATAATAAGCTCATAATCGAAGGAATGAGTCATTTAAAAATGACTTTAAAAAGGGGGCTTATGGAAATATGATTCCCATAATTGACCTAAAGAGAGGCCAAAATTCAAGGTATGATAGCCAGAAGAGGCTGGATTGGGCTGACACACAATAATCACACAAAAATATGGAATTTCGGGTTGCTGGGAGAAGAGATTGTCGGCCATGGACCGTCCCTAGAAATAGACGGTCACAGGGAGACCGCTGCCAACAAGGGTTAGAGCAAACCGGCTAAAACGAGTTGGTCCTAATCTTGAACGCATCTGAGGGACCTGAGACGTTTAAATGAAGGTGTCAGAGAAACTGGACGAGTCAAATATTGGCCATATGGCTCTAAAAATAAGATGTTCCAGTTAAGACCATAGCCAATAAGTGGCGGTCTTGGAAGGATCATTTTCATAATCTGACAGAATTTCGACAGAACTTCGACAGGGCCTCATTCCGCCAAGGTAGACTTCCAATGGGTTCAGGTCTTGGTGGTACAACCTGCTCGACATCCTAGTGGGAATCTCAGGCTCGCGGAGTCTTACGAAGGCCTTGGAACATGAACACCTAGTCCGGCGGAAGGAATATCCGATGAAGAGGTATTCGATGCCCAAGAATTATTGGCTTAAAATCAGCGAAGAATGAGTGTAACGGTAAGTTGAAACCACCGGAGTGGCACGACCCTCAACCAATCTTAAGAAGGTAATGAGCTATGAACAATAATTAAAAGGATAGTACCAAAAATTTTACAAGTTAAACCATGATTTGACCATTCATTTCTACATTTTTCTCCAACACTAGAAAGACAAGAAATGATCAAAATTAGAACTTGATAATTCCAACAACCTAAATGGTCATGTTCTGTAGTGTTTTAGCTTCAGCGGCATGCAATATGACAGCATAAACATAGCTTAATACGCTGGAAAATGAGCCGGTCTCATGCTAGAAAATAAGAGAAAAGGATGATCTTCTGCAGGCTGCAACTAGCATAAGACGGCCTCTGGAAGACAGCATAAACATTTGAAGGACTTTGATGAAATCGGCTTCACCACCAAGACTTTGATTTTGATTCGGATCCTCCGGCTGCTCCTGTGTGGATAGGCTTCCCTTCACGTCTAGTAAACTTTTATCATGAGGACATGCTTCACTCAATAGCAGGGAATGTTTGATCAGTCCTGCGGATTCATGATGCTACTTCAGCTTTGACAGAAACATCCGAGGCTTTAGTCTGTGTTGAACTTGATCTCTCTGTACAGAGAAAGGATCAGCTCTGGATTGGTATGGAAGGAAATGGCTTCTGACAACGAATAAATTATCATAGAGTGCCACATTTATGCACTTTCTGTCATAAGATCGGGCACTTGGAGGCTGATTGTAAAAAGAAACAAAGCAAGAAGTTGTTGCGAACTCAAACTTCAATTAATGTTGCTCCTAGAGTGAATCAGCAAACTGTTCGACAGGAGTTTAGACCTAAATCTCTTGGTCAAATATATTAGTTCATGACACAAATGGATTCTCAGCTCTGAGTCATACATTTGACATGTCTTATCCTGAAGACCTTATGGTACAGAATAAACTTGTTGCTGGAAACAATGATTGCTTTGGAGATTTAAAGTGCGACCAGTCTATAACTCATATATCAGAGCCTTCATATTTAGGCTGTTATGCCCCCCCCCCAGCTGTTTATATAAATGGATCCAATAAAGCTACTACTATATCTCTTCCTCGAATAGAGGAGACTATAGAGGTATCTGAGCTTCCTTCAATCCAACAAGATAATGAGGCCATTCACAATGGAAATTCTGTTATTGCTCGAGATCCACAATGCTCTTATGCTAATGACAATACATATACAAGCTTAGAAGCTGTCTCAAAACTATCAGCCTTGGAGAACTCCAGGATGCAATGTCAAGCTAATGTAAGAAATAATCATCTTCATGATTTTAAATCGAATGAGGTTTCAGTCCTTCCTGGTGTGCTTTTTAGTGATACTCGCCTTACTAGAGCCAAAGCCAAGGTTTTGGCTGCTAATACACCTCTTCTTGATCATGTTTAACTCAGCATTGATTTGGAATGTTCGAGGTATAGGCAATGAAGCCACTATAAGAAGCTTGGCTCAGCACATAAAAGCTCATGATATTTGTATTGCTGCTATTTCAGAGCCTAGAGTAGATTGTAGTTGTGCTCAGAGAGTGGCCCAGCGCATTAATCTTCATTCTTTTATCGGTAATAATGGAGACTCCTCCAAAATTTGGTTATTCCATAAGTCTAGTTTATGTCTAGACATTATAGAAAGTCACCTTCAATACCTGACGGTTGCCCTCATAGAAAATAACTCTGCCACTTTGTTTTTTACTATTATATATGTTGCATGCAATGTGAGTAGTCGTAGAGAAATGTTTAGCTCTTTAATGGAATTTAACCAAGGTGTTTCAATCCCTTAGATCATTGGAGGATACTTCAATTGCATTGTTTCTCCTGAAGAGAAGATAGGTGGTTCCTTGTCATCTATGACAGGTATGATAGATTTCCAAGGCTTTTTGTCAGCCACTGGATTGGTTGATGCTGGCTACACTGGTTCTTCTTTTACTTGGACCAATAATAAGACTGGGCTTTCTCACATCAGAGCTCGGTTGAATAGAGTTTTATATAATCCTCAATGGCTTCAAGCAGGCCATAATATGTCAGTCAGACATTTAATCAGAGGGCCTTCTGATCATGCTCCTTAATTATTACACATAAATTCTGTTCCACCTCCCCCTGGGAGATTCATATACCAGCATATGTGGCACACCCATGAGGGCTTCCTGGATTTTGTTAAAACACAGTGGTCTAAATTCAAGCAATTGGAATGTCATCCTCTTCAGGCTCTTTAGGGGAAATTAAAAAAGTTGAAGGCAGCACTAAGGACATGGAATAAAGAGATCTTTGGCAATATAAATCAGGCTAAAGAGAATGCTGAGTTTCAGTTTGAGCAGGCACAGTCCTCTTATGATGCTAACTCTTCTATAGAAAATCGAACTCATCTCCAAAGAGCCAATGCTGAGCTTCGCCTTATTCTCTTTAGTGAAGAGATTTTTTGGTTCCAAAAGTCTCAGGTACAATGGATGTCTTGTGGTGACTGGAACACTAAGTTTTTCCATCATTACACCAAGGTTATAAGGAAAAGGAATTATGTCCACAAACTTAAAATCAATGATCAATGGGTGGAAGACTAGAATCTTATATCAGAATGTGGGGTTGAGTTTTTTAAATCCCTTCTTACAACTGAAGAGCATAGCATTGATGAAGACCTCCTCTCTGTTATTCCCCAGCTGATCACTGAAGATCAAAATAGTACACTGTGCTCCATTCCCTAAACTGAAGAAATTAAAGCAACAGTCTTCTCACTACCTGGCAACAACTCTCTTGGGCCGGATGGCTTTACTGGAGGTTTTTTCACTCATTGTTGGGATATTGTTGAAAAGGATGTTACCAGTGCAGTTCAGAGTTTTTTCTAGGGTTGGGGACTGCCACAGGGTACTACATCAACCATTCTCTGTATGATTCCGAAGGTAAACAACCCTACCTCCTATGCTGATTTCAGACCTATAAGCCTTTGCAATTTCACATATAAGATTCTTGCCAAAATCATTTGTGATCAGTTGTGGCCCATTTTGCCTTGTATTATTTCAAATGATCAAAGTGGATTCATTAGTGGAAGACAAATTTCTGATAGTTTTCTATTGGCCAAGGAAATGTTCATGGAAATTGATAGACCTGTTAGGGGTCACAATATGCTTCTTAAACTTGATATGGCAAAAGCCTACGATCGTATAGAGTGGGATTTCCTCTTCATGGTATTGAAAAGATTTAGATTTTTGAACAGATTTATTTCTCTTATTGCCCAAATGCTGGTGAATTGCTAGTTTTCTATATCATTAAATGGGCACATTCATGGTTTTTTTAAGTCCTCAAGAGGGGTAAGGCAGGGAGATCCTTTAGCCCCTGCTTTGTTTATTCTAGCAGAAGAAGTGCTGAGCAGGGGTCTGTATCATTTGTTCTCCTCTAGACAGTGTAGATTCTTCCATCTCCCTCGGGGTGTGCAGTCCATTTCACACATTCTCTATGCTGATGATACTATAATTTTTATAAATGGTGGTGTTTCCTCGATTAAACATCTTTTGCTATTTTTGGGAATGTATGAATTGTCATCAGGACAGCGAATCAATGCTCAAAAATGTTGCTTTATGGTAGCTAAACAGATGCCTCGATGTTCTATTGATAGAATTTGCCAATTATCTGGCTACCAACATAAAACTAGCTGCATCAAATACCTGGGGATCCCTCTTTTCAAAGGCAGAGTTAAAGTTCCTCATTTTAAATATTTGTTGGATAAAGTCAATGCACAGCTAGCTGGTTGGCAGAGTAAATTACTCTCTCAGGCAGGGAGACTTATTCTCAGTCGGTCCGTTCTTTCATCTATCCCTGTGTACACAACTAATGCAGCCTCTATCCCTTATACAATACTCAAACAAATTGGGAGAATTTGCTCTAACTTTTTTTGGCAGGGTTTTGAAACTGCTCACAGGAAGCATTGGGTATCCTAGGATAAAATATGCTGCCCCATTTCAGATGGTGGCCTTGGCATCCGAAGTCTTTCAGATTCACAACTGTGTTTATATGTTAAACAATTATGGTTGTCTATACACAATGACTCTCTCTGGGCTAAGTTTGTTCGAAGCAAATATATTCATGGCAACCATATAACAGATTGTAAAAATCCATTCCCTATTGGAATTAAAGTTACTGATTTTAAGAAGGCTCAGCTTATCCTGATGGCAGGTCTTCGGATGATTGTGCAAGATGGTGCTTCTACTAACTTCCTCAAAGATAACTGGTACAAAAGAAAAGCACTGGCTGATAATTTGTCTATCCAGATTCTCCCACTGATTGAAGATTGCCTATCCAAATGGCCATGGCAAACCGTTAGCATCTGGTTTGGCAGTACTTGAGAGATCAGCAGCTGCAAAATGAAATTCAGAGTTTTGTTCTCCAAGATGGAAATGATATACCTATATGGTCTTTCACCAATTCAGGCAAATTCAATATCAAATCCACCTGCAGCTTTATTAAAGGGCAAGCACATTCGACTGACTTTGGGTTTATGATTAGTAAACTTTGGAATCAAAAAATCGCCCCACGGGCATCTTTATTTTGTTGGAAGCTGTTGAAACATGCTGTCCCTGTTGATAGTCAAGTTCAAACAAGTGGATTTAACTTAGCTTCCTGCTGTGTTTGTTATTTTTTCTCTCATGACATTGAGGATGTTGATCATTTATTTGTCAACAGCGACTTGGCCAAGCTTCTTTGGAGTTATTTCACACCTCTGCTAACCACTTCATGTCTTGAAGCATCTTCTATCAGTTGCAGGCTGAGAGCTGTGATAAATGAGGCAAATATCTATACTCCTAGAGTCTTTATTTCACTTCTTGTGGCTATCATGATTACCTGGGAAATCTGGAAATCCAGGTGTCGTGCAAGGTATGAAAACAAACGATCAAATGCTGTGATGATTTCGGATTTGATTCTTGCAGAGATTATCCAAACTGTGAACCATGTCAGATTCACTCATGAAGTCAGCCTTGATTATTTGAAACTTGTACAAGATTTTGGAATACTATCAATTGTAGTCATATTGAATACATTGTCGTTCGGTGGATAGCCCCTGCTTTTAATTTCTCACTTAATGTGGATGGGGCAAGCAAGGGAAATCCTGGTCCTGTAGGAGGCGGTGGTTGTTTCAGGAATTCTTATGGTCAGCTTAAGCTGGGCTTCTCTTATTATTATGGAATTGGTTCAAATATGGTGGCTGAAGGTCGGGCTCTATTAGATGGCCTTCGACTAGCTCAGTCATATGGCATCCAGATATCTGTTATTTTTACTGACTCGATGGTCCTTATTGAGCTGCTGCAGAGTAAAAGAGAACCTCCGTGGTCCCTTCTCCCTTGGTGGAAATGTTTGAAACATCATTTCTCTATTTGCAATTGCCCCATCACTCACTCTTACAGAGAAGCTAACCAGTGTGCTGATGCTTTAGCTAATTATGCAGTTTGCACGGGCTACAACTTGGAGTTTTCATCAATTGGAGA
This sequence comes from Amorphophallus konjac, assembly GCA_022559845.1. Taxonomy (NCBI): domain Eukaryota; kingdom Viridiplantae; phylum Streptophyta; class Magnoliopsida; order Alismatales; family Araceae; genus Amorphophallus; species Amorphophallus konjac. The sequence goes on from CM040127.1 coordinate 258,385,145, forward strand.
GCTGCCATTGATAGCTAAAAGATATGCCATTGCCGATGCCAATGGCATTCCTAACTTTTGTAGGAGGTGTGTATAGTTCTTTTCCTTTTTTCATTGTACTTCAGAGGCTTGCCCTCCCATGCACATGTATTCATTTGCCATAGCAATAAAATAAAGAATCTAATGGTGGATAGGAGGAGTGAGAACATCCCCTTCCTCTGGAATGGGGGTGAACTCTCCCTTCTTCCCTGTTAGATGACTTGGTTTCAAAAAAAAAAATTTGAAATTGAGTCATGAACGCCTCTAAGAGTCTGGACGCTCCTACGAGAAGGCGTCAGACTACTAGGGCGTGTTAATAATATCTCATAATTATTAAACTAATTAATATGCGTGAACGCGTCTTAGAGGTCGAATGCATTAATTAAAATAATAATTTTTTTGAAAAAATCGGGGTGAGGAGAGGGTCTATCGCGTGACTGTTTCTTCATAAAGCGGTCACTAGTTCGACCATTTTTAAAACCGAGGTCCGCCGACGGTGAACTCCGATAGACCTTGACTAAAACGACGATTGCGATCAATGTAGTTAACGGAATTTTGACAAAATGGAACCGTTGGAAAGAGCATTCAAAGACAAATAAGATAGCATGCTTTTAAGTCTACAATGTAGACATTATTAACTCTATGTCCTACAAAGTTAACCTTCTCAGAATTAATTTCAAGGATTTTGCATGCATTATTGTCAAAAACCACTATGTGACCCTTGTCACATAACTGACTGATGCTAAGTAAGTTGTGCTGAAGACCTTCTACAAGCAAAACTCTTTCAATGGTATTTGAGGGAAACTTACCAATTGTACCTGCACCAATGATCTTACCTATGTTCTTCCCTCCAAATTTGACCAGACCTCCTACCTTCATTTCCAATTCACTGAATTTGGTCCGATCACCTATCATGTGTGTGGAGCAGCCACTGTCAAGGTACCACCCGTTGTGCTCGGCTGCTAGGCTCACCTACAATCAAATTAAGTAGAATGCTTTAGGACCCTAGAGAAGTTGCGTCCAAACATGTCACTCAATCCTTCCAATAGAATCTTAGGGATCTAGATCTGTATGGTACCCTTTTAGTGAATAAAACTTTTATTTTGAGCACGAACAAATTTAGGGGCAACAGGCATTGAAAAATGTTTTGTTTGCTTCATATTCTTGAATGTTCTGTTCCAATCATTTTGGTAATTATTATGTGGATGCCTCCTAGACTTTTTCCAATTCCTAAAGATTTGTTCATTGAAATGAATCTGATAAGAATTGAAATGAGCCCAATGTGGTGTGTATTGATTCATGTTATTTTTTTGGTTGGGCCATCTGTTCTGAGTCCACTGCGTCGATGCATAGGAGTTGTTGCCTCGACGCATCCCATTTTGAAATCCAAGACTTGCTCTGTTGATATCTGCATGCCTCGAAGCAGTAGTCTGGCTGCTCTTATGCAGTGCGGGCTTGTGCACAATTTTACCTTGACTTTTGAATTTAATGTGATTGGTTTTCATGGTTGGTTGAGCATTGTTATTGCTAGTTAAGCTGGATGGGATGTCCAACTTTTCTTTACCCTTTTCTTGACAGAATGTGGTAGTCTTGAATTCAAAGGGTCTCTTATTAGATGGATCAAAGCCCAAACCTTCTCTATTAAAATTTGCTTTCACACCCAGCATGGTGTCCAAATTTGCTTTTCCTTCCACAAATTTTTCCAAGGTGTTTTGTTTATCTTCAAGATCTTTTTGAAGCTTCTCACTATGTTTTTGAATCTTAATGTTGCCATTTTTTACAGCTTCATATTTGTCAAAAACAAGCACATTTTCTTTCTGGATCTCTTGAAATTTCACCTTAAACTCATCCAGATTCTTATTAGCTTCTTCATTTTCAACTTGGAGATTTTTATTTTCAATTCTCAGTGAGCCTAATTCTTCAAGTTGTTTCTTCAGATCATCATTTTCCTTTTTCAGATTTCTTTGTTCCTCAACAACATTGCTCAGTTTTCTTTTCAGCATTTTGTAGTCTTTGGTTTTACAATTAAACTTTTCTAACAAGTCAGCGTAAGCATCCTCCCAATCATCTATTATGTATTTTTCAAAAGGAATGCTTACCTAATTGTCTGTGTTGGCCATGAGACATAGTCCTTGCTCCTCCTCTTCTGAAGAATCCTCTTCAATATCCTCTTCCTCATCACTCCATGTGTAGACCTTAGCTTGAGGCCTCTTTTTCTGCACTTTTGGGTTCTTCTTCATGAGCTCCGGGCATTCACTTTTCATGTGTCCTGGTTTTTTATAGTGAAAACATGTAAACTTGTCAGAACCTCTATTATTGTCAAATTTAAAATTGGAGTTATTACCATCTTGTTGCGGCCTTCTTCTCCTGAATCTCTTACCTCTGGTCCTCGGAAATTTCTGGAATTGCCGGGTTAGCATAGCCTGCTGCTCATCATCGAGACCTGAGGGATTCTCATATTCCTCACTGCTCTCACCACTGCTTCTAGATACCTTAAGAGCTATGGTTTTTCCTTTCTTGTTCTCTTCTGTATTCCTCTTAAGGTTGATCTCATAAGCCATCAGGGATCCTATCAGCTCTGTGATAGTCATAGTGGATAGGTCCTTAGACTCTTCTAAGACAGTGGCTTTTGTGTGCCACACTGGGGTTAGGGACCTTAGTATTTTCCTAACCAATTCACTTTCCTGGATGGATTTACCTAGAGCTTTCAGACTGTTGGTGACTTATGAGAGCCTAGCATACATTTCTGATATGTTCTCATCGGGCTTCATTCTAAATAATTCATAATCATATGTTAACATATTTACCTTGGTGTCTCGTACCTGTGATGTTCCCTCGTACATCAACTGAAGTTCATCCCACATTTTCTTGGCTGTTTTGCATGCAGAAATTCTGGAATACTCCTCGGGATGTACAACGCACTGCATGATGTTCATTGCCGTCCAATTTATAGTTGATACACAGATTTGCTCCCTGGACCAAGTACCTTCATCTTCAGGAAGCTCGAATGGTCCGATGGTGATGACCCTCCACAGTTGATGGCTCTGGGCCCTTAGAAACACATCCATCCTATTTTTCCAATAAAGATAGTTAGTACCGTCAAAGAATGGTGGACGATTAATAGAATGTCCCTCAGCGATGAAGCTATGAGCGGCGCTAGATCCAGGTCTTCCCTGGTCATTGGACCACATGTTGGGAAACCTGCTCTGATACAAATTGATAGAAAAGAAGAAGGTGATCTTCAAACGGGGGTATTGAATACATCACCTACTGCAAACAGCGGTTTAAAAAATTCTCAATTAGATTTTCGAGCAATGGCAAATCATAGCGCCACACACAACCAAAACCATTTAACGAGTGAAATGAGGAAGAACAACTCAAGGACTTAACGTTGACAAACGATTGAACAGGTGAAGGGCAGACAACAAGGAGTAAAGAGCGAGCACTCTTTACTCAATTAGATCTATAGACCAAAGTAATTTCATCATACAGCCAGAGAGCTAATTCAACAAGACAAACCACAAGAACGGCACAAAGATTTATAGGTGGTTCGATTGCCAACCGTAATCTACGTCCACCCCTCGCTCACACTGAGCGAGGATTACTTGCACTATGTAATAACGATAAGCAGACTTAGTCTGCTATAGGGTGTTGCCTTACAGCTTGAATCCAGAGGGAGACAAATCCCTCTTCCCCGATTCTGCAAGTCACAAAATCGAACCCCCTAACCCTGTGTCCACAGAGCTAGGATTGGAGGTTAAACCTCCCTTCCTCTAAATCTCAGAGGGAATCCACGAGTGACCCCCAGTCAGTCGCAAATAGAGACAATGTCTCCCTTCCTCCAAAACACTCAGAGGGAACCGGTCGAAGAATCAAACTGAAAATAGAACCAAGAACGAAAGAAAAACAAACGGTACTGAAATAAAAAATTGAATGAAGCTTCGTAGAAGCGCTTTGAAGAACTCAACGGCTAGCTGCACTCTTAAATCCTCTCCTCACTCTCTTCCTTAGGACTGAGCTTTCACTCTCTCTCTCTTTCTGGCGCTGCTCTCTTTTCGGATGGGATCTTCACACAACAGGAGCTCTAGCTGTCACGCCCCAAGATTTATGTAGCGGAAACATTCATGAATGTGAAATAGTCGGCATGGTAAGCCTCTTGCAAGCAAGAAATTAGAGCGCAAGACAATCACATAAAAGTAATTGCACCAATAATTCATTCATACCTTTACCTTTATTTCTGTATCAAAATAATCTCGAAGTACATAAGATCTTTGACTCTCTTCACTAGACTCAATGAAATAAAGATTACATCATGACTTGACTAGACACTTGAGAACTAAGGCTTCTCTCGTTCATATGTCCTTCAATCACTCTCGGACCCGTTACTTGTATAATCCGAATCCGATTCACTTGTACTTCCTGAAACATTGAGAAAATAGGTAATGAGCACACTTGCCCAGTAGGTATCTTCATATCAACATGAAAGTGAGTTTAATTAATTAACATTTTAGCTTTAGAGAATAAGATAAATCATGCAAATACGGTAAAACGTGTGAATAAAACCAAAGTAACAAGATACTATCATGACGAGATACGAGAATATGATTGATCAATTATATAACAAGAATGTAAATTTGGCATTTCCATAAACAAGAATGTAACAAGAACGTACTTTTCATAACCATAGAGGCTATGCACTAGAAAGTCACGTAGTAAGCAAGAAAGTATGTTTTGCTTAATAGCAAGTACTTCGTGAATTTACGTGGATCTTTGTTCATGTCAGTGGATTTTCACTTATTTAGAAAGAAAGTACCCCCATCGCAATGCGACGCCAGTAGCATCATATCCCATGGTTTACAGTATGTTTTCGACAATCAGTCGAGGGGACTAGCATAGAGCCCTTGAACACAATCAGTGCTCGAACTCCATCTTCAAGTATAAATCAAGCTACTTCTACAATTATAACAATAATGTGGCCAATAATGTACAAGTTCAACAAAAATTCCATGATAAGGTAACCAAGGTATAGAACGTACCAATAATTGATCATGAGAATTCAAGAAAATGCATTAATAACTAGGTTATGCTATGGAGAAAATTCGGCAGCATAACGGTACTTTCTTATTTCCATAATTTATTTAGACATCTTTGGAATAAGGTGACAAGTTCTAGATAATCAATAGACCATCTGGAGCACAGGAATACTCAACCCAAAGGTAAAACCATGGGTTAAACATTGAAAAAGAAGCTGGAACCATGCGGTCTAGGGTAGCGCCGCTAGGTGAAATTGGCGGTCTAGCAATATGCCGCTAACAAACTCTTACGGGCATACATTAGGCCGCTAAGGTCCAGAACTCATTAAAATACCGGTAAAGTGCTTTCTAGATAATTGGGCTTTTATGGTACAACCAACTCGGCGTCCTAGTAGGAATCCCAGGCTCGTGGAGTCTTACGGAGGCCTTGAAATAAGATTTCCTAGTCCGTTGGAATGAATATCCAATGGAGAGGTTATCAAGTCCAAGATTGTGTACTTAATGTGTAAAGGTGTAACTAATGACAACATACCGGAATATGTGCCATGCACTTAAGAAAATGACTCTAGAAGAGAGAGAATCGTGATAAAATAGCAATCAAATAAGTCCACAACTTTATGAAAACGTGCCTATAAATACAAGAGTATTAGTTTTTGGCCATAAAATAACATAGGTCAAAATAATCTTAAGTACATAAAGAACATGAAATCTTCTAGAGTAATATGTTAACACAACTAGGTACAAGAAAATAACACTTGAAACAAGAGTAAAACTCAGTTAACTAGGCTTAACATACAATAATTAGGGCCAATTTGCAATATGTGTCAGGTTAACAATATCACAGAAATCAGGAAACGCAAACGGTCTAGTGGGTGACCGTCTCTTATGGCTAATGGTCTATCGTGAAGTATCTTCAAAGGCTAACTTACCAAAAAAAAATGGTCTATCGTGCGACCGCTAGGGTTTTTGGCGGTCAACAAGAAGACCGTTTCTTCCTGTGTCAACAGAAAACTCAATAATACAAAAATACAATACTAACCTAAGGCATATCATGCATGGAAATCAACGTGAATAAACTCTATAGCATGATAGAACTAGAATAGGTCAGCCAATATGCTTGGGTTATGTAATAACAAGGGAATTTCCTTCTTACTCAATTATGGCTAGTTCATGCATGAATATTATACTAGATGCATAAACATTAAATTCTTAGTGTACAATGCATGAAATCGACAAGAAACAGAGGGATTTTATCCATAATGTCATGTTCAAGTCATTCATGAGATAACCTACCTTTGTTTAGGGCTTTAGTCTTTGAATTTAGGGCTAGAAGTTAACCCTAGTTTTCCGCACGTCCTATGCTAAACTAGTAACTTCACGCCTTCCTAACTCCTGATTCTCTTGACCTAACGACGTGAACTTTTGAGGGTAAGAGGAGGGTGTTGTGCCCCTTGTGCTTTGATGAATGTGGTGTTTTAATGATAGCTACAAGAATGAGTCACCATTTTGTTTTGCTAATAGCTTGACATTGAATCATTGAATCATAACAATCTGAATGCATATAACTGATATATTCTGTGGAGAATGCATGAGAGTGCATAAAGTGTTTTGTGCTTGTATTATATAAGATCGGTGCATTGCAGCCTCTGTATGTTCTATGCATTTCGCAAGTCATGCAGCGTCAACGCAGCAAGTGTGTCTCATGCATCATGCGTCGACGCCCCCAAACTTCAAAGTCTGTACAGCCTTTCATATGAAAGTCCATACATCGCCCTTGGAGTCCAAAGTCTATACATCATGTTCATTCAAGTTCACTTCATGTCTGTCAGCCGTGTGCATTGGTTTCCATGTCTATACAGCCTCATGTGTGTTCTATGCATCTCATAAGTCTAGACACTTAGCATAGTCTATACATTGTGTTGTGTTTGTGTTTCGTTGAGAACACAAGTCTATACAAGTCATGCATTGTTGCTGAAGTCTATACATCGTTCGTCTCATGCATTGTCTCAGGCGAAGTTTGCACATTGCATTGATGCTTTGGTCGCATGAGTTGAAGTCCATACATTGGACTGTCTCTTACAGCCTCTCACGCTACCCAAGTCTGTACATCGTCTGTCTTCATGCATTAGCCAAAGTCTATTCATTGGAGCGTCTTGCTCAGCGTCTCATGGCATGAAGTCTTTACACTCGATTCGCCCTTGCTTTGGTCAAGTGTATACATTCCTTCACTGTAGCTTTCACGTATCCAAGTCTACACATCGTGAAAGTCTATACACTCATCACTGACCTTCGTTCAAGGCAAAATCTATACACTGGGTTTGATGCCATGTCTATACATCGACTGGTAGTCTTCAGCTAAGTGTATTCCTTGCTTCATAACATGAAGTATGAACATTGCATGTTCTTTTAATCAAGTCCATACACTGAGCAAGTACATGCATTGTCAGCCTGTCGAGCTTCAAGTCTACACATTGGGTTGTCAGGCTTCAACTCTCTACACTCATTGTTAGAGTCCTGGACTTTACCAAGTCTATACACTGGACCTTGGTTTACCAAGTCTGTACACTCGTTGCACTGCATCAACTCCATACAATGGCAACTCTACTTAAGTATATACATTCGTCTGAACTAAGTTCATATTCCTCTATCTGTCTGCAGATGATTCAAGCCATCAAGACTTGGCACGTGATCCAAGAGGCTGAAATACTGACACGTGGAAATAGCAGTTCAAACCATCAAGAAAGAAGCTCCTGGATTATTCTGGTGCGTCAACGCAGTGAGCAAGTAGCGTAGACGCAGCGGTTCAAGAATCCCTTAGCAGTAGTTACAAAGGGAGAGCCAATGGGTTACTGGATTACTCTGGTGCGTCAACGCACTCATCAAGCAGCGTCGACGCAACAGTTAAGAAGGCTAGGCTGTTTGTTCACTGGAACTATCCATGCGTCAACGCCATTGCTAGACAGCGTCAACGCAGCCATTAAGCCTGATAGGCATCTAGCTCGGAGACAGCTCAGAAGGGTTAACGCAGAATGATCATAGCGTCTACGCAGCATGCAAACCAGCTGAACTCTTAGTTGCTGGAACACCACTGCGTCAACGCTATGGGCTAGCAGCGTCCACGCAGCACGTCTGTCTGCCGAAGAACGTGATCACTGGATTACTGATGTGTCAACGCAGCAGGCTGATAGCGTCAACGCAGCACGTCCATCTGTTGAAGACTTGATCACTAGATCACAGATGTGTCAACCCCTTTAAGCAAGTGGGTTAACGCCACCTGACTCTAGTTGCTGAGCGTGCTAATAAAGAGCACGTGATCTGAGGTGGCAGGCTCGTGAACCAGGATGCTGCCACGTGGTCCAAATTTTTAGGGCGAGAGCTGTGGAAGCCACACGCGCCCTGGCTGCTGCTGCTACTGCTGGTATATAATGGAGCCTTCATCTTCAGATGGAGGTGGATCGTGATCGAAGCTAGGGAGCAGAAGCTGAGAGAAGAATTAGAAGGAGAGAGAGCTTCCACGATCCAGCAGAAGAAGAAGAAAAGAAAGAGAGAAGAAGCAGAAGAGAAAAAGTGAGAGATAGAGAGGTCGAGCAGAGTGTGAAGAGAAAGAAAAGAGGAGAGAAGCAGACGTGAAGGAGTTGAGAAGAGAGAGAGTGAAGAAAGAGAGTGAGATCGAGGGAGATCTGTTCTTGCTGGAAGTTGGATCAGATCCACTCCAGTCAGCTCTTTAAGAGCCATATTCTGTGCTTAGTGCTTACAGCTTTCCGATGTTGTTATCTTGTCTTTTGTTTTCTATTTTACATTTTCTTTCAAGCTGTTAGCCAGCGGTTTGCAGAGGAGGACTCCTCTGGACAGCAAGCTGTGTTGCTCAGCGGGCAGTAGAGGTTTCCACTGGACGGGTAAGCTGTAATCCCCAGTGGTTGCAGTGGTGGATTCCACTGGATGGCAAGCTGTGAGGCCCAGCGGTTGTAGGCTAAGCTGTATTACCCAGCGGACGCAAGCTGTGTTGCGCAGCAGTAATCCACACTCGGGTTGAGTGTGGGGTGGATGTAGGTCTGCTGGACCGAACCACCTAAAAACCCCTTGTGCTTTGTGGTTTGTTTTGTTCTATTGTGCTTCCGCTAGATGAATGCATAGGGGCGCTCCATGTGTTTGGCTTCTGGCTGAGCAGAAGAGTTAATTAGTTTTCTGATTGGCTAAATTTGTCTTGTTAGCACTCTAGTGATCTCACTATGTGTTTGTTTTAGTTCCGCAACTGCCCATTAGCCTTCAAGGTTGTTCAGTTTGCGAACTAGCATTTTTAGTGAGCATTAGATTTTAATTGAGCGAAATCTTTATTGGGTGAAAATTTTTATAGGCCATATTCATTCACCCCCCCTCTGAATACTAGCACCGAACCCAACAATTGGTATCAGAGTAGGTCTTTGATCTATCAGATCTAACAATCTGTAGAGGATCCTGCTAGTGTTTAGTGCATTTCAGAGTGGGTCTTTTGAAATCGTGTGTTGCTTCATTAACTTGTGCTTTGCTTTGCTCATTTGTTTTTGGTGTTACTTGAGTTGATTCATTGTGCTTGATTAGTGTTCTTCCTAAAACTCTTATTCTGTCTAAAGCATGGAACTCACTATTGATCCTCCGAAGTTTGAAGGTTCGGGTTTCTACAATTGGTTTAATCAGTTCAGAGAATATGTGATGCAAACTAATCCAGATCTGTGGATAGTCATTGCACACAGTTCCTATGAAGTTCCAAAGGATGAATCCTTATAGAAAACTTCAGACAGACAAAAATTCTCTGATAATCAGAAGGCCCTGGAGCTAACTCAAAGCGCCATAAACACTGACAAGTTTCCATGTGTAGTTCATTGCTGCAGTGCCTCCGAAGTGGTCGAGATGATAGCAAGCAGCAGAACCCAAGATAAAGTGAATTGTCTCATGGCAACAGAAGAAGACGAAGATTATGAGGAGGACACTTCGTCACAGGTAAACTCTGATACTAATAATTTTTCTCTGGAAAATATGATTGAATTGAATGAGCATTTATTAAATAAAAATGATAGACTGAAATCTGAAAAGAGAAAAATAAGAAAAGAAATGTTGCATGAGGTTAGAAGTCTGAAGGCTGAAAATAAAAACTTGAAATCTGACATGAATAAAGAAAAAGATGAGTTGAACAAGTTGAAATCTGAGAATGAAGATCTTAGAAATAAACTCATCAGTGAAGATAATTCTTGTAAAGCATGTGCCATTCTCGAAGACATGATTAATAATTTTGATTCTGATGACATTTTTCAAAAAGAACAAATCAAATCTCAAAAAGAAGAAAATGTCTACTTGAAGGATCAAAATAAAAGGCTAATGGTTCTTAATATTGTCTTCTCTGAGAAATGGTTGTCAATTGAAAAAGGAAAATATGTTGTGAAGGAAAATGAGAACAACATTGAAATAAAGGTTCAACAAGAAAATGAAACTCTAAAGAACCTGAATGATGCTTTGCAACAGCAGCTAATTGCATGTGAATCTGAGCTATCCAAGTATGAAGTGAGTATTGCTTCATTGAATTCTGAAATTGAAAATCTGAAAAACACTCTGTCTAAATTTGTGAACGGTAAAAACAATTTGAATAAACTGCTTGGCTCCAATGTGAAAAGTTCAGAATGTGCTAGTACCTTAAAATGTATTTCATCTAAGAAATCTCAGAACAATAAGCACAGGGCTGAACAAAAGAAAAAGGAAAATTGCTGTGAAAAATCTTCTCATAAAATTCAATTTAAAAAGGAAAAGAATGTGCAGTGTTTCTATTGTAATAAGATAGGTCATATGATGCATGAGTGTAAGATGTTTAAATTAGATGACCAAGCTGCTACTACTGCACAGAAAATTCCTGCTAGAAATCATGTTTTTCAAAGAAGGAAAATAGAGTGTTTTCATTGTGGCAAGATGGGCCACATTGCAGCTCATTGCTGGCATGCCCAGGGAAAGAAAGTCAATTTAAAACATGTAAATTTCCCTACAAATGAAACTGCTTCTGGTAAAAGAACCCCAGCATGCTTCGAATGTGGAAAGCATGGCCATACAGTCGAGGACTGCTGGCATGCTCAGGGAAATAGATTGAACTCTAAGTCTGTAAAATTCCCTGCTTTCTATAATTCTGCTAGAAATAACTTGAGAGATAAAAAAAAAACTTTGCATGTTTTGAATGTGGTAAGCTAGGCCACAAAGCTGCCAACTGTCGGCTGGCTGAGCATGGAAAGAAAAATTTTCAAGTCAATAAAAGAAATACTCATGCTCATACACATAATTTTCATACTCATATGCATGCACATGGGCATCATGTTTCTACTAACATGAAGAATAAAAACAAAAATTCTATGGCTTCATGTTATTATTGTGAAAATTTTGGACATTCCATGTCCGATTGTTCTTTTATGGAATTTGATGATAATGTTGCAAAAAGAATGTTTAGAACACCTGATAGGGGTAGTGCAGGACCCAAGACTGCTTGAGTCCCTGCAAGATCACATTGATTGAAATGTTGCAGGTATGCCTTGGTGAGAGAAATAAAAGGGGTAATTAGCCAAGGCACTTAAAAAGGAAGCCCCAGGATTCTACATTTCAGGTTAGTTCTGAACTTGTCTTTAAATTTTATCATCTGAAAATGCTGATTTGTCTGTTTGATATCTGAAATTGTTGAACTATTCGTTTGATGTCTGATACTCTCTTCATGTCTAGCTGATCAGTCTTCATTCCAGACTCAGCTACTGAGTTTTACTTTGCACATATCTGACGCTCTTCTCTCACTGATTATTGCAATGAATAAATAGGCTGATAGATGCTCTGCACAATCATTTTTAGAGTCAATGCATGTGTCTGGTGTCAATGCATTGCATGCTTGATTACATACTTGGACTGAGCTTGAAAGGGTCAGTTAGTGCATACAGTCAATGCATGTGTCTAGTACTTGCATACATCATTTGCATGACTGTCATTTGCCCATTGTCGTAGACTGCATGTTTTTCAATGCATAATAGGGCTGCTTTACACTGCATTATCATTTGCTTAACCCTGGTATATCAAATGGTATGTTACTAAAAGGCAAGGAAATCTGCCCGGAGGTTTCTACCATGTGTGAGATGGTCTTTGAGACCAGGTTCTCCGCCGAGTACCATGGGTCTTACCTTCATGTAGAACAGTGCACTGCATCATATGATGAAAAATCTGAAAATTTAAAATGAAAATGATGCATTTGATAAATTCTCTCTCTAATTGAACAAAGCATTTATTCTTCTTGAGCATACTCTAAAATCATGAGCAGTTCATTAATTGTATTTCATGCACTTTGTCAGGGGGAGTTTGACTAATGTTGCATATGAAGTGTAGTGGAGTTGAAAAACCTGAAAAGAAATTTAATTGCGTCTAGACAGGGGGAGCACTTAGAATTGGTGTTTTGTTTGTCACATCTTGAACACCTCTTGCCTAAAAATTGATCAACTCTCATCTGATGTCATATTTCTCTCTCTCTTGAAAAATGATTCTGCCTTCTATTTGTTGAGCTGTTAAAGAAGAGTTTCTTACAACTCCCTTCATGATACTATCTGTCTATATTCCAGCCTATACGCACCTTTCACACTCTTCTCAGCTGGTGTGATTGAATTGGTTCTACTATTGATTTGTTGGTCAGCTAAACTTATTTTTCTGATCTGAGGAACTTAAGCTGCATGTCATGCAATTCAGTCTGAGAACATTGTAGAAATTTCTATCATATAGGTTTAAGAATTATCACTGAATCAGACTGATATAAGATTAATGTATTCTCTGATTTGTAGTTAAATGAATTGAAAATATCTGAATGATAAGGTTTAATAAACTTTAACCACATGTTTCATGTAAACCTTAGACTCTCTCATCAGATATCTGAAAATTTGAATTCAGGGCTTCTTTGGTTAAGATGCATATAGTGTGTATTGTTGTTAAACATTAATTTGAAAAATGTTGACTAAATGAAAAATTTGTGAATTCAGAGCAATGACTCGGTCTCTGAGAAACTGAGTTCTTTATCAATGAAATAAAGCACCTCATGTCATGAGGTGCCATAGTTATCTCTGATTAAAATTTAGTAAAACAAAACCTGACAGAGCAATAGCTTATCTGTGTTGAGTAGCTGGGGAGTCTGGCCTCTGATAAAGGTGTCTTCTCATGTAAAAAGACACTCATATTGCTAACTCTGCTCTCAAAGTGAGAGGCAATGATAGTTATCACACTGAGTAACTGGGTCACTTCAACTAAGACTTGTTGTGCCTCATGTAAAAAGGTGTTGATCAACTTAAATTGCTCAGGAAAAATATAATGTGCTTCAAATGAAATTATCTTGAAAAATCTGTCAACTCATGTTCTTGAAAAGTGTTTAACTTCTGTACTAATCTGTGTATCTTTCAAAGGTGCTATTGAGATCATTTGTGTAAGATAAAAGATGATTGATTTTGGGTGTTATCTGAATATTTGGTTCACCTTTATTAAAACTTGGATTCAGATATGAGTATTGAGTTTAACTTGACGAATTTGGTGTACATCAATATTAAATCAGATTGGTTAAGTTGCCACTTCATAACCCTTTATGATAGAAGAGTCTACATCTTTTAAGACTTATTGAAGTGATGTATGCATTAAAATCCCTCATGATCAGATTTTCCAGATAGCATGATCAGATTCAGTCTGATTATTCATTGAGATATCTTGTGATGATTGTTGTCTATTATTGCCCTTCTATCACCAATCACTTTACTCTCCACACTGTTAGAATCTTCCATCTTGTTCTATAATAAGTTCTGATTATGTGGTCTTTTCACCAGAATTCAGATTCTTTGTAAAGGCAGAATTCAGATTGATTTATTGGATAACCTGAATCCATTCCTGTGCTTCAGGGAGAGTTATGGTTTCTTTGCATCTAGGGGAGAGTAGTTAATCTTGCATGCTGATAGGAGAAGTGATGTTTTCATTGTCATAAGTGTTTTGTGTGCTGCATTGTGTCTCTCAAACCATTCCCTTTCTTTTTGATTATGTCAAAGGGGGAGAATAGTTTGACGAGTCAGTGTGACTCATTATGTTGTCATCATCAAAAAGGGGGAGATTGTTGTGCCCCTTGTGCTTTGATGAATGTGGTGTTTTAATGATAGCAACAAGAATGAGTCACCATTTTGTTTTGCTAATAGCTTGACATTGAATCATTGAATCATAACAATCTGAATGCATATAACTGATATATTCTGTGGAGAATGCATGAGAGTGCATAAAGTGTTTTGTGCTTGTATTAAGATCGGTGCATTGCAGCCTCTGTATATTCTATGCATTTCGCAAGTCATGCAGCGTCAACGCAGCAAGTGTGTCTCATGCATCATGCGTCGACACCCCCAGACTTCAAAGTCTGTACAGCCTTTCATATGAAAGTCCATACATCGCCCTTGGAGTCCAAAGTCTATACATCATGTTCATTCAAGTTCACTTCATGTCTGTCAGCCGTGTGCATTGGTTTCCATGTCTATACAGCCTCATGTGTGTTCTATGCATCTCACAAGTCTAGACACTCAGCATAGTCTATACATTGTGTTGTGTTTATGTTTCGTTGAGAACACAAGTCTATACAAGTCATGCATTGTTGCTGAAGTCTATACATCGTTCGTCTCATGCATTGTCTCAGGCGAAGTTTGCACATTACATTGATGCTTTGGCCGCATGAGTTGAAGTCCATACATTGGACTGTCTCTTACAGCGTCTCACGCTACCCAAGTCCGTACAGCGTCTGTCTTCATGCATTAGCCAAAGTCTATTCATTGGAGCGTCTTGCTCAGCGTCTCATGGCATGAAGTCTGTACACTCGATTCGCCCTTGCTTTGGTCAAGTGTATACATTCCTTCACTGTAGCTTTCACGTATCCAAGTCTACACATCGTGAAAGTCTATACACTCATCACTGACCTTCGTTCAAGGCAAAATCTATACACTGGGTTTGATGCCATGTCTATACATCGACTGGCAGTCTTCAGCTAAGTGTATTCCTTGCTTCATAACATGAAGTATATACATTGCATGTTCTTTTAATCAAGTCCATACACTAAGCAAGTACATGCATTGTCAGCCTGTCGAGCTTCAAGTCTACACTTTGGGTTGTCAGGCTTCAACTCTCTACACTCATTGTTAGAGTCCTGAACTTTACCAAGTCTATACACTGGACCTTGGTTTACCAAGTCTGTACACTCGCTGCACTGCATCAAGTCCATACAATGGCAACTCTGCTTAAGTATATACATTCGTCTGAACTAAGTTCATTTTCCTTTATCTGTCTGCAGATGATTCAAGCCATCAAGACTTGGCACGTGATCCAAGAGGCTGAAATGCTGACACGTGGAAACAGCAGTTGAAACCATCAAGAAAGAAGCTCCTGGATTATTCTGGTGCGTCAACGCAGTGAGCAAGTAGCGTAGACGCAGCGGTTCAAGAATCCCTTAGCAGCAGTTACAAAGGGAGAGCCAATGGGTTACTGGATTACTCTGGTGCGTCAACGCACTCATCAAGCAGCGTCGACGCAACAGTTAAGAAGGCTAGGCTGTTTGTTCACTAGAACTATCCATGCGTCAACGCCATTGCTAGACAGCGTCAACGCAGCCATTAAGCCTGATAGGCATCTAGCTCGGAGACAGCTCAGAAGGGTTAACGTAGAATGATCATAGCGTCTACGCAGCATGCAAACCAGCTGAACTCTTAGTTGCTGGAACACCACTGCGTCAACGCTATGGGCTAGCAGCGTCCACGCAGCACGTCTGTCTGCCGAAGAACGTGATCACTGGATTACTGATGCGTCAACGCAGCAGGCTGATAGCGTCAACGTAGCACGTCCATCTGTTGAAGACTTGATCACTGGATCACAGATGCGTCAACCCCTTTAAGCAAGTGGGTTAACACCACCTGACTCTAGTTGCTGAGCGTGCTAATAAAGGGCACGTGATCCGAGGTGGCAGGTTCGTGAACCAGGATGCTGCCACGTGGTCCGAATTTTTAGGGCGAGAGCTGTGGAAGCCACACACGCCCTAGCTGCTGCTGCTGGTATATAATGGAGCCTTCGTCTTCAGATGGAGGCGGATCGTGATCGAAGCCAGGGAGCAGAAGCTGAGAGAAGAATTAGAAGGAGAGAGAGCTTCCACGATCCAGCAGAAGAAGAAGAAAAGAAAGAGAGAAGAAGCAGAAGAGAAAAAGTGAGAGATAGACAGCTCGAGCAGAGTGTGAAGAGAAAGAAAAGAGGAGAGAAGCAGACGTGAAGGAGTTGAGCAGAGAGAGAGTGAAGAAAGAGAGTGAGATCGAGGGAGATCTGTTCTTGCTGGAAGTTGGATCAGATCCACTCCAGTCAGCTCTTTAAGAGCCATATTCTGTGCTTAGTGCTTACAGCTTTCCGATGCTGTTATCTTGTCTTTTGTTTTCTATTTTACATTTTCTTTCAAGCTGTTAGCCAGCGGTTTGTAGAGGAGGACTCCTCTGGACAGCAAGCTGTGTTGTTCAGCGGGCAGTGGAGGTTTCCACTGGACGGGTAGCTATAATCCCCAGCGGTTGTAGTGGTGGATTCCACTGGACGGTAAGCTGTGAGGCCCAGCGGTTGTAGGCAAGCTGTGATGCCCAGCTGTTCAAGCTGTGAGTCAGCGGAATCCACACTCTGGTTGAGTGTGGGGTGGATGTAGGTCTGCAGGACCGAACCACCTTAAAACCCCTCTTGCATTGTGGTCTGATTGCTTATGGTTTGCTTCCGCTAGATGAATGCATAGGGGCGCTCCAGGTGTTTGGCTTCTTGTTGAGCAGAAGAGTTAATTAGTCTTCTTAGAGTGCTTTAATTTGTCAAGAGAGCGAAATTGTAGTTGAACTATATTTTGTCTAAATCTGTCTTGTTAGCCACTCTAGTGATCTTAATGTGTGTTTGTTCAGTTCCGCATCTGCCATTAGCATTTAAGCTTGTCTAGTTTGTGAACTAGTAATTCTAGTGAGCATCATATTTGAAATCTTTACTGGGTGAAAATTTTTATAGGCCATATTCATTCACCCCCCCTCTGAATACTAGCACCGAACCCAACAGAGGGTACTAAAAGGAACAAATTATTCTAAAGAACCTCTATCTAATTACCCCGTTTGGAGCTTCTTTTTTCCTGATCTTCCTGGGTCGGTCGCACAGTTCCCTGAGTTTCTTTCACCGAATCAGCGTCTTTGCAGGCTTATATCTCCCTATAAGCTTGATCTCCTAGAACAAAATTTTGAGAAAAGTTAGATCTAACTAAAATTAACTAATTCCTAGAAGAAACTTACCTCTAATTCGACTTCTTTACCTTAGTTCCTCGCAAGCCAAAAGTAAGGGTCGCGCTGGTTGATTTTGGGGCCTATTTATAGGGTTTAGCTAGGGTTTCTATGGATTAGAATGATTCTAGAGTCCTAATTAGGTATTAGATCGATCTCTAAGAGTCCCAATCATGCTCACAAGTCTACATACTTCGGTCTCTAGGAGTTTAGACGTCAAAAATCCAATCTTTTTGCACCTTTTTCCACTCACGGAATCTGCAGAGCTTAGCGGTCATTTGGGAGACCGTTTTCTAGTTTGGGCGCTGAATTTGAACCTAGTTCAAACTCTTTGATATTATCTCGTATTATTATCCGTTTATTCATCTACTAAAGAGTAATTATCCTCTTAAATACTAGTTTAAACTTCTAGAATATGGGCCAAACCTTATGGGCTTGGTTTTGGGTCCCTTTGGGCCTATTAGATTCATTTACATAGTATTGGGCTTTAATAATTAGATTTAATTAACTATAATTCATTTAATAGCCCATTGGCCTTGAATTAATTCTAGAAAAAAATCGTAGAAAATCTGATTATGCTTCTAGAAAATTTAAAATATTGTTTATAAAATCTTGGGGTATTACACCCTCCCCCACTTAAGAGAATTTGGTCCCCAAACTTAATATATGGATTTTACGAAGAGTGTACTTACAGTTGAATAGCTCGGGAAATCTCTTGCGCATAGCTTCTTCAGTTTCCCATGTTGCGCCATGACGTGGTCCATTGGATTTTGACCATATGAATAGTTTTATTCCAAAGTTGATGTACTTCTCACTCAATGATATTGATTGACTTTTGCTCGTACGTCAAGTCTTTTTGTATTTCCAAATTGTCGTAAGTTATGACATGGAAAGGATCATGAACATATTTTTTGAGCATTGAGACGTGAAATACATCATGAACTCGTGATAATTGAGGGGGTAAGGTTATTCGATACACGACTTCACCAACCCTTTCGAGAATTTCAAACTGGCCAACGAATATTGGAGTAAGCTTGCCTTTGATACCGAATCTTCGAATATCTTGACTTGGAGAAACCTTAAGGAATACATGGTCTCCTACTTGAAATTCTAGGTCGCGCCTTCGATTATCAACATATAATTTCTGCCTATCTTGAGCCATCTGGAGCCTTTCCCGAATAAGTTTTATCTTCTCGGTAGTATCCCTGATGATATCGGGACCGAGAAATTGCCTTTCTCCTACTTCACTCCAACAAATAGGTGAACGACAGCTTCTTCCATATAGAGCCTCGAATGGTGCCATTTGTATGCTAGCTTGGTAGCTATTGTGGTATGCAAATTCCACTAGAGGTAAATGGTCGTGCCAACTTCCTCCAAAGTTAATAGCACAAGCCTTGAGCATATTTTCCACCACTTGATTTGTACTTTCAATTTGACCATCAGTTTGTGGATGGAACGCAGTGCTAAAATTAAGTTGGTTCCCTAATAAATGTTGTAGACCCTTCCAGAATTATGATGTAAACCGAGGATCTCGGTCAGATATAATGGTGATAGGGACACCATGTAGTTTGACAATCTCCCTCATGTATAATGCTGCTAGTACATCCACAAACCATCGACTTTTGATTGGTGGAAAAAGTGCAGATTTAGTCAATCGATCTATTATCACCCATATACCCTCATGTCCTCCTCTTGTCTTAGGTAAACCCATGATAAAATTCATCCCTATACTTTCCCATTTCCACTCGGGAATATTCAAGGGGTGTAATTTCCCAGCGGGTCTTAAATGTTCTGCTTTTACTTGTTGACAAGTGAGACATCGGGACACAAAATCTGCTACCACTCTTTTCATATTGGACCACCAAAAGTTTCTTTTCAAATCTTGATAAATCTTGGTAGCACCAGGGTGAATAGCATATCTTGATTTGTGAGCTTCTTCCATGATCAATTTCTTAGTGTCATCATGATTCGGCACATAATTTCGATCATTAAATAATAATCTTCCATCATTTGAGATAGAAAATTCCGATCTCTGATCAATATTATCCTTAATCTCCATCAATGTGGGGTCGTTTTCTTGCAATTGGACTATGTCCTCAATCAATGTAGGTTGAGACCTTATATTGGCAATCATACCTCCTTCTCCTTCTCTGTCAATATCAAGATTAAAATGAAAAAAATATTCAATAAGACAAGTTATACCTTTCCCAAGACTTGCTAGAGTTGCATTGGTTTCCTGCTAAGAGCGTCAGCTACAGCATTTGCTTTGCCTAGATGATATTGGATAGTAAAATCAAAATCTTTGAGATACTCCAACCATCTGCATTGTCGCATATTTAATTCCTTCTGGGTGAAGAGATATTTCAGACTTTTATGATCTGAAAATATAGTGAATTTCTCCCCATAAAGGTAATGTCATCAAATCTTCAATGCGAATATAACCGCAGCTAGTTCCAGATCATGCATAGGGTAGTTTTCTTCGTGATGCTTTAACTGCCTTGATGAATAGCAAATCACCTTTCCATTTTGCATAAGAATGCATCCTAGGCCAATGCCAGATGCATCCGTATAGACTTTAAAGCCACCACCTTCTGTCGGTAGCATTAATATAGGTGCAGTGGTAAGGTGTTCTTAAGAGTTTAAAAACTCTTCTCGCAATCTTTCGACCATATAAAAGAATTCTCCTTTCTTATGAGTCTAGTCAAAGGAACGGTGATCTTTGAGAAATCTTTGATAAATCTTCTGTAATAACCAGCCAGACCTAGAAAACTTCTGACTTCAGACACGGTCGTTGGCCGGCTCCTCTCTTTTTCCTTTAAGTTTCTTGACCTTCTCCAAGGTTCTTTCGCATAGATGTGTCTGCTGGACCATCTCCACATATGTACGGATATTCTGAGTCCCAAGTTGTTGTATAAATCCAGGCCTTCAACTGTCCATAAACTGGTTGGCTTTCAATAAGTCGGTACTAACAAAATGAGGAGCATAAGGTGCTTGCCTAGAAAACTGGAGTTCATACTCTACCACTGACATCATGCCCTGGTGTAATGAAGCAAACTCCATAGCCTTCCACTCCTTAACATGTTCGGAGAAGTATTATGCTCGGAAGAGGGTGGGGAATCCCTCCCAAGTATGTGGTGCATCTTGAGGTGGTGCCGGAATTGACTTCCACCATGTACGGGCATCTTTATTGAGTTGGAACATGACAAGACGAGCCTTCTCTTGGTCGGCACATTGCATAACCTCAAATATGTGATTCATTTCATCAATCCAATTCTCGGCTTCATTTGGATTAGAGGAACAAGAAAATCGTGGAGGATTTAGGCTTCTGAAGTTGCGGTGAAGATCACCAGCACCAGCTCTTGCGCCGGCTTGAGCCATGTTTTGTAATGCCTACGTGAGACCCACAACGGTCTGTTGCATTCCACCCCAATCAACGCAATGAGCCATTATGAGAGTAAGGTACCTCAGAAAGGTAACAGAGTTTGTTAATGGAATGCGTGGATTTAACCTTAAAAAATAATTCTAATCATTTATCTCATCCCAGGTTCTACCCAATTCCTCTCATAGGTTGGGGGTTTCTTTCCTAGTTTCATAGGTGTGGGTCCTTAAACCTTGGACTTATCCTATGGCATGACTTCTTCCCTAGGACTTCTAGTCCTATGCTCTGATACCACCTTAACTGTCACGCCCCGAGATTTATGCAGCGGAAACAATCGGGAACGTGAAATAGTCGGCATGGTAAGCATCTTGCAAGCAAGAAATCAGAGTGCAAGATAATCACATAAAAGTAATTGCACTCAAACCTTTAACTTTATTTCTGTATCAGAATAATCTCAAAGTACATAAGATCTTTGACTCTCCTCACTAGACTTAATAAAATAAAGATTACATCATGACTTGACTAGACACTTGAGAACTAAGGCTTCTCTCGTTCATATGTCCTTCAATCACTCTCGGACCCATTACGTGTATAATCCGAATCCGATTCACTTGTACTACCTGAAACATTGAGAAAATAGGTAATGAGCACACTTGCCCAGTAGGTATCTGCGTATCAACATGAAAGCGAGTTTAATTAATTAACATTTTAGCTCTAGAGAATAAGATAAATCATGCAAATACGGTAAAACGTGTGAATAAAACCAAAGTAACAAGATACGATCATGATGAGATATGAGAATATGATTGATCAAGTATAAAACAAGAATGTAAATTTGACCTTTCTATAAACAAGAATGTAACAAGAATGTACTTTTCAAAACCATGGAGGCTATGCACTAGAAAGTCACGTAACAAGCAAGAAAGTATGTTTCACTTAATAGCAAGTACTTCGTAAATTTACGTGGATCTTTGTTCATGTCCGTGGATTTTCACTTATTTATAAAGAAAGTACTCCCAGCGTAATGTGACGCCAGTAGCATCATACCCCATGGTTTACAGTATGTTTCCGACAATCAGCCGAGGAGACTAGCATAGAGCCCTTGAACACAATCAATGCTCGAACTGCATCTTCAAGTATAAATCAAGCTATTTCCATGATTATAACAATAATGTACAAGTTTAACAAAAATTCCATGATAAGGTAACCAAGGTATAGAACGTACAAATTATTGATCATGAGAATTCAAGAAAACGCATTAATAACTAGGTTATGCTATGGAGAAAATTCGGCAGCATAACGGTACTTTCTTATTTCCATAATTTATTTAGACATCTTTGGAATAAGGTGACAAGTTCTAGATATTCAATAGACCATCTGGAGCATAGGAATACTCAACCCAAAGGTAAAACCATGGGTTAAACATTGAAAAAGAAGCTGGAACCATGCGGTCTAGGGTAGGGCCGCTAGGTGAAATTGGCGGTCTAGCAATAGGCCGCTAATGAACTCTGACAGTCATACATTAGGCCGCTAAGGTCCAGAACTCATTAAAACATCGGTAAAGTGCTTTCTAGACAATTGAGCTTTTATGGTACAACCAGTTTGGCATCCTAGTGGGAATCCCAAGCTCGCGGAGTCTTACGGAGGTCTTGAAATAAGATTTCCTACTCCGTTGGAAGGAATATCCAATGAAGATGTTATCAAGTCCAAGATTATGTACTTAATGTGTAAAGGTGTAACTAATGACAACATACCGGAATATGTGCCATGTACTTAAGAAAATGACTCTAGAAGAGAGAGAATCGTGATAAAATAGCAATCAAATAAGTCCACAACTTTATGAAAGTGTGCCTTTAAATACAAGAGTATAAGTTTTTGGCCATAAAATAACATAGGTCAAAATAATCCTAAGTACATAAAGAACATGAAATCTTCTAGAGTAATCTGTTAACACAACTAGGTACAAGAAAATAACACTTGAAACAAGAGTAAAACTCAGTTAACTAGGCTTAACATACAATAATTAGGGCCAATTTGCAATATGTGTCGGGTTAACAATATCACAGAAATCAGGAAACGCAAACGGTCTAGTGGGTGACCGTCTCTTGTGGCTAACGGTCTATTGTGCGACCGCTAGGGTTTTTGGAGGTCTACAGGAAGACCGTTTCTTCCTATGTTAATAGAAAACTCAATAATACAAGAATACAATACTAACCTAAGGCATATCATGCATGGAAATCAACATGAATAAACTCTATAGCATGATAGAACAAGAATAAGTCATCCAATATGCTTGGGTTATGTAATAACAAGGGAATTTCCTTTTTACTCAATTATGGCTAGTTCATGCATGAATATTATACTAGATGCATAAACATAAAATTCTCAGTGTACAATGCATGAAATCGACCAAAAATAGAGGGCTTTTATCCCTAATGCCATGTTTAAGCCGTTCATCTGATAACCTACCTTTGTTTTGGGCTTTAGTCTTCAAATTTAGGACTAGAAGTTAACCCTAGTTTTCTACACGTCCTGTGCTAAAACAGCAACTCCACGCCTTCCTAACTCCTGATTCTCTTGACATAACGACGTGAAATTTTGGGAGTAAGAGGAGGGTACTAAAAGGAACAAATTGTTCTAAAGAACCTCTATCTAATTACCTCATTTGAGGCTTCTATTTTTTGGATCTTCTTAGGTCGGTCGTTTGGGAGACCGTTTTCCAATGGCTGACGGTCTCGCGATAGACCGTTTTCTGGTTTGGGCGCCGAATTTGAACCTAGTTCAAACTCTTTGATATTATCTCCTATTATTATTCGTTTATTCATCTACTAAAGGGCAATTATCCCCTTAAATACTAGTTTAAACTTCTAGAATATGGGCCAAACCTTATGGGCTTGGTTTTGGGTCCCTTTGGGCCTATTAGATTCATTTACATAGTATTGGGCTTTAATAATTAGATTTAATTAACTATAATTCATTTAATAGCCCATTGACCTTGAATTAATTCTAGAAAAAAAATCGTAGAAAGTCTGATTATGCTTCTAGAAAATTTAAAATATTGTTTATAAAATCTTGGGGTATTACACTAGCAGCTTTTAGCACTCTCGGCCTTTTCTTTCGATCGACGGTGTCCTCAATTTATACAGCAGAGTATCATAGAGGAGGAGAAGATAGCGAATCAGTTTAATCCACATGTAAATAGAATATTCCCACATCCTTGAGCTCTCGAGTCTTCTGCCACGTGGACATCTCTTTTCGCGCCAAAAGGAATCTCTCGATGTGATTGGTCTAGAATTAGACAAAACTAAAACCTGAATGGGCGTGACTGAATAAGTGATCACGTGCCATTGAAGGAGTGTTATTGTCTCGGGTCAACAGGCTTCTAGGTCAAGGTAACTTCTAAGACATCAGCTTCCTTAGTCTTGATAGGTCGGTGTAGTATGCATTTCCCTTTGCTGATTTACTATTGCATCGATGGTGAGGACACCAGAGCCGGAGTTCGGCTCGACTCAGTGAGCCGTCGATACCGGACAGGTAGCATGGCTCGGTCGACGCCGACATCTTTGTGGCTGGGGGACAGTCTGGAGTCTCCACTGGAGCTTTGATATTTTAGTATGTATTTTTGTACGTATTTGTATTTGGTACGTATTTGGTTGTATTTGGTGTGTATTTGGTATGTATTTGGGTTGTATTTTAGTTTGTATTATTTTGGGTTTTAATATTGGGTTAATGGGAGAATATTGACCAAGTATTTGTATTTTTAATTTATTATGGTCCAAGGGGGGATTAATATGGTCCAAGGGGGATTAAATAACCAAGCCCCCTTAGTTGACTTGGAGAGAGGGGCGCCCCGTCTCTTGTCCCCTTATAGGATTATTTTAATCCCACCTTGTCTCCCATTTCCCCATTATACCCCCTTGACCAAGGGCATCTTAGGTTATTTGTCTAGGTCTAGGGTTTAGTATAAGATCTCTCTTGTGACATTTTAACAAGAATTAATGAAGAAATATATTGTGAAATTGCCAAGGGCACCCCCCTCTCTCTCTTGTTCTTCCTCTTCCTTGCAGCAGCAAGATCTAGGTGTGAAGCCCTTCTTTCGGAGTGATTCCCAAGTCCATTTCTTCCTCTGGGTACCAGGTTCGATCACCGCCGCCTCCGTTCGTGCCGCCGTCAAGCCACCACAGCCATCTTTCCGAGCTGCTGTCTTGAGCTGCGACCTGCATATCTGAAGGTTAAAGAAAAGGCTATAACTCCAGATCCGATCGTCCGATGGAGCTGAAATTTTGAGGGTTGGTTCCCCCAGTTATCCATTACTTCTAGTTTAAATTTCATGCAGATCAGAGTCCATTTGAGTCCCTTCCCAGTAATTTGTTTCCCCATCTGGCAATCTACTAGTTTGCAGATCTGCGGGATTGTCATCTGATGTTTGATTTTTCCCACCCTCAAAACCTAGTCATAAAAATCCTAAAATATTTATGTGTCATCCTCACGTCCACCCCTCTCCACCATAGAAATCCCAAGTCCTAAATCCACCATTTGCCTTTCAGTCAAACCACAAAATTCGGCAGAACCCGATCTGCCTTGTCAGATCTGTCTTCCAAGCCAAAAGTAGTTGATGTGTTGCAGAGATTTTCATTTTTAATCCAACCATTGGATGGGCTTGCGTTTTCAGTATGTCGAAGCCCTCTGAGTGCTCTTCACAACGGTGATAATTTTTCCCCGATCTGACATCGGATCTGGTCGTAGCGGCCATTTTTGTGGGAGTGCGCAGTTTTGCCCCGAACCAGGCCAGCAAGGAGGGCGACCGTAGAAATCCCCAATAAAATACGCCGGAGAAGTTTCAGCAACGGCCCCTCCCAGGGGTCGACCAGGGATCCTCTGCCATCGTCCCGGTGAACCGTCACCTTCAGAATCTCTCCAGAGGTTGACGTCCCTTTGGACGTCCTTGTTCGTTGTCCTGCCGGCCAGCAATTCGCAGAACTAGAGCCGCTACCTGCAACCACCTGGAACCCGCCGCCTTGCTGCCCGCCAACCCATGTTCGATGCTCCCGGCATTATTGTGTAGCCCTTTATCTCCTTGCGTGGAGTGGACAATAAAAATCACTGCTGTAATTTAATTTTACCATTGTACCGGGAGTTACGGAACTTGGCCAGGACGTCTTCCCCATGCCCCGAGCGTGGAGTTACATTCGCCTCTCTACTTGTCTTATTTGCTTAGCTAGTATAAGTTCTAGATGCCGTTGCATGTGAGTAGTTTACTTCCTAGCTAGTTAACATTTAGTCACCGCTGTGAGTTGTGAGTGCGAGACCCGTCACGTGACTCATTCCTAGCACGAGAGTGAGCTGAACACCCGAGACTCAATGTCGGTTTCTCAACAGTGCAGATCGACATGTTTCCCTCACTGGGGACGACCGTGAGTGAGTACTTCTTGTTTGGGGCATGCTTGCCTCTTCGAGAACCACGTTAGGTGCCGAACCTGACGTGTCGTTGATGGTCGCGTCGTCACCTAGAGTCCTAGGTTCGCCACAAGTCTGAGTCCAGTCTCATTGTCGTCCCGCATCAAATTGGTATCAGAGCATGGTTGAGTCTAGGGTAGTTTTATCTTAGGTTGCATTTGCATTACCCGATATATTAAAAGGTGTCCCCGGAACGATAGGTTACGCCTATTGGGAAGGTAGCACACTTGCGTGAGTGCGATCTTCGGATCAAACCTCCGCCACGTACCGGATACTAGTTGAGTCTAGGTTTGTAGTCGAGTCTGCATTCCAACTTTGCATTGTTGTTTCAGGGTCGTGTCTAGTCCATCTTGTAGCCCATTCGAGAGTCAGTTTGTCTTGTCACTTTGTGTCTACATGTCCATCCCATAAGTTCCATCGTGTCCCATGGATTCCCAATTGCCCACTTCATATGAATGGTGGCGCGACACCCAAGGATGGGGAATTCAACCCGACCACCGCCGTAGGCCCGAGGCCTCGGACTTTTATGGCTCCAAAGTCCCGAGCGACTACCTAAAGTGGGAAGCCGCTGTGGACGAATACTTTGACTGTTACACTCTGTCCGATGCCATGCAAGTTGTTTTTGCCCAAAAGTAGCTTGTTCACGAAACCGCCTGGAAATGGGAGAGCATTGAAAGCATGAGGGAAATTAGGAAGCTGGCCTGTCGAGTCATGGCGTGAGATGAAGGGTGAGCTTAGAAGGGCGTCCTACCTGGCCCAATCACCTCCAATCGACCCCACCCAATCACCTCCAACCAAGTGGGTCATAGTCAGAGGCAAAGAACCCCGCACGTGGATGAGCCTCGACCCAAGACTAGGCCAATTGAATATGAGCAAACCCACCATGATGCCCCTAGTCCAAACCGCACCTTAGACGACCTCTTGCAAATGTTTTTGGACCGGTTGGATAGGAGGGATAGGGTCTGTACTCAGATTGATGAACTCCTACTCGAGCCTAAGGAGATCGTGGTGGCTGACATTCCCAACCCGGTGCCACCCCAAGCACCTCCCCCCTCAGGGAGGACATTCCTTCCCCACCCGTGAGAGCTCCTTTGCCACCAACCTCACCTTTCGATTTGTATTCGGAGCCACCCCACCCGGAGCCCGCTCAAGTGGCCCCCTTTTGTGGGAGTAGTCATTTCCCTGACTAGTGTCCTTCTCATTCCCATATCTTAGAGGACACACATTCAGAGGATGCCCCGCCTAGACTTATTCTAATGAGTTATGAGGCTGACCAAGAGTTGGGCTAGGAGTACCTCACTGAGGTTGTGGGGCTAGAGAGTGATCCCAAAGAGTGCCTAGTGGGCCAAGGTGAGGTGCTAGCCAACGATTCAATCTTGTTAGTCACCCCAACCCCACCGGTCATCTCGGAGCTAATCATCAGGGAACCTCTAGTGAGCTGGTTAAGGAATGGCCTACTTCTAGATGCTCTGATCCCTTGCTACCCATCCATGGAACCAGCACTCCAAGTAGTACCCCTTAACTCCTTTCACATCACTTTCCAGTCCTTCTGCTTCATAGAAAATGTAAAGGACTTTGTTATGAGTTTAGATTGTCAATGGGAGTTGACGTGTATGTTGGCCTTAGGGTCTGCCCAACCCTATAGTCATAGCTTCACGCACCCTACTTTGGGGTCTATTACTTTGGTGTACACCATAGGTCATATAACCTCTGAGGTCCTTTTGTTCTTTCCCGTACCCGATGAGCTCGACTTTGTCCCCTCTTATGGTATTATTATCCTGAGGGAAGAACATTGTCTTCCTCATGAGCCCCTTGCCCCAACTATCAGAGTGCCTGAAGGTGACCATCTGCACCTTGGCGAATGTCGAACATGGGCAAGTATAGTGAAGGGACATGTTAGGAGGGTTCAGCATTTCTTTGACCAGTTCGATCCCCTCCCTAGTGAGCCTCTCGACCCATATTGTTCACTCCACTTTGTCAAAGAGGTCGACTATCATACCCCTTCCACACCCCAAAGCTTGGAAGGAAAGGAACACCGGTCTCTCTCTCGTGCTTCGTCATGTTCACCATCATATAGGGGTAATGTCGCGAGTAAGTTTGGACATACTGGTTCCCCAGAGTCTACCACATTTAGTAAGACACATGTGCATGATAGGTACAACTTTGGATGTCTAGGTTCTCCTCGTGTTGTCCAGTCAGGTAGGTGTCATGGACATGCTAGGTCCATGTTTGGATGTCTAGGACCACCCCTACATTCGCATAGGTCTGAGTCCCCACAGCTATGTCGGAGTTTGCATCATCATCATCCCCTTGAGTCCAGCAACACACGGTACAAAGAATTGGCTAATACCCACATGCACCACCGTGAGTTTTAGGAGGGCGAGTATGTCATGATCAGGGTTAGGCTGAACAATTTTCCTCGGGAACCATGAAGAAGTTATAAGCTCGCGGTGCCGGTCCTTTCCGAGTCGTGAAGCGAGTTGGGTCTAATGCATATGTTGTAGATTTGCCAGAGAGCTACAGGATCAGCTCCACTTTCAACATCTCGGACCTAGTCGCTTATAGGCACCCAGCGGTGATACCCAGTGAGCCATTTGAGCCGTCCCCACCTCTTGTGAGTGACACCATCCCAGAGCGTCCACCTCCAGCCATGTTGCCTCAGCAGCATGAGCAGATAGAGCATATACTGGATGAGCAGGTAACGACTACTCGAGGTGGGGTATACCAGTGCTACTTGGTACGATGGAGGGGACGGCCCGCGTCCGATGACACTTGGATCACCCAGGCGGAGCTACAGAAGATAGATCCAAATTTGCTGGATCGATACCAGAGCGACTCGGACCCCTACTCAACGGGGTCAAGCTTCTCTCACCCGGGGAGAATTGGTGAGGACACTAGAGCCAGAGTTCGGCTCGACTCAGTGAGCCATCGATACAGGACACGTAGCACGACTCGGTCGAGGCCAGCGTCTTTGTGGCTGGGGGACAGTCTGGAGTCTCCATCGGAACTTTGATATTTTAGTACGTATTTTTGTACGTATTCATTTTTGGTATGTATTTGGTTGTATTTGTTGTGTATTTGGTATATATTTGGGTTGTATTTTGGTTGGTATTATTTTGGGTTTTAATATTGGGTCAATAGGAGAATATTGACCAAGTATTTGTATTTTTGATTTATTATGGTCCAAGGGGGGATTAATATGGTCCAAGGGGGATTAAATAACCAAGCCCCCTTAGTTGACTTGGAGAGAGGGGCGCCCCGTCTCTTGTCCCCTTATGAGATTATTTTAATCCCACCTTGTCTCCCATTTCCCCATTATACCCCCTTGACCAAGGGCATCTTAGGTCATTTATCTAGGTCTAGGGTTTAGTATAAGATCTCTCTTGTGACATTTTATCAAAAATTAATGAAGAAATATATTGTGAAATTGCCAAGGGCACCCCCCTCTCTCTCTTGTTCTTCTTGTTCTTCCTCTTCCTCTTCCTTGCAGCAGCAAGATCTGGGTGTGAAGCCCTTCTTTGGGAGTGATTCCCAAGTCTATTTCTTCCTCTGGGTACCAGGTTCGATCACCGCCGCCGCCGCTGCCTCCATTCGTGCCGCCATCAAGCCCCCACAGCCATCTTTCCGAGCTGCGACCTACAGATTTGAAGGTTGAAGAAAAGGCTATAACTCCAAATCCGACCGTTAGATGAAGCTAAGCTTTTGAGGGTTGGTTCCCCAATTCACCTTTACTTCTACTTTAAATTTCATGTAGATTAGAGTCCATTTGAGTCCCTTCCCAGTCATATGTTTCCCGCTCTCGCAATCTGCCAGTTTATAGATATGCGAGATAGTCATCTGATGTTCGATTTTTCTCACCCCACAAACCTAGTCATAAAAATCCCAAAATATTTTTCTGTCATCCTCACGTCCACCCCTCTCCACCATAAAAATCCCAAGTCCTAAACCCACCATTTCCCTTTCGGTCAAACCACAAAATTAGGCCAAACCCGATCTGCCCTATCAGTCCTGTCTTCCAAACCAGAAGCAGTTGATGTGTTGTAGAAATTTTCATTTTCAATCCAATTGTTGGACGGGGCTGAATTTCCAATATGTCCAAGCCTTCTGAGTGCTCTTCGCAACGGCACTAATTTCTCCCCGATCCGACACAAGATCTGGTCGTGGCGGCCGTTTTCGTGGGAGCGCGTAGTTCTGCCCCGAACCAGGCCAACAAGGAGGGTGACCGTAGAAATCCCCAATAAAATATGCCGGAGAAGTTTCAACAACGGCCCCTCCCAGGAGTCGACCAGGGATGCTCTGCCATCGTCCCATTGAACCACCGCCTTAAAAGCTCTCCGGAGGTCGACCTCCCTGTGGACGTCCTTGTTTGCTGTCCTATCGGCCAGCAATTTGCAGAACCGGAGCTGATGCCCGGAACCCACCGCCTTGCTATCCGCCAACCCAAGTTCGGTGCTCCCGGCGTTATTGTGTAGCCCTTTACCTCCCTACGTGGAGTGGGTAATAAAAATCACTGCTATAATTTAATTTTACCATTGTACCGAGAGTTACATAACTTGGCCAGGACGTCTTGCCCACGCCCCGAGCGTGGAGGTCCATTCGCCTCTCTACTTGTCTTATTTGCTTAGCTAGTATAAGTTCTAGATGCCACTGGATGTGACTAGTTTACTTCCTAGCTAGTTAAAATTTAGTTACCGCTGTGAGTTGTGAGTGCGAGACCCGTCCCGTGACTCATTCTGAGCACGAGAGTGAGCTGAACACCCGAGAATCAATGTCGGTTTCTCAACCGTGCAGATCGACATGTTTCCCTCGCTGGGGACGATCGTGAGCAAGTACTTCTTATTTAGGGCACGCTTGCCTCTTTGAGAACCACGTTAGTGATGTGTCCCCTGTGTTGGGTTCGGTGCTAGTATTCAGAGGGGGGGGTGAATGAATATGGCCTATAAAAATTTCACCCAATTGACATATTAGGCTCACTAACTATTTAGAAAGCTAACTAGACAGATTTATCAAATCTGGAAGACTAATTAGCAGATGCGAAATAAAACAAACAGATAGTGAGCATTCTAACAAGATAATTAGACAAACTATAGCTCAATTAGAATTTCGCTCACTCAACAGATTAAACACTTAGAACAAAATCTGATCAAGTCATCTAATGAACCTGTGATCAACCACTTGGAGCGCCCCTATGCAAACATCTAGCGGAAGCAAACCATAAGCAATCAAACCACAATGCAAGAGGGGTTTTTAGGTGGTTCGGTCCTCCAGACCTACATCCACCCCACACTCAACCCGAGTGTGGCTTCACTAACAGCTGGGCAACACAGCTTGCCAACAACCGCTGGGCAACACAGCTTGCCGTCCGAGGAATCCTCCTCGCCCCGCTGAGCAACACAGCTTGCTGTCCAGTGGACTCCTCCACTGCAAACCGCTGGGCAATACAGCTTAGCCGTCCAGAGGCAGCACCTCTGCAATCCGCTGACTAACAGCTTGACAAAGGAAGTTCAAAAGAAAACAAAAGATGGGAGTAAACAGCATCGAAAAGCTGTAAGCACTAAGCACAGAATATGGCTCTTAAAGAGCTAACTGGAGTGGATCTGATCCAACTTCCAGCAAGAACAGATCTCCCTCGATCTCACTCTCTTTCTTCACTCTCTATCTTCTCAACTCCTTCACGTCTGCTTCTCTCCTCTTTTCTTTCTCTTCACACTCTGCTCGAGCTCTCTATCTCTCACTTTTTCTCTTCTGCTTCTTCTCTCTTTCTTTTCTTCTTCTTCTGCTGGATCGTGGAAGCTCTCTCTCCTTCTGATTCTTCTCTCAGCTTCTGCTCCCTGGCTTCGATCATGATCAGCCTCCATCTGAAGATGAAGGCTCCATTATATACCAGCGGCAGCAGCAGCAGCAGGGCGTGTGTGGCTTCCACAGTTCCCGCCCTAAGAATTCGGACCACGTGGCAGCATCCAGCAGGCTGTCAATACACGTGTCCTCATCTGGGCATTCTCCTTATCCTTGGATCACGTGCCCAACACCAGTACGCTCAGCAACTGGAGTTAGATGGCGTCAACTCACTTGCTCCAAGGAGTTGACGCAGCCATCAGAGATCTTCAACCTTTTTAACTGCTGCGTCTACTCCTTCAGCCTGCTGCGTTGACGCATTGAAGATAGCCAGAGATAAGTTGCCCCTTTCTTGAAATGCTGCGTCGACGCTGCCAGTTGGTGGCGTTGAGGCACGAACATGTACATTTGTATACTGGCGTCTCTTTAGCTGTTGCGTCGACGCTGCTTGATCAATGCGTTGACGCACCAGAGTAATCCACCAGCTTCTTTCTTGATTGTTTGAACTACTGCGTCCATGCCACTTGATCAAGGCGTTGACGCATTGGTGTGTTCCAGCAGCTGAAATTGGATGTCTTTAGCCCTCTTGCGTTAAGGGGTTCATTAGCCTCTTCAGTCCCTATCAGACAGATGAAACGAAGTCATTAGTTCCAAGTCTATGCTTTGCATTGTATAGACTTTGCTGTGAAGGCGAAAGCAATGTAAAGTATGCACAACGCAGTGTATAGACTTAATGAATACAAAGGCTTCATAAGCCTCAGATGAAGGCAGGCGCTGTGTAGACTTTGAACCAGTGTACAGACTTGTAAGTAAGAGCCAATAAATAGACTTGAAACGCTTAAGGCGTTGTACAGACTTGTTGAGGCTCAAGCAGTGTACAGACTTCGAAGATCCACTGTGGATGTACAGACTTGATCATCCAGCAATGTATAGGCTTTCAATGTGAAGACTTGAATATGTGAAAGCTACAGTGAATGAGTGTACACACTTGACCAGATCAAGGGCAATTCGGATGTACAGACTCTGAGGTTCAAAGTCAACGGCTGTACAGACTTAGAATATTAAGACTGATGTACAGACTTCATGCGTTGACGCTGTACACTTGAGAATGCTCACAGCGTTGACGCTGCATGAGACGTAGGCTGTACAGACTTAGCATATGAAGACTGATGCATGAACAGTAATGCTTAGACTTGCATGAGACGCTCGGATGTACAGACATGGAGACTTAGCCTATGCATAAGACGCTAAGTGAGACGGTCTAATGTATGGACTTAGTCTTCACAGCGAATGCAGGCAGTGTACACGCTTGTGTCCACTTGAGACGCTGAAGGAGACGGTCCAATGTATGGACTTCAACTCAAGCGACCAAAGCAACAATGCAATGTGCAGACTTCGCCTGAGACAATGCATGAGACGGACGATGTATAGACTTCAACAACAATGCATGACTGTATAGACTTGTGTTCTCAATGAAACACAAACACAACATAATGTATAGACTATGTTGATTGTCTAGACTTGTGAGATGCATAGACCACACAGAGGCTGTATAGACTTGGAAACCAATGCACACGGCTGACAGACATGAAGTGAACTTGAATGAACATGATGTATAGACTTTGGACTCCAAGGGCGATGTATGGACTTTCATATGAAAGGCTGTATAGACTTTGAAGTTTGGGGGCGTCGACGCATGATGCATGAGACACACTTGCTGCGTTGACGCTGCATGACTTGTGAAATGCATAGAACATACAGAGGCTGCAATGCACTGATCTTAATACAAGCACAAAACCCTTTATGCACTCTCATGCATTCTCCACAGAATATATCAGTTATATGCATTCAGATTGTTATGATTCAATGATTCAATGTCAAGCTATTAGCAAAACAAAATGGCGACTCATTCGTGTTGCTATCATTAAAACACCACATTCATCAAAGCACAAGGGGCACAACAATCTCCCCCTTTTTGATGATGGCAACATAATGAGTCACACTGACTCGTCAAACTATTCTCTCCCTTTGACATAATCAAAAAGAAAGGGAATGGTTTGAGAGACACAATGCAACACACAAAGACACTTATGACAATGAAACATCACTCCCCCTATCAGCATGCAAGATTAACTACTCTCCCCTAGATGCAAAGAAACCATAACTCCCCCTGAAGCACAGGAATGGATTCAGGTTATCCAGTAAATCAATCTGAATTCTGCCTTTATAAAGAATCTGAATTCTGGTGAAAAGACCACATAATCAGAACTTATTACAGAACAAGATGGAAGATTCCAACAGTGTGGAGAGTAAAGTGATTGGTGATAGAAGGGCAATAATAGACAACAATCATCACAAGACATCTCAATGAATAATCAGACTGAATCTGATCAGGCTATCTGGAAAATCTGATCATGAGGGATTTTAATGCATACATCACTTCAATAAGTCTTAGAAGATGTAGACTCTTCTATCATAAAGGGTTATGAAGTGGCAACTTAACCAATCTGATTTAATTTTGATGTATACCAAATTCGTCAAGTTAAACTCAATACTCATATCTGAATCCAAGTTTTAATAAAGGTGAACCAAATATTCAGATAACACCCAAAATCAATCATCTTTTATCTTACACATATGATCTCAATAGCACCTTTGAAAGATACACAGATTAGTACAGAAGTTAAACACTTTTCAAGAACATGAGTTGACAGATTTTTCAAGATAATTTCATTTGAAGCACATTATATTTTTCTTGAGCAATTTAAGTTGATCAACACCTTTTTACATGAGGCACAACAAGTCTTAGTTGAAGTGACCCAGTTACTCAGTGTGATAACTGTCATTGCCTCTCACTTTGAGAGCAGAGTTAGCAATATGAGTGTCTTTTTACATGAGAAGACACCTTTATCAGAGGCCAGACTCCCCAGCTACTCAACACAGATAAGCTATTGCTCCGTCAGGTTTTGTTTCACTAAATTTTTATCAGAGATAACTATGGCACCTCATGACATGAGTTGCTTTATTTCATTGATAAAGAACTCAGTTTCTCAGAGACCGAGTCATTGCTCTGAATTCACAATTTCTTCATTTAGTCAACATTTTCAAATTAATGTTTAACAACAGTACACACTATATGCATCTTAGCCAAAGAAGCCCTGAATTCAAATTTTTAGATATCTGATGAGAGAGTCTAAGGTTTACATGAAACATGTGGTTAAAGTTTATTAAACCTTATCATTCAGATATTTTAATTCATTTAACTACAAATCTGAGAATACATTAATCTTATATCAGTCTGATTCAGTGATAATTCTTAAACCTATATGATAGAAATTTCTACAATGTTCTCAGACTGAATTGCATGACATGCAGCTTAAGTTCCTCAGATCAGAAAAATAAGTTTAGCTGACCAACAAATCAATAGTAGAGCCAATTCAGTCACACCAGCTGAGAGGTATATGAAGGAAAAGTACTAGCTGGTGAAAGAATCAATCAGCAAGAGAGAATAAAAGTTTAAAGCCAATAGCAGAGTTGAATTTCAGTCAGACAAAAGGAGACACTCCTTCTTCAACAGATTGAGGATTAGTAGCCAAATTCTCAGATTCAAGAAGGTATGAATTCAAAATAGTCAATTGATGATTTGAAAGAGTGTAGAGTGAGAATTTTAAATAGTGTCAACAATGTGATAATGCTCCCCCTTGTCTATATGCAGTGACTCACATAAGACTCAACAAGCTCCCCCTGAATTGATGCAATTTATGCAAGATGATTATTCAAATGTCAGAGCATTCTTTATTCAGAGAGCATCATGCTAGAGCAATCAACTCTTCAAGATAATTCAATTTTACACAGACAGATTATTATGATATGCATTGATCAAAAACAATTGGACTCCCCCTGACTATATGCATAAAATGTATTGAAATCACATCACATGATATCAAATTTAGCATTCAGATATGATTCATGCAAGTTAGACAGAAGGGAATTACTATAAGCATGATTGTTCAATTCATGTTTCAGAAAACTTCAGTTTAGCACCAACAGATCAACATTGTATGCAATACACTGCTCTATATGACTTGACCCATGGTACTGGGCGGAGGACTTGGTCCAAGGACCACCTCACACATGGCAGTAGCATCCAGACATACTCCATCTGCCCTTCAGCACTGTTCCATCTAATATACCATGATGGTCATGCAAATCAGTGCAATACGACATACAGGGAGTTTGACATATCATGCATCATGACATAGATATGTAATGCATTCAGAGGTAAACTACAATTATTTCCATGTGCATTTCAGATTTTCAATTAGATTCAGTTAGATGATGCACAAAAGAATTAATCATGATATGCAGGCATTTAGAGCACACAAATTTAGAAGACAGAATTTTAGCAGAGTTTTCAGAACTAACCTGAAATGTAGTCATGGGGTTTTCATTCTTGAGTGCCTTGGTTGATTAACCCCCTTTATTCATTTCCAAGGCACACCTGCAACAACTGGATTATTTTGATCCTGCAGGAACCCAAGCTGCCTTGGGTCCTGTATGAGTCCTAACAGGTGTTCTAAACAATCTTTTAGCAACATGATCATCATATTCCATCACTTTACACTCAACCATTGAATGTCCAGTTTTTCCACAATAATAACATGAAGCCAGAGAATTTTTATTTTTATTCTTCATGTTAGCAGAAACATGATGCCCATGTGCATGCATATGAGTATGAAAATTATGTGTATGAGCATGAGTATTTCTTTTATTGACTTGAAAATTTTTCTTTCCATGCTCAGCCAGCCGACAGTTGGCAGCTTTGTGGCCTAGCTTACCACATTCAAAACATGCAAAGTTTTTCTTTTTATCTCTCAAGTTATTTCTAACAGAATTATAGAAAGCAGGGAATTTGACAGATTTAGAGTTTAATCTATTTCCCTGAGCATGCCAGCAATCTTTGACTGCATGCCCATGCTTACCACATTCAAAGCATTTAAGATGCTTTCTTCTTGATTCATTTTTACCCCAATGATTTCCTGACCAGCACTCATTAGCCTTATGCCCAGGCTTGTTGCAAGTGAAACAAATGATATGCTGATTGAATTTGAGTTTGTTTCTTTTGTACTCATGATGATTTGGGGTGTATCTGGCATGCATTCTGTCATCAGATTTCAAAGCATAGCACTCATTCATTAAATGACCATACCTACCACAATAATAGCATGAAGCATCAGATTTCCTAGGGGCATGGTTTCTATCAGATGAATTCACAGATGCATGTGAATGAGTACAAGAAGCATGAGCATTTTGCATTGACCCATCAGATTCAGCAGAGCTAACAAATTTCAGAGTATAACCAGAATTATTCTTTGCCCTTTTTGTTTGACTCTTTCTTGTCAATTTCTGATTATCCTCAACAGGTTTTGTTTGTTTTTCAATTTTCTGAGCTTTAAACTGAAAGACAGATTTTGAAGGTGACTTCTGATTTTCATTTTGTTTTGGGGATTGCTTTGAAGTACTAGCTACATCAGTGCTTTGAACAAAAGTTGTATATAGCTGGTTTTTAGTGATTTTCTTAACATCAGAACAGCAATTTGTTCCCCCTTCAGAGTTATCATCCTTCCTCTTCCCAACAGTTTTCATTTTTCTTTTAATCTTGGCAGACTCAATAGCTGAATTTTCAGATTATGAATTCTATCTTCCAAGCTAGCAATGTGAAGTTCATAACTGGCTATTTCCTGTTCACTGCAATTAACACATTCGCTTAGAACTTGGTTTGCAGTTTTATACTTCTCAATTTCTTGTTCTAGACTGTTCAAGATTTCTGAATTTCCATCATAGACAGCTTTTCCTTTTTCTATAGTGAGAAGTCTTTCAGACAAGCCAGTGTTCAACCACTTTAGTTTTTCAACTTCAGCTTTTAATTCAGTGTTTTCTTCCTCAAGATTTTTATCCTGAATTTCATTATTAGCACATCTCTCTCTTCCAGACATGTGCTCCAATTTTTCAATCAGTTCATCTTCTCTTTCTTCTGCTTTAATTTTCTCAGCGAGCAGATTTTTGTGATCATCTTTAAGTGAGGCAATTTGTTTATTTAGCCATTCATTCTCACTAAAGAGATCTTCATTACGTTCTCTTAAAGCTGAGCATGTTTTACAATTTGATTTAGCAGAAGAGGACTGTGAAACCTCATTGATTTCATTCATTCTGACCATAAGAGTTTTATTCTTCTTTTGAAGATCTTCATTCTCCAATTTCATTTTGTCCAATTCAGAATTAACTTAGTGAGTTCCTGCATGCCTTTTAGATACTCCTTTTTCTTATCATTCAACTGATTCTCTATTTCTGACATTTTATCCAACCATGTTTGTTTTTCAAATTTTAGAGAATCATTTTGTTTCTTAAGATTCTGAACATCTAGCATGCAAGCATCATAAGACTTTTTCGTATTTGGACAGTTTTCACATGAATCTTTCAGATTTATTCTATCACATTTCTTTTTCAATTTTTTATTTTCAGATTTCAATTTCTTGGAAACTTCTAACAAGTTTTCATACATCTCTATCAATTCATCGAAAGAGTATCCTTCTGATTCAGAACTTACCTCGGATGAAGTTTCATCATCAGCATTTCTATGATCAGCCATTAAGCACTTGCTGTGATTCCTGATTAGCTTCAGTTTATCCAAAATGTCTTTGGCAGACCTGCAAGATGAAATGCATTCAATTAGAGATCTGTCAATTGATTCTTTTAATAAAACTACAGCTCTATTATTGACAGAGTCTTTCAGCTTGTCCTTCTTGGTCCATTTAGATTTATCCTTCGACAGTTTGTATGGGCCGTGAGTCATTACCTTCCACAGTTTTGGATCAGTAGACTTTACATACCGATGGAGGTTTTCGAACCAAGAGTCAAAGTTATCAACTCTGAATATCGGAGGATTAGCCATCGAATCAGATAACAACCAAATTCAAAGCACAAAACACTAGACAATAAAACCTGATAAGCAAG
Source organism: Amorphophallus konjac (assembly GCA_022559845.1). NCBI lineage: Eukaryota > Viridiplantae > Streptophyta > Magnoliopsida > Alismatales > Araceae > Amorphophallus > Amorphophallus konjac. The sequence continues at coordinate 258,424,201 of CM040127.1, forward strand.
ACATGACACTAACTCAGTGAAGCTAAATACAGAACACAAGAGGCACACTTATGAAATGCACCAGACAGAAATGCACTAAGACAGTAAATCAAGACGATTCCAAATGACCCACTCTGAAATGCACCAACAATTAGCAGGATCCTATGCAGATTGTTAGATCTATTCAGTCAGAGACCCGCTCTGATACCAATTGTTGGGTTCGGTGCTAGTATTCAGAGGGGGGTGAATGAATATGGCCTATAAAAATTTCACCCAATTGACATATTAGGCTCACTAACTATTTAGAAAGCTAACTAGACAGATTTATCAAATCTGGAAGACTAATTAGTAGATGTGAAATAAAACAAACAGATAGTGAGCATTCTAACAAGACAAGTTAGACAAACTATAGCTCAATTAGAATTTCGCTCACTCAACAGATTAAACACTTAGAACAAAATCTGATCAAGTCATATAATGAACCTGTGATCAACCACTTGGAGCGCCCCTATGCAAACATCTAGCGGAAGCAAACCATAAGCAATCAAACCACAATGCAAGAGGGGTTTTTAGGTGGTTCGGTCCTCTAGACCTACATCCACCCCACACTCAACCCGAGTGTGGCTTCACTAACAGCTGGGCAACACAGCTTGCCAACAACCGCTGGGCAACACAGCTTGCCGTCTGAGGAATCCTCCTCGCCCCGCTGAGCAACACAGCTTGCTGTCCAGTGGACTCCTCCACTGCAAACCGCTGGGCAATACAGCTTAGCCGTCCAGAGGCAGCACCTCTGCAATTCGCTGACTAACAGCTTGACAAAGGAAATTCAAAAGAAAACAAAAGACAGGAGTAAACAGCATCGGAAAGCTGTAAGCACTAAGCACAGAATATGGCTCTTAAAGAGCTGACTGGAGTGGATCTGATCCAACTTCCAGCAAGAACAGATCTCCCTCGATCTCACTCTCTTTCTTCACTCTCTCTCTTCTCAACTCCTTCACGTCTGCTTCTCTCCTCTTTTCTTTCTCTTCACACTCTGCTCGAGCTCTCTATCTCTCACTTTTTCTCTTCTGCTTCTTCTCTCTTTCTTTTCTTCTTCTTCTGCTGGATCGTGGAAGCTCTCTCTCCTTCTAATTCTTCTCTCAGCTTCTGCTCCCTGGCTTCGATCACGATCAGCCTCCATCTGAAGACGAAGGCTCCATTATATACCACCACCACCAGCAGCAGCAGCAGCAGGGCGTGTGTGGCTTCCACAGTTCTCGCCCTAAGAATTCGGACCACGTGGCAGCATCCAGCAGGCTGTCAATACACGTGTCCTCATCTGGGCATTCTCCTTATCCTTGGATCACGTGCCCAGCACCAGTACGCTCAGCAACTGGAGTTAGATGGCGTGAACTCACTTGCTCCAAGGAGTTGACGCAGCCATCAGAGATCTTCAACCTTTTTAACTGCTGCGTCGACTCCATCAGCCTGCTGCGTTGACGCATTGAAGACAGCCAGAGATAAGTTGCCCCTTTCTTGAAATGCTGCGTCGACGCTGCCAGTTGGTGGCGTTGACGCACGAACATGTACATTTGTATACTGGCGTCTCTTTAGCTGTTGCGTCGACGCTGGTTGATCAATGCGTTGACGCACCAGAGTAATCCACCAGCTTCTTTCTTGATTCCTTGAACTACTGCGTCCACGCCACTTGATCAAGGCATTGACGCATTGGTGTGTTCCAGCAGCTGAAATTGGATGTCTTCAGCCCTCTTGCATTAAGGGGTTCATTAGCCTCTTCAGTCCCTGTCAGACAGATGAAACGAAGTCATTAGTTCTAAGTCTATGCTTTGCATTGTATAGACTTTGCTATGAAGGTGAAAGCAATGTAAAGTATGCACAACGCAGTGTATAGACTTAATGAATACAAAGGCTTCATAAGCCTCAGATGAGGGCAGGCGCTGTGTAGACTTTAAACCAGTGTACAAACTTGTAAGTAAGAGCCAATAAATAGACTTGAAACGCTTAAGGCGTTGTACAGACTTGTTGAGGCTCAAGCAGTGTACAGACTTCGAAGATCCACTGTGGATGTACAGACTTGATCATCCAGCAATGTATAGGCTTTCAATGTGAAGACTTGAATATGTGAGTGTACACACTTGACCAGATCAAGGGCAATTCGGATGTACAGACTCTGAGGTTCAAAGCCAACGGCTGTACAGACTTAGAATATTAAGACTGATGTACAGACTTCATGCGTTGACGCTGTACACTTGAGAATGCTCACAGCGTTGATGCTGCATGAGACGTAGGCTGTACAGACTTAGCATATGAAGACTGATGCATGAACAGTAATGCTTAGACTTGCATGAGACGCTCGGATGTATAGACATGGAGACTTAGCCAATGCATAAGACGCTAAGTGAGACAGTCTAATGTATGGACTTAGTCTTCACAGCGAATGCAGGCAGTGTACACGCTTGTGTCCAATTGAGACGCTGAAGGAGACGGTCCAATGTATGGACTTCAACTCAAGCGACCAAAGCAACAATGCAATGTGCAGACTTCGCTTGAGACAATGCATGAGACGGACGATGTATAGACTTCAGCAATAATGCATGACTCTATAGACTTGTGTTCTCAACGAAACACAAACACAACACAATGTATAGACCATGCTGAGTGTCTAGACTTGTGAGATGCATAGACCACACAGAGGCTGTATAGACTTGGAAACCAATGCACACGGCTGACAGACATGAAGTGAACTTGAATGAACATGATGTATAGACTTTGGACTCCAAGGGCGATGTATGGACTTTCATATGAAAGGCTGTACAAACTTTGAAGTCTGGGGGCGTCGACGCAAGATGCATGTGACACACTTGCTGCGTTGATGCTGCATGACTTGCGAAATGCATAGAACATACAGAGGCTGCAATGCACCGATCTTAATACAAGCACAAAACCCTTTATGCACTCTCATGCATTCTCCGCAGAATATATCAGTTATATGCATTCAGATTGTTATGATTCAATGATTCAATGTCAAGCTATTAGCAAAACAAAATGGTGACTCATTCGTGTTGCTATCATTAAAACACCACATTCATCAAAGCACAAGGGGCACAACACCCTGCGGTTCTGGAGTTTTGATGATGACAGATATTATGCCTCATTATGTTTATAATCCTATTGCATTATGAGAAACTGTCAGAACAGGTTTAAGGATGACTCACAGGTCATGAAGTTAACCCAAGTCAAAGTCAAATCATGACAGGTAAGGTGAATGCTCAGATCAGGTAATGCTTTAAGGATGACTCACAGGTCATGAAGTTAACCCAAGTCAAAGTCAAATCATGACAGGTAAGGTGAATGCTCAGATCAGGTAATGCTTTAATTAGTTCTCATGCATACATTCAGTTCATGTCTGCTATATGCATTCAATTCATTGGTTCATGTTCATTGTGCATTGCCTCACATCAAGTCTAGACATCCTGGTTGCATTCTAAGTCTACACATCCTGCTAGGTCGGTCTTCAAAGTATGTACATTGATCTTCAAGGCATCGAGTCTATACACTGGACTGTGCTTCATGTATTGGCCAAGTCTGTTTAGTTAGTATGGACAGTAGTGGGTCGACCCACCCCTACTGATGCGTCGACCCATCAGAACATTGAGTGTCTGGGTACCAAAGTCTATACACCAGCTTGATTGATTAAGTCTGTACATTGGCATATCATCTTCAACTCTATACATCGGGCACCTTCTAACTGAAGTCTATACACTCGTCTTAATATTCTATGTCTGTACACTGCCCGACCAGTTAAGTCTGCACATTGCCAAAGTCAGTACAGCTCAACTCTATACATCCTTCCAAGCTTCAACTCTACACACTTGATTGTCAAGCTTCATGTCTATACACTAGTTTGTCTAAACTTCAACTCTATACACTGCTACAGGAACCAAGTCCATACACTCATACCTTTTCATATGCTTTCCTGGTCAAGTCTATACAGCGCAAAAGTCTATACATTGCTGCTTTGGCCAACTCTGTACATCCGTTTGCCTGACTCCTGTTTCAAAGTCTACTCATTCATTGTTAAGGCAAGTCTATACATTGGCTCATGGTCTTCAAGTCGATACAGAGTCTTCATCTTCTGAAGTTTGTACAGCCAGTCACTTGACAAAGTCTGTACAGTGTCTCATATTGGCAAAGTCTGTACATCGTCTGGTCTGTGGATGCTTTGTCCTTTTGAAGTCTATACACTAGATTGTTAGCCCTTCGACTCTATACATTCGAGTGTTAACCTTTAAGTCCATACATTGGCCTTTAGACTAGCAAGTCTGTACATCACCTGTTGATTGCAAAGTCTATACAGTGTTTAGAGTTCAAAGTCTGCACATTGGGGGCGTTTCCTACGCTTGGCCAAGTCTATACACTCATATCTTTCCCTACGTTTTCTGGCCAAGCCTATACATCGCTAAGTCTGTATATTACTTCAGCCTATACGTTCAAAGCCTCAAGTCTGTACACCGTTTCGCCTCTTTGGAAAGTCTGTATAGCGTGAAGTCTATACATTGGGAGCTCTGTGAAAGTCTACACACTGGCTTCACATTTTCAATGTCTGTACAGTGGCTTCCCATAGGCAAGTATGTACATCGACTTCACTCAGTTAAGTCTATACATCCACAGTGCACGTTCAAGTCTATACATCCACATGGGCTTACAAGTCTATACGCTGGCCCTAACACTCAAAGTCTGTACACTGGTCTTCATGCATGTTAAACTCCAAGTCTATACAGCCTGCCTCTTCGAATCAGTGTACATACTTATTCATTTGCTGTTTCAAAGTCCATACACTCGTTTCTTAGGCAAAGTCTATACAATCGTCTCTGAGGATCAAAGTCTGTACAATCTATCTGTCTTCATGGGTTCTGTGCTTTTAGTGCGTTGACGCACTTGGCTGACTGCGTAGACGCAATTGTGCGTCTTTCGCTTTCTGTCTTGTTCACTGCGTCGACGCTGGCACTGGATGCGTTGACGTATTGGCCAGTTGCCAAGGGCGTGAGCATTTCACTTGAGGAGCTGAGGCGACGCTGCACGATGAAAGCGTTGACACTTTGGCTGTTGTCCAAGGGTCTTTTGATCAACATCAAGTCTGTACAGCATGAAGTCTGTACATTTGTTCTGTCTTGAACAGAATGCTTAAGTCTATACACCCGATTCCCTTATGCATTTCACAGAAGTCTACACATTCTATCTTGTTATGATAATGCTGATGCCTTATGCATTTCACAGAAGTCTACACATTCTATCTTGTTATGATAATGCATTCATCAGCAAGTCTATACACTGAGAGCGCATGTTACAAGTCTATACACTCTCTCAGTGTACATACTTGATCATTTGCTGTTCTAAAGTATATACATTCGGTTGCTTATCACGCTGCATCTTTTAAGTCTGTACACTGCTGTTTTTACATTAAGTCTATACATTCTGCTGATCGACTGAAGTATCTTTTCATTTAATCTGTAGAGTCTGGGCACGTGACACGAGGCTGGCATCTAGCACGCGATCCAAGATGCTGAGAAGTCACCTCGTGGACTGAAGCTTGGGCGGGAATCGAAAAAAGCACGCCCTAGCACATGCTAAACCTGATATAAATAGAAGCCTCCGTCCATTGAAAAAAGCAGATGAAGAAGAGATAAAATGATCTGAAAGAGAAAGAGTGATCGAAATAGACAGACAGTGCAGCAGAGAGGCTGTGAGCAGAAGAAGAAGAAAGAAGAAAGAAGAGACAGAGAGAGAGCCAGCGAAAGAGAAGAAAAAGAAGAATGAGAAGAAGAGAGAGCTAGAGTGATAGAAGCTTCAACTGATGATCTGTTCCTGCTGGACCGTGGATCAAATCCAGGCCAGCCAGCTCCTGCGAGAGCCACAATCTGATTTCTTATTTCTCCAGCTTTCTGTTGCTACGATTTTTTGCTTTTCTTTTTAAACAGTCACTTGTTGTTCTTCCGATTGCCCTATTGGGGATCGGGTTCCTCCTGTGGACTCAGGAGAAGGGAGATCTTGTGTCTTCGGTTTGCAAGTAGCTGGGTGCTACTTGTGATTGGTTCCCCTCCGGTGTGTGGAGGAAGGGAGTGTTACTCCGGTTTCCCTTTGGGTTGCAGAGGAAGAGAGATCGGTGATCTCTAGTGTTGCTAGTGACAGGTTGTCATTAGCAGGTTCCCTCCGATGTGTGGAGGAAGGGAGAGGTTTCTCCGGTTCTGTTCTAGCTGGTAGCTGGAACAGGTTTCAAGCTCTGTGGGTAGCAGAGCTTGGTTGAGGGATTTGTTTCCCTTGGTTGTTCAAGCTGTGTGGCAGCACCTGTTACAGACTGAGTCTACGGTTTCTTGCTTGTGCTAGTGGAAGCCTCACTCCGGTTGGGAGTGAGGGGTGGATGTAGGTCTGTGGACCGAACCACCTAAAACCTGTTGTTCTGTGGTTTGCTTGTGGTGTGTTCTTCCATATCTTCTATCTATTTCACAGGTTGTTTGAATAGTCTTGTTTCGATCTGCAGTGGCCTTGAGCTTTACATCTTGCTAAGTGAGTTTAGTTTTCATTGTTCTGTTCTTTGGCATTAGACTTCATCTGGTTCCACTAGTATAGTCAGCAACTCATCTGGTCGATCAAATGCTTATTTGAACTCTATTACTTTTACTCTGCAACTGTATCTAGTAGCAGGCGTATTGTTTTTTTAATTTGGGCAATATTCTTGAAGGAGATACATTCACCCCCCCTCTGTATCGATCGCACCGTCCCAACAACTAGTATCAGAGCAGGTTGTCTGCTTAGAAGGTCCAGCGATCTGTAGATTCGATCCTGCTGTCTTGGTGCTTCATTATTCCTGTGGCATCTATCTGATCAGCTTTCATGGGTGGTCCACCGCTTTTCAATGGCTCTAATTTTAATGCGTGGTTTATCAGTCTACGAAATTATGTTGATGCAGTTAATCCTGATCTGTGGAAATTAATTTCACAAGGTCCTTACACATTACCAAAGAAAGTGTCCAAATGGACCAACAGCCACAGATCAAAGGATGGAGAAAATCAGAAAGCCTTTAATCTGATGAAAGCAGCCACTGACAGAGCCTTACACTCTTGTTTTTATGATTGCAGGTCTGCCAAGGACATCCTGGAGGAGCTGAAGCTAGCTCACAGGTTAAATGAAGACAACTGCATGATGGCTAAAGGAAGTATTCCTAGCAGCAGCCAAAATGAAGAAGAAGATGATGAGGAGGAGGTAAACATCTTCGAGAATTTTTCTTTAGATGATTGGGAGAATGCATATGCTGAGCTGTTTGAGTCTCATGAACAATTAAGAAAACGATACAAGAACTTGAAAAAGAAAAGTGATCAGGGTAGTTCAAGTTCACCATGTGAAAATTGTTCAAAGATGAAGCAATCTCATGATGCCTATTTGTCAGATATCCATATGCATAAAAACCAGAATGAAAAATTGATGAATGAACTTAAATGTGTTTGCTCTGAACTAAGTAGACTGAAATCTGAAAATGAATGTCTTAAGAAACAATGTGAAAAACTCCAGGTTCAAACAATATGTTCGGTTAAATCTGCATGCAATGAGTGTCCATTCCTCAAGGAAATAAATGAAAATCTTCACTCAAATTTAGAATGGCATAAGGAGTTTATTGTTTCTCTAAAGGAAGAAAACAAAGATCTGTTAAACAAGATTCTGGAGCTTGAACAGATAGAGGAAGAGTTGAATGATAAAATGAGCTCAATAAAAATTGATAAAGACTCTCTTGAAGAAATTGAAAATCTGAAATCAAAAAATGACAAACTAATTCAAGAGGTTGAAGGATTGAAGCAGTTGAACACTGCTATGTCAGAGAAACTTCTTCTCTTAGAAAAAGGTAAAACTGTTTACATTGAAGAGTCTGAAAAATTGAGAAATATGGAATAAGAAATTGAGGAATGTAAAATTGCAAACAAGGTGCTAAGCGAATGTGTAAATTACAATGAACAAGAGATTGCCAGTTATGAAATACACATCGTTTCTTTGGAAATGAAATTGAAGATTTGAATAATTCTTTGTCAAAATTTGTGGACGGAAAAGATAATCTGGAGAAAATTCTAGGAACTAAGGTAAATTTTCAGAAGGAAGGGTTGGGCTATAATCCCTCAAATAAGAAGAGTTTTCAAAACAAAGTTCAAACTTCCTTTGTTTCCAGCTCAACCTCTCACAGCCCTCAGAACATTCCAGGTTATCAGTCAACTGCTCAAGAGAAAACAACAGAAAAGCATCAACATGTTCCTCTTCCCACTCTGCATGTTTCACCCACACACTCGCATGCATCTAGAAAGAAAATGATCTGTCACTACTGTCACAAATATGGACATTTGATGCATGAGTGTAATTTGATGGAAAAAGATGACCTAGCAGCTGCTCAAAACAATCAGGGTAGAAATCATGTCCTTAGGGAAAAGAAAATTCATTGTTATAACTGTGGAAAAATAGGACATGTTGCTGCACAATGCTGGTTAGGCCCTCATAGAAATACCTTTTCTAATTGTTCTCATTGTGGAAAACATGGCCATACAGTCAAGGACTGTTGGCATGCTCAGGAAGAACTTTCTCTCAGAATATAAAACACCCTGCAAATAGAAATGTTTTTGGAAGAAATAAAATTGTTTTTAAAGAAAAGAGTCTGGCATGCTTTGAATGTGGAAAATTTGGCCACCGAGCTTCGGAATGCTGGTGGGCAGGTAAAGGTAAACCAAAATCTCATGCAAGTAACAGAAATCTTCATGCCAATGCACATAAAATTTATGTTCAGAATAATGCACACAGATTCCATGCTAACAATGTTGTGCATAAAAAGAATTCAATATCTGCTGTTTCCTGTCATTATGGTGGGCAGGTTGGGCACTCCATGAGTGAGTGTAATTTAATGAAGTCTGATGACTTACATGCCCAAAGAATGTGGAAAGCACCTATCAGAGGTGTTACTAACAAAGTAGGACCCAAGAAGTCTTGGATACCTAGAAACACAAAATGAGATCTGTGCTTTGCAGGTATGCCTTGGGATGAGGAATAAAAGGGGGTCAAATAAACCAAGGCATCTAAAGTATGGTAAACCCCAACTCTGCTGATTAAATGTTTGTTCACCTGAATTTTTATTTTAATTGAACATCGTGCTTAATATGTCAATTAAGATCTCATGCATACATGTCCATAACTGCATCTGCCATTTGCAATTTCTTTTTGTCTGATCATGCACTGGTGCATACATGAGATTTAAAGGTTGTCTACATTTGATGCATACATATGACAATTACAGTTGTTTGATATTTGTTAAAATGCACAATCACTGAAAACAAATTGCATTCTGAAAAAATCTGAAAAATTGAATTGAATAAATATGTTGCTTGGATGATGTCTCATGCTCAAAAATGCTCATCTGCACATTTGACATGTACATGCATTCAAAATTGCATATAAATAGCATTCTGTCAGCTTAAGATGCATGTAGGACTGCATATGCATTGGATTGTCATGCATGACTCTTGGTATATAAATAGTGAGATACTAAAGGGCTGATGAATTCTGTCTGGAAGTGCTTGCTGTGTGTGAGGTGGTCTTTAGACCAAGTCCTCCGCCTGGTACCATAGGTCAGAATTGCATACATGTAGGAATGCTAGCTCATGCATACATTTAGGGGGAGCATCATTCATATTCTATCAACTGAACTTCCCATCTTCAGATTGAACTGCTATCTTGCTCAAATCCCTGTGATGAATGTGTAATGCAACACATTTCAGATTCCTGCTTCAACTATTTTTCAGCCACTTTCACTCAACCGATTCATTGGTATCTGTTGAACTGGCTATTCCCAAAAATGTTTCGGCCTTTCCTGAAAACTCAGAAAGTATTCTCTGTACATATCCTGATCATAAATCTGAAAATAAATTAAAGAGGAATCTTCTATTATATAGGATTATGAATGTCTGATTCTTTCAGCCGGTTGATGTTTCATGTATGTCTTGTGTTTGCTTATGAACATATCTTGAAAATATCTGAGTTGGTCTTAATAAACTTTAACCAACATTTTCATGTTGAGTCTTTTAAACTCTTCTGAGTTCTGAAAATTCTGAAATCATGATATTCCTTGATTGATATGTATGAAATTAGTATTGATTTTTAAACATCTGAGAATATGGATTATGTCTAAGGGTAAATCATGTCAGATCAATGACCTTGGTCACTGAGAAATCATGTCCAAAGGACTGTGTCATGAGGTGCCATAGTTAACTCTGCTTAAAAATGATTGATAATCTGGCAGAGCAATAGCATGCACACTGAGAAATACATCTCACTCATCAAAGAAATGATCTGTAGTGTGTCATGAAGTGTAAATGCAATCTCTGTTCCTATGAAGCATGACAGTTAGTCCATCCAAGTGCTTAGGGATACTGGCGTCTAAACAACGTGTATCCTCTAGTTACAAGGGTGTACTAAACTCAAGTGCTCATGAAGAATGTTATGAAAATTGCTGCTAATCTAGTATACCATTTGAAAAATATGTGCAAAAGAAATATTCTATTGGAACCCTTGACAGAAACAAATATTTTTCTTATGTGTTTAACTTCATTACTATTGATTGCATCTCTTAAAGGAATCTTTGAAATTGAGTGAGTAAGAAAGAAGAAGATCAAACAAGACTGTCAATATGAAAACAAGGTTCACTTTTATTAAAACTGATTTCAGATATGAGTACAGGAAACTTATAAACAAGCCTTGCATACATCATATTCTGATCTGACTTGTCAATGAAGATCATTCATAAATCTCTATAATAGAAGAGTCTGAAATACTTGTTTAATCAGATTTATGAAATTGATATCCCATTGAAAACCTTTCACATTCATTCTGAGTACTTACTTTCTCACATTGGACTCCATTATTTCAATCCTGACTGTTGATCTAAGGGGGAGAATTCTTGCATGTCCCTGTGGTTCAATGCTCACTCAGGAGAGTATCTTGTCAGGGGGAGTTTTTGCTTTTGATGACTGTAACTCACTGCATTGCATAATAGCTCCTTCATCAGTCAATGAACATTCCCTTCTTTTTGATGTTGTCAAAGGGGGAGAACTTTTGTAAGTCATTCTTTTTCTCTTTTTTTTGCATCAATCAACACTTGCATCACATGGTGTTTATATTCATGAATTTTGTCATATCTGTGGTGCATGTTATATGGTATTTCATAATCACCATGATGAATCTATTGCAATGACTCATAATATTGCCATCATCAAAAAGGGGGAGATTGATGTGTCCCCTGTGGTTCTGGAGTTTTGATGATGACAGATATTATGCCTCATTATGTTTATAATCATATTGCATTATGAGAAACTGTCAGAACAGGTTTAAGGATGACTCACAGGTCATGAAGTTAACCCAAGTCAAAGTCAAATCATGACAGGTAAGGTGAATGCTCAGATCAGGTAATGCTTTAAGGATGACTCACAGGTCATGAAGTTAACCCAAATCAAAGTCAAATCATGACAGATAAGGTGAATGCTCAGATCAGGTAATGCTTTAATTAGTTCTCCTGCATACATTCAGTTCATGTCTGCTATATGCATTCAATTCATTGGTTCATGTTCATTTTGCATTGCCTCACATCAAGTCTAGACATCCTGGTTGCATTCTAAGTCTACACATCCTGCTAGGTCGGTCTTCAAAGTATGTACATTGATCTTCAAGGCATCGAGTCTATACACTGGACTGTGCTTCATGCATTGGCCAAGTCTGTTTAGTTAGTATGGACAGTAGTGGGTCGACCCACCCCTACTGATGCGTCGACCCATCAGAACATTGAGTGTCTGGGTACCAAAGTCTATACACCAGCTTGATTGATTAAGTCTGTACATTGGCATATCATCTTCAACTCTATACATCGGGCACCTTCTAACTGAAGTCTATACACTGGTCTTAATATTCTATGTCTGTACACTGCCCGACCAGTTAAGTCTGCACATTGCCAAAGTCAGTACAGCTCAACTCTATACATCCTTCCAAGCTTCAACTCTACACACTGGATTGTCAAGCTTCATGTCTATACACTGGTTTGTCTAAACTTCAACTCTATACACTGCTACAGGAACCAAGTCCATACACTCATACCTTTTCCTACGCTTTCCTGGTCAAGTCTATACAGCGCAAAAGTCTATACATTGCTGCTTTGGCCAACTCTGTACATCCGTTTGCCTGACTCCTGTTTCAAAGTCTACTCATTCATTGTTAAGGCAAGTCTATACATTGGCTCATGGTCTTCAAGTCGATACAGAGTCTTCATCTTCTGAAGTTTGTACAGCCAGTCACTTGACAAAGTCTGTACAGTGTCTCATATTGGCAAAGTCTGTACATCGTCTGGTCTGTGGATGCTTTGTCCTTTTGAAGTCTATACACTAGATTGTTAGCCCTTCAACTCTATACATTCGAGTGTTAACCTTTAAGTCCATACATTGGCCTTCAGACTAGCAAGTCTATACATCGCCTGTTGATTGCAAAGTCTGTACAGTGTTCAGAGTTCAAAGTCTGCACATTGGGGGCGTTTCCTACGCTTGGCCAAGTCTATACACTCATATCTTTCCCTACGTTTTCTGGCCAAGCCTATACATCGCTAAGTCTGTACATCACTTCAGCCTATACGTTCAAAGCCTCAAGTCTGTACACCGTTTCGCCTCTTTGGAAAGTCTGTACAGCGTGAAGTCTATACATTGGGAGCTCTGTGAAAGTCTACACACTGGCTTCACGTTTTCAATGTCTGTACAGTGGCTTCCCATAGGCAAGTCTGTACATCGACTTCACTCAGTTAAGTCTATACATCCACAGTGCACGTTCAAGTCTATACATCCACATGGGCTTACAAGTCTATACATTGGCCCTAACACTCAAAGTCTGTACACTGGTCTTCATGCATGTTAAACTCCAAGTCTATACAGCCTGCCTCTTCGACTCAGTGTACATACTTATTCATTTGCTGTTTCAAAGTCCATACACTCGTTTCTTAGGCAAAGTCTATACAATCGTCTCTGAGCATCAAAGTCTGTACAGTCTGTCTGTCTTCATGGGTTCTGTGCTTTTAGTGCGTTGACGCACTTGGCTGACTGCGTAGACGCAATTGTGCGTCTTTCGCTTTCTGTCTTGTTCACTGCGTCGACGCTGACACTGGATGCGTTGACGCATTGGCCAGTTGCCAAGGGCGTGAGCATTTCACTTGAGGAGCTGAGGCGACGCTGCACGATGGAAGCGTTGACGCCTTGGCTGCTGTCCAAGGGTCTTTTGATCAACATCAAGTCTGTACAGCATGAAGTCTGTACATTTGTTCTGTCTTGAACAGAACGCTTAAGTCTATACACCCGATTCCCTCATGCATTTCACAGAAGTCTACACATTCTATCTTGTTATGATAATGCATTCATCAGCAAGTCTATACACTGAGAGCGCATGTTACAAGTCTATACACTCTCTCAGTGTACATACTTGATCATTTGCTGTTCTAAAGTATATACATTCGGTTGCTTATCACGCTGCATCTTTTAAGTCTGTACACTGCTGTTTTTACATTAAGTCTATACATTCTGCTGATCGACTGAAGTATCTTTTCATTTAATCTGCAGAGTCTGGGCACGTGACACGAGGCTGGCATCTGGCACGCGATCCAAGATGCTGAGAAGTCACCACGTGGACTGAAGCTTGGGCGGGAATCGAAAAGAGCACGCCCTAGCACATGCTGAACCTGATATAAATAGAAGCCTCCGTCCATTGAAAAAAGTAGATGAAGAAGAGATAAAATGATCTGAAAGAGAAAGAGTGATCGAAATAGACAGACAGTGCAGCAGAGAGGCTGTGAGCAGAAGAAGAAGAAAGAAGAAGAAGAAAGAAGAAAGAAGAGACAGAGAGAGAGCCTGCGAAAGAGAAGAAAAAGAAGAATGAGAAGAAGAGAGAGCTAGAGTGATAGAAGCTTCAACTGAAGATCTGTTCCTGCTGGACCGTGGATCAAATCCAGGCCAGCCAGCTCCTGCGAGAGCCACAGTCTGATTTCTTATTTCTCCAGCTTTCTGTTGCTGCGGTTTTTTGCTTTTCTTTTTAAACAGTCACTTGTTGTTCTTCCGATTGCCCTGTTGGGGATCGGGTTCCTCCTGTGGACTCAGGAGAAGGGAGATCTTGTGTCTTCGGTTTGCAAGTAGCTGGGTGCTACTTGTGATTGGTTCCCCTCCGGTGTGTGGAGGAAGGGAGTGTTACTCCGGTTTCCCTCTGGGTTGCAGAGGAAGAGAGATCGGTGATCTCTGGTGTTGCTAGTGACAGGTTGTCATTAGCAGGTTCCCTCCGGTGTGTGGAGGAAGGGAGAGGTTTCTCCGGTTCTGTTCTAGCTGGTAGCTGGAACAGGTTTCAAGCTCTGTGGGTAGCAGAGCTTGGTTGAGGGATTTGTTTCCCTTGGTTGTTCAAGCTGTGTGGCAGCACCTGTTGCAGACTGAGTCTGCGGTTTCTAGCTTGTGCTAGTGGAAGCCTCACTCCGGTTGGGAGTGAGGGGTGGACGTAGGTCTGTGGACCGAACCACCTAAAACCTGCTGTTCTGTGGTTTGCCTGTGGTGTGTTCTTCCATATCTTCTATCTATTTCACAGGTTGTTTGAATAGTCTTGTTTCGATCTGCAGTGGCCTTGAGCTTTACATCTTGCTAAGTGAGTTTAGTTTTCATTGTTCTATCCTTTGGCATTAGACTTCATCTGGTTCCACTAGTATAGTCAGCAACTCATCTGGTCGATCAAATGCCTATTTGAACTCTATTTCTTTTACTCTGCAGCTGTATCTAGTAGCAGGCGTATTGTTTTTTTAATTTGGGAAATATTCTTGAAGGAGATACATTCACCCCCCCTCTGTATCGATCGCATCGTCCCAACAGTTAGGTGCCAAACCCGACGTGTCGTTACTGGCCGCGTCGTCTTTGGGTCGCATCGTCACCTAGAGTCCCAGGTTCGCCACAAGTCCGAGTCGAGTCTCATTGTTGTCCCGCATCAATCGATGCATCTCACTTAGTGTCTCGATGCATCAACTTTGTATCCTTTGAAAGCGCTGGCATTTTCTTGGCTGGCTTCATTCTGCGTCAACGCATCTTGCTTAGTACCTCGATGCATCACTCTTGAGTCCTTTGAAAGCCTTGAAGTTGAAGTACTTGTCATTCTGAGTGCGTTGATGCAGTGGCTAACTGCTCTGACTTATCGCTCTGCGCAAGCTGGCTTTTGAGTGTGCCGCATCGATGCAGCGGCTGACTGCATCGACCTTATATGATTCACCTGCTATCTCTCGACAGTGCTGCATCGAGGCAGCGTCCTTCATACTCCATTCTAAAATCACAGTAGCTTCAAGGCAGTCCTCAACAACATCGATTCGTCCAATTAATTTCCATGAGAAACACTTAACATCCTTGCATTTAAACAATATGTAAATTAGTTTAAACTGTTCAATGTAATCATGTGCAATTTTATTCAATCACAGTATAAGATACTCAACTTTTTCTTTGTGGTTGAAATTGATAGAATAACTCATATTGGTTTGACATCAACAAAACACAAAATGCAACAATGACGTCCCACGGGGAACTATACTGCCACTCTTGCCATGCCTTTGAGACTTTGATTCCTTTTGGTTTGCTTGATTTGATAGCCCATGTTGGCTAGATTTTTGAATGAAAGCTCATATTTGAAGGGTCATTAAGATTGCCCCTATTTGAGACATCTCTCGTCAGGGAGTGCCTAAGTTGGTCATCTTACCCCTCTACCTCTTGCCCCTGCACTCGGTTGAGCATAGAAGAGAAAAGGCCTTTGTGCATACCCAAAGTATGGCCAAAGAAGTAATTGTGTTGCATCGGAGGAATCAGCTATAACTTGTCGTGTAGTGTGTGAAAACCATGCTCAAAGGTCACTCTTAACAATCAGGGAAAAAAATTCAGACTCCTATGGATGCACTTTTTATCGCTCATCCTTTTGACATCGTGTTATCGTCTTTTTGTTCTTGGTTTATCTCATTTTGGTTTATTAGTGCATAGGTGTGCCAGTCACAAGGTGACAATTTATTCGAGCTCTAAATCGAGACGGTCTGAAACCACTAGTGCGCACCGTCTGACAAGCCAGACAATGTGGGTATCATGTCGGGACTAGAACCCGTCGTGCCATGAAGGCCCCAGCATTAATTACATCCCCTCGGATAGAATAAAACCTTTGATAAATCGCCAAGAGAAGGGGCCCTATGGCCTGAAATTAGTATTAGTGACATAGATAAAGGATATCTTAAATTGCATAAAAGCACCCCGTATTTGGGGATAGAAACATTCAAATCGTGTTAGTGGCCTTATTGACCATTTCATGTTCGGACGGGAATTCTAGGTTGGAAGCATAAAAAAAATATAAAGATTCTTTGAGCCAATGTATGCCGGGGGCGCGACAAGTTTGATATTTGGTAAAGCAGAATGATGGGGTTAGTACCCAATGAGAATGAGTTAGATTTAGTGGGTTATTGTCCTGGGGAAAAGTCAGGCCATGGCCATGATGGGGGTGGTCCCCGAGGTCCAAGCTCGGCTCGTAGGGACGTCATTGATATTCTCACGTCTAGGGTTTAGAGGAGGTGAGATTTTCGGAATGGACATTGTTAAATTTGTTATTATTTTTTTGTTTGTTAGTCTTTTGTTGATGATGTTGCTACTGTTGTTGTTGTGTTTTGTTTGTTTGTTATTATTATTTTATTTTTGGAGTTGTTGTTTAATTTGGTTTGTTGTTTGTTTGTTTTTTTTTTATTAGAGAGGGAGATGGCCCATTGGGGTCAAGGGCAAGTCGACTTGCCCAGAGAGAAAAAAATGAGCTGGGGGAGGGGGCAAGTCGACTTGCCTTGGGGAGCAAGTCGACTTGCTCCCTAGCTAGAGAAGAAGAGGTGAGCTGGGGGAGGGGGCAAGTCGACTTGCCCTGGGGAGCAAGTCATGCCTCCCTCATTCTGTCTGATTTTTTTTGTTATTTAATCTTGTTTGAATGCATGTGCGCATTCCTTTTTTTAAATTTAACCATGTGTATTATTGTTCATGGTTATCATTATAATTTTCTTTGATTATTATTATTATTATTTGTTATTCTTTTGACTGTTATTTATTTATTCATTTATTGTTATTATTTATTTTTTGTTTGTTTGCTTGTTTATCACTTTTGTTATTGTTGTTGTGTTTTTTTTCTTTTTTCTTTTGTTTTCTTTTCCCTTTTTTGTTTTGAAACAAGGGAGGGGCTGTGATCCGACGGCCCATGGGTGCCGAATCACCACCCCCCTCTCTTTTCTTTTTAAGAGTCGCGGAGGGTGATCCGGCGGAGTGCATTGCCGCTGAATCACTCCCTCCCATCTATATTTTGTTTAAGGATGGACGAGTGATCCGGCGGGGTGCACTACTGTCGGATCACTCCTCTGACCTATATATATATATATATATATATATATATACCCTTTTGTTGTAATTTGAAGACGGCCCAGAGAGGGGTCAAGCCTCAATTCGGTCGACTAGAACTTGGTCTTCGGTCGACCGGAATGGGGCTGCATCGACCCAAAAGGGGATTGCGTCGATGCAGCTCAAGGATCGGTCGACCGAAGGAAAGATCGGTCAACCGAATTACCTCGCTGTGTCGACCCAGCCAGCCGGTTAGGTCGACTCATCCCTCAGCAGGCGAATAGAGCCCTCTTCTTGTTCTCTTAATAGATTTTCTTGTGTTCAGACTGTGCGTTTGGCCAAGTGGATTAGGGGATTGTTAAAACTCCCATCTTTTATTACCCATTACATAACACTCTTTTCTTTCTTTCTTTTCTTTTGTTTAAGTTGTTAGATCTTCTCATTTTCTTATTGACATATGGGCAAAGCATGCATATGTATACATATATATATATATATATATATATATTCTCCATTCAGTGTTTTTGTTTTATCAGGGAGTTCTCGCATTCTTTTTGCTTCATCTTCTTCTCCAACAATCTTTTGACCATTATCATTATATCGTTGTCTTTATGTCATTATTTTCATCATTCTGCTACACATATGCCATCATTTGTTTGATTTATCATTTTCTTGTTGCTTATCATGTGATTAGTTCGAGTTTTCTGACGAGAATCCGGCAGCACCTCCCCCACACCTGAAGTGTTTGGGGGGTACGACAAGGGTGCTCGTCCACAGAGAATCCGAGACGGTCCCGAAATAATAAGGATGCGCACGAGAGCAGTAATATCCGTAGAGGCCTCTTCCAAAGTTCTAGGGAAACTAGCGGTAAAAATCGGAACATTAGTATCCCTCTTGTCGATCAAGGATCATGCTGTGAAAACTCAACAAAACCCTATCGAGACTGGGCTTAATCAAACCGAAGCTGAAATCCGGATGGACAGGATAATAGAAAGATTAGGAAGTAGTCTGGCGGCCAAGCAGTGGGGCAAACTCCCTTGGACCGGCGGCCAAATGAAAGGGGCAGGGGTAGATCAAGCAATCATGCAACACAAAAGGTGATATGGCGGCCATATAACAGAGGGTGATAGGACGGCTAAGCAACACAAAGGGCGATACGACGGCCAGGCAAAAGGTGATATGGAGGCCAAGCAAAGGGTGAAACGGTGGCCATAGCAAATGGAATAAAACCGAAAAAAGAAAGAAAAGGGTGAAACGGTGGCTATGTAGCGTGCCGGATCAGTGGCAGAGTTGATCCAACGCGTGTTCGCCATCGGATCAGTACCCTTGCCCCGAAAGCATTTTCTGAAGAAGAAGGAGGCTTGGAAAGGGTACTCCTTTGCCGATCAGGGCATCCCATAGAAATCAAAAGCTCCGGATGGACGAAGAGAAGAATGCAACAAAGGTTTCAGGCGGTTTTGTAGCCCGAGATCATACTCATTGGCTTGAGTAAACCACGGGGAGCTAGCTGCCATGGCGGGATCGAAGCATCAAACAAGCAGCATGTTATCGGCGGAAAGAAGACATCTATTCAAGGGGACGGGGAGCAAACTATACCAGAAAAGAGAATCGCATAGATATAAGGGATTGCAATAGAATTCATGAATCAGAGCCAAAGCCCAACATTCCATTCCTTCGATAGAAAGGCTTGCATCAGGAACAACCCTGTGGGGGCATAAAAGAAAAAGAAAAAAAGAAAAGGGAATACAAATACCCACCAATGGATGGCTCCCTTTCTCTCCCTGAATCTCTATTCTTTTAGCTCTCTTCTTTCCCTCTTTCCCTTTCTTCAGTATTCACTCAACTTTTCTCCCCCCGTCCAAGCGCTAGAGAGAGTTCTTATGGCCTTCTTCTTCTTCTTTTATACACAGAGCTGCCGTTGGCATTGACGTGTGCATCTTCTCAGTGCCGCAGGGGAGCAGGGGACACGAAGACATGTCAAGGCCTCTCCGTTTCCTGTGTCGTAGGAGGCATAGACCGTGCCGTGCTTGTTACTTTCACACCACAGGTCTACGGGCGAGGCAGCGAGAGCGCTAGAGGTGGCGTGTTCCTTCCCTTCGTGTCACAGGCAGCAGAGGGAGCAGAGGTTGGCAGGTGGAGGGGCTCTACCGGTCGAGAGGGGAAGCTGCCAGATGAGTAGTTGGCTTATCGTCGGATCAGGTTCAAATGGTGCCGTCAGATCCAATTCAAAAAGGGGGGCCGTGGGATCAAGTTCAAAAAGGGCCGCCGGTTCAAGCATAGGTGCCGTCGGATGAGAGGAGAGTGGGGGCCGCACCTGCTCAAGGGGGGGTTTGCCACCGGTTCAAGTGCATGGGGCCCCGCCGGATCAAGTGCTCTGCTCTCTTCAAGTGTGCGTCGACGCACTGAGCAAGTGGCGTCGACACATCCCCCTTTTTATTCTTTTATTTTTATTCTTTTTTCTTCTTTGCCCATTCCTGAAAAATAAAAAAAAGGTAAAAAATGGGTTAGCATCAGAGAAAGGGAACGGGTATTAATGTGCGTCTATTCGGGGAAGCGTAAATTCTTTTAGTGTCGATTTTAACGTGCTTGGAGAGGCGTGAATTCTTTTTAGCATTAATTTTAGCATGCCTGGGGAGGCGTGAATTATTCTTAGTGTTAATTTTATCATTGTTTTTAGCATGCCTGGAGAGGCGTGAATTATTTTTTTAAGTGTTGATTTTAGCATGCTCAGAGAGGCGAGAATTCTTTTAGCATTGGTTTTAACGTTGATTTCAGCACGCTCGGAGAGGCGAGAATTCTTCTAGCATTGGTTTTAGCATTGATTTTAGCATGCCCGAAGAGGCAACAATTCTTTTAACGTTAATTTTAGCGTCTCAACAAATGCCCCCCACCCGCAGGTATCGCGAATGAGGGACGAGTGAGCGAGGCTTGCAGGTGTGGCCCGTTTGAAAGCGTTATGTGTTCTTCATCATTTCATCGTTATCATTTTTCATCATTATCATTTTTTGTCATTATCATTTTTCATCATTATCAACTTTTTATTCCAATTCATCATTATTTTATTTTGTTTTATATCTAAGCACACAGGCATCTCTTGACAACAAGCATAAAAATAGATATATAAGATAACTCCCCTCTAATGGGGATAGGATAAGAACATCGCCCATGATTCACAGATAGAGTGCGGCTCATGAAGCACAACTAAAAGAGATGTGCATTCGCAAAGAGGACACCGCATAGCCTATGTGCATAGTTAAAATCATAATTTACACCCAAGATAATTTCTTCGTGGTGCGAGAGTGCAGGTATGTGCGTAGCGAACCCTAAACATAAGGACATGCAGCCATTCTAAGCAACACTAGAGGATTGCTATAGCGCCTGCACATACATTTTAGGCTTTCGACTTTTGGTAGCTTCACACAGCCCCTTTGTTTATTCCTGATTTCGCCGTTCGACACGAGTTTCCTCATGTGTCTCAATGGGGATTCCTAGCTACTTAGATTCGTCCTTATTACAATTTCAGTGTGGGATTTGCTTCAACATTTTTCCGTGATCTCCTCATGTGTCTCAATAGAGATTTTCGGCTACTTGGATTCACATTTCACTTCTTCATCATTTTTTGATAAGGGCAAGTAACTTTTTCCTCACGATTACCATTTATGTGAGTGTAAGAATTTGAGCGTCCATAGAATGTTAGGAAGAAATTATGGGATCCTTATGGTTAGAAATCATTGATCACATTGTGTGCAAAGTGTGGGAGCTTGTCTCGAATGTATTTTGTGGGTCACACTAGCAACATAGCTATGACTCTTCCCCTCAACGTATACACTTACCACAATTGGCTTTTCTCCCTTAGGATATGGCATGGCGCACACATGTCCAGAATCGGGCAGCATTATTTAGCAGAGGGTATGGCCTCAGAAAATGCGGAGTAATCACATATAGTATAGGTAAGCATGCAAGTAGAGGGAGCATACATTCAAAATCAAAATCATGCGAGAGATTTTTTTTCTTAATTTTTTTTCTTATTATTTTTCTTTTTTATTTTGAGGGGCTCTGTTGCATCCCCTAGTTCGTGTTTGGTTTCAATGATATCAAAACGATTGTGTTTGTGTGTGTATGTGTTTCATTGAGCAACATGTTTTATATCTTGATTTGATGAGTTAAAAAATAGAGTCAATGTTCACTCTTGAAAGTCATGTGAACCCTTGGTGTTTAAGGAACTAATGTTATATTTATGTTGGTTTATAGGAACACAAATTCATGGCTCATACTTAGAATCTAAAGGAGTCCATCAATGAAGCCCTTCTTCTAAAAGGGAGTTAACTCTGTTCACATTTGAAAGTCATATGAATGATTTGTATTTAAGGATCTCATGCTTTGAATATTTTAATTTGCAGGATAAAAATCCATGATTCGTGTTTGGAACTCAAAGGAGTGCATCAATGAAGATCTTATTGAAAAAGGGAGTTGACTCACTCATTGCATTACGTTGACTCTTCTATATTTCATGCATTTCATCAAATAGCTTTTCAAAGTCTTGGTTGGGTATTTTCATGCGTTTTAATCATAAGATTTTTGGGCTTGAAATATTCATACAAGACTTCATGCGAGTTGGTTCTATATTGCTCATGCATTGCATGAATGATTGGTCTTGTGTACTATGCACTAAAAGCTTGAGTTAATGACTTACTGTGTGAAAGAATTGCATGAAGATGGCTTTTCTGAAGATGACTTCATTTGAGTCTCAATCAAGGAGATTGTGTTCACTGAACACACCTTTCTATTTGAATGATAGTGACATATCATTCATAGAGTTATTGTGATTTCAATGTGTGCATGAATTTGTGAAACATGCTTGAAAGAAGTACATGCCCTGTACTCAATGAGAATTCATGAGAAAATGTGTTTGCATGATTGGATATTTACTGATGTGTGAGATGCATGTGAAGACAATGCTCCTCATGAAAATAATGTTTCATGAATGCTAGCTTTTATCAACAAGAATGCTATTTGAATGATTGAGCTCTCATATCATTGTATATGCCTTGGATGCAATGGAAGGTTAAAAGTTCCCCAAATGCCAAAGCTTGTAACTTATGTCTTTATGGAAACATTTATTTATGCAATGAGCATTTGGATGGTTGACAAGTTATGGAGGTTTTTTTAGAAGAATCTAGTTTATGAGCTCTTAAATTTCATACCTATGGTAACTTGATACTCTTGTGATTTTGTAGGTCCAAGGATGGTTTTCATACCCTACCATATCAAGTGGATCATGGTAATATCTAACCACCTTGTGTGTTTGAATTGGAGGATATTGTGGTTGAGCTCCAATGTCATTATAGTTGGTTGTTTGAGAGAGAGTCATGTTCATCATATCAAAATCTTGTTATTTGGTGGAATACATTTTTGGTGATTGATAAGAGAAGCCAAATACAGATTTGAATGTGTTTATGATGTATTTTATTGTGAACATGTTCAAAGAGTTATTGGTTGATGCAAGGAATTTGATTCTCAACTAATCTCTTGTTTCATCATGTGTTTCGGGTTAAAAAATCATGGTTAATCATCATGGGATTATGGTAATATTTAATCATTTATTCACCCTTGAATTTTTGGAGGTTTGAAGTGTTTTTGTAACCCTCTCTGGCAGGGGTCGACCCTTACAGTTTCTGGTAGAACAGAAGCTATTTTTTGTTGTCTGCCTGTAGGGGTCGACCCATGTGAGTTGGTTTTTTATTTTCGGTTCGCCAACCCTCTGGTTGCCTGAGGGTCGACCCCAAGGGTCGACCCTTCTGGAACGGGAGTTCCGTAAACCCCTAAAACTCATTGTAAACCCTATCAAACTTTACCAAACTACCCCCCAATGGTTTCTAATGTTATTAGGGTGTTTTTAACATGTATTGGGAGGGTTTATGAGTCTTTTCCCCACCCCTTGAGTTGCATATATAAGAGCTACGATTTTGTGAGAAAAAAAACCCAATGCTCATTCGTTCATTCTTGTAGGTGAAGAAAAAGGGAAAAACGTGGTGCTGCTCTTGCAAGGTGGTTTTCATCTACTTCCATAGAGATCTGGAGCTCGTGGTAGAAGAAGAAAAGAAGCATCTCGAAGAGAGGAACGCGTGGACGCCGCAATCGCCATCATCTGACATCAAACTAAGAAGAGCCGGAGATTCAATTGAAGGGGGTGCCTTGTGCTTGTTGAATCTTTCTTGTTTTAGTCTTTAGCATATGTTTTGGGCTTAGAGCATTCATTTGTTAGCTTGTTACAAACCTATAAACGATTTTCTGTGTGTGGGTTCGAAGAACGGTTTCTTTGAGTGGTTTGAGTTGACACTTGTGCGTCGTTTGGTGCGGAGCATATCCGCGTGTGTGTTGGGGTTTTTGCCTCGTGTGTGTAGGGAGAAATCCCCGTGTGTGTGTGCTACCGTGTTTGTGTTGGGGTTTTTATCCCGTGTGTGTGGGGAGAAATCCCCGTGTTTGCTGCATTTGCTGCGTGTGGAGAAAGCCTTACCGGTTTGGTAAGGGGTGGACGTAGGGAGTCCGTCGTGGTCCCGAACCACCTTAAAAATCCTCGTCTCCTGTGGTTTGAATTATGTGATTGTATGGTTAGCTTGTTATACTTATTTGTGTGATCATATGTGAATGGAGAGAGTGAGAGAATCTAGTTAACTTGTGTAGCATTAAATTCCTCTATCTTATCAATCTTGTTAATTCCGCTGTGCGCTAGTTTGTGTTTTTAATTGGACATAGTTTTTAGTAGAAGGATCTATTCACCCCCCTCTAGATCCGTGTTCCTGCACTACGGGACCCAACAATTGGTATCAGAGCGAGGCTCTGCTGTCCCTAGATCTCATGATCTACAGAGTGATCCTAGTGCATTCTACAATCATGAATTTTTCTGTTAGGCATATGTCGATGAATTGCCTTCCTATTCTTAATGGTTTTAATTTTACTTCATGGATAGGTAAAATGTGTGGACTTATCAATTCAGTTAATCCTAATCTTTGGAAGTTGATTTATGATGGTCCTCACACATTGCCTCTAGATGAGACCAAGTGGTCTAGTCATGATAAATTGAAGAACCATGAAAATGTCATTATCTTAAGTTTATTGAAAAGTGCCATTGATACTCATATGTTTCCATTTATTTCTTCTTATAGAACGGCAAAGGAGCTTATGGATTAGTTGATCAAAGCTCAAGAGATGGAAGGACAAAATTGTCTCATGATGATCAACTCAATGAAGAAAATTATGATGAGGTAAATTCTGAATCTGAAGAACTCTCTATTGAGGAATGGCAAATGGCATATGCTGAACTGTATGATAAATGCAAGAAACTCAAATCTGAAAATAAAACCTTGAAAAGGAAGATTAATGAGAATGTGCATGATAATCCTTCCTGTGAAAATTTTAAAACTTTGGAGTCAAAGATTGAGAACCTAGAATATGAAAAAGAACTTCTAGAATCCAAAGTTGAATTATTTTCAGATGAGATGTCTTGTATGAATGAAGAGCTTGAGATGTTTAGAAAATCTAATACTGGTCTTGAAATTGATAATGATTCCCATGATTTACTTGATCAAAATAAACACTTGTTGTCTAAGATTTCATTGTTTGAAGAAATAGGACAATATCTTAGAAAGAAGTTAGCTTCTTTGTCTGATGATGATAAATTGTTTGAGAAATTGCTTGATTCTGAAATTGATAACAAGAGCATCATGGATGAAAATGAAGATCTTAAAAAGAAAAATGGTGCTATGTTAATTCAGAATTCCTTGCTAGAGGGAAGATTGAGATGCTTTGATAAGCTTGAAAAAAAAGTCTAATTGTTGAAACATGAGAATGAACAGTTACTTGCTAAGATCTCAAAGCATGTTGAAACTGAAAAGGTTCTTGAAAAGCTTGCTGAAAAACTTCACTGCACAAATCTGAAAAATAAAAATCTCATGCAAGAAAATGAAAAACTCACATCAAAGAATTATTTGCTTAACGATAAAATCCTTACATGTGAAAAAGAGATCAATAACTTGAAGCTAGATTTGTCTAAATTTATCAAAGGGAAGGAGAACTTAGACACATTGTTAGGTGTTAAAGTGAACTTTCAAAAAGAGGGTCTTAGTTACATCCCGGTCAACAAAAAATCCTTTGAATCAAAAATGAAAACCTCTTTTGTTCATGCCTCCGACATTCCTAGCTCCTCCAAAACACCTCATCCCGTTGCTCAAGTGAAAATCTCTGAAAATGATTTTGATAAAAAGAAAAATCTCAACAAAAAGCCTTCCATGTCAAATAGATCTCAAAAATCAAAGTTGAATGTTGAATGCTTCTATTGTGACATGTTTGGTCATAAAATGAATGATTGTGCTATCTTAAAAATAGATGATCAAAATGCATGCAAAGATAAATCTTCCTTCAAAAGAAAGAAAAATGTCTCATACTTTTATTGTCACAAACTTGGCCATGTCATGGATGATTACTTTTTGAAACAAAATGATGATTATCGTGCCATGAATGTTAAATTTAACTTTCAAAGAAAATTCAAAAATGAACATGCTTCCCATGCTAAAAGGTTTGTATCCCATAAGAAAAATTCATTCACGAACACTCATGCAAACAATGGAAGGTCATTCCATAGAACCGAATCTCCATGTTATTTTCATTGTGGCAAGTACGGGCATGTTATGAAAGAGTGTTGGTTTTTGAAAATAGAAAATTTCCATGCTTCTAGAATGCATGTTAGGTCTAATTTTGTTAAATCTAGACCTTTTAAAAATAGAAGATGGAATGGATTTGAAAATTAAGTCTTTTGGTAAAACTGCTTCTCCTCAATACCTTTATTGTGGAAACCATGGACATATTATTGAGGATTACAGGATCATGAAAAGTGATGACAATGTGGTAATGAAAATGTCAAAGAAAACTTTTGAAAGAAATGCTTCTAACATCCAAGGACCCAAGAAGGCTTGGGTGCCAAAATCTGACAAATGAGTCGGTTGTGATGAAGGTGTGCCTTGAGGTAAATAAAGAATGAAAGGGGTTCCAGTAAAATGGAACAAGGCACACTCATATGGTAAAATCTCAACTTTGCTCCTTCATTGTCAAACTTGATGGTTTTGATGTTTTGGAATGAGATTTTGGTGTGTTCTCATGTTATGCTCTAAATTCTTCACAAGCCATACATGTCTTTATTGAATGAATATTTGGTATATCAAATGGTGATGTGCGAAATGATGGATTAAGTCTGTCAGGAAGCTAACATCATGCGTGAGGTGATCCTCGGATCAAAGCTCTCCGTCTTGTACCAAAATTTAGAAATTGAATTATTTGGCTAATGTGGAAACATGTCTTTTGAAAGAAATCAATTTGCCTCGAAATTCTGAAATACCATGTGTGTTCAAATTGATTCTGAAATTCATTCTTGCTTCAAGAAGGTAAAATTTCTGTAATGTAGAATTTTTCATTTGACAGATATTGATTCTGAACTTGATCTGTTATTCTTGTACTCTGTTATGATGAACATGTCTCATTGGTTGAATGAATTTAAAAATTTTGAGGTATAAGCATGATGCCTTTGCCTTATGAATACTTTTCAATCTGAAATGCATGAGCATCTGAGTGTAATTGAGTATCTGGTATATCAAATGGTGTGTAGTGGAAGGGTGGATTATGTCCACCTAGAAGCTCTCACTATGTGTGAGTTGGGTTTTCAAACCTTCACCTCCACCTCGTACCAGAACCTATAAAATCTGTTTGGTTTATGGATGATACTCTAAGCTCTTGAAATATTATTGAAAATCTATTTTTGAACATTTCTGAAAATAATTTGGGTTCACTGCTTGATTTTGATCATTTGTGTACCCTTGTTCAAAAAGGGCAAGTCTTGGAAAATGGTTGCTGCTCATCATTTGAATATGTATGTCTCCTTGTGCAATCTGTCATGATGTTCTAAAATAATAATAAAAAATTGCATCCTGCATTGCATTCTCATGCTTTTATAAGTTACATGCATTCGAAACTTCATAAGGTGCATTTAGATCATTCATATGAAAAATTGGAAACTTGCATCTTACACCCATATTGAATTTCTCAATACATTTAGAACTTTTAAATAAAAATCTGACATTCTGCATCGCATTGGCATCTTTGTATATCATTCACATACTATGCATACAAAATAATAAAAAGATGCATATTGCATATTCATGCATATAGAGCATATGCATATATTTCATGATAATCGTCTATCTTGACTCATGAATGCTTGCATGAATGTTTCATGAATCCTTGCATGCTTGTAAGTATTTACACTATGAAATCATTTCTTGATCTTTCTAAGGCCTTACCTCCTTGCTAAATAACAATGCAGTGACTTTATTCATATGTGATACATGTCATATATTAAGGGGGAGGATTTGACTCTGACCGTGCATACATTTAGGGGGAGTCATAGCCGTGTCTTGTCGAATTCATTTTATACATGCAAAATAAAATTTTACCCTCACACTCTTGCACACAATGAATTTAATGACTTTAATGCATAAGGATTTAAGAAATACCTTCTAACACTTTAAAGGGAACTAGAATCTCGACATGGACATTAGAGAGTAATCGTGAGGAAAAAACTGCCTACCTCACAAAAATTCAATAAGTGGTATGTGGATTCGAGTAACCAGGAATCCCCCCCTAAAACAAAGAATGAAACCCGTGTCGAAAGGAGAAACAACTATCCATATGTGTGACGAATCCAAGTAGCCGGGAATCCCCATTGAGACATATGAGGAAACTCGTGCCGAAAGGTGAAGTCTATTAAAAGAAACAAAATAGGGGTTGTGCGAAGCTACCGATAGTCGAGAATCTAAAGTGAAAGTGTAGAGAGGAGATTACCTTCTAGTGTTCTTCAGAAAATCTGAAAATCCATATGTTTTGAAGCTCATTAGTCATTGCCTCACATTTCACATGGGCATTTTTATGATGTATGTATTTTATGAATTTGCCTACATTCATGGTTTATGTAGTACTCCTAGTTGTGTATGCACAAATCTCTTAGTTATGCTTCATGCCTTACATTCTTGAATTTGAATCACATGCTCTTTTGTTAACCCGTGCCTCATATAGGGGGAGTTACTATATGTACTATATGTGTGCATGACGATTGTGCTTGTGTGCTTGCATGCTAATGCATTCCCCTTGAGTCTAATTCTGAGCATAAACCTTACTTTTGAAGGATAGAAGTCATCATGTGCATAGCTTCATATCTTGCATGATTAGCATTCACATAGTGCATATTCATTGCATTTGAAAGATGATGCTCATCGTGTGCATATTTGCATATTTGACATTTTCATATAGTTCATTCATGATATCATCTTGACCAAATCCATACTTTCCAACAATTAGCATAGTTCATTTTGAAATGCATATTCTAAACACTTCATGTTGCATAAATGCCAAAATGAGTTCAACAAACAAATGGTATCCTATCTTCGAGGCTTTCTCTTCGAGAATTGAAATTGCATATGTTTGTGCCTCTATCTTGATCAACATTTGGTATCATATCTTTGAGCCCCTCCTTAGCATCAATTGGCATTTAAATTGGAATCATATCCTTTGACGTAACATGTTCATTTTATGTCACATCACCCCCTGTCTTTTTGTAGATGACAAAAAGGGGGAGAATATTTTGGTGTGTGCTCAATGCTTTATGAATGATGTTGTCTTGGGGAGAATGGAAGAATTGGTGTATGCTCAATGTTTACAAGTGTTTACAAAATCTGTATTATCACACACATCGTTTTGTCATCATCAAAAAGGGGGAGATTGTTGCATCCCCTAGTTCGTGTTCGGTTTCAATGATATCAAAACGATTGTGTTTGTGTGTGTATGTGTTTCATTGAGAAACATATTTTATATCTTGATTTGATGAGTTGAAAAATGGAGTCAATGTTCACTCTTGAAAGTCATGTGAACCCTTGGTGTTTAAGGAACTAATGTTATATTTATGTTGGTTTGTAGGAACATAAATTCATGGCTCATACTTGGAATATAAAGGAGTCCATCAATGAAGCCCTTCTTCTAAAAGGGAGTTAACTCTGTTCACATTTGAAAGTCATATGAATGATTTGTATTTAAGGATCTCATGCTTTGAATATTTTGATTTGCAGGATAAAAATCCATGATTCATGTTTGGAACTCAAAGGAGTGCATCAATGAAGATCTTATTGAAAAAGGGAGTTGACTCACTCATTGCATTACGTTGACTCTTCTATATTTCATGCATTTCATCAAATAGCTTTTCAAAGTCTTGGTTGGGTATTTTCATGCGTTTTCATCATAAGATTTTTGGGCTTGAAATATTCATACAAGACTTCATGCGAGTTGGTTCTATATTGCTCATGCATTGCATGAATGATTGGTCTTGTGTACTATGCACTAAAAGCTTGAGTTAATGACTTGCTGTGTGAAAGAATTACATGAAGATGGCTTTTCTGAAGATGGCTTCATTTGGGTCTCAATAAGGGAGATTGTGTTCACTGAACACACCTTTCTATTTGAATGATAGTGACATATCATTCATAGAGTTATTGTAATTTCAATGTGTGCATGAATTTGTGAAAGATGTTTGAAAGAAGCACATGCCCTGTACTCAATGAGAATTCATGAGAAAATGTGTTTGCATGATTGGATATTTACTGATGTGTGAGATGCATGTGAAGACAATGCTCCTCGTGAAAATAATGTTTCATGAATGTTAGCTTTTATCAACAAGAATGCTATTTGAATGATTGAGCTCTCATATCATTGTATATGCCTTGGATGCAATGGAAGGTTAAAAGTTCCCCAAATGCCAAAGCTTGTAACTTATGTCTTTATGGAAACATTTATTTATGCAATGAGCATTTGGATGGTTGAAAGTTATGGAGGTTCTTTTGGAAGAATCTAGTTTATGAGCTCTTAACTTTCATACCTATGGTAACTTGATACTCTTGTGATTTTGTAGGTCCAAGGATGGTTTTCATACCCTACCATATCAAGTGGATCATGGTAATATCTAACCACCTTGTGTGTTTGAATTGGAGGAGATTGTGGTTGAGATCCAATGTCATTATAGTTGGTTGTTTGAGAGAGAGTCATGTTTATCATATCAAAATCTTGTTATTTGGTGGAATGCATTTTTGTTGATTAATAAGAGAAGTCAAATACAAATTTGAATGTGTTTATGATGTATTTTATTGTGAACATGTTCAAAGAGTTATTGGTTGATGTAAGGAATTTGATTCTCAACTAATCTCTTGTTTCATCATGTGTTTCAGGTTAAAAAATCATGGTTAATCATCATGGGATTATGGTAATATTTAATCATTTCTTCTCCCTTGAATTCTTGGAGGTTTGAAGTGTTTTTGTAACCCTCTCTGGCAGGGGTCGACCCTTGGGGTCGACCCTTACAGTTTCTGGTAGAATAGAAGCTATTTTTTGTTGTCTGCCTGTAGGGGTCGACCCATGTGAGTTGTTTTTTATTTTCGATTCGCCAGCCCTCTGGTTGCCCGAGCGTCGACCCCAAGGGTCGACCCTTCTGGAACGGGAGTTCCGTAAACCCCTAAAACTCATTGTAAACCCTATCAAACTTTACCAAACTACCCCCCAATGGTTTCTAATGTTATTGGGGGGTTTTTAACATGTATTGGGAGAGTTTTACGAGTCTTTTCCCCACCCCTTGAGTTGCATATATAAGAGCTATGATTTTGTGAGAAAAAAAACCCAATGCTCATTCGTTCATTCTAGTAGGTGAAGAAAAAGGGAAAAACGTGGTGCTACTCTTGCAAGGTGGTTTTCATCTACTTCCATAGAGATCTGGAGCTCGTGGTAGAAGAAGAAAAGAAGCATCTCGATGAGAGGAATGCGAGGACGCCAAAATCGCCATCATCCGACATCAAACCAAGAAGAGCCGGAGATTCAATTGAAGGGGGAGCCTTGTGCTTGTTGAATCTTTCTTATTTTTATCTTTAGCACATGTTTTGGACTTAGAGCATTCATTTCTTAGCTTGTTACAAACCTATAACCGATTTTCTATGTGTGGGTTCGGAGAATGGTTTCTCCGAGTGGTTTGAGTTGACGCTTGTGTGTCGTTTGGTGCGGAGCATATCCGCGTGTGTGTTGGGGTTTTTACCTCGTGTGTGTGGGGAGAAATCCCCGTGTATGTGTGTGCTACTTTTAGTAGCGTGTTTGTGTTGGGGTTTTTATCCCGTGTGTGTGGGGAGAAATCCCCGTGTTTGTTGCATTTGTAGCGTGTGGAGAAAGCCACATAGGGAGCCCGTCGTGGTCCAGAACCACCTTAAAATTCCTCGTCTCCTGTGGTTTGAATTGTGTGATTGTATGGTTAGATTGTTACACTTATCTGTGTGATCATGTGTGAATGGAGAGAGTGAGAGAATCTAGTTAACTTGTGTAGCATTAAATTCCTCTATCTTATCAATCTTGTTAATTCCGTTGTGCGCTAGTTTGTGTTTTTAATTGGACATAGTTTTTAGTAGAATGATCTATTCACCCCCTCTCTAGATCTGTGCTCCTGCACTACGGGACCCAAAAGGCTCAATAGGTACACCCAGAAGTTGGTTATTGGCGGGTATAAGATCAATGCCGAAGTAAGGGAGGAAAAGTTTTTTATGTATTGAGGTGAATCCTGATGGGATGGGAGGTTGGTGTTAGCTAAAGGAGAGTTATTTGTTCATTGATTCAGACGGGAGGTCTAAAGCAAAGGTAGGATAGCAGGCTTCGACAGGATTTCTTAGCCAAAAGCGGAATAGCGGGCTTTGATGGAAGGCCTAAGATGAATTCGGGAAAGCAGGCTTCGACGGAATGTCTAAGCCAAAATTGGGAGAGCGGGCTTCGACCGAAGGCCTAAGCTGAAATTAGGAAAGTGGGCTTTGACCGAAGGTCTAAGCCGAAATTGGGAGAGTGGGCCCCGATGAAACATCTAAGCCAAAATCGAGAGAGCAGGCTTCGACTGAAGGTCTAAGCCAAAATCGGGAAAGCGGGCCTCGATGGAACATCTAAGCCAAAATTGGGAAAGCGGGCCTCGACGGAACGTCTAAGCCGAAATTAAGAGAGTAGGATTCGACCGACGGTCTATGCCAAAATTGAGAGCAGGCTCTGACCGAATGTCTAAGTTGAAGGATAGTGGGATAGCAGGCTTCGACGATATGTCTAGGCCGGAAGATAGCGGGATAGCGGGCTTTGATGATATGTCTAGGCCGAAAGATATCGGGCTAGCGGGCTTTGACGATATGTCTAGGTCGAAAGATAGCAGGATAGCAGACTTCATAAATCGAAAGGCAGCGGGATAGCTGGCTGTATAAGCCAGGGGATAGCGAGATAGCGGGCTGTATAAGCCGAAAGATAGCGGGATAGCTGGCAATATAAGCTGAAAGATTGCGAGATAGTAGGCCTTGACTGAGCGTCTAGGCTGGGGATAGCGGGATAGTTGGCCTTGACCGAAGGTCGAAGCCGAAGGATATAGGGATAGCGAGCTTCGACTATATGTCTAAGCCAAAAGATATCAGTATAGCGAACTTCGGTGATAAGTCTAAGCCAAAGTATAGGATAGCGGACCTCGATGGGATGTCGAGATCGAAAGCAGCATGGGATAGATGTCAACTCGAGGGAATGTCATTGTCAAGCAACCCGACTCAGATGGAACGTCTGGGTCAGGGGCAGAACATAGGTGTTCAGGAGAATGTTGAGATCGACCAATCTTAGCGAAGACGTGAGCTCTAGGCCAAGGGTAGAATGTAACTGTTGACTCGATCGAATGCCGAGGCCAATCAACTTGGCGAAGACGTGAGGCCTAGGCCAAGGGTAGAATAATTGGCTAGTGGGGCCAAAAGTTGGTACCCGCCAAAAGTGGTCTCTTCGTTTGTTGATCATCATTTTCATTCATCTTTCATCATCATTTTTTTATCATTGTTTTTCAGTCAGCATTGTCCCGTGGAGACATTTGGCAACAGCTGCATATAGAATCATTGGCGGCCCCTTTGTGTCATTTTCTTCTGTGGGGATACCCTAAAAAGTTGTAGCTTCTGCAAGGACATTTGGCAGTAGCTGATTATCTTTCCATCCTCGGTCTTTGTCAGGTATGTGTTGAGGTAGCACTTTCAATGACTCTGGGAAAGAAGTGTACCGCTTGGCGCTCCCCGGATAAATTGAAATCCCATTCAACGGTTGCTTATTCAGTTGCCCCCCCTCATATGGAGTAACCTGTGAGGGGTTATGGAGGGCAGGGGTGCACCTCCCTCAGAGGGAGTCGAGCATCCTTCATGATGTGCTGTAGCATGCAAGGTAGCTGTTGCAACTTGCTGGGTCTTTTAATTTGGAGAGAGTACCTCCCAGAGATTCTTTTTTAGATCCTTCATTCTTTTGTCAGCTCTGACTTCGGCTGACTTTGCTTTTTGAATCAGTCGACTTGAGCGAAGCTGACAGTATATTGCAATGTAGAGTGGTGGCTCTCCCTTTATCTTTGGATTTCTTTCTTCTTTTGTTTTCAACATTTGACCCCAGAATAGACCACCATCTATATCTTGCATTTCTCCTCTGGCTTACTATTGTGGCTCGAGGGGCTCAAAATGCCCTTTTAGAGCATGTGTTGTTTTAGCGGATATAGCGAGACCATGTTGGCTGCCGCCTTAAAGATAGGCATTTGATGAGGGCGCGGTGGGTCCACCCTGTATTCACCTATTTGTAATTCACCATTTTGGATTAGCCCTAGATGGTGTCTTTGAACATATAGAAGTTCTTAATGGAATGCCCCCTCTTTTGGTGATAGGGACAGAATTGAGGATCATCCTTTCTTTTGGTATCATTTGGTCTTTCGGGCTCCAGAAGGATGACCTTCTCATACTTGCAGGCCCACTCAAACAAAATTTGAGTTTTGTCCTTTGGAAAGGAATATGGTTTCTTCATTCTACCCCTTAGTGAGGATTTTTGCTCGACGGGCTTGGTGGAAGAAGGGCCAGCCACCTCTTTTGATTTCTTCTTTCATTGCTCGAAAGTTTTAAAATCAGTAGTGTTTATTTCTTCTTGTGTCGGGCGCTCACTAGCTGGTTTATTCTTCTGACTTGGGGTAGCAGCAGGCGGGAAATATTTTGCCAACACGACTACAAAATCGGTCGCAACCTTATTCAGCTGATCAAAGGATTTGACTTCGATGCCTATCACCCTTTGTGGGATCTCTTTCTTCAAGTTGTGTTTGCATATTTGAATAACATCCTTGTGGTTTGGTGGATGTCTGCATCTCACACTAAGATTACTCCATCGTTGAATATAGTCTGAGGTGGACTCATTATCTTTTTGCTTGATTAGGTACAATTATTCCGCGGTGACTTCTTTCTCGGCTGGCTTTATTTTAGCTGCTTGTTCCACGCCTAGCTTGTTTATCATTACCTGTTGTGTCTCCTCTGGATTTGGTATTTTGTTTTGACGCTGGCAATAGTGTAATTGACCTTTAATTCTGATAATGGCAACACTGTGATTGTTTTGTAGTCTTTCTTAACTCAGATTGAGTTTCTGTTCCTTATCAGGTCGATGCTTGCTCATACTGTAGCATTATAAGGTCGATGTACATTCATGCATTAAGAAAGTCAGGTCAGTGCACATATTCATTTCGAGTCTAGAAGGTCGGTGCTAAGGCAGAAGTCTTGACCTATCAGGTCGGTGCATCTTGTACACAGGTCGATGTTGCTAGGCACCATAGGGTAGATGGTACAACATAAGGTCGGTGCACATCATATGAAGGTTGATGCTGGTGAGCCAGTGATTGCGACTTAAAATCGGTGCAATCTTGGGTTATCATTCTTAAGGTCGATGTTGCTACGTATTTCATGCTAGATGATGGTTCATAAGGTCGATGCATATCACAGGAAGGTCGATGCTAGTGAGCCATTATTACTGTATCAAGTCAGTGCAATAAAGGAAGTCATTCCTAATGTCGATGCACGTTGTGCATCTACTGTAAGGTCAGGTCGGTGTAGTAAATTCCTACGCCGATGTTATTTTTCATGAAGCACTAGCTTGTTTACACATAGGTTGATGCACCTCCATTACAGATTCAGTCTTTCTGTCAAATAAGGTCTACGTGTGTTACTTAAAGGTCAATGCTATTGCTTTAATTTCCTGCATGTGTTAGTCATGTTAAATAAACAGGATTGATGCACCTTGTTTATGCATTGATGCATTTGCAGAGATTTGTGCATTTATTTACATGATTTGTCTAAACTTATGAAACATTTGA
This sequence comes from Amorphophallus konjac, assembly GCA_022559845.1. Classification (NCBI taxonomy): domain Eukaryota; kingdom Viridiplantae; phylum Streptophyta; class Magnoliopsida; order Alismatales; family Araceae; genus Amorphophallus; species Amorphophallus konjac. The sequence continues at coordinate 258,459,934 of CM040127.1, forward strand.
AACTGGATTTGCCTTGATAATTATTACTTGCTTCATAAGTCTCATAAGTCTTTATTTTTGTGTTGATAGAAAATAAAAGTGTCAAGAAATAACCCAGACTCATTCTCGAACACCTGGGTTGCATAACGACAGAATTTCTGACTCTAACATGGAATTGAAAGCTAATGAACTAAGGGCACGTGATCCAAGGCAGGAGGCTGAACTGAATATTCCGCCACTTGGATCAGCTTTTCTTCTGCTTCTGACACGTGGGCCTTCGAAGTGCACTTTTTGGAAAAATCATTGGGTGGGAATGTGCTATCCACGCACCCAATTCGAAGACGCATGGGGATCGCGCTCGCCAGGTTTAAATACAGAGCCCGAGCGCTCAAATGGAGAGATCTAGGCATATCTGAAAAGAGAAATCAGAAGGATAAGAGGGTAGAAGAGCAAGAGCTCGAGAGAAGAGTTTGAGGAGAGTTTGAGAGAGAAAGAGCATGTTGCAGAAAGTGAGAAAGAAAACATAGTGCCGAAAGTCTAAGGAGGAAAGTCTGAGATAGGAGTGAGATTGAGCTGAAGAGTGGTTGTTTCGACATCTGGATCAGATCCAGAGTCGAATTGCTCCAGAGAGAGTTACATTTTTCTTTCTACTATTGTCTTTTCTTCGATTTCATTAGTTCGTTTCTGAAATTGTTTGTAAGGTGTGTATCAACGGTCCAAGCTGTGAGTCAGTGGCGAGGTGTGATCCTAGGATAGCAAGCTGTGTTGCTTAGTGGGAAGCAAGCTGTGAAGCTTAGCTATTTGTAGGGATTTCATCCCCGAAGCTGTGGATCAGCGGAGTTCAAGCTATTTGACAGCGGAAGCCTTACTCAGTTCAGTAAGGGGTGGACGTAGATCTCAAGCTCGAGATCGAACCACCTTAAAAATTGATCTATCTTGTGTGTGATTGCATATCAGTTCATTATTGCGTCTAGATGAATACTTCGGATCGTATACGGCAAATCCTTGACTATTTTGATATATTCATCTACAACCTTCGCCGAGTATCTACTTTGGTTGATTGATAGTTATTTGAAATTGTTTGTGCTAGTTCATTATAATCTGATATTATCTTGAATTGTTCTAAAAATTTTCCATCTTATATCTTATCTATTATCGGTAACTCAGTGGTATATAAAATGGACTCAATTAGAAGGATAGATTATGTCTATCTAGAAAACTGACCCTTGCGTGAGGAGTTTTTTGAATCAAACCTCTGCCAGGTACTATACTGAGTTGACTGATATATTGACTTTGGAGTTTTCAGTAATTGGCAGCTATTCCATAGCAAATTTCCTTGTGGTAAATTCAAACTATTTTTAGTGGGTCTGTTCACAGTAGTTTGTTTTAATTCCACATTCTCATTAACTGCTGTAGAATCAAAATTTAGGATAGATCTAATCACCCCCCTCTAGATCTGTAATTCATTCGTTCTCACATCACGTGGTATCAGAGCATAACTCTCCTTAAGGGCTTAACATCCTAGAGAGATTTAGTAAATGGATGCTAGAGATCTAACTGCTGAGGGTCATTCCACTAGTAAGCTGCCCTTCTTTGATGGAACTAATTATGCTTACTGGAAGAACAAAATGCAGATCTTCCTTCGTGCAAAGGATTATGAGATTTGGAAGGTTGTAAGTCGAGGTCCGTTTGAGCTCCCTGAGGATGAGGATGTTTGGACTCGAGAACAGGTCAGAAGGTCAACATTGAATTGGAGCGTTGTCAACGCTATGCATTGTGCACTACATCCCATTGAGTTCTCTAGAGTATCCTCCTGCTCCACGGCCAAGGAAATGTGGGACAAATTGGAGGTAATTTATGAAGGAATGTCTCAAGTACGTGAAACCAAAGCTAACATGTTAGTCTCTGAATATGAAGCATTTAAGATGAAAACTGACGAGACTATATCTGAGATGTATGCTAGGTTGGTGGTACTCACTAACGGCTTATAGAGTTTAGGGAAGGTTTATAGTGAGTACGAGCTTGTGAGGAAAATCCTTAGGTCCCTGACACCGATTTGCCATACTAAGGCCACGGTAATGGAAGAGTCCAGGGACCTAGTGTTCGAATATATGGGTGCAAGACACGGAATGAATCCCCGTTAAAAATAAAACTATTGCAGAATTAAAATCTTAGATGACTAAATCAAATTAAGCGCTCTCCAGTAGCAGATAAGAGATAATCAATTAGCAAATACAGAATGACTTCCTCACCAAATTTCAGCTAGATATAATATCAAATGCTAAGAATGCACACAGATCGACTGCTCTACCAAGCAGACAACTATCTCGGTGAAGGAAGTAAAGAGAGCAGATGGTGGCAAATCTACGCACACTCACAAAACAAGTAACACTATAGCAGAATAAATTAATCAAGTAAGACAAACATCAAATACATAGCGCTCTTGAAATATCCTGCGAAGGGTGGTAGAGGATATGGAATAGCGCACAAAGCAAACCACGATAGACATGATATTTTTTAGGTGGTTCAGCCAGACCATCAGCCTGCCTACGTCCACCCCTCACTCCAACAAGAGTGAGGCTTCCCTTGCAAATGCAAGAAGCAGACTCAGTCTGTAAACAACCGCTGCCTTACAGCTTGACCCAGAGGAACACTCTCCTCTCTTCCTCCAAATCGGAGGGGAACCACTAGTGACACCCCGTCACTAGCAACTGGAGACACCAGCCTCCCTTCCTCTAAACTAGAGGGGAAACCGTGAGTGACACCCAGTCACTCACACTCGGAGACACCAGTCTCCCTTCCTCTAAATCCTCAGAGGGGAACCTAAGATAAATCTCCCTTCTCTTGAATCCTCAGGAGGAACCCGACCTCAACCTAGAGAATCGGAAGAACAAAGTGGAAATGGGAAAATCTATAAAAGAAAAATAGAACTAAAAAAAACTGAAATGAATGTAGCTCTCGCAGGAGCAAGTTGGTCTAGATCTGGTCCAGAAACCAATAGATAGCAGATCTTCAATATGCTTCAGCCGCTTCACTATCACTTCTCTCTTCTCTCTCGAGCTCTCTCTCTCTCAGCACTCTCACTCTAATTCTTCTCACAGAGTCTCTGACTCACACTTTCTTCTTCTTCTGCTTCTCTCTGGCGGCTCACTTTTCACTCTCTGGCTGCTCCTCTCTTCTCTATTCTCTCTGGATGTTATGCGGTGCTTCCCTTCTTCTGTGCTTCGTTACCGCTTTTGATCACAGGAGCGGCCTTCTTATAGTGCTGTAGGCAGGATTCCCACGAGCTCACGCATTCGGTGTGTGTAGGGCTCATCCCAGCCTTTTCCAGAGAAGCCACATGTTAAGAGTAGATTGGGGCGTTGATCCACGTGGCAGAATGTCAAAAATATTCTCTCCTTGGATCATGTGCCAATTGTTGGTTCTGTTATCCTCCACGGACTCATGCTTCAGGCGTGACTAAAAGTTCACGTGATGGAGAGGCTGCTGCCTGCCTTTAGCATTATAGGTGCTCAAGCATATGCCACGTTGAAAGAAATGCCTTAGCCTGGTAAAGTAAAATGCAAACATGGTTAGACCTTATATACGTAGCACATACAATGTGCACTGACTTTATATAGGTCCAAGTTAAAACGTGCATAGATCTAAGTAAAGATATATGCACAAGACACAAAGTGCACAGACCTATATGCATAATGCAAAAGGAATGCACTGACCTTGTAGATGAGCATGCAACAAAAGTTGCACAGACCTTATGTGTATTATCGCAAAAGTGCACAGACTTATGTGTGCCTAAAACAGACCCTGCACAGACGTGATATGCATAATGCAAAAAGAAAACTTGCACAGACTTGCAACATGCACCGACTTGGAAGCTCATGTGCACAAGACCTGCACCGACGTTAGCATACAAAATGGAGATGTGCACCGACTTCAGATGAAGACTAGCAAATGTGCACCAACCTATATATATGCTCGATGAAACAATGCATCGACATTAGCATACAAAATAGAGATGTGCACCGACTTTAGATGAAGACTAGCAGAAATGCACCAACCTTCTATATGAACGATGCGAATGATAAACAATGCGCCGACCCTTGAATGCTCACAACAAAAACCTGCACAGACCTTATTGTGCAGCGTGCAAACATGCACAGACCTTATATGTGAAAAGCAAAAATAATGCACTGATGTTGTGTGCATTCATGCACAGACTTTATATGCAGCATGTATGCACAGACCCTGACAAACTCATACCAAATGTGCACCGATGCTAACAAGGATAACACCAAATGTGCACCGACGTTCTACCTAACGACTGATGTGCACATACCTTATAAACCATGTACAAGGACATGCACAGACCTTGTATGCCTTCTACAGTGACTTGCACAGACGTTGTATGTGCTAAAGGAAAAACATGCACTGACCTTGTATCATACAAGGCAAATGTGCACTGACCTATGTATAAGCAAACTGGTAACTAGCACCGACCTGGTAACTAGCACCGACCTAAGATGCATTAAATCTAAACCTGCACAGACTTTGGAATGCACTGACTATGAAATCCACTGACTATGAAATGCACACCAAGTGTTCGACCAAATGCCATGCTCAAGGTTATTCAGCAAACGATTATGTGCACAAACTTTATGCAGACACGTTAACTTTATATGCACAGTATTGACTTTGCATTGACTTTTGGTTGACCTGTGATGCATTAACTTATATGAACAAATGCATCCAAAAACATGCACATGTGCAGCAATTCATTCCATGTAATTCGTCTATACAGCAATATGAGCATTGTATGCACATAACAAACACTGTATGTAACAAAAACCCATGTTGTATGCAATAAGCACATATGGAATCATAAAAACACATATGACATCATACATATGAGTCATAGTGTTTATCATCATCAAAACATAATATCCTACATTTTCTCACCCTTTTTGATGATGACAATTGTCACGCCCCGAGCGCGGAAGGAACCCAGAGATGCGTGACGAGTTTACATCAATCATATCAATCAGAGTGTTAGTGTATTCGACACAAAGACAGAGCGCGCAAGAGTAAAATAACCCAATCCTTTATTTCATCAAAACCTTCAAAGTACTTCTATTACAATCCTCTTAATGAGAATATTGGGACTCAAATAAAGTAAAAATACAACGGAATACTCAAGAAAATAGAAAGTATAAGACTAGTAGATGCTTAGATAATTGGAGTAGCTCTAATCTCATCACTCTTGACTTTTCCCATCCGATTGAGTTTCATCCTCGGACTTACCTGAAAAATAAAGGAGAAACACTTTGTGAGCAAATGCTCAGTAGGGATTATATCTCAAGAGCTAGCTTGCTTTAAGTAAATTACAAGTTAGATGAATGCAATTTAGCTATGCATGTTCGCGTAAAACGACAATAGAGAATGTATAACAAGAGAATAGATAATGTATATCAAGTGATTGTGAACTAGCAACTCTTTCAAGAACTCATGTTAAGACAATCAAGCACGTATATCTATCATGTCAAGTGATCATGTCATGTCAAGAATTGGCTATCATGTTTCAAGCAAGTACAATAAATACCCTTTCCAGGTCATGCAAGTCACGTCATGTCAAGTCAAGTACGAGATTGTGGAATGTCTATCAAGCTAGTCATGCACTTTGGTACAATGTCATACCGTGATCATTACAACTCCCATGGGCACTAGTACTTTTGGGTGCTCCTCCCAAGACTAGATCGGGCCCTATATGCGTAGGCATTGATCATGTATTTTCAACATCCACTATAGTTATAGCCAATATAGAATTCCAAGGATTCAAGCTGGTATGAACTTTAAGGTAGATCGTGCAGAATAGAATCACAAGGATTGAACATGATGTATAAGAATGATAATAACGTTCTGACCACGATTCGCTTTAAATCTAGGTGGAATCAGCTCCCTAACTTGGGTGTCAAGACAATAAGAATAAGCGCTCATACAGAGATGGTCGCTCGTTCTTGTACATGATAAGGTAGATAGAATTAGTGTCCACAAGTATGGCACATCATTCTTAAGAGGTATTAATGGCATGGTTTCCCATTCCATTAACCAAAATAGCATATCATGAGGGCCGGTATACCACGTTTCTTTAGAGTGACATGGAAATCAAGTAGTGTCATGAGTTTTGATGGTACAACCTGCTCAACTGCCTTGAGGGAATCCAAGGCTAGCGAAGTCTTACGGCGGTCTCTATGATAAAGTCACCGGTCCAACGGAACGGAATGTCCCATGGAGGGTTCATCTATCACAGAGAAATAGTGGGTAATCGATAAAACAACATGAACATGAGACTATATTCACGGAATGGAATATAGTGCCGAAATATAACCAACCGACAATGGGTTACATAAAATCACAAAAATCAGGAAAACAGTGAATTGACGCCTTAGGTCACGTCTTCATTTTTACAATTGACGCCCTTGTCTGGGTCGTCATATCAATAAGTGACGGCTGTTCACTCAGTCGTTACAACCCGAATACTGTTGATATTAAAATATGTGAATATTTTAAATTTTCAGATATTATATAAATGGCGACTTAGCCTAAGTCTTCAATTTATTAAACAGCGCCCTAGTAAGGGGCGTCATATATCAAAATGATGGCAGGGTGCACGTCGTTAATTTCAATATTGATGGGAATCGACGCCGAGCATTAACTTTTATTTTTACATTTGAGTCCTTTTATTTACTTTTATATCCTTGGGAAAGTATATGTACAATTGTAAGGCTTTGTAAGCCAATATGTCATTCCCTAGGATTGTGTGGGTTTTTGTGCAAATGTGTAGTAGGTCTAGTTAGGGGGCCCCCTCCCCTTCCCCATTGGTCCACCTCATCCATGTGGGGCTGGTCAACCATCCTAGATGGCCATCTAGAAGGTTTGAATGCTAATTGACCACATGGGAGACAAAGGGGTTAAAATTTCAAAGGTTGGCCACCTACCTTACCTACCTAGTCAAAGGAGTGCTCCATTCATATGTAATTTATTTTTTTTGAGTTTTGACCACATGGGGGAAGAAAATGACTTCTTTCCCATGAAATTCCCAGCCCCCCACCCCTTGCCATTTTCTATATAAGCCTATGTATAGTGTCATTAGAGATTAATGAAGAAATGAAGAGAAAATTGTTGGAAAATCAAGAGTGTTCTTGAGCCCCTCCTCTCTCCCTCTGGTTTATCTCCTCCAACCTCCAATTCTAGAGTGATTTCTATCTTCTATCCCCTCCCCTCTATCTCCGGTGATCATCTGTGCCGCCGCCGCCGCCGTCCGTGCCGCCATCACGCCGCCGCGGAGCCGCCTTCGGTGTTCTGTCCATCCTGGATAGAGGCTTCTTGTCCGAATATCTTCTCTCCTCCACGTGAAGATCTCAAGCTGTAATTTTTATGGTGTGTTCTACCCTTGCATCCCAAGTGCCACCTAAATTTTCACACCAAAAATCCACCATTTAGTATTTTTACATTTTCGTCCAACCTGTCATCCCAGATCTGCCAGGTTTCTATCTATAGTGACAGAACCTCTGAGTTCTCCCTCTCCAACCATCTTTTTGATTTATCCAAACCCTCCCAATTCTACTGGGAGTTCTGTCTATCACCCTCTACCTGCACAAATTTTCGTAATTTTTTATCAGCCTTCTAGCTATTTTTAGAAATTCGTGTTCTTCCTCTGATACAGTGTTTTTAGTCAGATCCCAGATCCGACCACCCTAGCTCTTGCCGGTTTCTCAACCGCGCACGTCCGACGCTTCCCTCGTTAAGGGACGATCGCGAGCTTGTCGTGTCCGTGTCTCGTCCCGCATCAATTCTCCAACCATCTTTTTGATTTATCCAAACCCTCCCAATTTTACTGGGAGTTCTGTCCATCACCCTCTACCTCCACAAATTTTCGTAATTTTTTATCAGCCTTCTAGCTATTTTTAGAAATTCGTGTTCTTCCTCTGATACAGTGTTTTTAGTCAGATCCCAGATCCGACCACCCTAGCTCTTGCCGGTTTCTCAACCGCGCACGTTCGACGCTTCCCTCGTTAAGGGACGATCGCGAGCTTGTCGTGTCCGTGTCTCGTCCCGCATCAATTTGGTATCAGAGCCAAGTTGAGTCTAAGGTGTCCAAAAGAAAAAAAAAGAGTGTCATTTACGTCTAGTCATTAGTCGGTTTAAGTCGAGTCTAGGATCATCATATTTCTAAAACACAAAAAAAAAGTGTCTTTTTGCATTTACATCCCTTTACTCAGTATATCAAAAGGTGTTGTCCGAACGTTAGGCTACGCCTATCGGGAAGGCCGCACACTTGCGCGAGTGACCTTCGGGTCAATTATCTCCGCCACGTACCAAGTCTTGGTTTACGTCCAGGGTCCTTAGTGTGTATGCATTCCAACTTTCCATTACTTAGGGTCATGTCTAGTGTCTTGCCCAAATGGCCTTGCATATCCATTCCTAGGGATCCATTCCCGTATTTTGGCAACTATGGCCAACCCATGTCGACCCGTCCAAGGTGATAGGTCCGTGTCCGAGTACATTCGGGCATATCATAAGTATTGGTTGGAACATGGCTTGGGAGAGGAGAGCAACACGGCCGCATTTCAGTTCCGGAGAGGTTTGCGCCTTCACTTCCAATTGGAATGTCTTATCCGCAATGCATTCTCTCTAGCGGAATCCTATTCGGTCGCTCTAGTGGTCGAACCATTTGAGTCACACTTTTCTTGGTATGGTGGCTTTCGAAAAGCATCCACCTCCCAGCCGCCTACACCATGGCCTTCACCACTCGAGAGAGTTCCAATGTCATCCATCTCTATTTCCGAATTTGATTCGGAATCCTCTCATTTGGAACCACCAAGGCCCGAGCCACCCGTATTTCTAACGGGTACGCTTTTCATAGCCGAGCCGCTTCTTAGTTGGCTCAAGGATGGCTTGGTCCCACCTCCCTTCCTATCAATGGACCCCACACTACCACTAGTGTCAAGCAACTCATTTCATACCACCTTCCGGTCTCGTCACTATGTGGACACATTGGACGACCTTCTTAAAGGGTTAGACCGGCAGTTGACCTTTACACATTTATTGGCCCGAGGCTTCGACCAACCCGCTAGTCTTAGCTTCACCCATCCGGCCTATGGGTCCATTACCTCCGAGTGCACCGTGGGTTGTGTCACCACGGAGATCCTCTTACTCCTTCCCTTACCGGCCGAGCCCGAATCCATACCCTTTTGTCCGAGGGAGGAATCATACTTTTTACTTACGGTCCCCGTCCCACCCATCACAATGCAAGAAGGTGACTATCCACACCTTCAAAACATCTACACGTGGGACCGTGACTTGGGGGAGCCCACCACAAGGGGTCATACCTTCTTCAATCTCTTTGACCCATTCCTTAGTGGACCCCATGACCCACCTTATATAGTTCATTTCTTCAAGGGAGTCCACTATCACACTCCTACCCCACGGGCCGGGTCATTTACACCCACCAAGCCCGTCCACGATACAACAACATTCGGCCCTCCTAGCCCTCTCAAGTCCCCCAAATCCAAAGGGCCGTCCATGCATGACTGGGTCATACTTAGATGTTTAGGTGTTCCCCATACCACCCATCTCCGGTTACATAACATGCATGCATGGCACACATTTGGGTGTCCTGGTCCGCCGTCACCTATGTACGGGTCGGACTAACAATAGGTGTGTCTAGAGTCATGTATGAGTCGGTTTCTTTTTTGTGTGGTTTGCATATGTGTGTTAGTGCATGGTGAGTCTGCATATGTCGTGTGCAAGCTCGTCGATGTCAGTCCCTTATGAGTGTGAAAGCGAGTAGACTCACTCGATGAGTATGGGATCAGTTCTACATCTATACCCGGATCAGTCACCTACAGGGACTCAGCAGTGATTCCTAGTGAGTCTTCGAGCTGCTTCCTTCCCTTTTGAGAGTGCCCCACCCGGAGTGTCCACCTCTAGCCCGTAGCAGCTTGTGCATATCGAGTATATATGGATTGAGCAGGTGACGGTCACTTGGAGTGGAGCATACCCGCGCTACTCGGAACGGTGACGGATCCGCCGGAGTACTCGAGCATCCATACCCCTACTCGACGGGGTCAAGTTCCTCCCACCCGGGGAGAGTTGATGGGAATCGACGCCGAGCATTAACTTTTATTTTTACATTTGAGTCCTTTTATTTACTTTTATATCCTTGGGAAAGTATATGTACAATTGTAAGGCTTTGTAAGCCAATGTGTCATTCCCTAGGATTGTGTGGGTTTTTGTGCAAATGTGTAGTAGGTCCAGTTAGGGGGCCCCCTCCCCTTCCCCATTGGTCCACCTCATCCATGTGGGGCTGGTCAACCATCCTAGGTGGCCATCTAGAAGGTTTGACTGCTAATTGACCACATGGGAGACAAAGGGGTTAAAATTTCAAAGGTTGGCCACCTACCTTACCTACCTAGTCAAAGGAGTGCTCCATTCATATGTAATTTATTTTTTTTGAGTTTTGACCACATGGGGGAAGAAAATGACTTCTTTCCCACGAAATTCCCAGCCCCCCACCCCTTGCCATTTTCTATATAAGCCTATGTATAGTGTCATTAGAGATTAATGAAGAAATGAAGAGAAAATTGTTGAAAAATCAAGAGTGTTCTTGAGCCCCTCCTCTCTCCCTCTGGTTTCTCTCCTCCAACCTCCAGTTCTAGAGTGATTTCTATCTTCTATCCCCTCCCCTCTATCTCCGGTGATCATCTGTGCCGCCGCCGCCGCCGTCCGTGCCGCCATCACGCTGCCGCGGAGCCGCCTTCGGTGTTCTGTCCATCCTGGACAGAGGCTTCTTGTCCGAATATCTTCTCTCCTCCACGTGAAGATCTCAAGCTGCAATTTTTATGGTGTGTTCTACCCTTGCATCCCAAGTGCCACCTAAATTTTCACGCCAAAAATCCATCGTTTAGTATTTTCACATTTTCGTCCAACCTATCATCCCAGATCTGCCAGGTTTCTATCTACAGTGACAGAACCTCTGAGTTCTCCCTCTCCAACCATCTTTTTGATTTATCCAAACCCTCCCAATTTTACTGGGAGTTCTGTCCATCACCCTCTACCTCCACAAATTTTCATAATTTTTTATCAGCCTTCTAGCTATTTTTAGAAATTCGTGTTCTTCCTCTGATACAGTATTTTTAGTCAGATCCCAGATCCGACCACCTTATCTCTTGCCGATTTCTCAACCGCACACGTCCGACGCTTCCCTCGTTAAGGGACGATCGTGAGCTTGTCGTGTCCGTGTCTCGTCCCACATCAATTCTCCAACCATCTTTTTGATTTATCCAAACCCTCCCAATTTTACTGGGAGTTCTGTCCATCACCCTCTACCTCCACAAATTTTCGTAATTTTTTATCAACCTTCTAGCTATTTTTAGAAATTCGTGTTCTTCCTCTGATACAGTGTTTTTAGTCAGATCCCAGATCCGACCACCCTAGCTCTTGCCGGTTTCTCAACCGCGCACGTTCGACGCTTCCCTCGTTAAGGGACGATCGCGAGCTTGTCGTGTCCGTGTCTCGTCCCGCATCAAATATCCAAGAAAATTATAAATATATCAAAAGTTCATGGTTTATCACTAATTGGCGCTCATGCATAGGGGCGTTCATTCAAATGACGACCTAATCAGGGTCGCTAATTCTTTGTCATACGATTTGCACCGGGCAGGTACAATCGTAGACACATGGTTTTTGGAGTATTACCAATCAAGAAACTAAAGACATGAACAGATAGAGAAAAATAGCAGGAATTTATGGATATGATCACGCATTAGTTTACATGTAAGGGTTCATATTTATTAAATTTTGAACATTGCGTAATTATTAATTATCCAGCCAATTGACGACTATTTACACGGTCGTTAAACAAAATAGCGCCCTAGCTTGGGTCGCTATTTACTGTAAATGCAGAAATCAAAAATCTGGTATCGGTAAACCTTTCTACTGATCACAATCAACCTATATCCATGAAGAGACTTAACATGATTTTGCATAGAACTTGCGAAAACCTACCTTTATGGGGTTGTAGATGATAGAAATGTGAAGAGGATGAAGAATCAATAACAAGAACCGCCCTTGAACGACACTCTATTTCAAACAGAGTTATGGGAATATAATAAGAGCAGCAGCTCGCAACAGTAGCAACCCTTGTATGAAGTTGTAGAAGGGTGAAGAGCAACAACGCAGCAGCCGCAGCCCCTTCTTGGTGCAGGCAATCCGCAGGAAGAAGAGAAAGAAGTCAGTGAAGAACACCCAAAACCTTCAGAAGAAGAAGCTTTATGCTTTTCCACAGCAATTTGTGAAGAACTACAGAAGAAGCAGAAGATGGCTTCCCCCCCCTTCACCGTATCGGCAGCAAGAGGAAGAGGAAGAAGAAGAACTCCTACGTTCTTCACGTTCTCCATGGCAGGACGAAGAGGAAGATGATGGGAACCCCTCCTCGTATCAACAACAGGATGGAGAGGGAGGCTCCTCGATGCTTGGATGATCGATAGCAGTAGTAGGTTTGATGAAGAAAAGAGCCAACATGTTGGCTCGATGGGAGGGGGTATTTATAGGGAAGGAATCCTAATGGGTTTTTAGGAGTTCGATTAGAACTAAAATTTCCTTGGTAGAATTCTTACTAAACTTAAATATACACGTATCAATCACTTTCTTAATCAAAACTTACCCCGGATAACATCCCTGTTCGAACCAAACACCAACGGTTCTGTTTATAAATGATGCCTAAGGTTGGGGCGTTATTTAAAAATGACACCTCTGTCACAATCTTCAATTTCTTTATATGACGTCTATCAAGAGGGTGTCAATTCTTAAATTAGTGCCTGCGTGAACAGTCTTCAATTAAATGATGACTTTAACGGAGGCGTTATTTATCTTGGCCCGTTTTGTTATATGTTTTAAGTGTATATGAGTTGAATTTTTATCATTGGTTTTAAATCTTTTATTCTATTTAAGATTTTATTCTTTTAATTTACCAGGGTTGCTACAACAACACTATGAGTCATATGAATCATGAAAAACCAGATAAACCATCAATTCATCATGCAGAGACTCAACTCATTATATGAATCATGAAAAACCAGACAAACCATCAATTCATCCTGTAGAGACTCAATTCATTCTCCCCCTTTGACTTCATCAAAAAGAATGATCAGAATGCACAGATAGCAGAAATGGAACTCATTCTCCCCCTTGAAAAGATGAATACATGTCATGTAGAACCTTATGCTTAAAATATCAAGGAACCTTAAGATAAGGCCACAAGCTATCCTCCCCCTTTAAAAAGGAATAAATTCAATCTAAGGAAGAACACAATCTCCCGCTTGTATAGAACAGATGAAATGACGGATAGTTCTCCCCCTTTGAAAGATACCAACCAATCTAATTCTCCCCCTTTGACAGACAATGAATGTAGTCTAGACAAGAATATGTTCTCCCCTTTAAATCAATGTATTGCAACCTTGTGACAGAAGGAACAAGACTTTCAACAAGAAAAATAGATGAGGGAAATCGAATTATTGAGCAGAGATTTATCAAAAACACATATAGTCAGAGATACAGTTCAGTGATTGAACAGAAGATGGTAGTGACAGAGAGCAGTAAATTGAGCAGATGTAGCAGTGAATTTTTCAAAGATGCTGAGATGAAGAATTTTTTCAGATAGATACCAATTTCATAAATCAATATTTATATTTCAGAGTCTTCTATTATAAGGGCTTATGAATTTGTTTTGATTGATAATCATGATTTAAGAATGATGTAGACCAAGTTCTTCAATAAGATTCAATACTCATATCTGAGATAATTCTTTAATAAAAATGAACCACTTGTTCATTGTTGTACCCGGACTATTTCCCAGCTAAAATAACAAGGAGTAAGGGCTCGGGCATTTCCACGAACACCTTCAAGGCACGGGCTATCTAGCCCTTTCTACAACCCTGTGGGTCCCCACAAGGGTCCCGACCAACTTGCCATGACATGCGGCGACACAAGCAATTATCCAGGGTCAACCCTGGCCACTCTCATACGGGCTTTGCCCATACCCTACATGGCCGCCCGGGACCACCCAGAGGCGCCCCGACGTTGAGCCACGCCACGTGGCATCCAGTGAAAGAGCTGCGGGCTCACTCTGAGGCACTTCAATCAACCCTCCAAGGTCAAAGGGAGACCTGAGCAAGTCAACCACAGGCTTTGGAGGCCCGCAGTATGTGCATACGGCTCACACACGTGTGTTCGGTATTTTTTCGAACACTTAGTGGGCGCGTATATTTCAGCCCTTCTACACCAACCCATGGGCCACCCCGTGGTTCCAGTACACTAATTGGGCTCTACAATGCCCCCCAGCAAGTCGGGACTACCCCCGACCCTCAGACACATGCCAACATGCCACTTAACTTTAGCTCTCGGGCCAACCCGAGGCTACCCTGCCAACCCGCCGTACAATGCGGCACACAATGCGAGGTGAGGCCCATGGGCCTAAGGCCCCTCTTCCAAACCCCTGTGGACTTCTACCCTTGACCCTAGGCCAAATCTAAGGCCCATCGATCACCTACGCGGCTCATTTGGCAACCCGGAGTGTGTCGGGCATTCGCCCGAACACCTTGCGAGCGGCTACTACGACTCGAAGAACAACGGCCCTACTGGCCCATGCTAGCATCCCAAAGTTCAAAGTCTGTCAAAGGACGTCCCCAGGCGACACAAGAAGACCCCCGGGGGCCACCCCCTGGGGTTACGGCCAGCCGGGGGCCAGTTCGCCCTGGGGCATGGCCGCGCGCCCAAGGGAGGGTGAACTTCCTGGGGGCCGCACCCTCCCTCCAGCCCGGTGGTCCCACGACCCCACTCAGCCCCGGTTCGTCCGATTTACGGTCCTACGACGCGATTCATGTGCCGTACCAGTTCGAGAACGTGACACGTGAATGCGGGAGCGCAAAGCGACAGCACGCGGGGATTCCGCAAGTCGACGGGCACACAAGCCTCCGCAAGCTCCACGTATCCTTCCACCCAGTTGTGCTTTTCTTTCTTAGTCAAATTAGGATGAAAATGGCCCAAAAATCAAATTTTATACGGTGGTACCAGCTCCCCCTCTCTCCTTGGAGCAAACCCGCCTAAACCCCCCATGGGGGGGTTTACGCTGACCAGCTCACCCCCCTGGCTGGTCCGCACAAACCCCCCATTCAATTAAAAAAATTTGATTTTTCAAAAAAGAAAAAACCCAAACCACTCCTCCTAAACCCCCCCTGGGGTGGGGTTTAGGCGGACAAGCTTGGGCCCCCAGGCTGGTCCGCCTAAACCCCCTGGGGAAGGGTGATTAGGCAGACCAGCCCAACCCCTGGGTTGGTCCGCGTAAAACCCCATACAAGGGGGGTTTACGCGAACCAGCTCAGCCCCTTGACCTGGTCCGCGTAAACCCCTTCCCCTCTCTCAACCCGTGTAACTCCAAGTGACACTATTCACTTGGGTTTACGCGAACCAGCTCACCCCCCTTAGCTGGTCCGCATAAACCCCTTGTGACCCTTCAACTTCCGCTATAAAAACCCCTTAGGGGCTCAAGGGGCATAAATGCAACATAGCTAATCATCCATTCAAGCTTCGGCATCCGACAAGCACATGACTTTAAGCGCGGCTCCAAGGAACGAGCAAAGGAGAATTTGTTCTGTCCCCTAGTTTTGATGATAACAAATCACAAATCATCAGTAGATGTTTGAGAAATATCAAACTTAATTTGGTTTGATAAATTGATTAAACAAGTGCAGAAGAATCTTACTAAGTGTTGTCTCGACACGGCCCAATCATGTCTCAACACATCTAGAAGAGATTATGTTGAAATTCCAACATTTGAGCTCCAGCATACCGAAATGTGTCGACACATTCAACTCATGTCTCGACACATCAAGAAGAATTCAAGCTGAAGCATTCTGACTAAGTATCTGGATTCACCGATGTCTCGACACACTGAGTGAAAAGTGTCGACATAGTCGTGTGATAATCTCTACACAAGGCACTCATGTCCCGACACGTTCTTACAACAACTCTGCACATGGCTCATATGTCTCGACACCGTTTGGTGTTGTCTCGACTCATCAGCCATGGTTCTTTAAGATTTCAAAGGGATGTCTCGACACAATGGGGGTAAAGTGTCGACACAGTATCGTTCAACCAGAACATGCTTGAAACCGGCAGAAGCTATCTACAAGGTTTTTTAAAGGGATGTCTCGACACACTAACAGAAAAGTGTCGACACATCCACGATCAAACAGAACGATTCTCCAAGATATTCAAAGGAATGTCTCGACACACTGCCAGGAAAGTGTCGACACACTATGTTCATCCAGAACGGATCTGAATCCGACGGAAGCTGATTTCAAGATCCAGAACATAATCCAGAGGATCTGTTTACTCTGGAAAAAGCCGTCAGATTGCATCAGTCTTAGAAGACTGTGATTTGGTAGAGATATTTTTTGAAGAAAATCGTACCTTTGCTGATATGGTCTCCTACCCACCCACATTCCTGCAGACTTGACAAGAAGGGAGTCAACTGTGCAAGTGGAAGTAGATCAAATAATGTGGATGTGACATTCTGGGTGTTGCTTAAAAAGTGGACAACGTTGGTGTCGACCTAGGACACCAATATATGTAAGGAGCATGAGCTCCAGTTCAAAAGACAAGAAGAGCAGCAGGTGAGCTGAGAAGAGGGCTGAGGAGAAAATGAAGAAGAAGAAAAGCTTGCCGTCCAAGCTACTCTTCGCCTTGATGCTGTCGGCGTGAGTGAAACTAGAAGAAGACATTTTCTCTTCCTCACGACGAAAAGAAATATTTTGTGGCTGCTATGAAGATGCAACGAGAAGAAGAAATCCAAGGCCCTCTCAAGCTCATTCCCAGGTAGGAGACCTCTTTGTCATAGCATTTTCACTACGATACTCTGTCTGGCCATTTCATCTTTAGTTTACTTTTCTTCTAAACAAACTTCATATCATTAGATCCCTACCTGCGTGTAGGAAGACAGAAGGTGTGGTCGCCTGTCTGTGTGGTTTGGGTTGTGATCCCACAAGCTGTGTGACAGCGGAGTGTGAGAGTGTATCTCTTAGTTAGAAGCTGTGAATCAGCTGTTGTGCGTTGGCACTAGTGAAGCCTCACTATGTTGTGTGAGGGGTGGACGTAGGTCTCTAGATTGAGATTGAAACACCTTAAAGATCTTATCTTGTGGTTTGTCTTCTCTCTTGTTCCAACGGTAGAAGCTTGATAGGACCATTTCCAGGCATCCTGTGTGCATCTAGCTTCTCAGATAATTAACTAATATCTGCCTCATTATCTATTGTGCTAGTCTTAATTTTTATTTCCGCAAAGAAGGGCAAAAGGGGGCTGATCTATTCACCCTGCCCCTCTAGATCTGCCTATCACCACTCAACACGTGGTATCAGAGCTAGTCTCTCTAAATGTGGTCTAATGACCTTGAGAGAACTGATGATATGGCTTCTAAAGGTGCTATTGCTGAAGGACATTCTGTAAATAGGCCTCCCTTTTTCACTGGGACAAATTATCCTTACTGGAAAAATCGCATGCGGGTCTTCATTATAGCCCAGGATCATGAAGTCTGGCGAGTGATCAGCAAGGGACCATTTGAGCTGCCTCCGGAGGAAGATACATGGACTAAAGAACAAATCAGACAATCAACTCAGAAATGGGGGGCCAAGCATATCATGCAGTCCTCCCTTCATCCAACTGAATACTCAAGGGTGTCAACTTGCAAAACTGCAAAAGAAATGTGGGATCGCCTTGAGGTAATATATGAAGGGACACAGCAGGTACGTGCAATCAAAGCTAATATATTGGTATCTGAATATGAGAAGTTTAGAATGAAATCTGATGAGTCCATTTCAGACATGTATGCTAGGCTAACCTCGCTCACTAATGGCTTGACTGAGCTAGGTAAGACATACACTGAGCAGGAGATATTAAGAAAGATACTAAGATCACTAACTCCTATCTGGCATACAAAGGCCACTGTGGTTGAAGAGTCAAAAGACCTAACCACCATCAAAGTAGAAGAACTCATAGGGTCCCTGATGACCTATGAGATGAATCTGAAAAATAAAGAAGCTGAGGTAAGTAAAAAGAAGCCTCTGGCTCTTAAAGCTGGACCAAGCACCAAGGACCTATCTGATGATGAAGAGCTTTCAAGCAGCAACACTGAATAAGATGAAGTTGCCCTATTGACAAAAAAGTTCAGAAAGTTTTTAAGAAAGGAAGGTACATGCTTTACTAAGAAGAAGCCCAAGGTAAGAAGAGATTTCAGGCCAAGACCTGAAAATGCTAAAAAGTCTGAAAAGCTTGTATGTTACTCTTACAGGAAACCAGGACACATCATGTCTGAATGTCCTGAAGGAGCTAAGAAAGCTATGCCCAGGTGGAAGAGCAAGAAGAAGCAGGCCATGGTGTGCACTTGGAGTGATGAAGAAGAAGAAGAAACTGAAGACAACTCTTCTAAAGAGGAAAAAGATGATCTCTGCCTAATGGCCAATGGAGAAAATGATAGTGAGGTGAGCTCTCCCTTTGAACATTTCTCCACTGACGATTGGGAAGAAGCTTACTTTGAACTGATGAACAAATATGAAGTATACAAAAAAGAAAACAAAATCTTAAAACAGAAGGTTGAATCCTATGGACATGATAAAACTCTCACTGAAAAGATAATCTCTTTAGAAACTGAAATTGAAGATCTAAGAAAAATGAATGAGAATCTTGAGGAAGGAAGAAAAGAAATGAGAGATTTGGAAGATGAAAATGAAAGGATAAGATATGAAATTGATGAATTGAAATTAAAAATGCAAAGCTATGTAAAGGACAACAATCTGTGCAATGAAAAAGTTGAAGCCTTTAAACAGGTCAACTCTCAACTGTTGAAAGAAAATGAGAAACTTCAAAAGGACCTAGCAGATAAACAAACCTGTCTTGAAAAATTTCTTGATGGTAGTGAAAACTTGAATGCCCTGTTAGGAACCAAAATAAACTTCAACAGAGAAGGGTTAGGATATGAGCCTATCAAAAAGAAAACATTTCGGCTAAAGATCACCACTTTTGTATCATATTCTGAAGCATCAACCTCCAAATCAACACACCAAGAAAAAGTTGAAAACAAGGGAAAAGAAAAGATAGAAGAACCAATCAACAAAACTTTCCAACAACCCAAAATGGTTCACAAACAATCCCAAACAGGTCGACAACTATCCAAGCCTCAGCCTGCCCATCACAAAGGAAGAGACAGTTACAACGTTAGAACCGATCGAGAAACTCCATGGAATAGGTCGACATCCACTAGGTCAAACGCCCAACAAAACCCCAGGTTTGCACCAACAGGTCGACCGTTTCCGTACAGGAGGTCGACACATCCATTATCTAGAAACAATTATAGACGGACTGAACAGTGGACAGGTCGAGACTTTGCCTTCTATAGATCGACACCTCCATGGGTAAGGAATAATAATGCTCCTTATGGTCATAGGTTCACTCAACCCCAACGACCTAGGCAACATGACACTTTCTATTCACCTAGACCAACAAACTGGAACAGATGGTCTAATCAACAATCCTTCTCCACCACTTCCAAAACTCATAAAGTCCAAAAGACTAAAGAGAAGAAAAATCAGAACTCCCAACAAAGCAAAGATGCTAAGAAGGTTTGGATTTCGAAGTCTGTCTTATCCTACTTTGCAGAAATGAAGAAACTATTGGGACCCAACTGTCTTTGGGTTCCAAACATTGTCACTTAATTCCTTGTGCAGGAGTGTCTTGCAACCGTGCACAACCGTTGGTATCTTGATAGTGGCTGCTCAAGACACATGACTGGAGATAAAACCAAATTCTGTCTCCTGGTTGAAAAGGAAGCTGGACATGTCACATTTGGAGGAAACAACAAAGGAAAAATCATTGGTTCAGGTAAAGTTGGTAAGAGCCCCTCCAACTCAATTGATAATGTATTACTTGTTGATGGTCTGGAGTACAATTTACTGAGCATTAGCCAACTATGTGATCAAGGTCATATTGTTGTTTTTGACTCAAATGAATGTAGGATCTTGCAACCTAATTCTAAAGAACGTGTACATTATTGACTTGGTATGGAGTACAATTTGCTGAGCATTAGCCAACTATGTGATCAAGTTTTCTGGTAAAAGAGTCAATAACGTGTACATGATTGACTTAGATGACCATGTTCACATAAATCTTTGTCTTGCTGCATCCAAATCTGAATTAGCCTGTTTGTGGCATCACAGACTAGGACATGTTAGTTACAACACTCTTCATAAATTGGTGAAGCATTCAATTGTCAAAAGTCTGCCTGAAATTAAATTCAAACTGAATACTAAGATTTGTGATGCATGTGCTCAAGGAAAACAAACTAGAAAGTCATTCAAAAGTAGAACTGAAAACTCATCATCTAAACCACTTGAACTAATCTATATGGACTTGTTTGGTCCAACTAAAACAGCTAGCTTAAGTGGTAAAAGATATGGTTATGTCTTGGTGGATGATTTTACTAGATTCATTTGGGTATTCTATCTTGCACATAAAAATAATGCCTTTGATGAGTTTTAGGCACTGTATATGCAAGTGAAGCAAGATGGTAAGTTTAAAATCTAAAACATTATTTCAGATCATAGTGGTGAATTCGACAATACTGACTTTGAAAATTTGTGTAGGGCTGAAGGAATCATTCATAAGTTTTCATCACCATGGACTCTTGAGCAAAATGGGGTAGTTGAGAGGAAGAACAGAACTCTCATAGAAATGGCACGCACAATACTTGCTGAAAGGCATCTACCAAGGAGATTTTGGGCTGAAGCAGTAAACACTGCATGCTATATCATCAACCACTCAATGGTAAGGCCCCTCACCAAAATGACTCCATATGAGCTACTGAAAGGTAAAAAGCCATCTCTCTTTCACATGAAGGTGTTCGGGTCAAAGTGCTTTGTTCATAACAATGACAAAAGAGTTATGGAAAAGTTTGAGCCCAAGAGTGAAGAAGGGATATTCCTTGGGTACTCTGACAAGTCTAGAGCTTATAGAGTCTATAATGTTAGGACCCTTTGTGTAGAAGAATCCCATCACTTCACTTTTGATGAGATTGATCATAACAACTCTTGCAGGGAAGATGATGATGGGGAATTCCTGAACGTAAGAGGAAAAGAGGAACTTCCACAAGATGAGACACAGGCAAATGAGGACCGAGGAGAACCAAATAATGCTCCGGTCACCGAGGCAGATGAAGGTAATGCTCAACCTGATCTAAGAGTGTTGAAAGATCATCCGTTGGAAAACATCTTAGGTAATCTGCATGATCGAACCAAAACTAGGTCTCATTTCAAAATTTTGGATGAAATTGAACAACTTGCTCTTGTGTCACAAATTTAACCCAAAAATGTTATAGAGGCCCTAAAAGATGAAAATTGGATCAATTCCATGCATTATGAATTAAATCAGTTTGAAAGAAATAAAGTATGGCATCTTGTTCCAAGGCCTAAAGAAAAATCAGTCATAGGAACTAAATGGGTGTTCAGAAATAAGCTAAGTGAAGATGGAAAGATAGTAAGAAACAAATCCAGATTGGTGGCTCAGGGGTATAATCAAGAATTTGGCATAGATTATGAAGAATTTTTTGCTACTGTTGCTAGACTTGAGGTCATTAGAATTTTGCTAGCTTTTGCATGTTCTCATAAAATCAAACTGTAGCAAATGGATGTTAAGAGTGCTTTCCTAAATGGTCTTATTAAAGAAGAAGTTTATGTAGAGCAACCCCCCGATTTTGAATGCACATATTTCAAAGATCATGTTTATAAGTTGGACATGGCTTTGTATGGCTTGAAGCAGGCACCTAGAGCTTGGTACGACAGACTAAGCTCATATTTCACCGAACAGGGGTATTCAAGAGGTAATGTAGATCAGACACTATTCACTAAGAAACAAGGTAAAGATATCTTGATAGTTCAGATTTATGTGGATGACATAGTGTTTAGGTCCACTAAACCTCAAATGTGTGAGGAGTTTGCTAAACTCATGACTAATGAATTTGAAATGATTCTAATGGGTGAGCTTCAATTCTTTCTTGGCCTGCAAATTAGTCAAAGCAGTGAAGGGTGCTTTATCGATCAAGCCAAGTATGTGAAGGAGTTGCTGAAAAAGTTTGATCTGACCAACTGTAAGCCTTTAGGAACTCCAATAGGGACTGCCACTTCACTTGATGCAGATGAACAAGGTATTCTTGTAGATGCAAAGAGATACAGAGGTATGAATGGATCATTGCTCTATCTAACTGCATCTAGACCAGACATTCAATTTAGTGTTTTACCTTTGTGCTAGATTTCAGTCTAGTACTAGAGAGTCCCACTTGACTGCTGTCAAGCGTATCTTTAGATACCTTGCTGGCACTCAAGAATTGGGACTATGGTATCCTGCATCTTGTGAACTTTCACTTATTTCATATTCAGATGCAGATTATGCAGGATGCAAACTGGACCGCAAGAGCACTAGTGGCTATTGCCAATTTCTCATTGGGTGTTTGGTTTCTTGGGCTTCCAAGAAACAACACTCGGTTACACTCTCTACTGCAGAAGCAGAATATGTTGCTGCAGGGAGTTGTGGCACCCAAGTACCGTGGATCAAACACCAACTCCAAGACTACCTAATAGATCTTGGCTATGTACCCATTCTGTGTGATAACACGTGCTATAAATCTTGCAAAAAATCCAGTCATGCACTCTAGGACTAAACACATTGAAATTAGGCATCACTTTATAAGGGATGAAGTTCTCAAAAATCACTTTGAGCTCCATTTTGTAGACTTAGAAAATCAGATTGCAGACATCTTCACAAAACCCTTAAGCAATGACAGGTTCACAACTCTAAGGAGAGAGCTTGGTCTATGCAGACCTCAGTCCACTCAGGTTTGAGCTATCAAATCCTCCTTAATGATCCGTGTACTTGTCTTTAGAATGATTGAAACAAGCATATCTGAATTGATTTAGATCCGGTCCATTTGGTGTATGAACCTTGCCTGGAATGATGGTCACATTCAGGGGGAGCTTGCTTGTACTTATGAATGTCGTTAATTGAACATCATCTTGTGACTACATGGTATATCAAATGTTGAGAAGTGAAATGATAGGTTACGCCTGTCAAGAAACTCTCCTCATGCGTGAGGATAGGCCTCCGCCAAGTACCATGAGTTAGAATTTCACATTGCTATCTGCATAGTTGATCTCTAGTGCATAAGCATTTTTAAAGCTTCAGTATCAAATATAGCATTTCTCAGTGGCAGCAAAAGGTAAAACCCTTCTTGAATGGCAGTCTGAAAGAAGAAAGTCAGAGGCATTGGCAGTAAAAGATGGCAGTTGTCTGTCAAAAATGAAGAACTATAGAAGCTAGCAGAGAACAGTTTGATGTACTGATATGTGTCAAGACATGCTGAACAATGCATGTTGAACAGGTCAACACTTTATTGATATGTGTCGAGACATACAGCTTAGAAACTGGTGTTCAGATCGACATCTTCAAGTCATGTGTCGAGACTGTCTCACTGCCGCTTTGGTTTCGAAGAACAAATGGAGAGTTTCCTTGACTCCCTCTTTCCACTACTTCTTTCATTTCCACCTCAAATCTCTTGCCTCTGAACCTTCACTTTTCACCGAGTATCAAGTGAGGGGGTGTTGAGAAAATTTTCATTCATCTATACAACCCTGGGTGAGTCTTGTTGTATTACTCCTATTAAAGAAATGGTTTCTTGATTATAATTTTCATTCTCGTGAATCAATTGCATTGAGCTTTACTAATCTTGCATTCATAATAGGATTGAAACATTTCTTAAGTCCTTGAAAATAACCCTTGCCCCTGCGTCTGAAACTTCACTGCAACTTGGCTCCTTGGCGTTTGAAATGATTAGCATGTATTGTCTTTAAACATGTTCCCATCTTGAAGTCTATTAGAGAATGCGCCTCTAAAAATCATGCTGCTATAATTTCAGAGCATTGACCTCTCTTCAGAGAAATTAGATCCTTCATCAATGAAATGAAAGGTTAATCTAGTCATGATGAGGAAAGTCACCCCTGTTCAAAAGAATTCAGAAAGATAAGCTACACTGAGTAACCAGGGACTCTGGCGTCTAAATAACGTGTTTCCTTGTGTCAAAAGTGAATGCTATATCGGACTGTTTTATTAATTAAAAAAAATGGTTTGGGATTGACTCTACAGCTTGCTTCAAAATAAAAAGAGGTATTGTTTATCTTCAATACTTGCTTATCTTATTTTCCAATTATGCCAAATGAATGTGATGAGTAAGTCAAATGGGCTTGGTTCTATTCTGTTACTTTCTCAAATGTTTAAGTCATATTATTTGTTGCAAAAATGGTTTGCTTAAACTTTTATTACTCAAAAATGAGCATATAAGCCTTAAACCATCTGAACTTAACATAGGGGCATATACACCATTTCTAACTTCAGGGTTGTCCTTTTCAAAAGTAACAATCTCAACTTTCCCCATTTAACTCGATGGTGAAAACCAAACTCTCACTCGTTCTTCATATTCAAACCCTACTTCTCTCTCTCACACCCGCGCTCCGACGATCCTACACACTCTCACAGTGGAGGTCGACGCCCTCGCCCCCTTCGCCGTTCTCTTGTGCACGATAGCCCCAGCTAGCCTTCACACTCCTCTCCTGCCTTTCCGTTCACTCTCCATGGCTCCTCCAATCACCCGCGGCAAGAAGAAAGAGGCGGCTTCATCTAAGAAGGCCGCTGCCTCAAAAGCCCCGTCTGAAGAGCGATCCAAGCTCATTGAGGACCGCCCAGCTGCAGAACCAGCCAGGAAGAGGGCTGCCGAAGCCCAGGGGTCCAACACTTAAAAGGGTTCACCGCCGCAACCTCCGGCCAAGCGGCCACGACTGTCAGCAAAAGAAAAAGGGAAGGCCAAAGCTCAGTCAATCCCTCAGAAGCCCAGCACTGCTGCCTCTCCAAGGGAAGAAGAAAGTGATCCCTCACGGATACTCTTCCCTAGGTATGTTGATTTTAGTGACCAAGAGATACTTGTGTATTTTCCTGAGCTACTGCCGTTGTTTGAGTTCCAAGGTTGGAGGCAGTTTATGTCTGAGCACAGGGTATACTACCCATTTCTGGTTCAGCAGTTCTACAAGAACTTATTTTTTGATGAGAAAAAGAAAGTCTTTCAGACTGTAGTCAAGGGGGTTTCCATCAAGCTCACAACTAAGCTTCTTCACAAAGCTTTACACATACCCCGCGATGGAGAAATTGAATCTGAGGTTGAGATCGATATGTCTGTAGCTTACACCCTCCTGACTGGCAAGCCTAGAAATCCTTAGGATGACACCCAACTTTTGGTGAAATCCTTTGACACCAATCGGTTTCCCCCACTGCAGCGTCTACTGCATCATATCTTCACTACCATGATTACCCCACAAGGGGCTGGCAGAAGCAGACTTACTGAGACACAGAGATTCCTTTTTTACTGTCTATTCAACAAATACCATGTCTTTCTTCTAGAGATCATGCTTCAGGTTATGGACAGTTGCACTTACAACACGCGTAGCCTGCCATATGTTGCACACCTTACTGCCATCTTTTAGAAGGTTGGCATCCCTCTTGACAAGGAAAAGTCCATAACTATTCCCCAAGGTAATATCTACACCATGAGGTTCATCCAAAATTATATGCACTTCAAAAAGGAAGGTGACAAAATGGTGAGGAATCTACCTGGTCATGTACCTGACCCTTCTGTTCAACCAGCTCCACAAGAACAGCTTCCACAGGACCACCCTCTACAAGGTCAGCCAGCACAGGACCAACCAAATTCAGAAGCACAGTTAGATCAGCATGAGGAAATGTTTCATGCAGATATCCACTTTGAGCAGGCCCCTCAGTAGTAATAGTTTGCAGATCCCATGGACCAGCCTGGGATGATGATGGCTTTTGGTATCCAACCTCCTTTGTCTCCAGAAAATGAGCCTAGAGTGTTCACTGCAAGGGATGCCCCTCCTGAATTTCATGCCGAGGCCTCCACCTCACAAGGTCCTGCATTTTGGTGCCACTGGCAGTTTAATGGATATTCATCCTGCCCTCATTCAATTTCTCACTGCCCAATTTGGAAGTTTGAATTCCTCCTGTCGTCAGATCAGTCTACAAGTGGATAGACTGGAAGCTAGACAACTCCATTATTAGCAAGTTCAGAACAGCCGATGGGAAACATTTGTGCACGACAAACATAAGTCAGATGAAAGGATGAAAAGCTTCATGAACTCCCTGATAAATGTGTGTGAGCGAGTAGGAAGAATCATGAAAAGACTACGAGAGATCCACACTGAAACCCAGGAGAAAACTACTGAAATGGTCATGCATGCCTATGACATCGGAGAGTATCAAGGTAATCTTAACATTAAGTGTGCCAAACAGATGGAGTCCTCCAATCAGCTAGCTGAACAAGTGGCTGGCGCCACTACATCCATCAGAGCACAAGCGGCTGGCTCAACCACATCCATCAGGTCACATGTGACTGCAGAGATCAACAGATCTCTTGATGCTACCTCCAATCTGGAAAGAACCATCAATGCCACTACTTCTCGCTTACTGGATGCTTCCCAAAGGTTGAAAGGGAAACTGTATTCTGACACCAATAAGCTACTTGATGCCTCCTCCAGGCTTGCCGACACAGTTCATACTGACACAGCTAGAGCAGTCAATAGCACCACCAAAGCTGAGGCAAAGATGGACGTTGTATACAAGAAACTGGATATGGTGGGTAGTGAAATCTTGGAGCTCATACGTTTGCATAAAGCTCAACTCCAACTAGCTCTACAGGATGCAGGTGATGAATGGTGTCCTCCTCCTCAAACAGAAGCCACCTCTTCTCATTTTCCACCACAAGGCTCCCAACAGAGGGCTGAAACAGAATACATTTGTGAGATGATGTATACCTGGCTCAAGGACATCAAAGAAAACGTCTAGAACTTACACCGTTTTATCAGTAAAAGGGATGAGCAGTAAAATCACAGGATTGACTCTCTAGAGACAGCCATCTCCTACCTGCAACATGAGTTCCAAGAGGCATAGGTCCTGCACCTGGCCAGTACCAGCACCATGCCTCCACCACCGCAGCCTCCTCCTTCACCCCCTCCTTACTGATGACAAAGGGGGAGAAGTACAGAAGTCAAGCATCATCAAGCATCTAACATACAGTTAGCCTTTTCATCTAGCTTTTTGCATGTAGATTTGTAGTGTAACTGCTTGAACACACATCCTTGCTTGATCTGTACAAAACTATAGTTGATTAATGAATCAAGCCTTTTGTTGCCGTTGAAAATGCTCTTTGTTGAAAAATGCTAACATTCAGTGGTTGTGTGAATAAATGAATTTTGCTTGGTTGATGGCTCTTCAAACCAATTTGATTGTTTTACTACATGAATGCTTGGACATAATGATTCATGGTTGTCATCATAAAAAAGGGGGAGAATGTTGTGTCCCCTGGTTTTGATAATAACAAATCATAAATCATTAGTAGATGTTTGAGAAATATCTAACTTAATTTTGTTTGATAAATTGATTAAACAAGTGCATAAGAATCTCACCAAGTGTTGTCTCGACACGGCGCAATCATGTCTCGACACATCCAGAAGAGATTATGTTGAAATTCCAACATTTGAGCTCCGGCATACGAAAATGTGTCGACACATCCAACTCATGTCTCGACACATCCAGAAGAATTCAAGCTGAAGCGTTTTGACTAAGTATCTGGATTCACCGATGTCTCGACACACTGAGTGAAAAGTGTCGACGCAGTCGTGTGATAATCTCTACACAAGGTGCTCATGTCCCGACACCTTCTTACAACAACTCTACAAATGGCTCATATGCCTCGACACCGTTTGGTGTTGTCTCGACTCATCAGCCATGGTTCTTCAAGATTTCAAAGGGATGTCTCGACACACTAGGGGTAAGGTGTCGACACATTATCGTTCAACCAGAACATGCTTGAAACCGGCAGAGGCTGTCTACAAGGTTTTTTAAAGGGATGTCTCCACACACTGACAGAAAAGTGTCGACACATCCATGATCAAACAGAACGATTCTCCAAGATATTCAAAGGAATGTCTCGACACACTGCCAGGAAAGTGTCGACACACTGTGTTCATCCAGAACGGATCTTAATCTAACGGAAGCTGATTTCAAGATCTGGAACTTAATCCAGAGGATCTGTTTACTCTAGAAAAAGCCGTCAGATTGCGTCGGCGTCAGAAGACTGTGATTTGGCAGAGATATTTTTTGAAGAAAATCATACCTTTGCTGATATGGTCTCCTACCCACCCACATTCCTGCAGACTTGACAAGAAGGGAGTCAACCGTGCAAGTGGAAGTAGATCAAATAATGTGGATGTGACATTTTGGTTGTTGCTTGAAAAGTAGACAATGTTGGTGTCGCCCTAGGACACCAATATATATAAGGAGCATGAGATCTAGTTCAAAAGACAAGAAGAGCAGTAGGTGAGCTGAGAAGAGGGCTGAGGAGAAAACGAAGAAGAAGAAAAGCTTGCTGTCCAAGCTACTCTTCGTCCTGATGCTGCCGATGTGAGTGAAACTAGAAGAAGACATTTTCTCTTCCTCACGATGAAAAGAAATATTGCGTGGCTGCTATGAAGATTCAACGAGAAGAAGAAAGCCAAGGCTCTCTCAAGCTCATTCCCAGACATGAGACCTCTTTGTCATAGCGTTTTCACTACGATACTCTGTCTGGCCATTTCATCTTTAGTTTGCTTTTCTTCTAAACAAACTTCATATCATTAGATCCCTACCTACGTGTAGGACGACAGAAGGTGTGGTCGCATGTCTGTGTGGTTTGGGTTGTGATCCCACAAGCTGTGTGACAGCGGAGTGTGAGAGTGTATCTCTCAGTTAGAAGCTGTGAATCAGCTGTTGTGCATTGGCACTAGTGAAGCCTCACTGTGTTGTGTGATGGGTGGACATAGGTCTCTAGATTGAGACTGAACCACCTTAAAGATCTTGTCTTATGGTTTGTCTTCTCTCTTGTTCCAATGGTAGAAGCTTGATAGGACCGTTTCTAGGCATCCTGTGTGCATCTAGCTTCTCAGATAATTAACTAATATCTGCCTCATTATCTATTGTGTTAGTCTTAGTTTTTATTTCAGCAAAGACGGGTAATAAGGGGCTGATCTGTTCACCCCTCCCCTCTAGATCTGCCTATCACCACTCAACAGAATTGTGCATGGGTGACTTGTTCGACGGTCTAATACGCCTGGGGTATGTCGTTTGCACTCCCCTCACGCCGTATATAGCCGTCTCACACAAGTCAACACCCACCATATGTTAGGCATTACGACATGGGCGGACGTCCCCTCATGCCAGGATTTCCTCTCGTGTGACCATCGGTTGCAACCACACGCGTGCCATGAGGCCATGTTCTCTCGCAGTTACGAGGCCATGTTTGATCGCTCAATTCGAGTCGTGATTGACCCTCGCCCAAATATCGGATCGATGTATCCCTCCAGTCATCCAATCACAGGCCCCCGTTCGACACCACGGCCTTGGCCCATGCCACGGGAGGAACCCTCTGTAAAACACATATGTGCTCATTCATCACGCATCGACCTGGGGACTGACTAGCACGTCGAAGTTGTCCCGTGGCATGCGCCAATTGTACCTTGGCCATTATGGCTTTCCTGTAAAGTAGTATACACCTTAGTATAACACTGCCGATTGGACGAGTGCCCTCGCACCCACGTTCAGGCCCCCAGTTTTCTATCTACACCACTTGGCATCTGTGCTTAACACCCTAACCCCAGCAAACACCCCTTAGTCTAACGCACACCCATCGCTGTTGAATGCCCCCAGCCCTCTAGCCACGGCTTCAGACGCATATATAGACTTTTCTTCAGCTTGGAACGAAGGTATTCGGCTTCAATCTGATGTAAATAAACACCGGTTGCTTGCGGCCGATGGGGAAAGATGTCCCGTACACGATTCCCGCAATCGCCTACGCACTCGCACCCATGGAACCCCTTCTCTCCACGTGTCACCCGATCGCCTGAGCCCACATGCCGCGCCCTGGTGACGCTTCCCCGGTCAACCCTTGGTTCCATGAGTGATTGTCGAGAAATCGACTAGCACGCCCGCACCCTGTCCGGTTAACCCTTATCCCGACATTTCTGTGCCATTCGACCCTTTTCAACTTTCCGTGAAAGGAGAGTGCCCGATATCACCGTGAGAGACATGCAACCGCAAGGAGGATACCCGAGATATATCAAACTCCCGTATTTTCCTTCCCCGTTGTATCCCTTCCTTCACCCTGGTAATTGGCATAAAAAACCCATGCAATAGAGAGGATGGCACGCCCGGTGGGACGTCTCCCGCCTTCCTTTTTGCTGAAGAAAAGTATGTGCCAGCCCTGAAGCCCTGGTGCCCTTTTCCTATCCTTGCAGGAGAGGCAGAGGAGGACACTCGTGCGCGCATTTTTCAGCAGCTTCTGGTCCGCGTTCTGATCGCCGGACCACTTTCAGCGACTGTTAGCAACCATCGCCTCCACAGCACTCAGCACTCCAGCAACCATGGCGGCCATCACCTACAGTCCCAACGTCATTTCCACCCATGCCCGGGTGATGTGACACACCCTTGGACCAAATTAAACAAGCACAATTTGCAATCAAACAGACCGATATTAGCGGCTACTCTCCCATCGCTCACCCGAACCCGAGGTAACTCGGCGATACCGAGTGGAGGTTGTGTAGGCTGGGCCCTTACTGGTAGAGGGCTAGAAAAGCCAAGGTTGGTTCCCTAAGGATATGGCTGGCCCAACTCAATGAGGCCGACGATGTGCCAAGGGCACGGGTTGCACTCTTCACCCCACGGTGATCTCTTGAAGCAATGGAGCTTAAGGATCGAGCTCTCACTCTCACAGCCAGCGGAGTTTATGAACTAATATTGGGAAAACAAGCACTAAATAGAGCTAAGGTTGGAGCACTTACTCGACCGGTTAGAAACCGGTCCCGCTCGGAGACGTAGGCGAGCGGGGAAGCGTGGGTTCCCCACACGCCGCGCCGGAGAAGCTTGACCTGCTTAAGTCATTACAACACTACACCCCATGCAAGGGGGAGACCTTGGGGAAGGGAAGTCAATGAATACAACCAAACACTACCTCCCACAGGGAGGGGCTGTAAGTCGGGCAGTCGGGGAGGGGGGGAAAACGCAACGGGAGGCCAAATGGTGGATGATGCCAATTCTATCTGCTCTCTATGAGTACAGATAGACTGTCGAAGATGTGGACGCTGTGACCGCTCCCGAATTTTTTTGGGGACGAGACCAGTTGGAAAATCTTCGTAGGAGACCCGAGAAGTCATCCAAATTTTTCCGATTTATCAAGTTACCGGTGCTGGTCGGAGCAGAGGCACGAACAGGGAAGCAGAGTTCTGGCTCTGTCTGCATCAGGACTACAACAGCAGGAAGACGAAGTCACCCCGGGAGCTCCCGAGCTCTGAATCGGGATTGGCCGGGGTCGACGACTTCATTGTCGAGTCCTCTTCGAGCAGAGAGCCACGGGGATGCCAGGCGATGTTGGGGTAGACCTGAGCAGCCCAAACAGTGCTCAGGTGTCGGGCAAGTCCAGTAGGGGACAGACCAGCACACATGAGGGAGAAAAATCAGAAAATGCTGCTCCGGAGGCCGAACGATGTGCTGCTTCTTGGAGATGGAAGGAGACTCGTAGCAGAACCTCTCGGCAAGCGGCGCCTCAAGAAGTAGAGGGATGTGGCTGTGGGAGCTTCTGGAAGTGTCCTCTGGCTGCTGTTCCGAGCTATCTTGCGTAGTCGGAGAAGAACGGCTCCCCTAGGCGATCACGAAGTCAGAACGGAACAGAACCATCGCCGTTGCGAAGAGGACGGAGAGACGCTTCCAACAGTAGCTCTTGGGCCTCCAGGGATGTTTGGACGAAGCCGGGGTCGCCTCTGCAAGCTACCATTCCTCTGCTGACTCTGAGCTACGAACTGGTCAGCTGGGATCTGCTACAAGGCAGGGGTGGAGATAGTACGAATGGGTGGAGGGGTTGAGGGAAGGGTAGCAGAGGGTGTGGGGAGTTAAGGGGAGGGCTAGGGCTGTGTTGGAGGAGGAGGAAGAGGGGAGGGACGCAGGGGGGGGCAAGGTGATGGTTCTGCCAAGGTGGAGGGGTTGAGGGAAGGGTAGCAGAGGGTGTGGGAAGTCAAGGGGAGGGCTAGGGCTGTGTTGGAGGAGGAGGAAGAGGGGAGGGACGCAGGGGGGGCAAGGTGATGGTTCTGCCAAGGTGGAGGGAGAGTGAAGGGTGGTGGAGGCTCTTGGTGGAATGGATTGGAGGGAAGGAGAGGGGCGGCCTATTCTAATGGAGAGGGCTGGGGGTGACCTAAGGCTGGGGGCTGAAGGGAATTTCAAATTCAAATGGGTCTTGGGGGCTGGGAGATTGTGTGGGGAAGAGAGGAGATTGTGTTGGAATGGGGAAGATTGTGTTGGAATGGCCAAGGATCTTCTAGGGAGAAGCAAGATTTGGTAGGGATTTGGTGGAGGGGGTTTCCAATACACCTAGGGAAGGGAATGGGGGGTGAGGTGGCAAGTGAGGTGGAGGAGAGAGAGGGTAGGTCGCAGCCCCCCCTTGTAGAGAGAGAGGGAGAGAGAAAGAGAGTGGGGATTCTCTCCCCTAGGGCTTCTCACCCCTATTGGATTCACTCCACTAGAACTATATAATTTGAACTCTCAAATGGAAATTTGGCATTCATTCATTAATTTGAAATGGGGGGAATGGGGTCCTATATATAGGCAACCCACATTTTACAAAAAGTCCCTGACTCATGCAACAATGACAAATAAGTAAGGGGGTAGGGGCACCCTTGGGCCAAGCCCACATAATTGGGCCCAATAGCTAACCTACTGACACATAAACTTAGGGAAATAAACTAAGACCTAGGGACATGACTCAAATAAAGTGGAAAATACATCAAATGACTCAAGTAAAAAGCACAAAAGGGATAAATGGGCCTACATAGTGTGAAGCCCTAGCTCAAATTACACCGGGGTGTGAAGAAGACCCGAGCCAGATGGAGTCGTGGGTGATGCCACCATCAAATCCCCTGGGCTGCGAAGAGCTCGACTCCGTCGACTAGGGGTCCATCCTGCTGTGATACCGCTCGAGAAGGTCAGGATCTAGCTACTGGAGGTCTTCCCGACTCACCCCCGAATCTTTCGAAAGAGGCCGATCCTTCCACCTGACGAGATAGCGTGCGAATACCTTGCTCCTGGTGGTAGTGACATGTTCATCCAATATTCGTTCAATGCGCTCACGCTGGGCTCTCTTGGCTGGTGGTCTCTCCTCATGGGTGGGTGCTCTCTTAATGGGATGAATAGGCTCAATATCCTCACTGGGTACCACCGTGGGTCCCTTATATGGCACTAGGTCGGCTACATTGAATGTGGGACTCACTCCATACTCCTCAGGGAGATCTAACTTGTTACGTACGGACTGAATAGATCTAGAGGGGGGGTGAATAGATCTAGCCCCTTTTTCAATTTATAAGCCAAGGATCGACTAGACCTTAAGCAAACTATGGGTTGCAAAGATAAAACTGATAACTACAGCGACAGCAAGCAATAAGAAGAGCACACACCACAAGCAAAACCACAAGACATGATTTTTAGGTGGTTCAGTCTCTTCCCGAGACTTACGCCCACCCCTCGCTCAACTTGAGAAAGGCTTCACTAAATGAGAACTCCTGATCTCAACCAACACACCGCTGATACACAGCTTCTTCTCGCTGACACACAACTTGTACCCGCTGCCTCACAGCTTGACACTTGATGTAATGAAAAGAACAAAAGATGCAACAGGACTGAACAAGAGCTTTTGAATCAAAGAAAAGGAGTTCAGCCTGGGACTGCAGGTAACAGGAATAGACTCCCTGTGGAACTTCCAGACGATTGCCTTCAGCTGCGACGCTGCTGGAGTCTTGCTTGCCTTGAGTCAGTCTTCCTTCTGCAGCAATGAAGATGCCTTCAGTCTTGTGCAGTCTTTGTGGTTTCTGAAGAGCCACTCCTTCTTTCCTCTTTCAGAGTATCTTCATGGGTGTATTCTTTCTTTTTCTTCTACTCTGTGTTCCACACCCCGCTCTCTGTCATCTTTACCTTTTGTACCAGTTCTTTTCAAAGCATAGGCTTTTCCCGCGCAGATTCGTAATTGAGCGCACATCCATTGGATTATCGGCTAGAAAATAGGGAGAAGATTTACCCGAAAGATTTGAATAAGTTTGACTGGTTCTTTACAAGATTCTCTCCTTAAATCCAGTGCGGAATCTTATCATCTGAACCGCCCAACAACCTGCAGCAACAACTTGCAGGTTTCTCTCAACAGAAACTGAATTCGGTTAGAGTTCGGTTCTGGACGCTTTATCGCTTGTGGTCGACAATGACCCTGTCGCTGGTCGACAAGAAGCAATGTCCAGATGACTGGTAGTTCAGGCTGATGCTCTGTCTGTTCCGTGGTCGACAACGAGCAGGGCTTTGGTCGACAACCAAAGCACGTACAGAAGGAGAATGACTTGAGCTGTGTTTGGTTGGATTCGTTGGTCGACAATGACCACTTCACTGGTCGACAAGCAACCTTTGACACTTCTTCTGATTTATTGACTTCACTTGTACTTCAGTATACCTGAAATTACCTGAACTATCAGAAGTGACTTGAACTATCAGATTTGCATTGAATTAGTTAAACACATCTTTTGTCATCATCAAATTGTCATGAGTTCATTACTTAACATTGAAGGAGCAATTAAACATATCCTTTGTCATCATCAAAACCAAGGGATGCACAACATTCTCCCCCTTTTTGATGATGACAACCATGAGTCATTGTGACAGTCAACAGATTATAAAATTCATTTGATATTTCATTCAAGACTATCATAACATAGATTTTAGCCAGACAATTCATTTGATGTGCCGTTTGATGTGTCTTACAAAAGCATCATAACACTAGTTACATGAAAGACTCAAAAAGGAGAAAGACACATAGTGACACATAGTCTTGACATCTAGACACACCTAGATACATAATGACACATAAGACCCTATCTCCCCCTTTGTCAACAACAAAAAGAGGAGCATGTAGATTATCACTCTGAGGAGGATGAAGAACTCTCGGGCTTCACTTGCTCTGCCATCCGATCGAGCTTGTCAACGATGTGAGCATAAGACAGCCTTAGCTTCTAGATCTCTGATATAGTATCGTGGTGATACTGTTTACTCTGCTGGGTGGTGAACTCAATGCGAGTGCCCATTTCTGCTGACACTTCAGCTAAAGTACCAACCAGTCTGTTAAACCGAGAGCTAGCATGTTCTGAGTGTTCCTGTTGTTTTATGAACTTGGTCTCCATCTGCTGTTCTAGTCTCTGAACTCGCAGCTCCAAGCGCCTGGTGGCAGCATTCATACTCTCTTGAAAGGATTGGAATTGAGTGGTGAGAGAGGACAGCTGAGATGCTATCTGGAGAAGCACTCCTTGAGACTCAGTGGTGGAGGTGAAAGGAGGTGGTGGAGCATAAGTAGACGGAGCGGAGGTAAATGGAACAGAAGTAGCTGGAACATGAGTGGCTGCAGTGCCTGGTTGCCATGGCACTATGACGAGTGAAGGTGAAGGATGGGTAGCAGTGGTTGTAGTAGTGGGAGTGGGAGTGCGAATCACCACAGTTGGAGGGGTTACAGCAGGGCTGACAAGAATTGGTGTCTGTGGTGGAGAAGAGGGTGGCAACGGTGCTTTGGATTTACCCTTGGATGGTAGGGTGCGCTGGACTTGATCTCCTACCTTCTTATAGCCCAAAAAGGTGGTCACGTAATGAAAAGAGTATACGTGCCATTTGGGAATGACAACACGCTGAGCATGAGGAATGGGTATATTTGCTGTTTCCAGAATGGCAGTTATGTGGGCAGCATATGGAAGAGAGTTTAGAGGATAATGCAAAATGGTGTGGAACGTGTTCAGCATGAGCTTGGGAAGGCGAATGAGTTGGCGAGTGATGAGGCCATGGAGAAGAAATAAGTGAAGGCGACTTACATGTTCCCTGGCGCCTCTTCTCGGTTGGATTATGGTAGTAAGAAGATGATGGAGTAATCGATGAAGAGGAGGGAAGGTGTTGGCATTGATGGATTTGGGAAGGACCTCAGGGGCTGGTTGGCCAGTGACCACGACATATGCTGATCTGAAGTCAAAGTCCTTAGGATTGAAGACAGCACCATGTCTAGAAAGTTTCAGTGCCTTGTGGAGTAACTTGACGTCGAGGCTGACGACGACCCTTTGAACTACTGTATAGACCTGGCCATCCACTACTTGCAGGTTGTGGTAGAATTCTTGCACAAGCTGTGGGGAATACTGAGTATGTGCGGAGACAAACTCTGTCCAGCCTTGGGCGTCCAAAATTTCCAGCAACTCTGGGAACATCTCCATCAGCCGCTGATCGGAAATATCTACTCTTCTCGGTGGCATGATGTTCCGAGGCTTGAGAACTCTAGAGACTGGATGGACGTTGGGTACTTCTGAAGCTACCAACTTTTCGCCCGATCCAGCCGTATTCTCCGTTGTCGACATCCGAGGGGTCGATGGCGGACCCTGCGTGGCCTTCTGCTTGGAACGCTTGGACGGATTTGATGCTTCGGCAGGGGCCTCATCCCTTGCTCTCTTGGAGGACCTCATGGTGGAAGGATGCGAAAGAGGGATACACAAGGGAGCGGAGGTGAATTGGAAACGGAAGAGTACCGTGAAAGGTGAAAACGGCGAAGTAGCAAGGTGGTGAATACCTAGGGACCCAGTCTATTCAATTTATAGGGACAGGATATCAGTGGATAGGACCTGGGTCATAAATCCTAGGGTTGTGGAACCAGCGCAATGATGAAAACGAAGGGACAGGATTAAATCAGCCGAATTAAATTTGGGGAATTTATTGAAGTGTATGCCCTTTCCTTAATGAAGCATTTATTTAACCTATCCACCCTTAGCAGAGACCACCTTGTAAACAAGTAGAGTGGGCCTAGTGGTTCACTTGAAGTTGAAAGTATTGCACCAATAAGCTTACGCCCCATATCTAATTTCCTCCACATGACTTCTTAAACTTATAATAGATTTCATGAGATGATTTTAATAGCTGTGCTTGCTGAACAGTGTTTTCAACTTTTCTTTGCATGCCATGCCTTTGGTCAACCATTTTCCTCTGTCTTTTAGTTTTTCCTTTTGGAATCATTTTGAAAGCTGTGGTCAGGTTTATCACATGCTTTTCTACACGAGGAAACACGCTTTTTACATGCCAGAAACCTCGGCTACTTAGCATGCCTAACCATTCCACTTTGAACTGGGACACACCTTTTATCCGTGAGGATATACGTTTATCAGACGCCAATATCCCCAGTTACTTAGTATGCCCAATCTCAATAATTTTTGATAGTAGCAGAGATAGATTGATTCTTCATGACACACATGCCTCTCACTTATTTTTCATCCATTTTTTTCTTAAAATGGGAGGCAGTAGTTTCTCAGAATCCAATCCATTGCTCTACCATGAAGACAGAGTTATGGCGTATTCCACGTGCATTCATGCTATATTTTTGGATTTATATTAACTGTTCAGCACGGGCACAGGTAGAGAAACCGACTTACTACTAACAATCATAAGTCTTCAAAATCATGTGACAGAATCATAGTTATGGTTTGAATTTATTGAAGTAGTACAGTCCAAATCCTCATTACTACACTCAACCTCTACTCTTATTGATTACATTGGTGATTTTATTGGAAGATATGGTTAGGTTATTCAATGTTTTATCAAGGAATGAGTTTACACTTTTTCTCCCCCTCAATTTGAGAATCCATGCTGAAATAAAAAATAATGTTGGCCAGGATGAGATAGAAAGACACAGGGAATGGAAAGTATGGATGATGATGAATGAGTGAAGATGAATCTGAGCCCAAACAGTTTAAACAGTCCAGAAGATTCCCTACCAGAACTAGTGTCAACCAGGAACCTGTCTAAAGTGGACATTTGCTTCCTTACAGATCCATTGTCGACCATGGAGCTGTCTCTGGTCAACATCTGCGTAGTCACAGAACCAAACAGTTTCCTGTCTTGATGCCTTGGTCGACCAATGCCCTGTCGTTGGTCGACCACCAGAGCTAACCAGTAGCAGTGCCAGGAATTTGCAGAATGTTGCTTGAGTAACAGCCGACACTAGAGCTTCCAAACACAACCAGTACCAGAGATCTAACTGACATATCTAATTACAGAAATGATAGAAAGCTATACAGAGAACACAGGAATATGAGCATTTCAAGAATTTTCAGGAGATATTCTACATATCCCCAACTCCCTTCTTAGAGTTGAAAACCTGTCATTGTTAAGGGGTTTAGTGAAAATATCTGCCAATTGTTTTTCAGTTTCTACAAATTGAAGCATGAAATTTCCTTTGGATACCTCATCTCTCAGAAAATGATGACGGATCTCAATGTGTTTTGTCCTAGAGTGTTGAATGGGGTTTTTAGACAAGTTAATAGCACTAGTGTTGTCACATAAAATGGGTGCACAGCCAAGATCTACATTGTAGTCTTGGAGTTGATGTTTTATCCACATAACTTGTGTACCACAACTCCCTACTGCGACATATTCAGCCTCAGCAGTGGAGAGTGCCACAGAGTGCTGCTTCTTAGAAGCCCATGAAATTAAACATCCACCTAAGAATTGACAATAACCACTAGTACTCTTCCTATCAATTTTGCAACCAGCATAATCAGCATCCGAATATGAAATCAGATCTAGTTTGTAGTGAGTAGGATACCACAACCCCAATTCGTGGGTGCCTGCAAGGTATCGGAAGATACGCTTGACAGCTCCTAAATGTGATTCCCTAGGACTAGACTGATATCTAGCACACATGCATACACTAAACTGAATATCTGGCCTTGATGCAGTTAAGTATAGCAGGGATCCGATCATACCTCTGTATTTCTTGGCATCTACCATGTTACCTTTTACATCTGCTTCCAAAGTTGCATTTGTCCCCATGGGTGACTCGATTGGCTTGCAGCTTTCCATGCCAAATTTCTTCAACATCTCTTTTATGTACTTGGATTGATTTATAAAGTATCCTTCTCTGCATTGTGAGATCTGCAATCCAAGAAAGAATTGTAAATCACCCATTAGGCTCATTTCAAACTCGTTGGTCATTAAATTTGCAAATTCAGTACACAAAGAGGTTTCAGTAGATCCAAACACAATATCATCCACATAGATTTGTACAATCAGTATATCCTTACCTTGGGTCTTGGAAAATAATGTTTGATCAATTTTACCTCTTGTGTATCCCTTTTTAGTGAGGAAGGAGCTCAACCTTTCGTACCAAGCCCGAGGAGCCTGCTTTAATCCATACAAAGCTTTATGCAATTTGAAAACATGATTAGTAAGTTCATCATTTTCAAAACCAGGGGGTTGTTCCACATAGACCTCTTCTTTTATAATACCATTTAGAAATGCACTTTTTACATCCATTTGTTGTAGTTTAATTCCATGAGATGCTGCAAAGGCTAACAATATCCTGATGGCTTCTAATCTAGCAACTGGAGCATATGATTCTTCAAAGTCAACCCCAAATTCCTGGTTGTACCCTTTAGCCACCAGCCGAGCCTTCTTTCTCATCACAACCCCTTCTTCATTCAACTTGTTTTTATATGCCCATTTGGTTCCAATTACAGGGTGAGATGTAGGTCTAGGGACAAGTCTCCACACCTGATTTCTTTCAAACTGATTTAGTTCTTCATGCATAGCATTTATCCATGATTCATCTTGTAAGCTTCCTCTACAGACTTGGGCTCTATTTGGGACACAAGGGCAAGTTGATCTAGTTCATTAATGGCCTTGAGCTGAGATCTAGTCTTCCTAGGATCATGAATTCCACCAATAATGTTATCCAAGGGATGATCTCTAAGAAGTCTTAAGTTTTCAAGATTGTTACCTGAGTTGACCTCTCCTTCGGTTTGATCATTAGAATTACCTTGATTTCTTTCTTGATTCAGTTCTTCTTCATTCTCCATTGGTTTTTCTTTGCCATCCATAAATTCCCCATCTTCTTCTTCCTTGCTGACTTGTTCATTTTTGCCAAAATCATTAATTTCATCAAATGAAATATGAGGGGATTCTTCAACCACTTGATCTTTGGTGTTAAATACCCTATAGGCTCTTGATCGGTCAGAATAGCCCAAGAATATTCCTGAGTCACTCTTAGGTTCAAATTTGTCCAAGACTTTCTTATCATTGTTATGAATGAAACATCTTGCACCAAAGATTCTAAAATGAGCTAGGGATGGTTTTTTACCTTTGAACATTTCATATGGAGTTTTTGCACTAGACGGTCTTACCATTGCCCGGTTTACAATGTAGCATGCTGTGTTGACCGCTTCTGCCCAAAATTTCTTTGGAAGATTAGCTTCAACCAACATGGTTCTAGCCATCTCGACAAGAGTGCGGTTCCTTCTCTCCACAACCCCATTTTGCTCCGGTGTCCTTGGTGAGGAGAATCTGTGGGTTATGCCCTTGTTTCTGCAGAATACATCAAAATCAGAATTTTCAAACTCCCCCCCATGGTCAGATATGATTGTACACACTTTGGACTTACCATCCTGCTTCATTCTTTTGTAAAATTCCTGAAACTCATAAAAGCATCACTTTTATGTGATAAGAACATTACCCATGT
The DNA here is from genome assembly GCA_022559845.1 of Amorphophallus konjac. Classification (NCBI taxonomy): domain Eukaryota; kingdom Viridiplantae; phylum Streptophyta; class Magnoliopsida; order Alismatales; family Araceae; genus Amorphophallus; species Amorphophallus konjac. The sequence goes on from CM040127.1 coordinate 258,500,768, forward strand.
AAATCTGGAAAAGTCATCAACTAGAACATAACCATATTTCTTACCACTAAGACTAGCAGTTCTTGTTGGGCCAAAAAGGTCCATGTGCACAAGTTCTAGGGGTCTTGATGACTGACTTTCAGTTCTACCTTTGAATGATTTTCTTGTTTGCTTTCCTTGGGTACATGCTTCACATACTTTGACATTTTGAGCAAACGAAATTTCAGGCATACCAAGAACCATTTTATTTTTCACAAGTTTGTGCAACACCCTATAGCTAACATGCCCTAGTCTTCGGTGCCACAACCAGGTCAAGTCCTCCTTCTTGGCGGTTAGGCACAAGTTGGAGTGGGCTGGATCATCCAAGTCTATCATGTAGACATTATTTACCCTCTTGCCCATAAACTTGACTGCTTCTGAATTTGGCTCAATAATTCTGCAGATCTTGGAGTCAAACACCACTTTATGGCCTTTGTCGCATAATTGACTGATGCTCAATAAGTTATATTCCAGTCCATCCACTAATAATACATTTTCAATGCAGCTTGAGGGTTTCTTACCTATCTCACCTATCCCAATGATTTTGCCTTTGTTATTTCCTCCAAATGTCACATATCCTCCATCTTTTGCGCTCAGCTGGGAGAACTTGGTCTTGTCTCCCGTCATGTGTCTTGAGCAACCACTATCTAAATACCACTTGTTGTGCATGGCTGCCAGACATTCCTGCATCACAAATTACACAGAAACTTTTGGACCCAAATGGTACCCGGGTCCAAGATAGCTTGTGAAATCATGAAACTGCTGTAACAACACCTTGGGAACCCAAATTTTGTTAGAACAGTTTGTCTTTTCATTTCTGAACTTGTTCAGGTTGTGTCTATTCTGAGTCCACTCTCTTAAGTTCCAATTTCCATTCTGTTTCAGCTGAGAAAATTTGTGGGTTCTGTTTGCGTGTCTGGTCATGGTCGACATCTGGTAAGTCTGTGGTCGACCATAGTTTCTCCAGATACCAGTATCTGTTCTGGTTGAGCCTCTGGTCGACAGAGGAGGGGTCTGTTGTCGACCAGCTTGTTTCCAGACACCTTGTTTTATAGGTTTGTGTTTATTAACATGATTTAATGCTTTGTTTGTCTGGTTACTTCTGTGAATTTGAACTTCTCGTCTGATATGACTGTTGTTTTTAAACTGATGTGGATTATCCATTTTCCCTTTAGAATTCCTCTCTTCCAAGGTGACATTAATCTGTTTAGAGGAGCTTTCAGCTATATCCTTTTGTTTGTTTTGATATAAGTTTATCAAGGGGCCTTTTCCTTTAGAGTCAGCTATTTTATTTAAAGTTTTTATTTGGAATTCCTTTTTAGCCGTTGGGTTGTACCCTAACCCCTCTTTCTGAAAATTTACTTTTATTCCCAACACAGCGTTCAAGTTTTCTTGACCCTTAGTCATTTTTTCCAATGTTTCCTGTTTGTATTTCAGTTCACTTTGGATTCTTTCTATTTCTTTCAGAAGTTGACTGTTTTCTTCCTTGAGTGAGTTGTTTCTTTCTTGAGTTAGCTTAGTTTCCTGTTCATATTCTTGAGTCTTTAATTTTAACTCGTCAATTGTGTTTTTCAGTACTTCATTTTCTTCTAATAGCCCTTTGACGTTTTCTTCATCTATCTCGCGTTGATTCAGTTTATTTTGCAAGGTGGTGATCTCCAATTCTAGTTCAGTTCTGTTGGCAATTGAGTTGCTGTCATTATTGAACTGATTAACCTTCTTCTTCAAACTTTTATTTTCCCTTCTTATTCTTTCATATGTATCAAGTAAATCTGAATAGGCTTCTTCCCAATCTGAGCTAGAAAAGTCTTGAAAAGGGGAGGTTACCTCAAGATCGTTGCTGTCTCCTTTGGCCATTAGACATGTGTTTCCTTCTTCTTCCTCGGAAGTTGTTTCCTCTTCGCTGCTTTCTTCCTCCTCGCTCCATGTGCTGATCATTGCCTTTGGTTTCTTGTTTTTCCATTTGAAGCTTGATTTCTTAGGAGCCTCTGGACATTCAGCCTTCATGTGTCCTGGTTTTCTGCAGTTGTAGCAGACAAGTTTGTTAGATGAGGCTTTAGTTTTGTCAGACTTAAACTGGGGTGACCTTCTTACCATGCCCTTCGGATTTCTAAATCCCTTACCTTCCTTCCGCAGAAACTTTCTGAACTTTCTTGTTAGCATGGCAAGCTCACCAGTTTCCTCACCTGTGCTAGATGAGTCATCAGTGTCAGATAATTCAGAGGTGCCTATTTTAGTTTTCAGAGCTAGCTGTTTCTTTTTCTTGCCCTCGTCTTCCTTTCTTTTTAGATTGACCTCATAGGCCATTAGGGAACCTACTAGTTCATCCACAGTCATAGTAGTGAGGTTCTTTGAGTCCTCAATGACTGTGGCCTTGGTATGCCACATAGGAGTGAGGGACCTTAAAATTTTTCTCACTAGCTCTTGCTCCTTGTAGGTTTTCCCTAGACTCTTTAAGCTATTTGTTAGTTGTACTAGTCTAGCATACATATCAGAAATGTTTTCATCAGTTTTCATTCTAAACATTTCATATTCTGAGACTAACATATTTGCTTTTGACTCCCTTACCTCTGACGTACCTTCATAGATGACTTCGAGTCGATCCCACATCTCCTTGGCTGTTGCACATTGTGAGACTCTTGAGAACTCCGTGGGATGAAGTGCGCATTGCATTACGTTCATAGCTCCCCAGTTGATGGTTGATTTTCTGACCTGTTCTCTGGTCCAGGTATCCTCGTCTTCGGGCAGATCATAGGGTCCGCGGCTCACTACTCTCCACATCTCATGATCTTGTGCTCTCAAGAACACCTGCATACGATTTTTCCAGTATGAGTAATCATTTCCATCAAAGTATGGTGGTCTAGTCACTGAGTGTCCCTCAGCCATTAGACTTCTAGAGTTCAGTCCGCTAGGTCTCTCCTGGTTGTTAGACCACATTTTCGGAGAGTCTAGCTCTGATACCACGTGTTGTGTACGGACTGAATAGATCTAGAGGGGGGTGAATAGATCTAGCCCCTTTTTCAATTTATAAGCCAAGGATCGACTAGACCTTAAGCAAACTATGGGTTGCAAAGATAAAACTGATAACTACAGCGACAACAAGCAATAAGAAGAGCACACACCACAAGCAAAACCACAAGGCAGGATTTTTAGGTGGTTCAGTCTCTTCCCGAGACTTACGTCCACCCCTCGCTCAACTTGAGCAAGGCTTCACTAAATGAGAACTCCTGATCTCAACCAACACACCGCTGATACACAGCTTCTTCCCGCTGACACACAGCTTGTACCCGCTGCCTCACAGCTTGACACTTGATGTAATGAAAAGAACAAAAGATGCAACAGGACTGAACAAGAGCTTTTGAATCAAAGAAAAGAGTTCAGCCTGGGACTGCAGGTAACAGGAATAGACTCCCTGTGGAACTTCCAGACGATTGCCTTCAGCTGCGACGCTGCTGGAGTCTTGCTTGCCTTGAGTCAGTCTTCCTTCTGCAGCAATGAAGATGCCTTCGGTCTTGTGCAGTCTTTGTGGTTTCTGAAGAGCCACTCCTTCTTTCCTCTTTCAGAGTATCTTCGTGGGTGTATTCTTTCTTTTTCTTCTACTCTGTGTTCCACACCCCGCTCTCTGTCATCTTTACCTTTTGTACCAGTTCTTTTCAAAGCATAGGCTTTTCCCGCGCAGATTCGTAATTGAGCGCACATCCATTGGATTATCGGCTAGAAAACAGGGAGAAGATTTACCCGAAAGATTTGAATAAGTTTGACTGGTTCTTTCCAAGATTCTCTCCTTAAATCCAGTGCGGAATCTTATCATCTGAACCGCCCAACAACCTGCAGCAACAACCTGCAGGTTTCTAGAACAGAAACTGAATTCAGTTGAGTTTCGGTTCTGGACGCTGTATCGCTTGTGGTCGACAACGACCCTGTCGCTGGTCGACAAGAAGCAATGTCCAGATGACTGGTAGTTCAGGCTGATGCTCTGTCTGTTCCGTGGTCGACAACGAGCAGGGCTTTGGTCAACAACCAAAGCACGTACAGAAGGAGAATGACTTGAGCTGTGTTTGGTTGGATTCGTTGGTCGACAATGACCACTTCACTGGTCGACAAGCAACCTTTGACACTTCTTCTGATTTTTTGACTTCACTTGTACTTCAGTATACCTGAAATTACCTGAACTATCAGAAGTGACTTGAACTATCAGATTTGCATTGAATTAGTTAAACACATCTTTTGTCATCATCAAATTGTCATGAGTTCATTACTTAACATTGAAGGAGCAATTAAACATATCCTTTGTCATCATCAAAACCAAGGGATGCACAACATAACTCACAGGCATTAGCGCCAATGCGCCTCAGAACCTGAAAGGGACCAGCCCCACGTGGCCTCAATTTGGAGATGGCTCCCGGGGAGAGCCTCTCTGTCCTCACCATCATGAAGTCACCCACATGCAATTCTTGGTGACGCCGATGAGAGTCAGACAGCCTTTTATAAGTCTCATTCTTTTTGCTGATGTGCTTGCAGATTTCTTCATACAATTCTCTAATATGTTGGGCAAATGATTCAGCTGAGATAGACACTCTAGCATGCTGGGGAAGGGGAATGAGATCTGAAGGTTTCCTTGGCTTGTACCCATGCACAGCCTCAAATGGACTATCCTATGGACTTATTGACAGAGTTGTTATATGCAAACTCAGTCTGAGGTAGAATGAGGTCCCAATTCCCTGGACGATCCTCAAGAAGACACCTAAGGAGGTTCCCTAGACTCCTATTGACAACTTCGGTTTGGCCATCAGTTTGAGGGTGGTAGGCTGTGGAGAATTTGAGGAGGGTACCCATCAAGTGCCAAAGAGTCTTCCAGAAATAGCTGGTGAACTTGACATCCCTATCAAAGACTATGGTCTTGGGTAGGCCATGGAGACGAACAACCTCATCAAAGAATAATCGGGCCACATGGGAGGCATCGGCAGTTTTGGAGCATGGGATGAAGTGGGCCATCTTTGAAAATCTGTCAATGACCACATTGATTGAGTCATGCTTTCTTTGAGTCTTGGGTAGCCCTAGCACAAAATCCATGCTTAAGTCTTGCCATGGACGGTCGGGGATGGGGAGAGGGGTATAAAGGTCGGTGTTTTGCTTCACCTATTTGGCTGAAGCACATGTGCGGCATTGACCCACTATCTTGCCTACGTCTCTCTTGAGACTTGGCCAATAAAACTGACCCTCCACTAGAGCAATGGTTTTTTGAACCCCAAAATAGCCAGCTAGTCCTCCTGCATGTAATTCCCAAACCAAGAAATCACAGAGTGAGGTCCGTGGAATGAGAAACTTTGGTCCCTTGAAGAGGAACCCATCCTCTAAGACAAATCCCTCATGTTCCTTGCTAGAATGGGTGGTCAAGGTGGTATAGATGTGCCCAAAGTCGGGACATCCAGGGTACTCATCCTTGAGCCTATCAAATCCGGTCACTTCCACTTGGATAGTGGATAACAAAGAGACTCTCCTACTAAGGGCATCCGCTGCTCGATTCTCACTTCCCGCTTTGTGTTTGATAACAAAAGTGTAGGATTGGATGAACTCAACCCATCGGGCATGTCGGGCATTCATCTTTTGTTGGGAGTTGAGGTATTTGAGGGCCTCATGGTTAGAAAAGATGAGAAACTCTTTGGGCAACAAGTAGTGCCTCCAATGTCGGAGGGACTGAACCACGGCATAGAACTCTTTGTCATAAGTGGAGTATCTTGTCCTAGCATCACATAACTTCTCACTGAAGAAGGCTACCGGGTGTCCCTCTTGGCTAAGGATCCCTCCTATTCCTATCCCAGATGCGTCGCATGTGACTTCAAAGACTTTGGAGAAATCGGGTAGGCATAGGACCGGGGCTTGGGTCATCTTCTTCTTAAGTTCTTGGAAGGCTTTAGATGTTGATTTGGTCCACACAAAAGTCCCCTTCTTGAGACAATCGGTGATAGGGGCAGTGATAGTGCTAAATCCCCGAATAAACCTTCTATAGAAGGTGGCCAACCCATGAAAACTTCGGACCTCATGAAGAGTGTGGGGTTTCGGCCAATCTAGAATAGCTTGGATCTTCTCGGGGTCCATGGAGTCACCTTTGGTGGATACCACAAATCCTAGGAAAGTGATGGATGTGGTCAAGAAGTGACACTTGCCTCGGTTGGCAAATAGGCTCTCATGTCGTAGGATGGTGCAAACTTGCCTAAGGTGATCAAGGTGGGCCTCTTGGGATTGACTATATATGAGGATGTCATCAAAGTAGACCACTAGAAAGACCCCAATGAAAGGCCTAAGAACCTCCGTCATGAGACGCATGAAAGTACTTGGGGCATTTGAGAGCCCAAAAGGCATGACCAACCATTCATACAAGCCATCCTTGGTCTTGAAGGCCATTTTCCACTTATCTCCGGCCCTAATTCTAACTTGGTGGTAGCCACTCTTAAGATCAATCTTGGAGAAGATAGTGGCTCCCGCTAGCATGTCAAGCATTTCATCAAGCCTAGGGATGGAGAACCTATACTTGACGGTGATCTTATTAATGGCCCGACTATCCACACACATCCGCCATGACCCATCCTTCTTGGGAGTGAGAAGGGCCGATACGGTACATGGGCTTTTGCTAATGAGGATGAAACCCTTCCTAATGAGTTCCTCTATTTGCCTCCGAAGTTCGGCATATTCCGTGGGGTTGAGGCGGTAATGAGGAAGGTTGGGAAGGGTGGCTCCCGGAACTAAATCAATTGCATGTTGCACATCACGCATGGGAGGGAGTTGGTCCGGGAGTTCTTCCGGGAACACATCATGGAATTCTTCTAGGAGATGCCGGACTTCTATGGGATGGGGGTTGGAGGGGGTGGGCTCTCCTAGGCAAATGACTACCGCACATAGAGGTGTCCCTTGAGCTATCTCCTCCTCAAGCTCTCTTTTGGTGATGAGGTGAAGACCCTTGGTCATTCCCAAAGTTTTATCTTATTTGGGGTTTTGGGAGAGAGGTTGGGTTGGTGGGGTGGAGTTCCCCATGACTTGAGATTTGGTGGAGTGTTGACCTTGAGGGGGTGGGCTTTTCTTAGGCAAGGGATGTGGTGGGGAGGGATTAAGATGGATGCTCTTTCCCTCATGCTCAAAGGTGCATGTGTTGGTCTTACCCAAAATAGTGGCATCCACATCATAAAGCCGCGGTCTCCCTAGTAGGATGCTACCTACTTCCATGGGGATAACATCACACCATATTTGGCCATGGCAGGAAGAAAAGGTGAGGGGCACAAGACAGCGAGTGTTGACCGGGATGGAATTGTTGTTGATCCAAGAGACCCAGTATGGGTTAGGGTGAGGAGTAATGGCAAGCCCAAGGAGCTTAACGGTGTTGGGAGACACGGCATTGACACAACTCCCATTATCTAAGATCACTTTTATCACATGGCCCCCTATCTTAACAAAGGTGTGGAAGATTGAAGTTCGTCGCCAGTCCTCCTCTTGGGGCTTGGTGAGGGTGCATCTAATTACTCCTAGATGGGAGTCAGTAGGTGGGGTGGTGTAGTCTATACCCGACTCATGGTATTGGGCCTCATACGCTTCTTCCCAATCTAGTGAAGCTTCATGGAACTCAACCATACTCTCAAGTTCCTCTTGGGGTGGGGGAGCTTCTTCTTCAATAAGTAAGCTAGACAACCCTTTGGATGGGCATTGCCCCGCAAAGTGGCCAAACCCTTGACATCTATAGCATTGTTGGCGCCCACTACCCGGGGTAGTTCCTCCTACATTTGGGCCCTTGGGATTCTCTTCCCTCCGTGGAGGAGGATGGCTAGGGGCGGGCTTGGTTGGAGTGATGGTGGGAGGGGGGTTGTAAGGCCGTAATGGGATATTTCCACTCGGGCTAGGGGCCTTCATGGGGGTGGTCGGAATGGTTCGTGACCCCATACTTTTAGGATCGGCCGATCGGGGAGTAGAAAACCGAGGGATCCTAGAGAATCTCTCAACATCCCTAGCTATTTGGTAGGCTAGCTCAAGGTTGTCAACATCTCTCATGAAAAGTTCTCTCTTGATGTGACTTTGGAGTCCATTTCTAAAGCGGGATAAGGTGACGGCCGGGTCCTCATGAACTCCACACTTTAAAAGATAGGAGTCAAATTTTTCAATGTATTCAACCACGGTCTTCCCTTCTTGGGTGAGGCTTTACCATTCATCTAAGAGCATTTGGTGGTAGGATTGGGGTAGGTATTTATTTCTAAGTTGGTTCTTCATACCCTCCCAAGTGTCAATAGGCTCTTCCCGCCTAATCCGTCTTAATCCTTCTTGGTTTAGCCAATAAGTTTTGGCTAATTTGGTGAGATGCATTTTGGCCAATCTTACTCTTCTTTGGTCGGACATTGGGTACCATTCAAAGTATTGGTCCATGGCGGTTTTCCATTCTAAGTAGATACTTGGTTCATGGGAACCATCAAAGTTTGGGGCCTCTACTTTGATCATCCTTAAGAGAGGGTCATCCGGGTTGTCCCGTGGACGCCTTTCATGATTTTGATGGTGGCGAGGCCTCTCATAGTCATGGTAGGGATCAACATTCAAGTCCTCTCTATTAATTTCAGCATGTGGAGGGTGGGCTCTTGGTCCATTGTTCTTTGGGTGGAACTCATCCCTATGAATTTCAACATGTGGAGGGTGGATTCTTGGTTCATTGTTCCTTGGGTGGAACTCATCCCTATGAGGTTCAACATGTGGAGGGTGGACTCTTGGTTCATTGTTCCTTGGGTGGAACTCATCCCTACGAAGTTCAACATGTGGAGGGTGGGCTCTTGGTTCATTGTTCCTTGGGGGGAACTCATGTTCTTCTAGCCGAGCAAGCCGAGTGGAAAGGGACTCAAGCTGGGCAAGAATGTTTGTAAGGGCGGCATCCACCCGGTTCATTTGGCCTTGGGGTTCCTCCCTAGGAGCATCTTGGTTGAGTTGGGGATTGGTATCCATGGGGGGAACCGAAGATGATGGGTCGGGTCGGTAAATGGCGCCACTACGGTGGACATGCAAGGGCGGGGGGGAATGAAATGAAGGATGGACACACAATGCAAAAGGCCCTATGACTTAGACTTGATAGAGACAAGTCAATGACTTGCTCTGATACCAATTGATGTGACACACCCTTGGACCAAATTAAACAAGCACAATGATGTGACACCGACTTAGTGAATGCAGCAACTAGACCGAGGGTCCTTGGACTTACCAAGCAAGCACAACGCACAAGAGTAGAGAATTACGCAAGTTGCCAAACTACCGTTGCGCACACGATTCCCGAGTGACTCGACGATGCCGAGTGGAGGTAGTGGAACAAAGCCCTTGCTGGTAGAGGACCAGCAAAGCTATGGTCGCCCTCCCGAGGGTACGGTGCTCACAATCAAAGGGCTGGCTAGGTGCCAAAAGGGCACCGGGTCACTCTCTCACAATCCCACGATGACCACTCGTAAACGGGGAGCTTCGGGGTCGGGCGCTCTCTCAACGTCAACAGTGCAATTCCACGGATATTATATGAACAAACTACTGATATGAGAGGAAGGGATAGAGCTTACCTGGTTGGTTTGAAGAAACCAACCCCGTTCAGAGACGAGGGCGAGCGGGGAAGTGTGGGTTCCCCGCACACTGCGTCGATGAAGCTTGATCCCTGCTAATTATTTACATGCACTACATCTCATGCAGGAGGGTGGATCTCGGGGTGGGGAAAAGGGGATTACACACAAACACTACCTCCACACAGGGAGGGGCGGTAAGCCGGCCAGGCGGGGAGGGGCGTGAAGTTAAGAACGGAGCCGGATTGCCATCCCGGGGTTCTGTCCGCCGGTTCCGCCCGCTGACAGGCACTCGCTGTCGACTCCGCTGTGATAACTCCCGGACTTGAAAGTGAGTGAGACCAGTGCCAAAATGTTGGTGACTGACCCGGGATGAAGCCTAAATTTTTTTGGCGCCAGAAGTTGTCGACACTGGCTGGGACAGATGCTGGACCGGCGCTGCTCTGCTATGCCTTGGACTGAGTTCAGGTTGTTGCAGCAGGTTGGCGACTTCACCACGGTCGCTCCCGTGATCCAATTGAGACGGGATTAGGACGGTTGCGAGCGTGGTCGAATCCTCTTCGATCAGCAACCAAGATAGGCACTATAGGTGGTCGGAGCAGGGAGGTGGAACCCAAAGAGTGAGAGGGGGTCTGATCAGTCCCTGACAGGACTGACCTGCGCACCTGGGGAAAATAATTTGGAACGGGGAGCTCCGAACTCCAAACGAGGTATCGCTTGCTGTGTTGGACAGAGTACTGGTGGATCTTCAACCTGGTCAAGTGGCGCACCAAGTGGAGCACCGGTTGTGGAAGCCGAGGAGGGATCTACTTAGAAGAGGAGAAAACGAAAACTCACTATGACTAAAGGCTAATAAGGGGCATGAAACGTGCCAATAGAGAAAAGTGCATACGTAGGATGCTAAAGGGATGTGATCGCCAGAGGGGTTACCTCAATGAAAAGAAATGATCACATGTACCTTGTACGAGGCACGGAGACCGTGAATCGTCGAGAGCGGGAAATGGCGGGTTACTTCTTCCTCCCCCTTCGACCGGCCGACGGAGAGGGCTTTCTTTAATTACCCTTGCAAAAAAACGACAAACAAGTAACGAGTGGATCAGAAAGATGAAGGTGCAGTATTCAATTCTAACGATGCAAGTAATGAAATGATGGCAGGACACACACCTTGATGGTGTTGTCTTTTAAAACCCCTCTCGGACACGAGTAGGAGGAAAATGCTTATGATGAATTGCGATTATGCCAACGTAAGAACGGGAAGAGTCTCTCTCATAAAAAGGGGGGGTGGAAGATATGATATGATGAATGCAAGATAAGTAGGAAAGAAGAGAGGAGAATGGCTGATTGGATGGTCGATGGCGAGGCCCGGCGGAGCTTCGGCAGCGCAAGGACGACGCGGGAGCACGATGGGCGAAGGCGGCCTTTCGCCCGCGAGCACGGGCACCCAGGAATCCGGCATAACGTCCCCCCTACAAAACACCCGCGGGTTAGAAATAGAATTCGGCAGCCTATCGGCCCTCTTTTTCGACCCCCTAAACTGAGGGGAGTTGGCCTCTATTTATAGAGTTCCGGAGGATGGAGGCGTCCAGGGGCCTGGACGCCTCCCTCACTTGGCTCTTTTTTAAATGACAATCTGACATGCTGACGGGTAGTCAGTGGCCAGGGGCACCCGTGACCTGGATGATGGAGGCGTCCAGGGGCCTGGACGCCTCCATGACATTGGATTCCTTTCAAACTACAAGCCAGCCAACGGATTGTCGGGGATCAGGGGTGCCCGTGAGCTGAACGATGGAGGCGTCTACGGGCCTGGACGCCTCCATAATTTGGATTCTTTTCAAATGCCCGTGAGCTGATTGATGGAGGCGTCCAGGGGCCTGGACGCCTCCATAACTTGGATTTTCTTCAAACGACAGACTGAGCAACGGTCAATCGATGGCCGAGGGTCGCCCGTGAGTAGGTTGATGGAGGCGTCCAGGGGCCTGGACGCCTCCATAATTTGGATTCTTTTCAAACGACAACTCGACCAACGGTCGGGGGTACCCGTGAGTCAAATCATGGAGGCATCCAGTCTCCTAGACGCCTTCATGAATATATATATATATATATATATATATATATATATATATATATATATTTATTATGTTATTATTTTTTTTTCATTTTTTATCATTTTATGGAGGCGTCCAGTGTGTTGGACGCCTTCATGATTTTTGTGATTTTTTTTATTATTTTTATTTATGGAGGCATCCAGGCACCTGCATGCCTCCATGATTTTTCAATTTTTCTAATATTTTTATTATTTTATATATATATGAATTTATGGAGGCGTCTAGTCTCCTGGACACCTCCAAGATTTTTCACGGAAAAAATCAAAAAAAATGTAAAAAAATTCAGAAAAATAGGAAATTACCAGAGTAATTAAAAATGTGAAGGCCGCCTTGGGGTATCATAGTGTAGTATGAGATTTACTCAATGTAATGTCAAGAACGGCGTGTCTACAGCTGCCCCGCCTTGGCGTCTGCTTTGCAAGGGAGTGACACGTAGTGGAATGGCATTGAAGTGAAGTGGAATGGAGTGAGAATGGACTGAAAAGTAGATGCCAAGGTGTGATGAAACACGCTTTCAACATTATGATTTTTGGAATATTTTCAGAGTTTTCAACGAGACGACCTCGGAGAAGGTCTTTCGAATTCAACAATTGTTTGGACGGAAATCAAACAAGGAGAAAATGTGCGCTCAGGCACGAGTAGAAAAAGGGACCAACTTCTCTGTGTGGAAGTACCTGGGTTGTAAACCTACAGGTTTCACCTTGGGGAGCGGTTACCAGCCAATGTGGAAGTGCTGCAGCCAAGATGGGTCAAATGGAGTAAAAGTAAAGGAATATTTGAGGATCAATCCAAACAAGGGTCTCCTTTGGAAGAACAGCGTGGGGCTGTCTCAAGGAAACTCAGTACTTCATTCGGAATGGAATATCTCATATTATAAGAATTTAAGCACAGCGACCTTCGCAATTGAATTACTTTGAATGATTTTCCACAATGGAATCAAAGTCCTACATGAATGCATGCTGGGTTTAAAGAAGAATTTAAAACAAACTAAAATAGAAAATAGCCATGGATAATATTGTCAACTTGTTAAGAACGGGTCAGGATATCGATCCGGTGAGCTGATACTGAGCTGGGGCCTATTTATCCACGCACCAATTCACTGAATGGAACCGTCGTCCCCATACTGTCACCAGTTAATGGCCTATCCGTACAACCCAAATTCTTTTGGAATCATCATTATTTTTGTTGAAGGGGAACTCAAATCCCAGATCCGTTCGGGTCGCAAGGTCCTTGACGTGTTCTAATAGCGTAAATATCATATAGTATGATGCTTGACACGGGGAACCAAACACTGAAGGATGGTATACAAGATAGGGCGAAAAACGTCCGTTGGTAAAACCTGCACAGACCATCATAGATTAAATACATCAGAAAGTAGCAGAAATATAGCAGAATCGTGCCACAGTACAAGGATAAAACACTGACGACTTGAACACTCATGTGACACGTCCCGTCCCGTAGCACCTCTCCTTTCCTATAAGTACCTCCCTTAGGCTAGTTTATTCAAATGTACCAAGGGGAGTTTTGAAGGTTCAGGAGGAGGAGAAGAGGAGTGTCTAGGGATTTCAGGATGGAAGGAGAGTCTTCCTACGTTGTGAAGAGGGGCAGGCCCAGCAGTGAGATCAGGCGACTTTCCGACCTCGAGGGTCATCTGAGTGGGATGATCCACTCGCATATGGTAAGTTGATTTATTTCAAATTTATTGCATGGACTCTCTCCTCACTTTCCTTCCTTTCTCTTCCTCTTTCCAGCCGTATCCACTCTTTCCGGGCCCAAGGAAGTTTTCCAAACTGCCATGGCTTTCAGAGCTAACTTCCAACATCTCCATTGGCATGAGGGCTATACTCTCGAAGTGGCATCTTCAGGGGCTCCTTATTCACGCCAAACACTACGAGAGAATCCGTATGGACTGGGCGGCTATGGGCGCCTTAGTGGAGATCTGGCATCCCCAGACCCACACTTTCATCTTCCCGATGTTCGAGGCGACCATTCTCCTCGAGGAGGTGGAACTTCTGTTCGGATTGAAGAAATTCAAGAGTGACGGGAAGACGAGGCCTATGCGGATGTTGACAAGGGCAACTTTCGAGAGCGTCCTTGGAAGCTTCATGCCGTCCGATGTAGTCAGAAAGGTCTGCACTCAAAAGGGAATTGACTTGCAAAGGCTCGCGGTATGGGTTATGGATGCCCTGAAAGGGTCACGAGACGATGATCACTTGGAAGGAGTCATGAAAGGTTTTACCATCTGTCTGGCGGGGGCTCTTCTGTTCCCTTATGCCGACAACTTAATGGAGGAGGACCAACTGAGTGCTATCCACGGGTTTTGGAGTGGCAAGAGGGTGGGACCTGCCATCCTCGCCTATCTTTACAGTGGCCTTACTGCCTCGAGCATGGGTAAGCCTCCTTATGGTTGCGCACTTGTTCTGAACTGCTGGATTGACTTGCACTTCAAGTTCGACCACCGCGAGGGGATGCCGACCGCTTCAAAGCTCTTTCAACAAAGCCCCCTTTATCACATAGCCGACATGTTAGGCTTCGGTGGCACCGTGGCGAACCGAGTTCCGTGGCTGTGGAGGCGTGAAGATTGGCGGTCTCACTTCCGAGCCATGGCACAAAATCTTTTCACTCGTGCTCCGACATGTCTCCTCTTACTTGAACTTCTCATGAGGCCTTCTCCCAGAGTTGAGCTCCAACTGATCGGTGCGACCGAGTTCATCCTTTACAACGTGCATCGGTGCTACCTCCAGATTGGCCTTCCACGCCACTCGTTCCCACTACTGACCGGGATCATTCCTTTGAAGAAGAGGGAGTTAGGCACGGAAGTGGACGCGAAGGAAGCGAAGGCCATTAAAGCGCCTTGGAAGATAAGCATTGCGGGAAAGGCCTTAACGTATGTGGGGGAGGAATGCGAGCTGTGGGGGGCTTATGTAACCGAATTGGGGAAGTTAAGGCCTAGGGTGCCTAAGCCCCTGATGTAGCCCATTCTACTTTTCTGATGGAATAAAATCTGGCACATGACATTTTGGACCATTGTTCCATGAATTATTATTTTATGATTTTTATTTTTCTTTTTGCTTTTTGTGTTTTCTCCTTCATGTTCTGGTTTATTCATAATATGGTCATATATATACATATATACATTTTTATATGCTTAAATGGGGGCATCCAGGGGACTGGACGCCCCTAATTTTTTTGAAAAAATTTTGAAAATTTTTTGTTCTTTTTGTGGGGGCGTCTAGGGGCCTAGACGCCCCTATCTTTTCTTTTTTTATTTTTTTTTGTTTGATGTGGGGGCGTCCAAGGTCCTGGATGCCCCTATCTTTTCTTTTTTTGTTTTTTTATTTTGATGTGGGGGTGTCCAGGCGCGAGGACGCATCTTATCCTTCGAATTGAAATTTAAAGCGCCAAGCGGCCTTTCTTTCTTCATGCCTTACCCGCAAACGAGCCCGCCTCCTGTCGAAATTTGCTCGCCCCTTTTCATCTTCTTCCTCTCTCGATTGATGGAGTTTGGTGGGCCAGATCGTGACGAGGTGAGAGAGGGGCGAGGGACTCCTCGCTCGAGGAGGGATGCACCCGAGCATGGAGAGGCGTCGATGGAAGTGGAAGGGCCTTTTAGAGCACTCGTGGGACCCGAGGGGCCCGATGGCACGGAAGGAGGCGAACGCGGCCTGGTAGGTCCCTCGATCTCTTCCTCTTTGATCCATTTTGAGTTTTGAAGTGAGCCACGCGAGGGGGGAAGAGGGTTCGGTGAGTGTTGCACTCAAATGATGGACGCGTCCTTGACAGGAGACGCATTCTCGTTAACTGACGGGGGACCTCCCTCTTTGACGCAGGGTACGGTGAGAATCCCGGGCTTGGCTGACGAGTGGGCGAGCGCGGATGAGCCGAGCCGTGTTAAGAAGGAGAGTCACGGCAAGGCGAAGCTTGAGGACCGGCGCGTACATTCCCCTGGTCAACAAGGGAGCGCACCGGTGCAGGGCAGTGGCGGCCTCCTACAGCAGCGGAGGGGGGACCGAGCGGGGGCTCTTCAGCTTA
The DNA here is from genome assembly GCA_022559845.1 of Amorphophallus konjac. Classification (NCBI taxonomy): domain Eukaryota; kingdom Viridiplantae; phylum Streptophyta; class Magnoliopsida; order Alismatales; family Araceae; genus Amorphophallus; species Amorphophallus konjac. Next base: position 258,516,486 of record CM040127.1, read on the forward strand.
GGAGACGGACGGAGGTGACAATAGGGCCTCAAAATTTTTATTTTATTTTTATTTTAATTTTTTTGCCATGAAATTCCAGAATTTAACCAACGGCCGTTGTCTATTTATTGTTTATGTGCTCAATAGGAAACGATGGTAGGGATGGCTGGCGGATCGTCCTCCAATCCTCAGGCTCTTTTTCTAGAGATCGCCTCCCTCCAGGAGCAACTTGCCAGTGCGGTGGCCCGCACGGTTCATGCTGAAGAGGAGCGTGATGCCTGGGCCGCAGCTGTGGCAGAGCTGCAGCGTCGAGGTGAGGGGAGGCCCTCTCCAGACATTCTGGAGTTAAGGGTCCTTCTCCAGGTGACGAGGAGGGAGGCGGAGAGAGAGAGAGAGAGGAGGGAAGGGCTGAGCGATAGCGAGACCAGGCCGAGAGGAAGGCCTTGGAGGCCCAAGTAAGGGAGCTCTAGCTAGGCCTTCAGGTCACGGCACAAAGGTTAGGAGCGATGGAGACGCGTTACGAGAGAGCACGAGAGCTCGGGGCGCTACTTCGCCGGTCCGGACGCTTTTCTGCTGGTGGCTTCCTCGCCACGCCAGAGGAGGAGGAGCGAGCCACTGCTGTGGAGCAGGCGCCACGAGGCGAGGCGAGCGCTGCACGGGGGCCCAGGAGGCTTCCGAGGGATCCTCACCTCGGGGGAGAGGAGAGGGACGCCTAGAGGGATGAGCGTGAGGATGATATCGAGAGTTGGCGAGTCAGTGGACCTGCCTCCTCTCTATGATTGTGATGTTTGTGACAGCTCATGTAGACTTATGAATGATTTGATTTTCTATTGCTTGTTTGCTTTCTTGTGCGTTCCTTCTTCCCTACGCTTCCTTGTGCTGTTCTCATGTGATGTGTCTGCCGACATCCTGCCCTAGACGGAGGATGGCATCTTGCTGCGACTATTCTTTCACGGGAATTTGTCGTCAAGGTCAATGATGACAGCTTGGGCCTCTTTTCTCGGATGATTTTTCAAACTTTGCGGATGGCCTCTACGTTATGACAGGGCACCACAGGGAGCAGGTCATCATATTACACCATCCGATCCATCACCTTGTGCGGGTGGTGAAGTGACTCATGGGACCGCAGGGGAGGCGCCTTATTGTGGGGGCTATCGTTGGAGGCAATCTTGACCCGGACTTCTCCCATTTCTATATATACCTTCCTCTTTCGTTCCTCCAGGGGCATCTATTGACCCCCGTTTTATACCGATAATTCGAGCTGTTCCTCTTACTCCCATTTAGTTGATGCCTCGAGTTGTTCATCATTCATCGGGCCATTTTTGTGGCATGTCGTGGGCTCATTTTATGGGTCGTCTCCCTCCTTGGTGCAATTCGTGGTGATTCGGGGCTTAATGGGCCTTGGCTTTGGTCAATTAAACGTATTTTGCGAGAACCAAGTGCCTAAGGTCATGAACGGCTTAACCTCAACCGTTCAGAAGGTGGGCGGTTGAATATGGACCGTTCATATATTTTGGCTAATTTCTGAGGATTTTCTGAATATTCACCGACAGGCTTTTGTGCGGTGTGATTAGGATCGTTCAATATCATGAACGGGCCTGTTCCAACCGCCTATATCTCAGAGTCCTACGCGCGCCCATTTTCTCAGATAATTATCCAAATGATTCGAATTATCACCGACAGAGTTGAACGGTCGTGTTTGTGCCGCCCTAAACTAAAACGGTCTCAATATAACCGTTCATATGTTCAGAGTCCAACGGCGAACATTTCGACCAGTTCGAGGGATAGTTGGGATAATTTTCTGATTATTCGAGTTTCCACCGACAGGATGGACGGTCCGAATAAGACCGCCCATCCCTTGTGCGGTCTATCGTAAGACCGTTCAAGACGTCGGCTGCTGATTTTCAATCGATTTTATCCCATTTATCTCATGGTTTTATCCTCAACTTGTTTTGATGATTTCTCCGCGGATAATCAACTATTTTTGATGCCGTTTCATCTAGATGGAAGATTATGATATTATCTACGAATTATCTTTTGAGAGTTCGACCTGAAAAAGTCTCTAAACCCTGATTTCGAGGCTGGCCTTCGGGGTTCTATAAATAGACCCTACGGCCGGACGTCAAAAGGGGGGAGATTTTGGTCGACGGCGAAGCCCTGCCGCATTTTTGAGCGACCTAGCACCAAGGAGGGAGGCTCTCTACGTCCGCACGAGCCTCCGGTCAAGGGAGTAGCCCAGTCTTTATAGTTCTTTCGTTCTGTAGCTTTCGCCATTTTCTTTCATTGCATGCATTGTTCCCATCCGCGTACCCCCCTCCTTCTCATTATCATGCACACAACCATCCCGTTTTTTGTCACCCTAGGGGTTTAAAACCCCCCAGGTATTCCCCTTTTCATTTGTTCATGCTTAATTATTCTCGTTTGAATACATACTACATTGTTTAGGGCTAATCTGGGTGTTTCTTATGTGTCTCCATGTTGTTTCGCAGGTCAGCGTCTAATCAGCACGAGGCCCATCCCCTCTGGCCGGCCGGAGAGGGTGGAGGTCGAGCCCCTTTTCAACTTGCTGAGTGAAGGTCTTGAGCGGCTATCCTCCGGCCGTTCATCGGTACGCGCGGTGCATCAACGACCGTTCTTCCCTGGAGCGCGGTCCGTCTAGCGCCGTCCATCTCACTGCAGCAGTTCCTCCCGCATCCCTCGCAGCGTCCTAGGGCGGTCTATCGTAAGACCGCTCAATATAGGGCGGTTCTAAGGGAGCCGTTCATTCCTCAGCGCTGCACTAAGGCGAGCGTCTCCCCATTTTCCAAGGTACGGCGTGCCTGTCGCGTACGGCATCTTGGTGGCGATCACGGTACTTTGCTTCATTCCCTATTTTCTCTTCCTTCTCTCACTTGTCTCATGCCCTTGACGCACTTTTGACCCTTAGTGAAAGGGGAGAGAGGAGAGAAATATATATCTACACCCCTTTTGTGGCGATCACAGTGGGACCCCTAATGCCCATCATGCTTTTGAGTTGCTGAACCTTCTTAGTCGTTGTCAAGGTTCCTCCTTGGAGTGATTTATAGGTTGGATGCAGTTTCTGTCCTCTGGTGCACACGCGGTTCGTCCAGGGCCGTCTACCCATACGCACGGTTGATACCCCACCGCTCATATACTCTGCCATCAGGTTTATCTACCCCGGCCTTTCCTGTTGCAGACGGCTCTCTGGACGCCGTCCATCCGTTTGAGCGGCTTTCACACAGCCGTCCCGCGCTCAGGCACAGGTACGCTGTACTTTTTAGGTGGCAGATACGCGACTGTGAGGCAGCGGTTCAAGTGTGTGAGCGGGTGACTATCAGCCATCTGTCTGGTATGTCCCTTGCTTTCTGCTCATACATTACGGATGGATATTGACCGCCTGAGTACTTAGCACGGTCAGAGGAGGACCGCACATCTCCTGTCGCAGTGCATTTATTTCATCTTGCTTAGTTCTTTCGGCTGATATATATATTGCTCCTGGTGCTGTTCATTTGGCTCCCCCTGCTCTCTTATTATCATTGCACCACCATGCTTTTATTACTCGTGTGTATACTCGCTCATTGATTGATAGCTGCTAGGCTAGTTTGTGCATGCACTCCGGTGCGCATAGGAGCATCGACATCTTCCCATAATTAGTTGCATTCCTACCGAGGTAGGGTTTCCTCTCGTCTCCATATTCCTTGGAGCCGACTAGGGACCTTGCTGAGGACCTCTGTAAGCCCCCGTGAGCCGTGGATTCCCACACGGACGCCGGGCAGGTTGTACCGTATCTACCCCAGTCTAGGGTTGCATCCGCAAGTGAGGAGTCCCGATAGGGTCACACAGTTCCTCGTTCTCATCCCAATCAGGCACCTAGTGGTCGAGAGAATTGACATTTTCATCAATCCGCTAAGGTTCTAACCCAAAGATATAAGGAACTGACGAGCATCATTTTAAGAACTTGATTGCATTACTGAGTGATTCTGCTCTCATCTCGCTCCATTGTATGCTTACTACTTGCTTGGTAGATTTGATTGATTTAGTGTTGCTCGTTCTAGTAGCAAGTGTCTTGGTGTATGTAGGACTGCCTTCTGCCCCCACGATCGCCTCCTAGGGTTGATTCTTATTTCCATTCCTACTCCAACCCCTTGTTCGATTCCGCTTCTTCTTCCATGTCATCATACGACTTCTCTGCGGCCCACGAGGACTCCCTTCCTCGTGGTCTCCTTGAGGACCCACCTAGGGTCGCCCATTTGATGGGAGGAGAGGGGACGGCCCCTTCACTCCCGACCTCTCTTGGCGATGGTCCCCGACCCTCTTTTTCAAACCCGCCAAATCAGAATTCGGCCAGTATGATCCTCAATATGATGGCCCAGTTGGACCCCACCCAACTCCATCTCATCAGACAAGCTTTGCAAGGGGGCGATGCCCTGGCCTCAGTTCCGGCTCATGCCACGGCCAGTGTCGCCACTTCATCTCCTGTGGTCGGGACCACCTCTGTGGCTCCCATTGACCTTACTCCGGTTCGCCCTCAGAACCTTCGCTATCCTAATATAGAAATGGGCCAGGCATCCACATCGGTCCATCAGCAACATGATAAAGGGAAATCCCCGATCCCCTCTGTTCCTTATCTTGAGCCGTACCCAACAATTTCTCCATCGCCTCAGGCCCTCATGGCCCCGGCAGACTTCGCTAGGTCACAATCAGGGGCGGCCCAGGTGGCTCATACGGATATGGGCCCTTCCTCAGCCCATTATCCCTCTTACGGGACGCCTCCTTCGTCAGTTTATCCTTTGGTCGCCTATCCAGGTGCTGCTCCTCTTGCTCCTTCCCCTCCTTCCCGGGAACGGGAAATTCTTGACAAGTGGGCTGCTATGCAGCAACAAATTGATCTCCTCCACAAGCGGGTCGGCCCACAATCTCTTGCCGATGTCCCTATCCCTAACTTCAGGGATCTACGTTTTCCTTCCCAGTCGGAGCTCCCCGTGTACCGCAAATACGATGGGAACGGCAACCCGTTCATCCATGTCCGGGAGTTCTTATACGAGTCCACGCAATTCCAGCAAGACGATCGTTTGATGGCCTATTTATTCCGCCGGTCTCTAGAGGGGATCGCGTTGGAGTGGTTCTACACCTTGCCTATGGAGGAAGCTGAGAATTTCAAGACCGTCCAGGAGAGGTTTATACAGAGGTTTCAGGATCGGGTCGGACCCGAGTACTCTTTCACTGACCTGGTGGCGGAGAGGATGAAGCTGGAGGAAGACTTCGCAACCTATGCGGACCGCTGGAGACAGATGGCCTCACGGGTGCCCGGGCAGATTCCGGAAGAGGAAAAAGTGAAGTTGTTGATTTCCAATGCTACGCCAACTTTTAGAAACATTCTGGCAATGAATGACATTTCAAACATGCACCAACTATACAGCAGAGCTAGGTTTATTCAGACCCAATTCAAAGACTCCCCCATCCATTCTTTATTCGAGGCCCAGAAACCCAAAGCCACCAAGAAAACCCAGGGCCCCGTCACTGAGGGGGTGCAAATTAATGAGCAAGTCCAGGCCGTTCAGTTCCCCCAACACGCCGCTCCACCCCGCTTCCCACCGCCTCAGCGCAACCCCCAGTTCACTGCTCTGCAAGTTCCCCAGCCTGCCTTCCAAGTCCAGCAATACCCTCAACAGGCACCTCCGCCACCTCAACAGCCTCAGCGGCCCCCGCAGTACAATAATGTTCCTCCACCCCCCACCTATGGCTCTGCTCGACCGGCTCCGAAGAGGGCTCATTACCCCCCTCTTCCGGAGACCTTGCCAGATATTTTCTCTGCCCTAATGTACACTGGTGACCTCCAGCTGCCTCCTGAACGCCCGAACTGGAATCCGGCTGCCGACCAATCCTGATATTGTATATTCCATCGGTAACCGGGGCACACAATAGAGCGATGTTACCAATTCAGAGACCTGGTGTATGATTTGCATGAGGGCCAGAGGATTGATTGGGCCCAGATGCGCCAGCTAATTGAGGATATCAAGCAGAGGCAGAGACAGGCCAGGCCGCAACAGGCGGCGCCCCAGCAGCAGCAGCAGCAACAGCCCCAACAGCAACCGCAACCTCAACCGCAGCAGCAAGACCTTGGGATCCATCAAAATCCCATGCCAATGCATCAGCCCGCTCCTCCGCAGCAACAACAACCGCCAGCACCGGCTCCAGCACAAGTAAATGTGGTCCAACGCCCAGCCCCCAACGCTGGGTGGACGTTTGATGATGAAACCCCCGCCCACCTCTTGGCCTTACACCACCACTACTCTCCCACACCTGCCATCCCCTCCATCCTTAGATCCGCCGCTACACCGCCCGTCACTTCCCCCCCGTCGCCTCTTAGGCCCTCTACATTCCCCTCTACTCCATCCGTCCTTTCACCACCACCCGCCATGCCTCCCACTATTCCCCCTAAGATTAACCTTTCGCCCATTTCCCCTCCACCAGGGCCCATTAAACCCACTTCAGTCATCCTCACCCCCATCTCCACACCATTCACCTACCCCACCAGGCCAAGCGGGGGTCCAGTCCAGGTCGTGCAAGCATCGCAATGCGCCCTTCGGAGCGGGCGTCCTTTCCAGAGAATTTTTCCTTCCCCAGGTGCATCTGCACCAAACCCTGCAGTTTCCTCCCCTACAGTTGAACCAGAGGAGATAGACCCGGTGCCGGGCACAAGATATGACTTATTACAGCACTTAGACCGGCTGCCGGCTAAAATCTCAGTGTTAGAACTGATCAAGAGGTCGCTGCTCCACCAAGACGCCCTGAAGATCTTCCTACAGAAAGTTATGGTGAGCAAAGATGTGGCGGTGGATAGCCTGCCCGCGGTCTTGGCCACGATCACAAAGGGGCCCTCTATAGCATTTGCTGAGTCAGAGCTAGCTCCTCCTGAGGCACGGCAGATGCCGTTATGTATTACCATCTCTTTAAACAAAACAGCCGTGGAATCCGCCCTTGTGGACACAGGGGCATCGATAAATGTCTGCCTATTGAGTACCCTTCGTGCTTGTAATATATCAGAGGACATGCTCAAGCCGACACCAACCACGATAGCCGCATATCATAACTCCAGACGTGCTTGTCACGGGGTGGTAACTGTGCAGGCCGAGCTAGGGCCCTTAGTGATGGATGTAGAATTTTATGTGTTGGACATAGACCCAATGTTCAAAGCCATTCTGGGTCATCCATGGTTGAATAGTTTGAACGCCGTCCCCTCGACCACCCACCAGTGTCTGAAGTTCCCATTCCAAGGGAGAGTGGTCAAGGTGAAAAGTGTTTCCACAGTTCAAAATGTTGACGCCATAGCAGCCAAGATTCTGCCCACACTGTGGCCAAGTAACAGACCTGTTCTATCTGTCATGGACTTAAACTATTCGTGGGCGTATGCATCGCGCAAACCCACTGCTGCACCAATCAATGTGAAGGTTAAGCCCAAGATGAGAGACTCCAAAGGGTGGCACCTAATTCTAAAATTGGGCTATCAGCCAGGCCGAGGACTCGGCGCACAACTGCAGGGCAGAACCAACCCCGTCCCCAAGGGAAGGAAGATGGGCCGCCGGGGCCTCGGCTACCATGAATCCTCCATGTCGATGCCTGGGGACTCTGGGCCGTTGACCTGGGATTACCGGCAACATTTTGTGAAGGGTCCGTTGCAGCCCGGCACCTTGAAGACCTCGCCACCCAGCCTTGAAGAAAGGATAGACGAAGCTTGTGCTGTTGCCGATCCGCCACCACCACCGCAAGGGCTAGCCGGTGACTTGGAAGACTTTGCTAATTGCTTTACAAGGATGTTTTCTGAAGAAGAGGGTGACCCAAAGAAGAAGGAGACGCAGCTGGTAAAGCGCCCTCCGATGCCATTGGCCCGCCAGGGGCCCCGGAAGACGGGGAGCTCCATCACTACTTATTCTATGTCCCCATCCCGTCTCGCTTCCTGGTTTCAACGGTTGGATTCTGTTCCCCGTTCCCCTCCACTCCTGGCCGACCCGTACTTTGCAGAGAGACCCAAAATTCTATTCGTTCCATGTGCTTGCGGGCGCTGCCCGCCCATTGATCTATCAACCTTATTCACTCCTCCTCCTCTAGGAGCTCAACTCCATGAAATGTGGTTTAAGTCTTCGGACCCTTTCTTTGACTGCATCTTCCCAGAATTGTTTCCCATGGAACTTCCTCCTCCTCCGCCCTCTTCCTCCTGTTGTGTGATCACCTCCGGCCTCCAAAAAAAAATGCCAACTTCAAAACGGAGGTCTCCATGGAAGATTACGCTATGTTCTACCCAGATTCCCAGGGGCGTGAGACCCCTGTTTCTTTTCCGGTAGATTTCTTCTCCTCTAGATTAGATGTACAGTATACAGAGTCTTCTAGGTTGATCGAGTCAGTCAGGGTAGAGTCTAGTTCGTGTTTTGTCAGCTCATCCACGTCTGCGGCACCCGCCGTGATGCGCCCTCCCAAAACCATCCCCGATAGGTTTCTACAAGATTTGGCTGGGAGATGTCATGCTCTGTTGAAGTGTCTAGAATTTGTGGAGACCGCAATTATCCTGGAAGATGATGAGGGAATTGATGAGGTATGGAGCAAGGATGGACTGGGAGTATATGAAATTGTGAATGAGAAAGACCCAGCTGATGATGAGGAAGATGAAATGGATGACACTGCCGACCTATATGCTCAAGGCTTGAAGAAGTTCGACGAGCCTTCCATAGCAGTTGATGAATCCACTAAAGAAATTAACCTCGAAACAATAGAGGACCCCAGGCCCATACTTATTTCCACCAATCTCCCTCCTCCAGTCGAAGAGGAACTTGTCAAAGTCCTGAGGGAGTACAACGATTCTTTCGCCTGGTCCTACGAAGACATGCCAGGCCTTGACCCCGCATTGGTCGAACACAGGCTGATTCTCAAACCAGGGGCAACGCCCGTTAAACAGAAGGCAAGGAGATTTCACCCGCAGATGGCCTTGAGGATTAAGGAAGAAGTCGATAAATTGCATAAGGCCAGGTTCATTAGAGTGGTGCTATACCCGCAATGGGTGGCAAATATAGTCCCGGTGATGAAGAAGGATGGTAAAATCCGGATCTGTATTGACTTCAGGGACTTAAACAAGGCATGTCCAAAAGATGATTTTCCACTTCCTCACATCGATGTCTTGGTCGATAATACAGCTGGGTACGAAGCCCTCTCCTTCATGGACGGTTACTCGGGGTATAACCAAATCCTTTTGGCTCCGGAAGATCAAGATAAGACCTCGTTCACCACCCCTTGGGGCACATACTGCTACGTCGTTATGCCATTTGGGTTGAAAAATGCAGGTGCCACCTACCAAAGAGCGATGATGGTTATCTTCCACGATATGATGCACGTTTATTTAGAAGCTTATGTGGATGATATTTTAGTCAAATCGAGGTCACAAGAAGAGCACCCCGCCATTCTAGCTAAGGTATTGCAAAGGGCTAGGGAATACAAGTTAAAGATGAATCCAAAGAAGTGTGTGTTCGGAGTTGCATCAGGGAAATTACTCGGGTTTATAGTTAGTAAACAGGGGATTCAGATCGATCCAAACAAGGCAAAGGCCGTCATGGAAATGTTGGGTTCAGTGCAGTATTCAGAGGGGGGGTGAATGAATATAACTCGTTAAAAAAAAAACTTTCACCCAATTGAAAACTAGAATACTAACAAGACTTTCACTCAATATAAAATTTTGCCCAAACTAGAACTATGACGCTAACTAGACAGATTTACCAAATCTGAAAGCTAGTCAACTATTCAGTTCTACCAGTTAGCAAACACATGGAGCGCCCTTATGCATTCATCTAGCGGAAGCACAAATGAACAAATCAAGCCACAATGCACGAGGGGTTTTTAGGTGGTTCGGTCCTCCAGACCTACATCCACCCCACACTCAAACTGAGTGTGGCTTCCACTAGCTCACGCTAGAAACAGCAGACTCAGTATGCAACAAACGCTGCCAAACATCTTGACCAGGGGAACAACCTCCCCTCTTCCTCCCAACCGGAGGGAACCACTAGTGACACCAGTCACTAGCAAACCAGAGACACAAGGTCTCTCTTCCTCCAGACCTGGAGGGAACCCCTGGACTTGAATCCACAAGCCCAGAACCGGAGACAAGTCTCCCTTCCTCCAACCCGGAGGGGAACCTAGAAACCCAAGTCTCTCTTCCTCTGAACCCCAGAGGGAAGCACAACCGGAGATAAATCTCCCTTCCTCCAACCCGGAGGGAACCCACAAGCAGCCCACCTGCTGCTTGCAACCGGAGATATCAATCTCCCTTCTCCTGAACTAACAGGAGGAACCCCGACCTCTCTACAGAGTATCGGAAACACATCAAACAAGAAAACAAAGGAAAAACAATAAACGAAAATGACTTCAGCAAAACAGAAAGCTGAAAGATGAAGTGCATAATGTGGCTCTCAACGGAGCTGACTGGCCTGGATTTGATCCACGGTCCAGTAGACGGATCTTCAGGTAAGATCTTCCTTCTTCTCCACGAGCTCTCTCGCTCACTCTCTATCTTTCTTTCTCTTTCTTCTTCTCTCCTCTCACTCTCTGCTTCTTCTTCTCTTTCTCACTCTCTTTCTCTTCTTCTTTTCTTTTTCTTCTTCTCTGGATCGTGGCTCTCTGTATGAGCTTTTCTTCTTGCCAACTCGATCACCTTCATCTGTGGACGAAGGTCTCATATATATAGCAGCAGCAGCATCAGCCACGACGTGTGACCTCCACATTTCCAACCCTAATTATTCGGACCACGTGGCAGTCTCTTAGCAGGCTTCATTCCAGCCTCGGATCACGTGCCCTCCTTAAGCTTCACGATCAAAGCACCTGTAAAATAGAGTATCGGATAAGTCATCAGTTTAAAGAACAACTCTGTATAGACTTATCAGAAGAACAGCGTTTTAGAAGAAACCTAGACGAGGTTAGAACGAAACAACACGAGCTAACAAACGGCAACAACACGGAGACAACACGAAGACAGAGTAAGGAAATGACACGAAGTCACTGTAACAAAACAAGCACTACAAAAGGAACGACACGAGGTACATACGAAGACAAAACAGAAACCAATCATGAAGTATGGTTTCAACAAACGAAAGACACAAGGTCTAGGAAGAACAACACGAAGACAGAATAAGAAAACGACACGAAGTGAAATGACAAAAACCATCACGAGTTGAAAACAACACGAAGACGAACACAGAAGTTGACACGGGGTTGAACAAGTAGACGTAAAAGATGACACGAGATTCACTGGGAAACGACACGAGGTGGTATACAGAAAGCAACACGAGGTGCTGCAATGTTCTGCATGCAGTGGAAAAAAAATGACACGAAGACACAGAAACAACAGTAACCGACACGAAGTACATGAGAGGAAAAACGACACGAAGTCATGAAAACAGAAAAGTAATTTGACACGAAGTGAAAATGACAAGAAGTAAAACGACACGACGTCGTGAACAGAAATCAACACGAAGTGTGATTTCAACATAAGAAAGACACGGACTGATAACGACACGAAGTCGAAACAGTATTTGACACGGGGTAACACTACACGAGGTAAGACGACACGAAGACGAAATACAAAGAGACGACACGAAGTGAAGTTGACACGAAGTGAAAACAACACTAAGTGAAAAACAACACTAAGTGAAATAGTAATCGACACGCGGTGAAAACAACACGACGACAGTGAGAACAACACGAGGTGAAACGACACGAGGTGTAGAAAACCAAGAATCGACACGAAGTGTGGTCAAGGCGAGAAAGACACTAAGTCAAAAATGAAAGACCAACACTAAGACAGAAACATAAAAATAACACGGAGACGTAGACACTAAAACAACACGAAGATGAAGACAAGGGAAACGACACGAAGTCTAACCTCATACAAGCTTTCCTGTCACGCATGGAAATCAACACGAAGTGTTGTAAGCTCATACGACACGAGATCTTTTCGTGTTAGTGAGGGGAAACAACACGAAAACTCAAGTACAGAAATAGCACGAAGATGATGTACAATCTGATGTACAGACATGAAGAACAGTCCCAAGTATAGACTTGCACGAGCGAGCTACAGTGCCAAAGTATAGACTTCACGCTGTACAGACTTGGAAGACCAGTGTTGATTGTACTTGACGATGTAAACACTTAGCCTATGCAGACCAATGTACAGACTTTGGCGAAGCAAAAGGCTGTATAGACTTGGAGACCCAAAGCCATTGTATAGACTTTTGTCTAAGACAAGGCATGAGCTGACGTTGTATATACTTAGCCAATGCAAACCAGTCCGATGTATAGACTTTAAGGAAATGCATGCTACAGTGCAATGTCTAGACTTGCGATGTGTTCGCCAAATGCACACTACAGTCCAATGTATGGACTTAGACGAATGATGCATGAGATGCTCAATGTATCGACTTTGAGCTTGCTGTGCAGTGAATAGACTTAGGGCATAAACCCCACGAAGCACTGTATAGACTATGCACATAACATAAGTCTAACATAAACAATATATCAGCTGTACCAGTCACAGTCATGATGCAATCATCAAGGCACAATGTCATGAAAACACTATATCATTGCTATCATCAAAATACAATATCAATCATCAAAACCACAGCAATGAATGAATGCTTTATGCATCAGTTTAACATGTAACAAGACTGAACATCAAATATCTAAACTGAGCAGCAAGATGACTGAACATTTGATTGAACATTTGATTAACTCACATCAACAATCAATCACCAAAACCATCATCAAAACCACAGGGGCACAACAATCTCCCCCTTTTTGATGATGGCAACACTTTCAATATATTGAGTCATTCTGATGATGTGAGGCATTCTGAGGCATTCTGAAGACTCAAATTATTCTCCCCCTTTGACTTCATCAAAAAGAAAAATAATTTGAGAAATTATAGCATATATAAGAGTTCAGTCAAGTTCTCCCCCTTGGAGAAGGAATATGAACATGATTCAGCATGACAAGGAATGCTCCCCCTGAAGAGATGCCAATTGATATGCAAGTGATGCATGACATGGAAGCTCCCCCTCAATCAGTGGAATCTTATAAGATAGGAGAAGTTCAGGTCATTGAGCCAAGGACATGAGCAGAAGAAATTCAGTTAACAGATTTTTCAAGGATGCTCCAAACATAAGAAATTCTGCCAGATTTTCAAAGAGATATCAATCTCATAATTCTAAAGCATAAGTTTTCAAAGTCTTCTATCATAAGGGCTTATGAATGACATTTATTGAACATCATGGTTTAAACATGATGTATGCAGAGTTTATCAATAAAATTCTGTAATGATATCTAAAACCATGGTTTAATAAAAATGAACCAAGCCCTCATATTTATCTTGATTATCCTCCCTTTGTCTTACACAATCAAATCTATTGACTTCTTTCAGAATTACATGTACTAGTATTGAAATCAAGTAATTATGAAGTCATATGATTTTGTCTAGGGTTGTAGCAATTTGATTTTGGCATCAATATTCAGATATTTCAATTTATTCAACAATTTTCCTTGCTACAAATTTTACGTGCTTTCTAGTTCAGTACACACCTTGTAACTAGAGGATATACCTTGATCAGAGGCCAATATCCCTAAGCCCTTAGTGTGACTAACTGTCATGCCTTATGTAAACAGAGTTAGCATTTACACATCATTACACACTACAGCTTAATTTTTAATGAGTGAATTATATTTCTCAGTGTGCATGCCATTGCTCTGCCTGATTTTCAATGAATTCTCATTTTACAGAGTTAACTAAGGCACCTCATGACACAGTCCTTTGGACTTGTGTTTCTCAGTGACCAATGTCATTGCTCTGACAGATATTACCCTTTAGACATTTCAGAAACATTCATTTGCTTCAAAACAATATTAATCTCATGTACTTAACCAATTAAAGTTATGTATTCAAAAGTGCAGATTTCAGGAGTTTTTACAAGACATAGCATGAAACAGATTGTTAAGGTTTATTAAACATGCTTCAGATATTTTTAAGAGATTTTAAAGCCAAACTCATTGAATACATTAAACTTAAACCACATGAGTTATTTCAGTCATTCGTAAAAATGTATAATAGAAGATTTCTAGTTCAAGATTTTCAGATTTATGATCGAGATAGCCCATTGAAATCTTCATGAAAGACTGATAGAATTCTGAAGCCAAATGATACCAATTGATAGGAGAATTACCAATTGTTAAGAGAGATTTTGAAGCATAAAGTTTTTAGAATATGATCAAGGTTTGTCAACAAAATCAATAAGAAAGGATATGCTATGAATTCTGACAAATGTATGTATTTGACAACCTATATGCAATGCATTTACTCCCCCTTACAATATGCATTTAAACATACATGCAAATCACATATATGCACTTCAGATGAGTAGAGTTCAGAGGTATCAATTCAGACAATGCTGATGAGGAATGATTATGCAAACACAGAATTAACTTGCTATGCAACATACTATCCTACATGCAGACTATGCACCAAGGATATATTAAACAAGTATGCAATCAATTCAGGTTTATGCATCCAATTCATGAGCATTTTTATCCTTTTTCAGATTTTTCAACATATGATGCAGTTCACTGTTTTACATGAAGACTAGACCCATGGTACTAGGCGGAGGACTTGGTCCAAGGACCACCTCACACATGTCAGTAGCATCCAGACATACTCCATATGCCCTTCAACTTGTCCCATTTAATATACCATGATGATCATGTATGACAATGCAACATAAAGCAGTCCTTCATGCATTGAACAGCATCATTGACACATGTGATGATAATCAGTCTATACACAATCAGTCCAAGTGTGCATTCAATAACAAGCATGCAATGCATTAACACAAAACACATGCATGGACGCATAGTCTGTATAGTGCATCAACCGTATATACTAAAAAAGCATTCAAATTCAGTTCAACATATAGTACGAGAAGAGCATCAGATATGCAGAGTTGAATTCAATAGCTGAGTCTGGAATGTAGACTGATCAACTAGACAAGAGAAGATCATACAACAAACAAGTAAATCAACATGGAATTCTCATTTTTCATACTCACAAGTTCAGATAATGAATTTAAAACAGATTTCAGAACTGACCTGAATTGAATCATGGGGTTTTCTTTTTGAGTGCCTTGGTTGACCCCTTTTATTTCTCCTTCCAAGGCACACCTGCAGCAAGTCAATCAAGTTGATCCTGCAGAGACCCAAGCAGTCTTGGGTCCTGCACTACCCCTATCAGGTTTCTTAGCAGGATAGTCATCAAATTCCATCAGATAGCAATTATTCATGAAATGACCAAGCCTTCCACAATATCTACATGACACCGCCGAATTAGCTGAAGTATGATGCCAATGTAGATGAGCATGAGTATTTCTTTGATTATCATGAAAATTTTTCTTTCCATAATCAGCTAGCCAACAGTTGGCAGCTTTGTGGCCTAGCTTACCACATTCAGAACATGTAAAAATCTTTCTTTTATATGCAACTTTATTTCTTCCAAAGTCATTTTTCTTTGTAGGAAATTTAGCATATTTGAAATTCTCATCCCTACCCTGGATATGCCAACAGTCTTTGACTGTGTGGCCATGCTTTCTACAATGAGAACATTGAAGGGAGTTTCTTCTAAACGACCCTGACCAGCATTGTGCAGCAACATGTCCTATTTTTCCACAGTTATAACATTCAATTTTCTTATCCCACGGGACATGCTTTCTAGCCTGATTGTTTTGAGCAGCTGCTAGGTCATCCTTTTCCATCAAATTACAATCATGCATCAAATGTCCGTGTTTGTGACAGTAGTGACAGATCATTTTCTTTCTTCAAGGAAGTGATTAGTTTCTTCTGTATATTATCATTAGAGTCTAAATCTTCAATCAATTCTTTCAAGAATGCACATTCATTGCAAGCAGAATTATCGGAGCATTTTGTTTGAGCCTGAAGTTTTTCACATTGTTTCTTAAGGCATTCATTTTCGGATTTCACAATATCCAATTCAGAGCTAACACATTCAAGTTTTTTCATCAATTTTTCATTCTGGTTTTTATGCATATGGAAATCAGATAAATAGGCGTCATGAGATTTCTGCATATTTGAACAATTTTCACATTGTGGAGTAGAACTACTTCGATCACTTTTATTTTTCAATTTCTTGTATTGTTTTCTTAATTGTTCATGAGACTCGAAAAACTCAGCGTATGCATTCTCCCAATCATTTAAAGAGAAGTTTTCGAAGATGTTTACCTCCTCATCATTATCCTCTTCTTGATCATTTGAGCTTGCCTTGCCATTATCATCTTCTGGATTATGGCTGTCACTATAGTCTCCTCCATTTCCGACTAAGCACAGTCCACCTTTTTCCTCATGTATGGCTTTCACTTGAGCCATGATTTCTTTTCCTGTTGAGCAACCTGCAATACAAGGAAACATGTCAATATTTACTGAGTCTCTCAGAATATTAAAGACTTCAGTATTCTCTTTAAACTTCCTCATGTCCCTCCTAGACCATCTGGCCTCATCCTGAGGCACTTTGTGTGGGCCCTTTGATATGAGATTCCATAATTTAGGATTAATGGAACTCAGATGAATGCCAATGCCGCCCAACCAACTGCTGTAATTTGAACCATCAAATATCACAAGAGAAGACATTTAAACAAACAATTTTAGAACAGTAGTTGTTCGATGAGAGATCCAAGCAGCAGGACACACACACACACAGATAAGAAACTTCACACGATGGCAGGATCCCCTTTAGATCGTTGGATCTGTTGAGCTAGGAACCCACTATGATACCAATTGTTGGGTTCAGTGCAGTATTCAGAGGGGGGGTGAATGAATATAACTCGTTAAAAAAAAAAACTTTCACCCAATTGAAAACTAGAATACTAACAAGACTTTCACTCAATATAAAATTTCGCCCAAACTAGAACTATGATGCTAACTAGACAGATTTACCAAATCTGAAAGCTAGTCAACTATTCAGTTCTACCAGTTAGCAAACACATGGAGCGCCCTTATGCATTCATCTAGCGGAAGCACAAATGAACAAATCAAGCCACAATGCACGAGGGGTTTTTAGGTGGTTCGGTCCTCCAGACCTACATCCACCCCACACTCAAACTGAGTGTGGCTTCCACTAGCTCACGCTAGAAACAGCAGACTCAGTCTGCAACAAACGCTGCCAAACATCTTGACCAGGGGAACAACCTCCCCTCTTCCTCCCAACCGGAGGGAACCACTAGTGACACCAGTCACTAGCAAACCAGAGACACAAGGTCTCTCTTCCTCCAGACCTGGAGGGAACCCCTGGACTTGAATCCACAAGCCCAGAACCGGAGACAAGTCTCCCTTCCTCCAACCCGGAGGGGAACCTAGAAACCCAAGTCTCTCTTCCTCTGAACCCCAGAGGGAAGCACAACCGGAGATAAATCTCCCTTCCTCCAACCCGGAGGGAACCCACAAGCAGCCCACCTGCTGCTTGCAACCGGAGATATCAATCTCCCTTCTCCTGAACTAACAGGAGGAACCCCGACCTCTCTACAGAGTATCGGAAACACAGCAAACCAGAAAACAAAGGAAAAACAATAAACGAAAATGACTTCAGCAAAACAGAAAGCTGAAAGATGAAGTGCACAATGTGGCTCTCAACGGAGCTGACTGGCCTGGATTTGATCCACGGTCCAGTAGACGGATCTTCAAGTAAGATCTTCCTTCTTCTCCACGAGCTCTCTCGCTCACTCTCTATCTTTCTTTCTCTTTCTTCTTCTCTCCTCTCACTCTCTGCTTCTTCTTCTCTTTCTCACTCTCTTTCTCTTCTTCTTTTCTTTTTCTTCTTCTCTGGATCGTGGCTCTCTGTATGAGCTTTTCTTCTTGCCAACTCGATCACCTTCATCTGTGGACGAAGGTCTCATATATATAGCAGCAGCAACATCAGCCACGACGTGTGACCTCCACATTTCCAGCCCTAATTATTCGGACCACGTGGCAGTCTCTCAGCAGGCTTCATTCCAACCTCGGATCACGTGCCCTCCTTAAGCTTCATGATCAAAGCACCTGTGAAACAGAGTATCGGATAAGTCATCAGTTTAAAGAACAACTCTGTATAGACTTATCAGAAGAACATCGTTTTAGAAGAAACCTGGACGAGGTTAGAACGAAACAACACGAGCTAACAAACGGCAACAACACGGAGACAACACAAAGATAGAGTAAGGAAACGACACGAAGTCACTGTAACAAAACAAGCACTACAAAAGGAACGACACGAGGTACATACGAAGACAAAACAGAAACCAATCATGAAGTATGGTTTCAACAAACGAAAGACACAAGGTCTAGGAAGAACAACACGAAGACAGAATAAGAAAACGACACGAAGTGAAATGACAAAAACCATCACGAGTTGAAAACAACACGAAGATGAACACAGAAGTTGACACGGGGTTGAACAAGTAGACGTAAAAGATGACACGAGATTCACTGGGAAACGACACGAGGTGGTATACAGAAAGCAACACGAGGTGCTGCAATGTTCTGCACGCAGTGGAACAAAAACGACACGAAGACACAGAAACAACAGTAACCGACACGAAGTACATGAGAGGAAAAATGACACGAAGTCATGAAAACAGAAAAGTAATTTGACACGAAGTGAAAATGACAAGAAGTAAAACGACACGACGTCGTGAACAGAAATCAACACGAAGTGTGATTTCAACATAAGAAAGACACGGACTGATAACGACATGAAGTCGAAACAGTATTTGACACGGGGTAACGCTACACGAGGTAAGACGACACGAAGACGAAATACAAAGAGACGACACGAAGTGAAGTTGACACGAAGTGAAAACAACACTAAGTGAAAAACAACACTAAGTGAAATAGTAATCGACACGCGGTGAAAACAACACGACGACAGTGAGAACAACACGAGGTGAAACGACACGAGGTGTAGAAAACCAAGAATCGACACGAAGTGTGGTCAAGGCGAGAAAGACACTAAGTCAAAAACGAAAGACCAACACTAAGACAGAAACATAAAAATAACACGGAGACGTAGACACTAAAACAACACGAAGATGAAGACAAGGGAAACGACACGAAGTCTAACCTCATACAAGCTTTCCTGTCACGCATGGAAATCAACACGAAGTGTTGTAAGCTCATACGACACGAGATCTTTTCGTGTTAGTGAGGGGAAACAACACGAAAACTCAAGTACAAAAATAGCACGAAGATGATGTACAATCTGATGTACAGACATGAATAACAGTCCAAAGTATAGACTTGCACGAGCGAGCTATAGTGCCAAAGTATAGACTTCATGTTGTACAGACTTGGAAGACCAGTGTTGATTGTACTTGACGATGTAAACACTTAGCCTATGCAGACCAATGTACAGACTTTGGCGAAGCAAAAGGCTGTATAGACTTGGAGACCCAAAGCCATTGTATAGACTTTTGTCTAAGACAAGGCATGAGCTGACGTTGTATATACTTAGCCAATGCAAACCAGTCCGATGTATAGACTTTAAGGAAATGCATGCTACAATGCAATGTCTAGACTTGCGATGTGTTCGCCAAATGCACACTACAGTCCAATGTATGGACTTAGACGAATGATGCATGAGACGCTCAATGTATCGACTTTGAGCTTGCTGTGCAGTGAATAGACTTAGGGCATAAACCCCACGAAGCACTGTATAGACTATGCACATAACATAAGTCTAACATAAACAATATATCAGCTGTACCAGTCACAGTCATGATGCAATCATCAAGGCACAATGTCATGAAAACACTATATCATTGCTATCATCAAAATACAATATCAATCATCAAAACCACATCAATGAATGAATGCTTTATGCATCAGTTTAACATGTAACAAGACTAAACATCAAATATCTAAACTGAGCAGCAAGATGACTGAACATTTGATTGAACATTTGATTAACTCACATCAACAATCAATCACCAAAACCATCATCAAAACCATAGGGGCACAACAGGAAATGCCACCGCCGAAGAACGTCACTGAGCTTCGAGGTTTGATCGGGCGTCTGCAATTTATCAGGAGATTCATATCTCAGCATTCGCAAAGATGCCGCCCATTTTATGAATTGTTAAAAGCCGGCGCGAAATTCGAGTGGAATGAACAATGTCAAAAGGCCTATGAGGAACTCAAGGTGTACCTCTCTAATCCCCCAGTTCTACAACCACCTGTCCCCGGGAAACCCCTGATCCTGTACATTTCTGTAATTGAGGATTCCCTAGGAGCTGTTTTGGCACAGGTAGATGATGAAGGAAGAGAAAGGGCGGTGTACTATCTCTCAAGGCTATTTAATCCTGCTGAATCCAAGTACACTACTATGGAGAAGACCTGTGCAGCACTAGTGTGGGTAGCGCATAAGCTTAAACACTACTTTCTCGCCCACGAGGTTAGGCTCATCTCTAGAATGGACCCCATTCGTTATCTGTTGGAAAAGCCAGTCCTTTCTAATCGGCTAGCTCGCTGGCAAAGTTTTCTCTCCCAGTTCGACATCACCTCCATCGTGCAGAAAGCAATCAAGGGATATGCTATTGCCGAGCACCTGACTCATTCTCCTATCCCTCGCACTGATTCCATTCATGATGAATTCCCCGATGAACACCTGGCGGTGATCACTCATCTTCCTTTTTGGTCCCTTCACTTCGATGGTGCCCTTAATTCCCAAGGCAGCGGAGTCGGCGTCGTTCTCCTTACTCCAGAAGGGGTAACCATCCCCGTGGCGTATCAACTCTCATTCCCTGCCACCAACAATATAGCCGAGTATGAGGCGCTCCTTGCCGGTCTGAAGCACGCCTACATCTTGGGCGCGCGATACCTAAACATCATAGGAGACTCCC
The DNA here is from genome assembly GCA_022559845.1 of Amorphophallus konjac. NCBI lineage: Eukaryota > Viridiplantae > Streptophyta > Magnoliopsida > Alismatales > Araceae > Amorphophallus > Amorphophallus konjac. The sequence goes on from CM040127.1 coordinate 258,537,422, forward strand.
AGTTGGTGCTGCGTCAAGTTTTGTCAACCTACCGCACCCGCGATCCTAAGCTCAAACCCTACCAGGATCTGGTCACGCTCTTGGCCAGGCAATTCAGGAAACTCGTCTATATTCACACTCCTCACTCTCAGAATATCTTGGCCGACGCCCTTGCATCGCTCGCCTCTTCTCTATCACTCCCCCTAAGTCGCGCCACTGAGACCATTGTGGTCCAAAGGCTAGACGTTCCTTCCCTGCAGGATCCCTGGTTCAACAATCTTAGGATGTCCGTAGAGAAGAAAATAGAAAGGGAGGAAATAAAAGAGGTTTCATTAACTGAGCTCGAGGAGATCATTGAAGAGGAATAATTGCCGTGGTTTTATGAGATCGAGCAATACTGCAAGGATGGTACATTTCCGGAAACGGCCAACGATGAGCAACGAAAAGCCATTAGAAGAGTCGCCGCCAGATACACGATCATCGCCGGTGAATTATATAGGCGGGCCCTGAATGGAGTTCTAATGAGGTGCCTAGATGACGAAGAAGCTTGGAAAGTCGTGGAAGCAGCCCACTCCAGCGAGTGTGGAGGGCATGTGAACGGACAGGCCTTGGCAAAGAAGATTCTTAGGCAGGGCTATTACTGGCCAACCCTAGAAGAAGATTGCTCCACCTATGTCCGTAGGTGTCTTCAGTGCCAGATCCATGCTGACAAAATTCACGCTCCGACCTCTTCTCTTCATCCTATTACGGCCCCCTGGCCATTTTCTATGTGGGCCTTTGACATCATCGGACCACTCGGTGACCCGAACTCTGCTGTTAAACAGAAATCTTTCATTCTGACGGCTACAGAATACTTCACCAAGTGGGCCGAAGCTGAAGCTTATGCAGAAATCAAAGCCACCACAGTATGCCGCTTCATCATGAAGAACATTATCTCACGATTCAGAGTGCCAAGCAGCATCGTCACCGACAACGGGCCTCAATTCATCTCACAAGAACTCCAGGACCTCTGTAAGAAATTCAATATAGTTTTGCATCATTCATCACCATACTACCCCCAAGGTAATGGCCAGGCTGAGGCCACGAATAAGACCCTTCTCAAAATTATCAAGAAAACATGCGAATCACATAAATTTGCTGATTGGGCCGACAAATTGATAGAAGCTCTATGGGCCTACCGCACCTCCGTCCGCACTCCCACAGGGCAGACTCCCTTTGCCCTTACCTATGGAATGGAAGCGGTGCTCCCGTATGAAATTCTAATCCCTTCCCTAAGGGTGCAGCTGGATAAGGAACTTAATCTCGACGAACATCGAGAGGCGTCGCTAGTCCAACTGGAACTCTTAGACGAGAAGAGGTTGAATGCGGCCAATCATGTTTCAGTATATCAAAAGCGTGTCTCGCGGTATTTTCAAAAGAAGGTCATTGAAAGGAAATTTCAAGTGGGTAATATGGTTTTAAAACGCAAATTCATCAGGTCTGCAGGCCCCAGGTCTAAGTTGCAACCCAACTGGGAAGGGCCCTTCGTAATCAAAGAAGCTTATCCGGGCAATGCATATCGTCTAATTAACTCGGAGGGGGAGGAATTGCCAAACCTGTGGAATGGGCTGTATTTAAAGCATTTTCATCCATAAAAATAAAACCAGTGAACGGCTCGGTGGCAGGGCATACCCCATCAAATTACGAAAGGAGGACCCGGGTCCAGCATTTCACACACTACACGACCCCATGGTGCGGTATTCTCTCATGCTACCCGACACCGTTTCTCCTTTGGCCATGCCTGGGGAAGGTGGAAATCCTGGCATTTCCTCTCTCTCGGTTGAAAATAGGGGCAAGTGGTGAATAAGGGGGCGAGAACTGACCCAGATTCCCTGTTAAAGAAAGGTCTCAAATAGGGGCAATCCGTTAAGACCTCACTCCGCAAAAGAAAAAGAATGAAGAGAAGAAAAGCAAAAAGAAAAAAGAAAGAACAGGGGCAAAGCCGAAAGCACAAAGCTCGAAGCTCTCTGAATCCCCAAAGGATGCAACTAGGCATGGCAAGAGTGGCAGTACAGTTTCCCCGCGGGACGTTATGAGCCCGGTCGCATGCGTGCCTAGAGCGGGTGAAGGTTCGATAACGGATACAGAGTCCCGACACAACAGACCAGATTCCTTGAAAAGGGGGGGTCCTGGGAAAGAACTCAAGCCCTAAAAACCTCTACACCTATCGTCGGCTTCTCTACTCAATCTTTTTACTTTCCCAAGGAATGAATCCCACCCCGGGTATGGCCTCAGCAGAAGCACCGTAGAGCAGAGTTGACTCCGATCACGTGCGGTCCCCCCTTTCCCGCACGTGCTGAGCCTTGGAATTCCGTAGCAAGACGAGAAGGTCCCTGCTATTGAGACTCGAGCTGGTTTCAAAACCCAAAAAAAGTCAGATATTTCAAAACCCAAAAAAATCAAATATTTCAAAACCCAAAAAAATCAAATATTTCAAAACCCAAGAAAAATCAAATATTTCAAAATTCAAAAAATCAAATATTTCAAAAACCCCAAAAATCAAATATTTCAAAACCCAAGAAAAATCAAATACTTCAAAACTCAAGAAAAAATCAAATATTTCAAAACCCAAAAAAATCAAATATTTCGAAATCCAACAAAAATCAAATATTCCAAAAAAGAGAACTTACGTGTTTCCCTCTTGCATTCATCTGCATTTCTCGCACTTTTTGACATTTGCCTATTTAATAAGGCTCAACCCCCTTGACCAAAAGTCCAGAAAGGGTTATCTCCTAACTTGCTGTAGGCAAGGGGCTGAGCCTAAAATAGATTTAATCTGTTTCATGTTTGCATGTGTGCAGGGGCAGGTTGAAAGGGCAGTTGACTCGGGACCGCATGAGTATTCAATCCTCGCATTGGCCTATGCAATCACATCACGTCATAATCGTATTACCAAGCTCAAACTCAATCTCACCAAGTCTTATTCATGTCATATATCAAGCTGTCCAAATGTAAAATCCTATCCCATATCATCATAAAAACAAAAATCACTCAGTCCGCCGCTGGGCATCCCCGCGAGGACGTATCTCTCTCAACTCCCTGAGATAAGCCTGTCTAGTCTCTGGAGCCTCCTCGACCTCTGCTGGTAGGGTACGCACCCTGCTCACCTGCCATATGATCAGCGCACTCCTGACCGCCTGCTCGTCCTCCTCTGTCCCGATCCTCCATGCCTGTAGCATGGGAAGGTGGGGTAGCGTAGGTAGCACCGTCCGGGGTAGTCCAATCTGCAGGTATCATCTGTGTGGGCTGTACATCGCTAAGGTAGTGTCACTCACGAGCCTCAGGTCCAAGCCAGCTCTCCTCGGTAGCCTGATGGTGGTATCATGGAGGAAGTCCGGGCGCATCACGAACCTATCCAGGGGCAGCCTGTTGATATACGGGCGCCACTCGTCCCTGGTCTTCAGCTCAGCCGTCCTGCACTCAACCTGTGGAGAAAACCTGAAGGTGCCCCCTATGAAGTAAAGGGGATGGCTCCCAAAGATCCTGCTAACTGAAGTAATGTCCTCCCTCAGGGTAAACTTCATCCTAACTCCCATCCAGCACTCCAATAGGATCATCGAACCAAAGAGAGGACCTCCTAAGGCTGCTGAAGTAAGACCCTCGTACAGGTAAGCTAAGACAGCCTGAGAGATGGAAAACCCCTGCCAAAGGCCGCTGATGGTGCTGAGTAAAGGAGTCTCTAGGACATGGTCGGCTGAAGGGAAAAGGATGGCCCCGCATAAGCAGATGGAGGCGGTTTTGGCTATGGCTTCAACCCACCCGCACTTATTCCGGCAATGCTCCACTACCCACTGGCTCAGAGGAAGGAGATGGATGTGGCGAGGGCCCATAAAGGTACTGATGTAAAACAGCCCTAGGATGACTAAATATGTAATGGACAACCTAGGATCAAGATCCACAAGCATACAAGCTCTCCAATGATTCTCACAATAGCGTCTTACTCTCACGGCACACGCGATCACCCGGTGGGGCCGGGGGATGATGGCAAGGGTCCGAGGCGGGACCCAATGACTCTAAAGGACTTAGTTTGCTTAGGCTGACCCCAAAGGGCCTAGGATTCCCCAAATTCGTGGGTGGCTGGCCCGCTGGGCGGGGTGTGGGTGGCACTCTCTCACGGTCCGCGGTGGACACTAACAAACTAGCATATAAGTACGGGCCCTCTTCTCACCGCCGACGGACAATCAAAGCAATACTAAACTTGCAGAATGAAGGCAACTAAGGAGATATCAGACGCTCACCTGATCGGTGTGAAGACACCGATCCCGCTCGGAGACGAGGGCGCGCCGGGAGGCGAGGGTATACAACCGATCGCCGCGGCGATGTAGCTTGACCTGAAAATGCAATGATGTACAACACTACGCCTCGCACAGGAGGGGTGATCTTGGGGTAGGGAATAGACTTAGTACATCCAAAACTACCTCCATGCAGGGAGGAGCCTTCAGCCGGCCAAGCGGGGTGGGGATTACGCAATGAAAACGTTATCTTCCGAGCTCCACCGGTTCTGCCTTGCTTCAGGTTCGCTGGACAGACAGTTGGAGACGGTGCTACCACGGGCTCCACAGAGCTCGGATCTTGACGATACCAGCGCCAAAAGTTTACCAACTGACAGGGGATGAAGCTTGAATTTTTGGGGAAGCTTTGATTCTCGGAGCTGACCGCACCGGCGACTGGAACAGGGCACCAGCGTCTGGTCTCTGGCTGGTACCGGACTGAAGCAGTAGGTTACAGAAGTCACTGTGGGCTCTCCCGGACTCCGATTGGAATGAAACTGGTGGTGACGCGATCGTAATCGGGGTAGCTTCGATCTGGAGTTGACGGGGATGCAATCTGATGTTGGTGGAGAGAGGGGTGACCATAGGAGTGTGGACTGGTCTAACCTGGGATCACAGGGGGCAGTCTGCCCTCTCCGACGAAGAAAATTGGAACAGGGGGTTCTGGTGGCCGATTGAGTCCCTTCTTCTTCGAGGTGGCAGCTAACTAGATGTAGTTTCTCTCCTCCAAAAATGGCGCTTAGAGCCTTCACCAGTTGGCCGTGGCAGAGTCTGCAACCGGACTGGTTGATTCTGCCTCTGTCTGGTGCAGAACAATGGGGCTGGTTGCAGAGGGTGCCATGATCTCCACAAAGCTCTGATGGGTACAAGACCTGAACCTTTGGAACCGTGGTCGAGTCTTCTTTCTGTCGGTGCCAACGGAGGGGTCGGCAGATGTCGGAGAAGACCGGGACGATCAGATGAGTGGAGGGATGTCAGTTCTGGCTCCTGTAAACTGACCTGACACACTTGGAGTAGAAAATTCGTAACTTTCGATGTCGATGTCCAAATGCAACTCTGCTTCTTGAAGATGAAAGAGGACTTGAGAGGGAAGGAATTTTCTGAAGAAAGCTTGATCTGAATCCCAAAGGGTTCGTCGTGGCAGAGCTTCCACTCTTGCTCTGGTTCTCTGCCTGGGTTCTTCTGCGCAGTCGAGGGAGATCGGCCGCTGTGGACTGCTCGGAGCTCGGATGCCGACGAAACCACCTCGCCTTGGAAGCTCTCTGGACAACCTTTCCAGAGATGTAGGCCTTGCCACCAGGAGGAGCAGGGACCGGCCAGGGATGATGCGACTTCAGGGCCTCACTCTGCTGCCTGCGACCTGCTACTTGAAGCTGCAACTTGCAAGAACAAGGGGAGGGGCAAAGGGAGTTAGCACAGATTGGGGGGATGGCTGATGGTTTGTGGATATGGGAAGGACGTGGGTAGGGCTTCTGGAGGGTCTGGAGTGGCAGGGGTAGATGGAGAGGGGGGCTGGAGCAGCTAGGGGTGGAGATGGGGGGGTGGAGGTGCACTAGAGAGAGGGTGAGTGTGAGAGGAGGATGGGGGACGAACTTGGCTGTTGGGGGGAGATGGATTTCGACCTAGGGTGGTTTAGGAGGTGGGGAGATGGAAGGGCACAGCCCTAGGGAGAGGGAAATTCGAATTTGGGCTTTTGGGAGGGGTTAATTCAGCCTTGGGAAGAGGGAGGGTTGCTTGGGAGAGTGGAAAGGTGCCTAGGAGAAGGGGTTTCCACCTAGGGGTTGGAGGGGGAATTGAATGAATGCATGGGGAAGGGGAAGGGGCCTTAATGAGGGGTGAATGGGGAGGAGAGAGAATGAATTTCGAATTTGGGGTGGGGAGGAGAGAGAAAGGGGGCACAACCCACTTAGAGAGAGTGATAGTGAGAGAGAGAGAGAGAGAGAGATGGAGATGGCAAATGCCTTTCAATATTCATCAAAGTTGTTTCAATGAGAGGGAGGGGAGGCCTATTTATTGGCATCCACTCTTTACATGACCATAGTACCCTTGACAATTAGACAAAAGACCGGGCATATCCTAGACTCAACCTAATGGGCCCATAACTAAGGTAATAAGGCCCAATTAAGCATACCAAGGGAAATGGACTAGAACCACATGACTTAATAAAGAGAAATACAATGATAGGACTCAATAAAAGGAAAATACATAAAATGAAACTAAGGAAATGAAGATAACAAGTGTGGATCACAGTCAGTCCACATCAAGAGTGTGCAGGCGACCCGAGCTAGAGGGAGTGTCGTGAGATGCCCTCATCAAATCCCCCGGGGTGGGGAGAACTCGACCCCGTCGAGTATGGGTCCGCCTGGCTGTCGTAATGCTCCAGTATGTCGGGGTCCAAGCGCGGTAGATCCTCCCGACTCACCCACGTGTCCTCTATCGGGGGACGGTTCTTCCACCTAACCAGGTAGCACTGATACACCTTGTGCCTAGTAATGATATTCTGCTCATCCAATATTGCCTCTATCTGCTCTCGTCGGTCTCTCAAGCTAGAAGGTGGAGTCCCTCCGGAAGTGTCCCTCTCAAGGCGGGGTAAAAGCTCAAGATCCTCACTGGGTTCCACCGCGGGGCCCTTGTAGGGTACCAGATCCGCCACATTGAAAGTAGGGTGTACCCCAAAACCCTCAGGTAGGTCTAGCTCATAAGCATTACTGCCAAGTCATCTCAGAATTTGAAAGGGTCCCGAACCCCGTGCCCTTAACTTGGAGGCAGGTCCTGGAAGGAGCCGCTCCGTCCTCACCATCACCGAGTCTCCCACTTGGAACTCGCAGTGGCGCCGATGAGCATCTGCCCGCCTTTTGTAAGCCTCATTGATCTTTCCTATATGCTTGCGAGAATGCGTATGCCATGCACGATGATGCGATGTTGGTGTGAAACGCATGGTATGCCAAGGTGGACCTGGGCAGCCAAATGTAGACCGATCACACTTTGATGCTATGAAGACTGTGACAGTTTTAGGAGGGCTGGGACATCCATAGATGAACCTTTTATGCATGGGTGTGACAAATGTCAGGGGACCCGAACATCCATGTATGCTCCTCTCATGCTTAAGACTCATGATGAATGAAGGTGGGCCAATACATCCGAATATGGTCCTCTTATGCTGCCTATTTGACATGTGGGTGATGTGAATGAATGTACCCGACTTATGAATCATGTCAAATGATGTGATAGGCCTAGACACATGCATGTTTATCCCAAAGGTGACCTCCATGTGCATAGATGTGGGATGACTTTTGAGCGTCCACGTGAATGGGTCGAAGGGATCTACGAAGGTGGTTATGGGGTGGGGTACTTCATCAATCCCAAGGTGTTTGTGGCCTAAAGTCAAGGCTCTCATGGTGTAACCCGATTCTAGGAAGGGAGGAGTTTGGGTTGACATGGGCGATTCGGGTAGGGTGAGGTGGGTGGTGAATAGGGGGAGTGGGTTACATGGAGATCTAGGCTCCCTTAGGAAGGGATTAAAGGGATCATGGTAAGGGTTACCTAGGTAGGGGTATTCCATGTCCTCAAGGTCCTCAAATGGTGAGTCATCCTCCTCCAAAATGTTTGGGCCAAGGTTGCTAAGGGGTTGGCCAATCAAAGCACTTGGGATCTCAATTGTTGGAGAGTAGACTAGGATGGGTTCCTCCTCCATGGGAAGAAGGAGTATGATCTCACTTGTAAATTGGCCATTGGTGTAGATGGAAGTGATGGAGCCAACGGTGGGGTAAGCTAGGCTAATGGTGCTCGACTCCGATGGCCTCATGGCTAGCATATCGGTCAAGTGGACTTGCCAATGTAGGTAGGCCACTAAGTCTCCCAAATCTTCTACACAATAGGAGGTTTGATAAGTGACATGAGGCTGAGTAGGAATGATTTGGGATTGATGTCCCATGGGTATGTGGCTTGGTTGTGAACCAGGAATGGTGAGGCCTCGCTTGAGCCATTGGAGTACGGACTTATCTATGGTGATGGTGTCATGGGGAAGGGTGTATAGCTCTTGAGGAACTAGGCTAGGAGTGGTGGGTGAGTTGTGTGGCCCTTGGATTTCCTTGATTTTGGGAGGTGGATCCGAATTGGTATCCTTCTCCTCTTGGGTAGGTGTGTGGGTTGCAACTCCTAAGGACAATGGGGTAGGAAGGTCTATGGTGGGTGGGTTGGTGTTAGTCGAAGCATGGTGCACCCGAGGAGGTGAGCAAGGTCGGATGTGGGTTGGAATTGGGAGTGGAAGTAGTGGAGGCCTAAATTGGGGTAGGATTGGGGTGGGAAGTGGAAGGTGCGTTGGGTGAGGAGATTTGGGATGATTGGTTTTGGGAGATGTGTCCCTTTTTGGGGACGATGGTGAGGTTGCGGTGGTGGCCAAGGGGGCTTGTGGGGTGCGGTTTTGGTGAGGGGATTTTGGTTTGGGGTTGGTGGTCATTATGGGCCTAGGTGGAGGGGTGGACATGGAGTCCAATTGAGTATGGGGACATATGGTTGTGGTGAGGACTTGGAGGTAGGGTGTAGATGTGGTGGTTGGGGTAGGAGAGGTGGAAAATGGTGGGGAATGTGTGATTAGGGTCTTGGGTTGGCCAAGGGGAAATGAAGGAGTTGAAATGCTCTTTGGACTTTGGTGTTCGGAATGGGAAGGGGACACATAACTAGCCCTAAGTTGCTCCTTCATGTTTACCCAAGTGGTGATGGGATCTTCCCTTCTAATTATCCTTAGCCCGACAATTTGTAGCCAATAGGTTTGAGCCCATTTGGTAAGTTGTGATTTGGCAAATTGGACTTTCTCGTTATCGGTCATGGGATGCCAAGTGAAGTAATGGTCCATGGAAGCCTCCCATTCTAAATACTCATTAGGATGAGTCCCATCAAAGGTGAGAGGTGAGGGAGGAGGCCTACTATCATTCTTCCTTGGGGCGGGCCAATTTTCTTCTAGTTTGTCAAGTCGTCTAGATAGGCTATCAAACTTGCCATTGGCATGGGTCAAGGTTTTTATGAGGTAACTGACATGGCCAGGGAAGTTATGGGTGTTAGTGGTAGGCATCTCTTGGTGGCTTGGACTTATGGAGTGGGCCGATTGGTAAGGTCGATATGAGGTGGCCATACTAGGGAGCAAGAGTGATGCACTTGATGACTCTAAATGCATAGACATGCCCTAGGACTTGACTGGATAGAGACAAGTCAATGACTGGCTCTGATACCACTTGATGTAAAACAGCCCTAGGATGACTAAATATGTAATGGACAACCTAGGATCAAGATCCACAAGCATACAAGCTCTCCAATGATTCTCACAATAGCGTCTTACTCTCACGGCACACGCGATCACCCGGTGGGGCCGGGGGATGATGGCAAGGGTCCGAGGCGGGACCCAATGACTCTAAAGGACTTAGTTTGCTTAGGCTGACCCCAAAGGGCCTAGGATTCCCCAAATTCGTGGGTGGCTGGCCCGCTGGGCGGGGTGTGGGTGGCACTCTCTCACGGTCCGCGGTGGACACTAACAAACTAGCATATAAGTACGGGCCCTCTTCTCACCGCTGACGGACAATCAAAGCAATACTAAACTTGCAGAATGAAGGCAACTAAGGAGATATCAGACGCTCACCTGATCGGTGTGAAGACACCGATCCCGCTCGGAGACGAGGGCGCGCCGGGAGGCGAGGGTATACAACCGATCGCCGCGGCGATGTAGCTTGACCTGAAAATGCAATGATGTACAACACTACGCCTCGCACAGGAGGGGTGATCTTGGGGTAGGGATTAGACTTAGTACATCCAAAACTACCTCCACGCAGGGAGGAGCCTTCAGCCGGCCAAGCGGGGTGGGGATTACGCAATGAAAACATTATCTTCCGAGCTCCACCGGTTCTGCCTTGCTTCAGGTTCGCTGGACAGACAGTTGGAGACGGTGCTACCACGGGCTCCACAGAGCTCGGATCTTGACGATACCAGCGCCAAAAGTTTACCAACTGACAGGGGATGAAGCTTGAATTTTTGGGGAAGCTTTGATTCTCGGAGCTGACCGCACCGGCGACTGGAACAGAGCACCAGCGTCTGGTCTCTGGCTGGTACCGGACTGAAGCAGTAGGTTGCAGAAGTCACTGTGGGCTCTCCCCGACTCCGATTGGAATGAAACTGGTGGTGACGCGATCGTAATCAGGGTAGCTTCGATCTGGAGTTGACGGGGATGCAATCTGATGTCGGTGGAGAGAGGGGTGACCATAGGAGTGTGGACTGGTCTAACCTGGGATCACAGGGGGCAGTCTGCCCTCTCCGACGAAGAAAATTGGAACAGGGGGTTCTGGTGGCCGATTGAGTCCCTTCTTCTTCGAGGTGGCAGCTAACTAGATGTAGTTTCTCTCCTCCAAAAATGGCGCTTAGAGCCTTCACCAGTTGGCCGTGGCAGAGTCTACAACCGGACTGGTTGATTCTGCCTCTGTCTGGTGCAGAACAATGGGGCTGGTTGCAGAGGGTGCCATGATCTCCACAAAGCTCTGATGGGTACAAGACCTGAACATTTGGAACCGTGGTCGAGTCTTCTTTCTTTCGGTGCCAACGGAGGGGTCGGCAGATGTCGGAGAAGACCGGGACGATCAGATGAGTGGAGGGATGTCAGTTCTGGCTCCTGTAAACTGACCTGACACACTTGGAGTAGAAAATTCGTAACTTTCGATGTCGATGTCCAAATGCAACTCTGCTTCTTGAAGATGAAAGAGGACTTGGGAGGGAAGGAATTTTCTGAAGAAAGCTTGATCTGAATCCCAAAGGGTTCGTCGTGGCAGAGCTTCCACTCTTGCTCTGGTTCTCTGCCTGGGTTCTTCTGCGCAGTCGAGGGAGATCGGCCGCTGTGGACTGCTCGGAGCTCGGATGCCGACGAAACCACCTCGCCTTGGAAGCTCTCTGGACAACCTTTCCAGAGATGTAGGCCTTGCCACCAGGAGGAGCAGGGACCGGCCAGGGATGACGCGACTTCAGGGCCTCACTCTGCTGCCTGCGACCTGCTACTTGAAGCTGCAACTTGCAAGAACAAGGGGAGGGGCAAAGGGAGTTAGCACAGATTGGGGGGATGGCTGATGGTTTGTGGATATGGGAAGGACGTGGGTAGGGCTTCTGGAGGGTCTGGAGTGGCAGGGGTAGATGGAGAGGGGGGCTGGAGCAGCTAGGGGTGGAGATGGGGGGGTGGAGGTGCACTAGAGAGAGGGTGAGTGTGAGAGGAGGATGGGGGACGAACTTGGCTGTTGGGGGGAGATGGATTTCGACCTAGGGTGGTTTAGGAGGTGGGGAGATGGAAGGGCACAGCCCTAGGGAGAGGGAAATTCGAATTTGGGCTTTGGGAGGGGTTAATTCAGCCTTGGGAAGAGGGAGGGTTGCTTGGGAGAGTGGAAAGGTGCCTAGGAGAAGGGGTTTCCACCTAGGGGTTGGAGGGGGAATTGAATGAATGCATGGGGAAGGGGAAGGGGCCTTAATGAGGGGTGAATGGGGAGGAGAGAGAATGAATTTCGAATTTGGGGTGGGGAGGAGAGAGAAAGGGGGCACAACCCACTTAGAGAGAGTGATAGTGAGAGAGAGAGAGAGAGAGAGATGGAGATGGCAAATGCCTTTCAATATTCATCAAAGTTGTTTCAATGAGAGGGAGGGGAGGCCTATTTATTGGCATCCACTCTTTACATGACCATAGTACCCTTGACAATTAGACAAAAGACCGGGCATATCCTAGACTCAACCTAATGGGCCCATAACTAAGGTAATAAGGCCCAATTAAGCATACCAAGGGAAATGGACTAGAACCACATGACTTAATAAAGAGAAATACAATGATAGGACTCAATAAAAGGAAAATACATAAAATGAAACTAAGGAAATGAAGATAACAAGTGTGGATCACAGTCAGTCCACATCAAGAGTGTGCAGGCGACCCGAGCTAGAGGGAGTGTCGTGAGATGCCCTCATCAGGTACGAACATCCCCGCTATCAGGTATGAACCCCCCTAGGATGAGTTTTGGGTCTATAGGGGCAATGGTATGACATATCAAGTCTTCCTCCCCCACCTTGGACCTAGGGAGCCCGAAGTAGGTCTCTACCTCCTCTAGCAAGATAGTGGCCTCGAAAGATGGGAAGAGAAAAGTGTGAGTCTGAGGGTGCCAAATCTCCATCAGAGCGGAGATACTATGCCAGTCTAAAGAAAGTTTGGGGTAATTCTGACCTAGCACTAGGAGGGAGTGCAGGTGCCAAGATTTGAGAAGATGAGTCACCCCGAGGGGCAATGCACGGACCATAGGAGCCACCCACTTTAAATTAGAAAAGCGTCTCGGGCCGGGAAGAAGCTGAAAAGAAGGAGAAGGTAAAGGGTGTAAAGAGATATAAGAGGAAATTGAGAGATGGAAATATGAACATATTCTGATCGAACTTACCTCTCTCATAGGGGTGGTACTGAGATGTCGAGGAATCAAGCTTAGTCGTTGAATTGCTTCCCGCTCCTTTCTAGTCGGCCGACGTCCTTCGAACGACGCACCCTCCGCAGGACTTCCATCAAAGGCCCTCTTCATGTTGAGGTGTCGAGAATCAAAGATTTTAGGCTTTGGGAGAAGGAGGATGAATGAGTTGAGGGTTCAGGCCTCCCTACTACTTATAGGGTTCGTTAGGGAGCCTAAGCCTCTTAGGATTAGGCCCAGATAAGTCTAGGACGGGTTTAGATAGGGTTGTGATAAGTTCAAAGCGCCTTGCCCTCGGGCTGGGGACTCTCCAGGAGTCCCCTTTCGGGCAAACAGGATGTTGGATTGGACGGTCTTACGATAGACCGTCCATACCATATACGGCCCATCATCAACCGTTCTTCTCTCCAAGGAGGCCCGAGTCCACTCACTTGTGCGGCCCTAAATCCGCCGTTCCACCATTCCTACGGTTTACATGCAACCGTTCCAACCAATGTAAGCGGCCATTATAGAACCGCTCTTATCTACGGACGGCTAGGGGAGAACCTTTCATTTTCTCTGCCCCCCAATTAACCTGCTCACTCATGTCTCAATCATTTAGCGCTCTCATCTCACTCAAGTCGGCGTGAGCACTCTCATCTCACTCAACTCGGCGTGAGCACTCTCATCTCACTCAACTCGGCGTGAGCGCTCTCATCTCACTCAAGTCGGTGTGCGCATCACTCATCTCACTCAAGTCGGTGCGTGAGCACTCTCATCTCACTCAACTCGGCATGAGCGCACTCATCTCACTCAAGTCGGCGTGAGCGCTCTCATCTCACTCAAGTCGGCGTGTGCGTCACTCATCTCACTCAAGTCGGCGTGTGCGTCACTCATCTCACTCAAGTCGGCGTGTGCGTCGCTCATCTCTCTCAGGCTAAAGCGCGCTCCTCAAACTCATTTTGCCCACTCATACATACATTCATCTACAAAACAAACAAAAAAACAAAGGCATGCATATCACTAATCATGTCACATCATGTACAAAGACGGGCCCAGTACAACCAGTCAAGCAGCTCCCTCTCCCTGGCCCCCGTCGTTGTCTCCACCGCCCTCATGCCTCTTTGGGGGAGGCATCGCTGAGGTCGCCTCATCACGCCGCCGCCGGCGCCGCTCCTCCTCCTCGTTCTTCCGATGGCCGGAGGAACCAGTGAAGTAACTCCTCACGGAGCCGTGGGTGCCGTGGCTGCCGCTCGCAGTCGCCCTGTTGCGCTCCCGACTCGCCTCCTTCATACCCTCCACTTTGCCCTCCAGCTGGGCAACCTGTAGACGGGCCTGCTCTGCCTCACTCCTGTAACGCTCGGCCTCTGCCCGGTAATGGTCCGCCTCGGTAGCACCGGCCCGTAGTCGCTCTAGCTCGGCACGGAGGAGTGCCATCTCCACTGTGTCCACCAGTCGGCTCCGTGCAGCCTCTTCTCGCACCCGGGCTACCTCCTCCAGAGCCACCACCCGACTCCGCTCCAGCTCCGCCTGGAGGCGAGTCAGCTCGAACGTCTGCATCCACATATCACTATCAGTTGGTCACATTTCATGCATTTCATAAGCATAAATAAGCAGGAGGAAGTGTAGAGATTTGTGTACCCTCTCCACGAGTGCCACCTCGGCCGCTTTGGCCCGCTCTACCATCCGAGTGAAGTCCGCATCCCGATCGGCTCGGTCTGCTGGGGTCTGGACGGAGGAGGAAGAAGGAGCGTCTGGTCCCGCCCTCTGAGCACCCTCGGCGCGCTGCATCCAAATACTCCAGGTCAGTCATAAGCATAATCATAATCATATAGAACTGCATAATTTAAAGAGTCTAAGGTTTAGGAAACTCACCAGTAGGGCCAGGGCCTGCCGGGCCTCGTCTCTCTCCCGGATGGTGGAGTGCAGGAGTCCCTGCAGCTCTGCCACTCGTCCTGCAGGGTCAACCTACATTTTAGAAGTCCATGTGTTAGTGCATCATCATATAAGAATCATAAGCATGATAGACAAAGTTTAAGTTTAGAAGTCGTACCGGTCGGTGGGCGCCTCGGAACACCTGGTCCCGGTAGTGCCGTACGTACGCAGTATAGTACGCGCTGTCGCTCTCTGCCCGGGCAGTCACCACTCGCCCTCGTGCAGCCTAGTCAACAACCTGCTCGACGTTCCTCGCTGTCCAGTCGTACGCCTCGCCGAGTCCCCGGGTCATCCTCGACACTCGTTCCCCCGCCTTCTCAGGCGCAGGGAACTCAACGGCCGGCTGATAGACCCCGACGGTCCTCATCACCAACCTAAAGTGCAGTGGCTCCACCACATTCATGCAGTGAAGCCACACGTCTCGACCAGAGAAGGCCAAGGCCTCGGTCACCCACGGCTGGCCCTCCGGGCTCTCCTCCGTGTAACGAGTCCACCGTACCTGCAAGGAATAGGAAACTACATCAGCATCATCAGGATAGCACGTATTTAAAGAGTCTGAGTCTAGAAACGTACCGAGGTGTACGGTAGAGTGTCCAGGTCGTCCTGCAGCTCCCGGACCTGCCTCCTCAAGGCCATCATTTCCCGGGGTGCTGTCCACCTCCGCGCTATCGGCAGGAGCCCAGGACGGGTCTCCTCACCTCTCCACAACCCACGTAGGCGCACGTAGGCCCACACCTGTATCACAAGGTCGTGTCAGCATTCAGTAAGCATATAGAGCTGCATAATTAAGACTAGAGAAGAGAGTCGCACCTGGAGTAAGGGGGAGAAGCCCCCGAGCATCGTTCGACGCGCCGTCGAACTAAGGGTATCAAAGAGGAAGGCGAGGACCGCCGCTCCCCAAGCATAGTCACCTACATGCTAGAGCTCCTGAAGAAAGGGGAGGAAGCGACAGCTCATCACGTCCGCTCGGGTGGAGAAGAGAAGCCACCCGAACATCAGCATCAGAAACCGTCGTAGTACTCTGTCTGCCTCTGGTCCCGGTGCCGCTGCAACCCTCGACCTCGCCAACCCGACAAGCCGCTCCAAGTGCTCCTCTGGTTGCTCGCCCACTGCAACACCAGCTCGTCGAAGACCCAGGCTATCCTGGAGAGCAGCCCGGGGAAGGAGGGTCGACTGCCTCTCGGGGCGCCGCAGTTGTAGGCCGAGCAGCTTCCGAGCCATCCCCCGGTAGTCAGGAAAAGTAGTCCCGCTGACCGGCGACCCATGCACGCGTAGGCCAGTAAGCCTGGCCACGTCCTCCAATGTAGGGACCATGTGCCCCCACGGGAATAAGAACGTCCGACTCACTGGATCCCAGCGGTTGTGTAGGGCATAGAGCAGAGCTGCGTCAAAGCGACACACCTCGATACTCAGGAAGGGGGCGAACCCCATGGCAGTCAACCGCTCCCTCTGGAAGTCCGGCAGTGCGAGGTACACTGCCCGAACCTGCAGCCAGGAGGTACGGGTCCTATGTTTCCCCTGCATTCATCCATCTCATTTACATTAGTCATTTAGTATCACATTTGGTTCCATATAAATAAAATGCTCATAGCCCCATTATTGATTTGAAGAACGGTTACTCACGAACCGCTCTACAGATGAGCGGCCTCTCTCAAACCGTTCTGTTTCTCAGGCCCCCCCGTTTGAACGGGCTATCCCTAGAAGTTTTCATCATGGACGGATTACCCTGAACCGTTTAGTTTCCCGTCTTCCTAAGGAATAACGGCCCACCTTTGGCCGTATTGTTTTCATGACGGTCCTATAAGGGCCGTATTGTTTCGCTTGGCTACATGATCGGACGGACCCACAGGGTCCGTCTACATTTTCAACGGTGATACCCTCACCGTATTGTGGTTTTAATGCCCCGTTGGCTGTGTGAGTGTGAACGGCGCTCCCTGCACCGTGTTTGTTTGAGGCGGTCCTTTGGGGACCGCATTGTTTTACGGAACGGTTTCTGTTAAACCGTTTTACCGCCGTCGTCCCCGACGACGGTGAAGGCCCTCCAGCCGGCTGGGAGACCTCCGTGGTCCCTAAACCGACCCCCCTAGACCCCTCTAAGCCCCTGAACTAACATGCATGGAACGAAAGTAAAAGAAATGGGAGGAAAGGTGGGGAGAACCTACCTCGGGATCGCGTGGCTGTTTGGCCGCCCCCGTGGGTGGTGGTCCTCCGGCGGCCTCCTCCTCGCCGGCAGGGGCCTCTTCGTCAGTAGCGACAATGGCGAGCTCTTCCATGGTTACCCCGGGCGCTTCTCCTTCCTCCGGCAGTCGTGGCGGTGGTTCCACCGGCGGCGAGCCCTCACCGGCGGCCGACGGCCTGGCCGCCTGGTGCTTCGTCCAGGTCATCAAGTGGGCTGGGGGGGGGAGATTGAGAGAGGGAGGGAGGTTGAGAAGAGAGAGTGAGAGAGGGTGAATGAGGGCGTCTGAGCCCCTTCGTTCCTTCCACCGTCGGTTACGGTGGAGGGAAACGAGGGGGTTCCCTTTTTTTCGAGGTTGCAGAGAAGAACGGTCTATCCTTAGACCGTTCACTAAGTGAACGGTGCGCCTATAACCGTATATATCTCTTGACCGTTAATTTCAAGGCGGTTGGAATTCTATGCTCGAGCGGTTCCTATGGGGCCGTTCATATTGTAAACGGTGCCGTACCAGCAGTTCATCACTGGCAACCGGCCCTGTGAGGTTTGTTTGAAGGCCGGGTTAGAACGGCTAATGTAGGGCCGTTTGGAATATTGCACGGTTGAGATACGGCCGTATATCTGGTTGATGTATTTAGATCATGAATATTGAATATTTTCTTTGGAAATGCATCTCTTAACCACTTTGGCAGCATCATTTCAGCCTGTCTCGCCGTTTCGCCTGCACAGGTAAGTCAGGTATGGCCTTCTATCCCTAAAACCCTTATTGCATTATTATATGGTATTATATTATATTAGTTCGAGAGCCGGCAGGTTTCTTATGTATCCCAGGATCTGATGTTCCCCTTCAACAAAAACAAGGATGATCCAGGCTCATGTACCTAACCTTCGGATAGGCCGTTAAGTTGGGATGCCACGAGGAGGACGGTTCTATCCGCACGCTGTGGTTGCGGATGGTATCTTGACTCTGATATTCCCAGCTTAATAATACTACTCTCGAATATTTTATATTTTAATCTTTCTTTGCATTCGTTTTAACGATTTCTTTTATTTTTAGCCCAGCATGCATCATGCGCATCCTTTTGAGCTTTCATGCCTCATAGCCTGCTTAAGAAATGTCCCGTCAAGTGATGGTCAGCTGTGTGTCTCAATGCTCGAGTAAGATGAACTAATTCCATTCCGAATTCGAAGGTTTTCTTTGGTCGGTTCGTTGGGGTCGGTTGACTGAAAGATCCCCATCTGGAGTTTTAGCATCTTTTTCTTTTGTGGCCCCCTCATTAGACCACGGGATTGTGTCCCCCATGAGGTTGGTCTTGTCAGTTGATTTCGTTTAGTTTAGTCCCTCCAGATTGGCGTCGCCTGTTGGTCAATTACTCCTGACGCTCGGTTCAAGGCTTTCCGAAAGATTCTCATTCGCTTGTTAGTAGAAACGGGTGTCGTTTTACCTTAACACCCACTTTTCCGGTCCACTCCGCTGCATTTTCGCTTCGTCTCCATGCTCCATATCACCTCCGCTCGCTCCCCTGCAAAGAGGGCGTTAAGGAGGGGCATCAGTTGACACCCGTTTTATACCGATAATTCGAGCTGTTCCTCTTACTCCCATTTAGTTGATGCCTCGAGTTGTTCATCATTCATCGGGCCATTTTTGTGGCATGTCGTGGGCTCATTTTATGGGTCGTCTCCCTCCTTGGTGCAATTCGTGGTGATTCGGGGCTTAATGGGCCTTGGCTTTGGTCAATTAAACGTATTTTGCGAGAACCAAGTGCCTAAGGTCATGAACGGCTTAACCTCAACCGTTCAGAAGGTGGGCGGTTGAATATGGACCGTTCATATATTTTGGCTAATTTCTGAGGATTTTCTGAATATTAACTGACAGGCTTTTGTGCGGTGTGATTAGGACCGTTCAATATCATGAACGGGCCTGTTCCAACCGCCTATATCTCAGAGTCCTACGCGCGCCCATTTTCTCAGATAATTATCCAAATGATTCGAATTATCACCGACAGAGTTGAACGGTCGTGTTTGTGCCGCCCTAAACTAAAACGGTCTCAATATAACCGTTCATATGTTCAGAGTCCAACGGTGAACATTTCGGCCAGTTCGAGGGATAGTTGGGATAATTTTCTGATTATTCGAGTTTCCACCGACAGGATGGACGGTCCGAATAAGACCGCCCATCCCTTGTGCAGTCTATCGTAAGACCGTTCAAGACGTCGGCTGCTGATTTTCAACCGATTTTATCCCATTTATCTCATGGTTTTATCCTCAACTTGTTTTGATGATTTCTCCACGGATAATCAACTATTTTTGATGCCGTTTCATCTGGATGGAAGATTATGATATTATCTACGAATTATCTTTTGAGAGTTCGACCTGAAAAAGTCTCTAAACCCTGATTTCGAGGCTGGCCTTCGGGGTTCTATAAATAGACCCTAAGGCCGGACGTCAAAAGGGGGGAGATTTTGGTCGACGGCGAAGCCCTGCCGCATTTTTGAGCGACCTAGCACTAAGGAGGGAGGCTCTCTACGTCCGCACGAGCCTCCGATCAAGGGAGTAGCCCAGTCTTTATAGTTCTTTCGTTCTGTAGCTTTCGCCGTTTTCTTTCATTGCATGCATTGTTCCCATCCGTGTACCCCCCTCCTTCTCATTATCATGCACACAACCATCCCGTTTTTTGTCACCCTAGGGGTTTAAAACCCCCCAGGTATTCCCCTTTTCATTTGTTCATGCTTAATTATTCTCGTTTGAATACATACTACATTGTTTAGGGCTAATCTGGGTGTTTCTTCTGTGTCTCCACGTTGTTTCGCAGGTCAGCATCTAATCAGCACGAGGCCCATCCCCTCTGGCCGGCCGGAGAGGGTGGAGGTCGAGCCCCTTTTCAACTTACTGAGTGAAGGTCCTGAGCGGCTATCCTCCGGCCGTTCATCGGTACGCGCGGTGCATCAACGACCGTTCTTCCCTGGAGCGCGGTCCGTCTAGCGCCATCCATCTCACTGCAGCAGTTCCTCCCGCATCCCTCGCAGCGTCCTAGGGCGGTCTATCGTAAGACCGCTCAATATAGGGCGGTTCTAAGGGAGCCGTTCATTCCTCAGCGCTGCACTAAGGCGAGCGTCTCCCCATTTTCCAAGGTACGGCGTGCCTGTCGCGTACGGCATCTTGGTGGCGATCACGGTACTTTGCTTCATTCCCTATTTTCTCTTCCTTCTCTCACTTGTCTCATGCCCTTGACGCACTTTTGACCCTTAGTGAAAGTGGAGAGAGGAGAGAAATATATATCTACAGCATCGAGAGCCAACTAAGAGGAACTCAGAATTCTGGATGGAGGGCGAATCTTCCCACTCCTCGAAGAGAAGCAGATCCAGCGGTAGCAGTTCCAGGAAACTCTCAGACCTCGAAGGGCAGTTCATCGAGAGGACCCAATCACAACTCGTAAGATGAGCTTTCCTGCCCCGCCCCTTTTCTAATTCTTCTTTTCTTTCTTTCTTTCCTTCTTTCTCTCCTTTGACAAAACCTTCTCCATCCCTCGTGCATGCACAGAGCATGATGAAATCGCATATTTCATGGGAATTATTAGCGGCAGCATATCGGGGTCTTCCGGATTTTCAAAAGGCCAGGCTTGACGTGATGGGATTCGGTGCCTTTCTCCGGATTGAGCCAATTAAGCTCGACCCGGTCCTCATCCAAGCCTTGCGTGAAAGATGGGACCCAGTGAGTCGGGCATTCTTGATGCCCTGGGGACACATGGTGCCCAGTCTAGAAGATGTGGTCCGAATCACGAGCCTCAAAGTGGATGGTGAGGCAGTGACCGGAGTCACCTATGCGGACTACCGGGAAGGCACCTAGAAGCTATTGGGGTTGGAGTTAGACGGCCGGAAGAACATGTCAGTGGCCAGAGCATCTATCATGGGGGCATTAGGGCTCATTGATACTCGTCAACGGGATGACGAGTCCTTGGAAGAATTCATGGAGAAGATGGAAAGGGGATGTCGTGCTGTGTATTGCACAGATTTTGACAATTGGGAGAGATCCAATATGGATTTGAGGAGATTTCTCCTCTTTTTCCTGGGAAGATTGATACTGAGCTCGAAAGGAGACGGCATCCATTGTCGTTTCCTGGAGCTACTATCAGACCTTGAAAAGGTAGGACAATATGCCTGGGGATCTGCCATGCTAGCGCACTTGTTTACGGGTCTGTCCCAAGAGGCAGATCGTGAGATGACTGTGAGTGGGTTCGCACCACTTATCCAGGTATTTTTGTTTGTTTTTTTGTGTATATATATATTTTTTGTTTGTTTGTAATAGTCCACTTGAGGCATTGACGGCATATGACGACGTTGCTATGGAGCTATTATTATCTCCCGATGGGGAGAGCTCGGCATTGGCGACCAGCGATGGTGCCGTTAGCCAGGCGGTGGCAACCTATCCTGAGTGCAGCGCCTGTAACCTACCAGCTGATGGTGCTAAGGCGCGAGCTACAGGAATTCCCTGCAGCGATGGTGGGATTTTTTTTGCTCTTGTTATATATTTTTTCTTTTTTTTTGTCGGTTCTAACCAGCTAAACGGGTACGTACCACCTCACCTAGGTAAACTGGAGACCCTACTCAGGCATGGTCGATGCCGACCAACCGTGGGTTTTAACAAGTCGTGCCCGGTTCGGACGGGAATTGTGGATACACTGCCTAAATGAAATGGAGCCGCTTCGGCTACGATTGGTTATGAGGACCCTAGGGCTGGCCCAAAAATGGGTGGATACGACTGCGCCACCTCGCGTTGGAAGAAAGACATGGGGACCGGAAACTTGCGTTGATTGGCGTGTTCGGTTCCCCGAACAGTATGAAGACTGGCAACGAGGTGGCACAATCATGGAATCACATGCGCAAGATAGTGAAGACTATCTGCGTCTGTATAAGACAATGTACGCAGAGCGGCTCCAACCCCGGGGACTTGTGGAGGTGGGTCTCCTTTTTCCTCTTTTCTCCTTTCCTCCTCTCCTCTCTGTGGATGCTGACTCCTATGGTTGCAGGATGTGCGTGATACCATGATAGCGGACTTGCGATCACGCTTGGCAGAAACGGAGCAACAATTGGGCGACACCTGTGGAGCCTTGAGCACTTCGGTAGGTGTATGTACAATGCGCACCCCTAATTAAAACTCTAGATTGATGGCGTTCGGCCGCTAATTTTCATCCCATGTGGTTATAGCGCGCCCAGATCGGCGCGGCTTCGTCAGTGATGGGAGGAGGCGGCATCTCTTCCAGCTTATGGATCCCCGCCTCAGAACTTGATTTGCTTCACGAGCAACTTGCTCGGACTACGCAGTGTGCCGCGGAGGCAGAATGAATGCTCTCTATACATGTAAGAGTTTCAGTGTTAAGTTCTCCTTTTTTTTTTGCCTTGCCACATATCTGAGATAGTATATCTGGCAGGAAAAGGAGATGCAGGAGTCACTTGCCCATGCTGCACAGAGAGAGGATAGAATAGCAGAGCTGGAGGAGGAATCGCGGCGTCGTCCGGATGACGATTCTTCCAGGGATGCCATGGAGCTGAGAATCACCCAACAATTGGAGAGGGAAGATCGTGAGAGAGAATGGTCAGAGAAAGAGAGGGACAGAGAAAGAGAGAGAGCCGACAGATTAGCTGAAAGGGAGGAGCGAAGGGTCATGGAGGCCCAGTTGTTCGAACTCCGAACCAGCCTTGGCCTCGCTGAACAATGGCTGAGAGATGGTGAGGAGCGCTACCGAAGAGCACGAGAGCGTGGCTTTCGTGTCAGTAGCTCCTTTGCTGCTCCCACGGATCAGCGCCGGGGTGTGGGAATGGGAAGAGCTGTACAGAGCGGTAGAAGTACTACTTTTCGTAGCTGGGTAGCACCCTTGAGGGTGTTTTGCCCGGAGGGTGGCGGGACAAGTAATGTAGAGAGAGAAGGCGGAACTTAATGTACAATTCCTTATTTAAGAATAGAATAAAAGGTATGATTTTGTTTGATTTTCATCTCACTCTTGCTATCTTGAATCCCTGCCCGCATCATTGAAACAAACAGGTCAGTATCTCTGTTCTGACTTGGCCCCTTGCTCAATAAGCAGGTGTTCACTTCAACTGTCCTTGATAATGGGTCAAGGGGCCAAGCCTTTATTAACGAAGGCAAAGGGAAAGATGCGATAATGATGAATGTGACAGACAAGCACACTAATGCAAGCGAAATTTAAAAGTGAAATGCAGCATACAAATGCAATCACACGGAATGATTTTTTTGTTTTTTTTTATTATTATTTTTGGCATTTTTGTTGTCTTTGTTTATCATTCTAATTTTTTTGTTTTCCAAATATCTACATTTTCTTTTTTCTTATCATTTTTGTTGCTAATGCCTGATAAGCACCCATGTGGCACTTAACCTTCATGAGAACAGGGGTTTCTTATAAACCTCCCAGGTATCCTAAGTGCACATCTAGGTTGATTTGGGCCTCTAGACCCCTCGAATGATAAACCCGCCGGCTAAGACTTACCCTGATGAGAATACCGACATGCCATGCTTAGGCTCCCAGTTGCTTCCGACCACAGGGATTCACCCAAAAGGTGTTCGAGGTAAATGATTTGCCCGACCCGGGTCTGTTTCCTCACAACTCTAGATGGTATATGATGGAACACCCTGGAACCCTAACGACCAATCGCGCGACGCTGACCCGGAATCAGACGCCGTCGCACCCAGGGGTGACGTGCTTGCATTGGCCTAAGCCCAAGGTTAACAAGAAGACATCAAGGTGGTAAACAAGGGTCTTGACCGGCCAGAAACACAGAGACTCCTTCGCAGCGATAGCTTTTGCTTTTCAAAGTAGGCAACCATACGTGTGTATTAAAATAAGGTTGCAGACCTTGGCGGGTTTTACCCTTCAAAAACTCCATCTAGCTTTCATCTTCAAAGGAAGAAGGAAGAGTGTATGGGGTAAACCTCCTGAGAGGACTGGCAAAACCGTTAACCCGGCGAGCCAATGAGGGCCCATTAACTCTCCTCTTTCGGACAACTTCAGACCCAATCTCAAGCATTTACATTTCATGGCCCCCTTTTGTGGATTCAAACTTTTGCTTTGAGGGGTCCCATTTATTGCATCAGGCACGGTCACGACCAGGCTTTCTTCTTGATTTTGATTTTGATTTTGTGCTTCTTGAGGGAGATATAGCCGTTTAACGTTGTGGACTCCCTTTCATATGCCTGCGGGGACACTGCCCTCTTCTCGTGCTCTGATCGATGCTCGAGGAAATGGATCCTACTTTCGCCTTAAGGGGTTTGAGTTTTGGTTTCTCATGCTCAGCGTTTTAAGGGCGCCGGCTGTCTCGTTTGGTCGAAGAGAAGAGAATAAAGATTATAGCTTCAAGAGATCTTCTGGGTGCGACCCCACTGTCGGTGATGCTACCAACTTTTGGATAAAATACGTAGGCGAGTACATGTTGGTTTCCTTTGAGTGAGCATAGGCTGATGTGGCCGGACATGGATCTCCACGGCTCTGGCAGACCAAGACCCGGTGCCTACCAAGCCTTAATGGGCCCTATCCTAACATGAAGGTGTGATGCAGTGACCTAACTACATGGTGATCACCAGGCATCGGCATTTTGAATTTTCATATTTTTAGTGGTTTTCAATTTTTGTTGTTTTTGTTGTTTTCTATCTTTTCATCATTTTTTTATTATTTTGGCACTAAGTTACGGGTAGTACTTTTTAAGATAAAGCCCGTTCCAAGGGTGGGATAACTCGGTCCCTTCGACATTGACTAGCTTGTAGGCGTTGCCAGGGTATACGGCTTGAATTACAAATGGTCCTTCCCAATTGGGTTGGAGCTTAGAACGCGGCCCTCCAGGTTTGACACAAATTCTTTTGACAACCATCTCACCGACTTTGAATTTTCTCTCATCGACCTTCTTTTGATAAAAGCGAGCGAGTCTATTTTGATACACACGCGCGTGCTCGGCAGCGGCCAGCCGTTTCTCATCCAAGAGTTCCAACTGGGCAAGGAGTGAATTACGACGTTCGTCGAGGGGAAATTCCTCATCCAATTGTACTCGGAGAGAAGGGATCAGGGTCTCGTATGGGACTACCGCTTCCATACCATAAGTAAGGGCAAACAGAGTCTGCCCGGTGCGGGTACGGATTGAAGTACGATAGGCCCATAGAGCTTTGATAAGCTTTTCTGGCCAGTCTGAAAATTTGCTAGACTCGCAGGTTTTCTTGATGATTTTGAGCAATGTTTTATTGGTGGCCTCCGCTTGGCCATTACCTTGTGGGTAATAAGGCGATGAATGATGCAATGCAATTGCGTACCTTTTGCAGAGGTCCTGAAGGTCCTGAGAAATGAACTATGGCCTATTGTCGGTGACGATTGTGCTTGGAACGCCGAACCTGGCGAGGATGTTCTTTATGATGAACTTGCAGACTGTTGATGCCTTGATTTTCACGTAAGCTTCGACTTCGGCCCACTTGGTGAAATATTCCGTCATAGTAAGGATGAAAGATTTTTGTTTGGTGAGGGAATTGGGATCACCTAGGGGACCGATGATGTCGAATGCCCACATGGAGAAAGGCCATGGGGAGGATATTGGATGAAGTGAGGAAGATGGTGAATGAATTTTATCGGCGTGAAGTTGGCACTTGACACACCTACAGACATAGATGGCACAATCCTCTTCCATAGTGGGCCAGTAAAAGCCTTGCCTAATGATCTTCTTGGCGAGCATCTGACTATTCACATGGCCCCCACACACACCTGAGTGTGTCTCCTCTACACACTTCCAAACCTCGTCGTCATCAAGACATCTTAACAGAACACCGGTAAGGCTTCTCCTATGGAGTAGACCTCCCACCAATGTATATTTCTGAGCCGCTCTTCTTATGGCCTTCTTATCTTCTGTGGTGGCTCCTTCAGGGTATGACTGATCTTTACAATATTTGATGATTTCATAAAACCATGGTTTCTCCTCGTCAGCTAGTTCTTCCTCGGCTTCTGCCAACATGATCTCCCTCTTCTCAAGGATTTCTTCTTGTAGGATCTTTCTTGCTATCCTGTCTTTGATGTTCACGTAGGAAGCATCGTCAACTGCAGGGGCATGGCGCTTATAGATGTGAATGGACTCAAACCATCTCCCTAGAGGGAACCTTAAGGATGATGCCAATGAGGCGAGGGCATCGGCCAGAATATTTTCATTGCGAGGGACATGGACAAAGATCAGTTTGGTGAACAGTTTGGCAAAGGCAGCGGTGAGTTCTTGGTATGGTTTGAGTTTAGGATCGCGAGTGCGATATTTAGTGAGCACCTGGCGAAGAATGAGTTGACTATCACCCACGACTCGTAATTCGGTGATACGAAAAGAATGAGTGAGTTCCAGGCCAGCTAGAAGGGCTTCATACTCAGCTATATTATTGGTAACTGGAAATTTGAGCTGGTATGCCAGTGGGAATGTAAGGCCTTCCGGCGATAGGAGGGCAATGCCGATTCCTTTCCCTTGGGAATTCAGAGCTCCATCAAAATGTAATGTCCACATATAATCATCTGATTGGTTGATGGACATTAGTTCCTCATCTGGAAATTCTGACTAGACAGGATTGAATTTGGGGAGAGGTTGGTGAGCGAGATGCTCGGCTATGGCATAACCCTTGATCGCCTTTTGCTGAATGTAGGTGATGTCAAACTGAGAAAGAAAGCTTTGCCAGCATGCTAATCTATCCGTAAGGACATGTTTTTCTAGAAGGAATTTGATAGGGTTCATTCAAGCAATCAGATGGACTTCATGAGCTAGAAAGTAGTGTTTAAACTTCTGCACTACCCAAACAAGGGCGGCACAAGTTTTCTCCATAGCCGTGTACTTCTGCTCACAGGGGTTGAGGAGTTTAGACAAGTAATAGGTCACCCTTTCCTTGCCCGCTTCATCGGCTTGTGCCAGGATAGCTCCTACGGAGTCGTCCAGGACCGAGATGTAAAGGATTAAATGTTTATCTGGCGTGGGTGGAATTAGGACGGGTGGATTGGCCAGATATTCCTTCAATCCTTCAAAAGCTTTTTCACATTTAGAATTTCAACTGAATTCTACTCCTGACTTAGTCAACTCATAGAAAGGTTTGCACCTTTGCGAGTGCTGGGACACAAATCGACGAATGAATTGCAACCTTCCGATTAACCCTCGAACTTCTCTCAGGTTTTTCGGAGGTGGCATATCCCTAATTGCTTTAGCTTTGTTGGGATCTATTTCAATACCCCTCTTACTCATAATGAAACCAAGCAATTTGCCCGACGAGACACCAAATACGCACATTTTTGGATTCATTTTCAAATTAAACTCCCTTGATCTTTGCAGCAACTTGGCTAGAACTCTCGGGTGTTCTACCCTAGTCTTGGATTTCACCAGTAAATCATCCACATATACCTCTAAATACACATGCATCATGTCATGGAATATTGCCATCATAGCCCTTTGATAAGTAGCTCCAGCATTCTTCAAACCAAATGGCATGACCAAATAGCAATAAGTTCCCCAAGGTGTGGTGAATGACGTTTTCTCCTGATCCTCTTCTGCCAAACGGATCTGATTATACCCCGAAAATCCATCCATAAATGAGAGAGTTTCGTAGCCAACCGTATTATCAACCAACACGTCGATATGAGGCAAGGGGAAATCATCTTTTGGACATGCGCGGTTAAGGTCCCTGAAATCGATACATATTCTCACCTTTCCATCTTTTTTCATGACCGGGACAATGTTTGTCACCCATTGAGGATATAGAACAACTCTAATAAACCTGGCTTTGTGGAGCTTATCGACCTCTTCCTTCATTTTTAAAGCCATTTGGGGGTGGAAACATCTTAACCTTTGCTTTACCGAGACGGATCCCGGCTTTAGCGTTAGGCAATGTTCGACCAGGGTGGAATCCAATCCCGACATATCCTCATAGCTCCATGCGAACGTGTCCCTATACTCCTTGAGAACCTCGATCAATTCGTCTTCTTCAGATGGCGGCAAATTATCACTTATGAGGACGATCCTAGGGTCTTCCTCGGTCCCCAGGTTGATTTCTTTGGTGGGTTCTTCTATAGCGGCTGATGGTTCGTCAAACCTCCTCATTCCGCTAGCATATGCATCAGCCGCGTCCTCATATTCTTCGCCCCCTTCTCCAATAGGGTACTCTTCATCTGTGAGCTCATGAACTCCATATCCCTCATCAATTGTGCAATCCTCCTTACATTCTAACTCTGACAGTTGGATGGGATTTTCTAGCAATTGAGGAATGGCTAGAAAGGCTTGACACCTATTGGCTAAATCTAGAAGAAATCGACGAGGAATTTACCTACCCTTGGATTTTCTTCTAGGCACTACCCTTGACTCATTATTCCTAATCTGCCTGACTTGTTCTACGGACGGAGAAGAAGTTGAATAATGTATAGGAAAAGACCCCTCAGTGGAGGGCTAAAGAAGGTCGCTCAAGGGACCATGAACGAATGGCCCGTAGGTCGGGGCACACTCGTGGGAGATGTAGGATGTCTCCTCAAAGGAAATGCACTGTTGAGGAGTTCAAAAATTGACGTTTTTTTTTCATTTTCATTTTCAATTACAAGACAATTGAAAGGACTTGGGGAATAAGAGGAGGGGACTATAGCTAAGGGGTTGTAAGGCTCGTTGAGCAGATCATGGTTGAAAATCTGGCGCGGGCTGAGAAACCTGCGCAAGAATGTGAGTAGAGAAGGGGACCTAGGAATATCATCAGACAAACGTCTAGCCCAAGAAAGAGTCAGCAGCAACGGCTGAGGAGAATGATTAGATAGAATGACGGAAAGCGATCCGTCAGTGACAACGTCCTCTTGGCGAGGAAAACTTGGAATTTCAGCAATGTCAACAACCCCTTTTGGCACCTCGCAGATCAAAAGCGGCTCCTCCAAGTCCGGAGGTGAGAACATCTGCTGTAGTGCAATGGAAATATCATGTATATCAAACCACTTGTTCCACTCGTAGTCCGGGTCATCGTGCTTCTCCTTCTTTGTAGCCCTCGAGCAACTTTCGGCTAAGTAGGCAATCCGAATTTCCCCATGTGATTCTTGCGGCTGATCCCCCAACTGTATAATCGGCCCTTTTATGAAATGAGAGTACAAGGTCCATGTAAGAGGTTCTCCATCTTCCTCAATCGGGCCTTCAAAACCTAAGCCAGCTCTTAGGATTACCCCGGCCTTCCCTACCGGTCTCAGTCTTCCTTGTAATTGTGCTCCTAGACCTTTGCCTTGATGGTAACCTAAGTTGTTCATGATCTCCCATCCCTTGGAGTGGGAAGGGGAACGTGGCGTCGGCCTGGGAAGTGGCTTTCTTTGTGTTGGTGAAGGGCGGCTAGGGTCACACACATCTAGCAGGGAAAGGATAGGCCTGTGGGTTGGCCAGACAGAGGGCAATGAAGTGTTAATAGCATCCACCGAAGGGAGCAGGGGCATGCTAAACACCTTGATGATCTGTCCCTTGTACGGGAATTTTAAGCATTGGTGGTTGGTGGAAGGGACAGCATTCAGCGTCTCTATATAAGGATGACCCAATATGCCCTTGAACGTGGGGTCCATGTCGAGGATGTGAAACTCCGTAAGAACAGCAACATGACCCACTTCTACATTAAGGATAATCCTTCCCTGCGGAGGCCTCTTGCTATTATCATATGCAGTGATTGTGATAGCCGATGGCCTTATCTGTTCTAAATCAACCCCACATAGCAAGAGAGTGTTCATGGAGATCACATTGATTGAGGCACCCGTGTCCACTAGGCACGGGTTTACGGGCACCCCGTTGATCTTCACTGCAATGCACAAAGTATATTTCCGAGCTTCCTGGGGGGCAAGCTCATGGTCATGGAATGTGATGGCCGGTTGCGTGCTTGTCGGTGTCAGCACCGACGATATCTTCTCTACCGGGAGATCCTCGTTCACCATGACCATTTGGAGATAGTTCATTAGTGCCTCTTGATGGGACGTGGACCTCTTAATCAATTCCAAGATGGAGATTCGGGCAGGCGTCTTGTCCAGATGTTTTAGAAGATCATATTGTGTCCCGGGGATGGATTCCTCTAACTGCTCTTCAGTTGTTCTAGACTCCGACCGTTCTGGACTCCGACCGTTCTGGGGGAAAACTCGGTGGAAGATCCTTCCACT
Source organism: Amorphophallus konjac (assembly GCA_022559845.1). Classification (NCBI taxonomy): domain Eukaryota; kingdom Viridiplantae; phylum Streptophyta; class Magnoliopsida; order Alismatales; family Araceae; genus Amorphophallus; species Amorphophallus konjac. The sequence continues at coordinate 258,567,416 of CM040127.1, forward strand.
TCGGAGCACCATGGCTTGTTGCTTTGGTTGCACCTCGACGGGGTTAGGTATGGGTTTTATCAGAGGTTTAAGTGGGGGAGGGACGGTCGGCGGAGCGGAGGTGATGACAGGTGTAAGGATCCTAATGAGGGGTTTGCTTGGGAGAGATGGAGGCGGAGTGGACGGCACCTGGGATGGATGGTGGATGATGAGAGGTTTCGAGGGTAGGGGTGAAGGAGTGGCGGAGGTGGATGGGGCCTTGGATGGGCGAGGCAAAATTAGGGGCTTTGAGGGTGTAGGTAGAGGTGTGGTGGAGGGCTAGACCGAGAGGGAACTGGCGACGGGGGAGCGGATAAGAGGGCGTGATGACTGTGGGACAAAAGGAGGTCCACTCGGGGGTTGTGGCGTGGTACGAGCAGAAAGAGGTGCCGACCGGATGAGGCGAGGGGGTTGGCTAGGAACGTGATTGACAACAAGAATAGAGGTGCCCTCCGCGTGCCAACCTTGCCCTCTTCCGATTTCTGGGAAGGAAGAGATGGGGTTGACTTGCTGATTGGGTCGTTGGTGCTCCGGGAGTGGGTTTTGAACAATGCCCATGTTCAGTTGTTGCTGTGGTACCTGCTGAGGTTGTTGTTGTTGTTGGGGTTGCTGTTGTTGTTGTTGTTGTTGTTGTTGTAATTGTGGTCTGGGGGGAGGTCTCCTTGCCTTCAAAGCGACGACAACTCTCCTCATTTCATCCCAATCAATTAAGTGTCCATCATTCATATCATAAATGTAGTCCTTAAAATCAAAGCAGTTCTCCACTGTATGGCCCGGCTACCTATGGTAAACACAATATCTGGATGTGTCAACGTTTGGTGGCCATATGGGTCTTTCTTTAGGCAAGACGAGTGAATTAACAGCCATGAGAGCATTAAAGATGTCCGGTAGTGATTCCGGTAATGGTGGGTAGTTCTCTTCGGGCCAATCGGCCTTCTCTGTTGTTGTGGTGGGGCGTAGTTCCCCGGGGGTGGAACATGATGGTACTGAGCAGGTGGCGGTTGTTGTTGTTGGGGATGGAAGGGTCGTGCCACATTGTTCTGATAGAAGTTGTTTTGTAGGGGAGGACGATAGGGTTGCTGACCCTGTTGGTTCTGATGGAAGGGGAGTGGTAGGGCTTGTGGAGGCCTGGGGTCGGCTTGCTGGTTGGGATTGCCAACCGGACTCACCTGCTCATTTGTCACTACCCCTTTTGTCACCCCACCTTGGACACCAGTGCCTGGCTTCCTAAACACCCTCGGCTTTGGTGGCTCGAACATATGCATGAGAGGGGAATCTTTCAGTTGTGTCTGGACATACCGAGCCCTCTCTTACAGTTCCTCCATGATGTTGAGCTTGTTCATTGCCAGGATACGCCTTAACTGGGGGGTAGCATTTGATATAATCATCTTCACCTGCTCTAGCTCTGAGATGGTGTCCTTTATCCTCTCTGCCAGAGACCTCCATCTATCGGCATACTGGACGAAATCTTCGTCCGACTTCATTTTTTCGGCAACCAAGTCGGTGATAGAAAGAGACGGGCCAACCCGATCCTGGTATCCCTGTAGGAACTTCCTCTGAACCACGTCGAAGTCCTCAGCCTCACTCGGCTCTAGGGCATAGAACCATTCCAGTGCAGGGCCATCTAATGATCTCCTAAAGAGGTATGCCAGGGATCTTTTATCATTCTGCCAGAACGAGGACTCATACATGAAGTCCTTCAAATGGGTAGAGGGGTTGCCAGTGCCGTTGTACCTACGGTACGTGGGCATCTCAGAAGGGGGAAGGCGATGTATTGGTAGGACAGGTAGAGAAACCTCAGGGGTGGATTTTACATCCACCATTTTCTGTAAGTTTCGGAATTGCTCATCCATCTTGTTCAACTTGTTCAAGAGGGACTCGGTGAATGGGTCAATTGGTGAAGGTGGCGCTTGCCACGGAGAAGCGGTAGGCCTCCCGGAGACCTGAGAAGGAAACCTAGGACAGGAAGGGTATTGGGGTCTAGCAATGGATAGGCCTGGTTGGATTGGTGTTTGGAGGGCGGCTGGCGCCGGAGATTGGGAAGGGAATTGGAAGGAGGGAGGATGTTGAGTTGCCTGCCCGAGAGGTGAGGGTGAGGGAATGGCCTGTACAGACTCTTGGACATGAGTGGTAGCCGGATTCGGCTCCCTGGGAAAGGGGGAAACCGATTTCCCTTTCAGAATGGCCTGGAAGGCCTGAAGTTGCTCAGGGTTGAGCTGGGTGTTGGCGAGGACACCTAACAGAGAGGAGATGTCCTGGGGGGAAAATGTATCCCCGGCAACATTCGGCACCTCATGTGAGGGCTCGTGGGATGGACCGGCATCCACAGCGTAGACATGAGGCCCACCTTGGTAGCCCTAGTCCGGGCTGTATTCTACGTAAGAGCCATGACCCGAGTCATGCATTTGGGGCTCATAGCCGAAGGCGTTAGCCTCGAAAGCATCGTAATTATACTCGGCCATCCTTAACACTTTTCCAGAACATAATAACATACACCAGCACACAAGCAGCAGAGATTAACACACAAGTGGATGCTTTACGTCTCTTTTTTGTTTTTGTTTTAACTCTTTTTTTTCTTCTTTTTACGATTGTAAAAATTCACACAAAATTTGCAAAAATCCTAGTTACACCTTTGTTTTACCGCCGTGTGAACTAGGGACACTCGACTCACCACGAATGGGTTGACTATCTCCAGGGAACTTCAGTGGTACAACCTGCCCAGTGAACGAAGAGGGAATCCTTCGCTGTCGGGGACTTACGGAGGTCCCAGTGAAGGGGATCCTAGTCCGTCGAGAGGAATTCCCGATGGAGAGTCCTTCCTTCACCGAGAGAGGGGGGTCCTTAGAAAGAAATAAGAAGAACTTTTAGAAAAGAGGGACGGACGTATGCGATGAAATGCTGACAGATATATAGAGCATAACAAAATAACAAGACAATCAAGATATAACAACACACAAGAGATGATAAAGCAAATCACAAGAGGCGGCAGGAGTAACTAAATGAAAGCAACTGAGAGATAAACAACACGCAGGAGATGATAAAGCAAATCACAAGAGGCTGCAAGAGTAACTAAAAGAAAGCAACTAATGTCCCACCGTGATCGCCAATCTGTGGAAGCCGAGGAGGGATCCACTTAAAACAGGAGAAAACGAAAACTCGCTGTGACTAAAGGCTAATAAGGGGCATGAAACGTGCCAATAGAGAAAAGAGCATACGTAGGATGCTAAAGGGATGTGATCACCAGAGGGGTTACCTCAATGAAAAGAAATGATCGCGTGTATCTTGTACGAGGCACGGAGACAGTGAATCATCGAGAGCGGGAAATGGCGGGTTGCTTCTTCCTCCCCCTTCGGCCGGCCGACGGAGAGGGCTTTCTTTAATTACCCTTGCAAAATAACGACAAACAAGTAACGAGTGGATCAGAAAGACGAAGGTGCAGTATTCAATTCTAACGATGCAAGTAATGAAATGATGGCAGGACACACACCTGGTTGGTGTTGTCTTTTAAAACCCCTCTCGGACACGAGTAGGAGGAAAATGCTTATGATGAATTGCGATTATGCCAACGTAAGAACGGGAAGAGACTCCCTCATAAAAAGGGGGTGGTGGAAGATATGATATGATGAATGCAAGATAACTAGGAAAGAAGAGAGGAGAATAGCTTATTGGATGGTCGATGGCGAGGCCCGGCAGAGCTTCGGCAGCGAAAGGACGACGCGGGAGCACGATGGGCGAAGGCGGCCTTTCGCCCGCGAGCACGGGCACCCAGGAATCCGGCAGAACTTCCCCCCTACAAAACACCCGCAGGTTAGAAATAGAATTCGGCAGCCTATGGGCCCTCTTTTTCGACCCCCTAAACTGAGGGGGGTTGGCCTCTATTTATAGAGTTCCGGAGGATGGAGGCGTCCAGGGGCCTGGACGCCTCCCTCACTTGGCTCTTTTTTAAACGACAATCTGACATGCTGACGGGTAGTCAGTGGCCAGGGGCACCCGTGACCTGGATGATGGAGGCGTCCAGGGGCCTGGACGCCTCCATGACATTGGATTCCTTTCAAACTACAAGCCAGCCAACGGATAGTCGGGGATCAGGGGTGCCCGTGAGCTGAACGATGGAGGCGTCCAGGGGCCTGGACGCCTCCATTATTTGGATTCTTTTCAAACGACAGGTCGAGCAACGGTCAGGCAGTGGTCAGGGATGCCCGTGAGCTGATTGATGGAGGCGTCCAGGGGCCTGGACGTGATGGGGATATCACCTCCCATGCCCACGTTCACAGCTCGTCTCCTCGCCCCGGTTGCATCCGGCATGGTTTAGTCATTTAATTTTAAGTCCTATGTAATTTTATTTGAGTCATTTGATGTATTTTCCCTTTTATTTGAGTCATGTTCCTAGGTCTTGCATTTATTTTCCTAAGTTTGAGTGTCATTAGATTGTGTAATGTGCTATTGGGCCCAATTCTTCGGGCTTGGCCCATGAGCCCCCCTACCCCTTCGGTTATTTGTTATTGAGTCTTTTGTAAGGGACTTATTGTAAAATGTGGGTTTCCTATATATAGGGCCCCATTTCCTTCATTTGGAGGTAATGAATCAATGAATGAAAAAAACTTGCCATTTTGAGAGTTTACACTCCTTATCTAGTGGAGAGATTCCATTTTTTGGGTGAGAAACCCTAGGGGAGAGATTCCCCACCCTTCTCTCTCTTAATCTCTCTTTTTCACTCCACTTTCTCTCTCCTCAACACCCAAATTCGAATTTTCTTCTCTCTCCTCCCCCTCTCAACCACTTCCAACCCCCACCTACCTCCATTAACTCCCCACAACTTCCCACAACCCCTCTTTAATCCTCACATAGTCCCAAGGAAGTTCCACCACTCAAAACCCCACCCTCCAACCACCACCTACCCCTTTCACTTCCCTAAGCATATCTCCACCTTCCCAAGGCTGAATTAACTCATTCCAAAGCCCAAATTCGAATCTCCCCATCCCTCCTTGCTCCCTAGGTCGCACCCCTCCTCTCCCCTCAAGCCAAGTTCGCCCCCCTCCTCTCTTCTCCACTCCAGCTTTGTGTGCAGGCCGACCTGCAGATTAGCACTCTGTTGCAGCGACGTCCACGACTGCATCCTGGTTCTGCTGGTGGTGTGGCCTAACTTTCTGGAAAGGCCTCCCTGTGCTCTTCGCAGGCGAGTGGAATCACTTCATTCTGAGTTCGTGGCCACCCGTGAAGGCTGTTCTTCCCCGACTGCGCAGAACCTCTCAGACCAAAAGCCAGAGCGGCAGAGAAGACTCTCCCACGACGAACCTTGAAGGAATCAGCCTTCAGGGTCTTCTACAAAGATCTTCCTCCCTCTGTCAGCGTCCAGGAACAGAAGGCGGAGCTCCGTTCGGCATCCGAAAATCATAGATATTAATTTTCTACCACAACCACGCCGGTCTGCCTCCTCACAGTCCGCCCCGACCACCATCCACTTCTCTGGACACCCAGCTCATCTCCGACATCAGAAGACTTCCCCGTTTGTTTTGCTGCAAAGTAGACTCGTCAACGATTCCAACGAGTCCAGCGGTGCCCGATTTGGAGCTCAGGAGCAACCGTGACCGCTTCTGCAACCTGCTGTTTCAGATTGAGCTCGGCCAGAGACCAGAGCTGCATCCATCTTCCAGTCACCGGAGCAGTCAGCCCCCAGATCAGAACGTCGTCCAAAAATTCAGGCTGTACCCCTCTCCGGTTAGAAATCTTTTGGCGCAAGTCTCATCAGATTCTGCGCTCGGTGGATTTATTGGCTGCATCAACATCGACTCCCTGTCCAGAATTACAGAAGCTAGACAGAATCGGCGAAGCTCGGAAACTCGGTTTCCTTTGCATCTCTCCCCACCCCGCTTGGCCGGCTGAAGGCCCCTCCCTGTGTGGAGGTAGTTTTGAATGTATTAAGCATAACCCCCACCCCAAGATCACCCCTCCTGCGTGAGGAGTAGTGCTGTACCATTTGTAATTTCAGGTCAAGCTACACCGCCGCGGCGTGTGGGGATCCACCGCCTCCCCGCTCGCCCTCGTCTCCGAGCGGGACCGGTTTCTTCAAACCGGTCGAGTAAGTGCTCTAAACCCTTGCTCATTGTGCTTGTCTTTCAATGTTTGTTTCTTAGCTCCGCTGGTTGTACGAGAGAGAGCCCGATCCTCAAGCCCCGTTGCCTTGAGTGATCACCGTGGGAAGAGTGAAACCGGTGCCCTTGGCACTTTGTCAGCCCCATTGAATTGGGTTCCACATCCTTTTGGGAATCAAGCCTTGGCCTTGCTGGCCCTCTACCAGCAAGGGCCCAACCCCACATCTTCACCTTGGCATTGCCAAGTTACCCCGGGCTTGGGTGAGCGACGAGAGAGCGGCGGCCCAAATTGGCTCATTTAGAATGCGAATGTGCTTGCTTGCTTAAGTCCAAGATTGTGTCACATCAAGTGGTATCAGAGCAAGTTCACAACTTGTCTCTCCACAAGTTGGTCCTAGGGCATGTTTATGCATTTAGAGTCCTCGGTTGCATCTCCCATGTCCACTAGAATGGCCACTTCATACCCGTCATATTCATCCCCATCAACTTTCCCAAGAAGCCCAAATCCTCATGGAAGCTCCATTGCCAACAAAGTGGGTAGCAACACCTCTATCATAGAAGCCCTACCTAATGTCCTTAATCGGCTTGAAGATATCATGTCTCGACTCGACCGACTTGAAGGAAATAGCCGTGCACCAAGAGTGAATGAGAGTGGCCTTTGGGAAAATCTAGAAACCATATTTTTAGAACACTTGAAAATCAAAACCCCCGCCTTTGATGGATCCAACAGCCCAAGCCTTTACATAGATTGGGAGATTTCCCTAGACCAATTCTTTAAAAGTTGCCCCTTGAACGATGAAAGGAGAATGAGGCTAGCCAAGGCACACCTCTCCAAACAAGCTAAAACTCATTGGTTAGTTATGGAAGGTTTAAGAAGGATCCGCAGGGAGGCCCCCATTAGCACTTGGGATGAGATGAAGGTCGAGCTTAGGAAAACCTACACTCTCCAACCCTCTCCCTCCTACTGAAATCACAAAAGCCCAAGGAGTACTTCAACTCCTTCATCCCCACCCGGTCAATCCAAGACCCCAATCACCCATTCCCTACCACTTCCCATCTCTCCCACCCCAACCACTACATTTACACCCCACCTCCAAGTCCACACCACAACCATAGGCCCACATACCCAATTGGTCCCCATGGCCAACTCTCCACCTAGGCCCATGGTAACCCCCACCACTACCTCCCCATCACCCCCAAAAAGAGACACTCCTCCCAAAACAAATCAACCCAAACCCCTTCAACCCACCCATCTTCCTCTCCCTACCCCAATCCAACTCCCACCAAAGCCTCCACTACTACCCTCACCTATCCTAACCCAAGTTTCCCACTACCTACCACCCCGGATACACCATGCCCCAATCATCACCACACCCTCAAAAGCCCCTCTCACCTCCTTGGAAGAAGAACCCATACCCCACCCCATAGTGGTGAACACTCCAAACCCACTCTCCACCTTGGAGGAAACCCAAGCCCAAATTGAAGAAGAAACAATACATGAGGGTCTTCACCTTACATCACCCTCTCTAGTTGGGACCAAGCTCATCTTAGGAGAACTCATTGTTAGTTGGCTAAAGGAGAGCCCAATTGGAGAGACCCGGGCCCATATTTTCCCTCCCATAGAACAAGACCTTCCCTTAGTGCCCTTCTTCTCCTATCACACCACAATCCAAGCATCCTATCAAGTGGAGACCTTAGAAGACCTTCTCAAGGGCATAGCATGGCAATTAGAGATGACTAGCATGTTGACCCCTATGGTAGAACAACCTAGGAGCCTTAGTCTCCTACACCTATGCATAGGGTCTATCACCTCAGTTTGCACCATTGGTTGCTACACTAGCGACCTCCTTCTATTCCTCCCTACACCCGATGAGCCCAACCTTCTCCTCGATTTAGAGCTTCTTATCTCGGGTAGAAAGCCAAGCCCTCCACTCATGGCCGACCCACTTGTCAAGAACATTGGCCCAACTATCATGAAGAAGGATGACTTAGCACCTTTTAAGGATCTTGAGGACATGGAGTTCCTCCCCCTAGATGACCCATTTTATGATCCATATGATCCATTCCAATGGGAGTCAAGGGACTCATATGACCCAACCATCTTACCAACCACCCACCCTTTCCTACCCTCACCCACCATATTGGGCCAAACCCACCTCATCCATGACTCGGGTTATACCTTGGGAGCCATGACCTTGGGCCATATATCCCTAGGTAATCAGGTTGTACCCCACCCCATGATGACTACCTTCTTAGATCCATTCGATCCTTTCCAATGGGAGTTCAAAGGTTGTCCCACACCTATACACATGGAAGTCACCTTTGGGAAAAGCATGCATGTGTCTAGGCTTACCATACCCCTTGGTATGAACACTATGTTGGGTCCATTCATTCATATCACCCACATGTCAAGTAGAAAGTATGAGTGGTCCACATTCGGATGTCATGGTCCTCCTTCATTCATCATGGATCTTAAGCATGTCAAAAGTATCTACGGATGTCCGGGTCCCCCCACATTCATCACCACTTTGCATGATAGGTTCACCTACGAGTGCCCCGGCCCACCTAGGCCCACCAAAGTCTACATGACAACATTGCATGATAAGTCCACATATGGTTGTCCCGGCCCTCCAAAATCCATCAAAGGCTTCTTGGCATCAAAGCATGATCGGTCTACTTTCGGTTGCCCAGGTCCACCCATCACCCCAAGAATGTCAACATTCACGAAATTGCATGAAAGCCTTTGCAAGCACATAAGCAAAAAGAATGAGGCTTATAAGAGGCGGGCCGACTCTCATCGGCGTCACCGAGACTTCCATGAGGGTGACTTTGTGATGGTAAGGACGAAGAGGCTCTCCCCGGGAGCCAACTCTAAACTGAGGCCACGTGGGGCTGGTCCCTTCCAGGTCTTGAGGCGCATCGGTGCAAATGCCTATGAGTTAGATCTCCCTGAGGAGTATGCAATAAGTCCCACATTCAATGTGGCCGACCTAGTGTCATATAAGGGACCCACGGTGGTACCTAGTGAGGAGATTGAGCCCACTTCTTCCCTTGAGAGAGCACCCACCCGTGAAGAGAGATCACCAGCCAAGAGAGCCCAGCATGAACAAATTGAACAAATATTGGATGAACAAGTCACTACCACTCGGAGCAAGGTATACGAGCGCTATCTCGAAAGGTGGATGGATCGTACTCGTTCGGAAGACTTGAGGGCAGTACCACTTCTACACCCTCCAAGGAGGGAATGACACTTACTCGACGGAGTCGAGTTCTCCGCACCCCGGGAGTATGATGGGGATATCACCTCCCATGCCCACGTTCACAGCTCGTCTCCTCGCCCCGGTTGCATCCGGCATGGTTTAGTCATTTAATTTTAAGTCCTATGTAATTTTATTTGAGTCATTTGATGTATTTTCCCTTTTATTTGAGTCATGTTCCTAGGTCTTGCATTTATTTTCCTAAGTTTGAGTGTCATTAGATTGTGTAATGTGCTATTGGGCCCAATTCTTCGGGCTTGGCCCATGAGCCCCCCCTACCCCTTCGGTTATTTGTTATTGAGTCTTTTGTAAGGGACTTATTGTAAAATGTGGGTTTCCTATATATAGGGCCCCATTTCCTTCATTTGGAGGTAATGAATCAATGAATGAAAAAAACTTGCCATTTTGAGAGTTTACACTCCTTATCTAGTGGAGAGATTCCATTTTTTGGGTGAGAAACCCTAGGGGAGAGATTCCCCACCCTTCCCTCTCTTAATCTCTCTTTTTCACTCCACTTTCTCTCTCCTCAACACCCAAATTCGAATTTTCTTTTCTCTCCTCCCCCTCTCAACCACTTCCAACCGCCACCTACCTCCATTAACTCCCCACAACTTCCCACAACCCCTCTTTAATCCTCACCTAGTCCCAAGGAAGTTCCACCACTCAAAACCCCACCCTCCAACCACCACCTACCCCTTTCACTTCCCTAAGCATATCTCCACCTTCCCAAGGCTGAATTAACTCATTCCAAAGCCCAAATTCGAATCTCCCCATCCCTCCTTGCTCCCTAGGTCGCACCCCTCCTCTCACCTCAAGCCAAGTTCGCCCCCCTCCTCTCTTCTCCACTCCAGCTTTGTGTGCAGGCCGACCTACAGATTAGCACTCTATTGCAGCGACGTCCACGACTGCATCCTGGTTTTGCTGGTGGCGTGGCCTAACTTTCTGGAAAGGTCTCCCTGTGCTCTTCGCAGGCGAGGTGGAATCACTCCATTCTGAGTTCGTGGCCGTCCGTGAAGGCTGTTCTTCCCCGATTGCGCAGAACCTCTCAGACCAAAAGCCAGAGCGGCAGAGAAGACTCTCCCACGACAAACCTTGAAGGAATCAGCCTTCAGGGTCTTCTACAAAGATCTTCCTCCCTCTGTCAGCGTCCAGGAACAGAAGGCGGAGCTCCGTTCGGCATCCGACAATCAGAGATATTAATTTTCTACCACAACCACGCCGGTCTGCCTCCTTACAGTCTGCCTCGACCACCATCCACTTCTCTGGACACCCAGCTCATCTCCGACATCAAAAGACTTCCCCGTTTATTTTGCTGCAAATTAGACTCATCAACGATTCCAACGAGTCCAGCGGTGCCCGATTTGGAGCTCAGGAGCAACCGTGACCGCTTCTGCAACCTTCTGTTTCAGACTGAGCTCGGCCAGAGACCAGAGCTGCATCCATCTTCTAGTCGCCGGAGCAGTCAGCCCCCAAATCAGAACGTCGTCCAAAAATTCAGGCTGCACCCCTCTCCGGTTAGAAATCTTTTGGCGCAAGTCTCATCAGATTCTGAGCTCGGTGGATTTATTGGCTGCATCAACATCGACTCCCTGTCCAGAATTACATAAGCTAGACAGAATCGGCGAAGCTCGGAAACTCGGTTTCCTTTGCATCTCTCCCCACCCCGCTTGGCCGGCTGAAGGCCCCTCCCTGTGTGGAGGTAGTTTTGAATGTATTAAGCATAACCCCCACCCCAAGATCACCCCTCCTTCGTGAGGAGTAGTGCTGTACCGTTTGTAATTTCAGGTCAAGCTACACCGCCGCGGCGTGTGGGGATCCACCGCCTCCCCGCTCGCCCTCGTCTCCGAGCGGGACCGGTTTCTTCAAACCGGTCGAGTAAGTGCTCTAAACCCTTGCTCATTGTGCTTGTCTTTCAATGTTTGTTTCTTAGCTCCGCTGGTTGTGCGAGAGAGAGCCCGATCCTCAAGCCCCGTTGCCTTGAGTGATCACCGTGGGAAGAGTGAAACCGGTGCCCTTGGCACTTTGTCGGCCCCATTGAATTGGGTTCCACATCCTTTTGGGAATCAAGCCTTGGCCTTGCTGGCCCTCTACCAGCAAGGGCCCAACCCCACATCTTCACCTTGGCATTGCCAAGTTACCCCGGGCTTGGGTGAGCGACGAGAGAGCGGCGGCCCAAATTGGCCCATTTAGAATGCGAATGTGCTTGCTTGCTTAAGTCCAAGATTGTGTCACATCAGGACGCCTCCATAACTTGTATTTTCTTCAAACGACAGACTGAGCAACAGTCAGTCGATGGCCGGGAGTCACTCGTGAGCAGGTTGATGGAGGCGTCCAATGGCCTGGACGCCTCCATAATTTGGATTCTTTTCAAACGACAACTCGACCAATGGTCGGGGGTACCCGTGAGTCAAATCATGGAGGCGTCCAGTCTCCTGGACGCCTTCAACAATATATATATATATTTTATTTATTATGTTATTATATTTTTTTCATTTTTTTGTCATTTTATGGAGGCTTCCTAAACACCCTCGGCTTTGGTGGCTCGAACATATGCATGAGAGGGGAATCTTTCAGTTGTGTCTAGACATACCGAGCCCTCTTGTACAGTTCCTCCATGGTGTTGAGCTTGTTCATTGTCAGGATATGCCTAAACTGGGGGGTAGCATTTGATATAATCATCTTCACCTGCTCTGGCTCTGAGATGGTGTCCTTTATCCTCTCTGCCAGAGACCTCCATCTATCGGCATACTGGACGAAATCTTCATCCGACTTCATTTTTTCGGCAACCAGGTCGGTGATAGAAAGAGACGGGCTAACCCGATCCCGGTATCTCTGTAGGAACTTCCTCTGAACCACATCGAAGTACTCAGCCTCACTCGGCTCTAGGGCGTAGAACCATTCCAGTGCAGGGCCATCTAATGATCTTCTAAAGAGGTATGCCAGGGATCTTTTATCATTCTTCCAGAACGAGGACTCATACATGAAGTCCTTCAAATGGGTAGAGGGGTTGCTAGTGCCGTTGTACCTACGGTACGTGGGCATCTCAGAAGGGGGAAGGCGAAGTATTGGTAGGGCAGGTAGAGAAATCTCAGGGGTGGATTTTACATCCACCATTTTCTGTAAGTTTCATAATTGCTCATCCATCTTGTTCAACTTGTTCAAGAGGGACTGGGTGAACGGGTCAATTGGTGAAGGTGGCGCTTGCCACGGAGAAGCGGTAGGCCTCCCGGAGACCTGAGAAGGAAACCTAGGATAGGAAGGGTATTGGGGTCTAGCAATGGATAGGCCCGGTTGGATTGGTGTTTGGAGGGCGGCTGGCGCCGGAGATTGGGAGGGGAATTGGAAGGAGGGAGGCTGTTGATTTGCCTGCCCGAGAGGTGAGGGGGAGGGAATGGCCTGTACAGACTCTTGGACATGAGTGGTAGCCGGATTCGGCTCCGTGGGAGAGGGGGAAACCGATTTCCCTTTCAGAATGGCCTGGAAGGCCTGAAGTTACTCAGGGTTGAGCTGGGTGATGGCGAGGTCACCTAACAGAGAGGAGATGTCCTGGGGGGAAGATGTATCCCCGGCAACGTTCAGCACCTCATGTGAGGGCTCGTGGGATGGTCCGGCATCCACAGCGTAGACATGAGGCCCACCTTGGTAGCCCTGGTCCGGGCTGTATTCTACGTAAGAGCCATGACCCGAGTCATGCATTTGGGGCTCATAGCCGAAGGCGTTAGCCTCGAAAGCATCGTAATTATACTCGGCCATCCTTAACACTTTTCCAGAACGTAATAACATACACCAGCACACAAGCAGAAGAGATTAACACACAAGTGGATGCCTTACGTCTCTTTTTTGTTTTTGTTTTAACTCTTTTTTTTTCTTCTTTTTACGATTGTAAAAATTCACACAAAATTTGCAAAAATCCTAGTTACACCTTTGTTTTACCGCCGTGTGAACTAGGGACACTCGACTCACCACGAATGGGTTGACTATCTCCAGGGAACTTCAGTGGTACAACCTGCCCAGTGAACGAAGAGGGAATCCTTCGCTGTCGGGGACTTACGGAGGTCCCAGTGAAGGGGATCCTAGTCCGTCGAGAGGAATTCCCGACGGAGAGTCCTTCCTTCACCGAGAGAGGGTGGTCCTTAGAAAGAAATAAAAAGAACTTTTAGAAAAGAGGGACGGACGTATGCGATGAAATGCTGACAGATATATAGAGCATAACAGAATAACAAGACAATCAAGATATAACAACACATAAGAGATGATAAAGCAAATCACAAGAGGCGGCAGGAGTAACTAAAAGAAAGCAACTGAGAGATAAACAACACGCAGGAGATGATAAAGCAAATCACAAGAGGCTGCAAGAGTAACTAAAAGAAAGTAACTGATGTCCCACCGTGATCGCCAATCTGTGGAAGCCGAGTAGGGATCCACTTAAAAGAGGAGAAAATGAAAACTCGCTGTGACTAAAGGCTAATCAGGGGCATGAAACGTGCCAATAGAGAAAAGAGCATACGTAGGATGCTAAAGGGATGTGATCACCAGAGGGGTTACCTCAATGAAAAGAAATGATCGCGTGTACCTTGTACGAGGCACGGAGACTGTGAATCGTCGAGAGCGGGAAATGGCGGGTTGGTTCTTCCTCCCCCTTCGACCAGCCGACAGAGAGGGCTTTCTTTAATTACCCTTGCAAAACAACGACAAACAAGTAACAAGTGGATCAGAAAGACGAAGGTGCAGTATTCAATTCTAACGATGCAAGTAATGAAATGATGGCAGGACACACACTTGGTTGGTGTTATCTTTTAAAACCCCTCTCGGACACGAGTAGGAGGAAAATGCTTATGATGAATTGTGATTATGCCAACGTAAGAACGGGAAGACACTCCCTCATAAAAAGGGGGGGGTGGAAGATATGATATGATGAATGCAAGATAACTAGGAAAGAAGAGAGGAGAATGGCTTATTGGATGGTCGATGGCGAGGCCCGGCGGAGCTTCGACAGCGCAAGGACGACGCGGGAGCACGATGGGCGAAGGCGGCCTTTCGCCCGCGAGCACGGGCACCCAGGAATCCGGCAGAACTTCCCCCCTACAAAACACCCGTGGGTTAGAAATAGAATTCGGCAGCCTATCGGCCCTCTTTTTCGACCCCCTAAACTGAGGGGGGTTGGCCTCTATTTATAGAGTTCTGGAGGATGGAGGCGTCCAGGGGCCTGGACGCCTCCCTCACTTGCCTCTTTTTTAAACGACAATCTGACATGCTGATGGGTAGTCAGTGGCCAGGGGCACCCGTGACCTGGATGATGGATGCGTCCAGGGGCCTGGATGCCTCCATGACATTGGATTCCTTTCAAACTACAAGCCAGCCAATGGATAGTCGGGGATCGGGGGTGCCCGTGAGCTGAACGATGGAGGCGTCCAGGGGCTTGGACGCCTCCATAATTTGGATTCTTTTCAAACGACAGGCCGAGCAACGGTCAGGCAGTGGTCAGGGATGCCCGTGAGCTGATTGATGGAGGCGTCCAAACTTGGATTTTCTTCAAACGACAGACTGAGCAACGGTCATTCGATGGCCGGGGGTCGCCCGTGAGCAGGTTGATGGAGGCGTCCAGGGGCCTGGACGCCTCCATAATTTGGTTTCTTTTCAAACGACAACTCGACCAACGGTCGGGGGTACCCATGAGTCAAATCATGGAGGCGTCCAGTCTCCTGGACGCCTTCAAGAATATATGTATATATTTTATTTATTATGTTATTTTTTTCATTTTTTGTCATTTTATGGAGGCGTCCAGTGGGTTGGACGGCTTCATGATTGTTTTGATTTTTTTTATTATTTTTATTTATGGAGGCGTCCAGACACCTGGACGCCTCCATGATTTTTTAATTTTTCTATTATTTTTATTATTTTTTATATATATGAATTTATGGAGGCGTCTAGTCTCCTGGACACCTCCAAGATTTTTCACGAAAAAATCAAAAAAATGTAAAAAAATTCAAAAAAATAGGAAATCACCAGAGTAATTAAAAATGTGAAGGCCGCCTTAGGGTATCATAGTGTAATATGAGATTTACTCAATGTAATGTCATGAACGGCGTGTCTACACCGGTGTGGTCGCAGTAGCTTCTGAATGGCAGCTCTGGTTTCTGGCCGGACTGGTTCTGCGCAGTCGGTGAAGAATGGCTCTCCCGGACAGCTCCGAACTCGAATTGGGGCGGGATCACCTCTCCTGCGAAGACGACTGGAAGAGTTTTCCGAAAATGTAGGATACGCCTCCAGAAGATGTGTGGTGAAGACTTGGTTGACTCTGCAACTCGACCCTTGACTGCTGCCTGCGGACTGAGATGAATAGGGTGATGATAGGTGATGGGAGACGGAGTAGATAGGGTGGGAAATGGGGTGGATGGGTGTGGGGGTGGCACCTGACTATGTGGGGGTCTGTTAGGGGGTGATACAAGGTGTGGGAGGGGCAGAAAGGGGGCTGGGAGGTGGTCTAGCAAGTGGAGGAAGGGGGAGCTGCGAATTTGGGTTGGGAAGGAGAGAGGGAGGAGTGATCTCTCCTTTGGTTTGAATGTGGGGTTAATGGTGGTTGGTTAATGAAGTCTTGGGGAGGGGAAAGGGTGTGTTGGGAGATGGGATTCTCCCTTGGGAGATGGAGGGGTTGGCTTGGGAATGGGGAAGGTTGCCTTGGAAGGTGGAAGGTTGCTTGGGACTTGGTGAGAGTAATGGTGGGAGTGATGGGGCCTTGGGAAGATGAGGGGTTGGGGTGATGTGGATGATGAGGTGGCAAGAGAGGAAGGTGAAGGGGCAAGGGCGCCCAAGGGAGAGAGAGAGGGGAGGAGAGAGAGAGAGATAGAGAGAGGGGGGGGGAGAACACAAGGGATTTCAAGATTTATCTTAAACTTTCATTCATTCATTCATTAGTTCTCCATGGAGGGATTGGGGTCCTATTTATAGGAAACCCTCAATTTACAAAAAGTCCTCACCATTTGGACTATTGACAAATGACCAAGGGGGGAAGGGGGCGCCCATGGGCCAAGCCCATTGAAGTGGGCACGTTAACCCACTAGGCCACCTAATGATACTTAGACTTAGTGATGTGACACAACCTCGGACCTAATGCAAGCAAGCACAATCGCATTCAAATGGGCCGAATTGGGCCACCGCTCTCTCGTCGCTCACCCAAGCCCGGGGTAACTTGGCAATGCCAAGGTGAGGTTGAGGGGTTGGGCCCTTGCTGGTAGAGGGACAGCAAGGCCAAGATTTGATTCCCAATGGATTTGGAAGCCCAATTCAATGGGGCCGACGAAGTGCCGCAGGCACCGGTTGCACTCTTCCCACGGTGATCACTCAAGGCAATGGGGCTTGAGGATCGGGCTCTCACTCGCATAACCAGCGGAATTAGAACTAATATTGAAAGACAAGCACTAAGTGGAGTGAATGTTTGAGCACTTACTCGATCGGTTTGAAGAAACCGGTCCCGGTCGGAGACGAGGGCGAGCGGGGAGGCGAGTGGATCCCCACACGCCGCGGCGGTGTCGCTTGACCAGCCCAAACAAAGTACACCACTACACCTCTCGCAGGAGGGGGATCTTGGGGTGGGGGTTAATGAAATTACAGACAATACTACCTCCACGCAGGGAGGGACCTTCAGCCGGCCAAGCGGGGTGGGGAAACTATAGCCAAGAACGAGGAATAAGGGTGGACGCCGAATCTGCTTGCTGTCTGCGAGTCAGGATAGAGAGTCGGTGTTGCTGTTGTAGATCTTGATCAAGAATTTTGTTGATGACGAGACCAGAGGGAAAACCTTCGTAGCTGGAAGGGGATTGCCTCAGAATTTTCTTAATTTCTTCTGGAGTCACAGCCGGTCGGGGCGGGAGCTCGAACAAGACCTCTGATTTTTGGATTGGCAGTAGCAGGTCACCAACAATAGGAAGACGAGGCTGTCCCGACCGCTCCTGAACTCCGAATGAGGTCCCGTCAGTGCCGTTAGAACTGTGGGAGAGTCCTCTTTGCAGAAAACAAAACGGGGACCCAAAACGATGCCGGAGATGATCTGTGGAACCAGAAGAGTGAAGAGGGGTCGGTGTAGACTGTGGAAAGCAGAGTCACACGATTGTGGGAGAAAATTGGTAACTCCTGATCTCGGATGCTGAATGGACTTCCGCTTCCTGATTCTGAAAGTAGACAGGCCGAGGAAGAACTTTGGAGAAGAACCTGAAGCCTGATTCCTTCAGGGCTCATCGTGGTGAAGCGTTGCCTCCGGTTCTGGAACTCTGCAGTGGCTGACCTGCACAGTCGTGGGAGAACGGGGCTCCCGGGCAGCACCGAGCTCCGATGAGGACGAACCCACTTTCGTTGTGAATAGGACAGGCCGCCGCTTCCAATGATGGCTTTTGATCCTTCAGAAACGTCCAGAGGAAGCCGTGGTCGCCTCTACAAGCTGCTGCTCTTCTGCAGATCTTCGGTTGAGAGCTTTAGGTTGAAGATGATGGGGGGGGGAATGGGGTATATGGGAGGGGAAATGGGGGTGGATGAGTGTGGGGGAAGCCCGGGCTGTGAGGGGGTCTAGGAGGGGGTGTTCTAAGGGTGGGGAAGGGAAGAATGGGATCTGGAAGAGGGTCTAACAGGTGGTGGGAGGAGGAGCTACGAATTTGGGAAGGTGGGTGAGAGGGAAAGGGTCTTTGAAAATGGGTTTAAGGGTGGGATTAAATTTTGGTCTTGGGGGATGGGAAGAGGTGTGTGGGGAACATAATAGGGGTGCTTGGGGTTGTGGGAAGGGTGCTTGGGGAAGTGGATGGGATAGTTGGGGGTTGGGAGGTGGAGCTAGGATTGGTGGAAGCTCTCTTGGGACTAGGGGGTGGAGTAATGGGATGTGTGGGGAAGGGGAGTGGTCTTTAATGGGGGGTAGGTGGGAGAGTGGTGGTTGGGAAGGGAGGAGAGAGAAGATTTTCAGATTTGGGTATAGAGGAGAGAGAAAGAGGGGTGAAAGAGAGAGATTAAGAGAGGAATGGGTGGGGAATCTCTCCCCTAGGATTTCTCACCCAAATAATGGAATCTCTCCACTAGATAAGAGGTTTGAACTCTCAAAATGGCAAGTTTTTCATTGATTCATTCATTACCTCCAAATGAAGGAAATGGGGCCCTATATATAGGAAACCCACATTTTACAATAAGTCCCTTACAAAAGACTCAATAACAAATAACCGAAGGGGTAGCGGGGGCTCATGGGCCAAGCCCGAAGAATTGGGCCCAATAGCACATTACACAATCTAATGACACTCAAACTTAGGAAAATAAATGTAAGACCTAGGAACATGACTCAAATAAAAGGGAAAATACATCAAATGACTCAAATAAAATTACATAGGACTCAAAATTAAATGACTAAACCATGCCGGATGCAACCGGGGCGAGAAGACGAGCTGTGAACGTGGGCATGGGAGGTGATGTCCCCATCATACTCCTGGGATGCAGAGAACTCGACTCCGTCGAGTAAGTGTCCTTCCTTCCTTGGAGGGTGTAGAAGTGATACTGCCCTCAAGTCTTCCGAACGAGACCGATCCATCCACCTGTCGAGATAGCGCTCGTATATCTTGCTCCGAGTGGTAGTGACTTGTTCATCCAATATTTGTTCAATTTGTTCACGCTGGGCTCTCTTGGCTGGTGATCTCTCCTCACGGGTGGGTGCTCTCTCAAGGGAAGAAGTAGGCTCAATCTCCTCACTAGGTACCACCGTGGGTCCCTTATATGACACTAGGTCGGCAACATTGAATGTGGGACTTATTGCATACTCCTCAGGGAGATCTAACTCGTAGGCATTTGCACCAATGCGCCTCAATGCCTGGAAGGGACCAGCCCCACGTGGCCTCAGTTTAGAGTTGGCTCCCGGGGAGAGCCTCTCCGTCCTTACCATCACAAAGTCACCCTCATGGAAGTCTCGGTGACGCCGATGAGAGTCGGCCCGCCTCTTATAAGCCTCATTCTTTTTGCTTATGTGCTTGCAAAGGCTTTCATGCAATTTCGTGAATGTTGACATTCTAGGGGTGATGGGTGGACCTGGGCAACCAAAAGTAGACCAATCATGCTTTGACGCTAAGAAGACTTTGATGGAATGGGGAGGACTGGGGCATCCATAGGTGATCCGGTCATGCATGGGGGTGGCAAATGCTGGGGGACCCGGACATCCATGAATACTCCTATCATGCCTACAACTCATGATGAGTGAAGGTGGACCACTACATCCGAATTTGGACCACTCATCCTTTCTACTTGACATGTGGGTGATGTGAATGAATGGACCCAACATAATGTTCATGTCAATTGTTGTAGTAAACCTAGACACATGCATGCTTTTCCCAAAGGTGACTTCCATGTGTATAGGTGTGGGACAACCCTTGAACTCCCATTGGAAAGGATCGAATGGATCTAAGAAGGTGGTCATCATGGGGTGGGGCACAACCTTATTACCTAGGGATATGTGGCCCAAGGTCATCGCTCCCAAGGTGTAACCCGAGTCATGGATGAGGTGGGTTTGGCCCAATATGGTGGGTGAGGGTAGGAAAGGGTGGTTGGTTGGTAAGATGGTTGGGTCATATGAGTCCCTTGACTCCCATTGGAATGGATCATATGGATCATAAAATGGGTCACCTAGGGGGAGGAACTCCATGTCCTCAAGATCCTTAAAAGGTGCTAAGTCATCCTTCTCCATGATAGTTGGGCCAATATTCTTGGCAAATGGGTCAGCCATGAGTGGAGGGCTTGACTTTCTACCCGAGATAAGAAGCTCTAAATCGAGGAGAAGGTTGGGCTCATCGGGTGTAGGGAGGAATAGAAGGAGGTCGCTAGTGTTGCAACCAATGGTGCAAACCGAGGTGATAGACCCTATGCATAGGTGTAGGAGGCTAAGGCTCCTAGGTTGTTCTACCATAGGGGTCAACATGCTAGTCATCTCTAATTGCCATGCTATGCCCTTGAGAAGGTCCTCTAAGGTCTCCACTTGATAGGATGCTTGGATTGTGGTGTGATAGGAGAATAAGGGCACTAAGAGAAGGTCTTGTTCTATGGGAGGGAAAACATGGGCCCGGATCTCTCTAATTGGGCTCTCCTTTAGCCAACTAACAATGGGTTCTCCTAAGATGAGCTTGGTCCCAACTAGAGAGGGTGATGTAAGGTGAGGACCATCGTGTGATGTTTCTTTCTCAACTTGGACTTGGGTTTCCTCCAAGGTAGGGAGTGGGTTTGGGGTGTTCACCACTATTAGATCGGGTATGGGTTCTTCTTCCAAGGAGGTGAGAGGGGCTTTTGAGGGTGTGGTGATGATTGGGGCATGGTGTATCCGGGGTGGTAGGTAGTGGGAAACTTGGGTTAGGATAGGTAAGGGTAGTAGTGGAGGATTTGGTGGGAGTTGGATTAGGGTAGGGAGAGGAAGATGGGTGGGTTGAAGGGGTTTGGGTTGATTGGTTTTGGGAGGAGTGTCCCCTTTTGGGGGTGATGGAGAGGTAGTGGTGAGGGTTACCATTGGCCTAGGTGGAGAGTTGGTCATGGGGCCCAATTGGGTATGGGGACCTATGGTTGTGGTGTGGACTTGGAGGTGGGGTGTAAATGTAGTGGTTGGGGTAGGAGAGATGGGAAGTGGTGGGGAATGGGTGATTGGGGTCTTGGATTGACTCGGTGGGGATGATGGAGTTGAAGTGCTCCTTGGACTTTGGTGATTTGAGTAGGAGGGAGAGGGTTGGAGAGTGTAGGTTTTTCTAAGCTCGGTCTTCATCTCATCCCAAGTGCTAATTGGAGCCTCCCTACGGATCTTTCTCAAACCTTCCACAACTAACCAATGAGTTTTAGCTTGTTTGGAGAGGTGTGCCTTGGCTAGCCTCATTCTCCTTCCTTCGTTCAAGGGGTAACCTTTAAAGAATTGGTCTAGGGAAATCTCCCAATCTAGATAAAGGCTTGGGCTGTTGGATCCATCAAAGGCGGGGGTTTTGATTTTCAAGTGTTCTAAAAATATGGTTTCTAGATTTCCCCAAAGGTCACTCTCATTCACTCTTGGTACACGGCAATTTCCTTCAAGTCGGTCGAGTCGAGACATGATATCTTCAAGCCGAATAAGGACATTAGGTAGGGCTTCTATGATAGAGGTGTTGCTACCCACTTTGTTGGCAATGGAGCTTCCATTAGGATTTGGGCTTATTGGGAAAGTTGATGGGGATGGATATGACGGGTATGAAGTGGCCATTCTAGAGGACATGGGAGATGCAACCGAGGATTCTAAATACATAAACATGCCCTAGGACCAACTTGTGGAGAGACAAGTTGTAAACTTGCTCTGATACCAATTGATGTGACACAACCTCGGACCTAATGCAAGCAAGCACAATCGCATTCAAATCGGCCGAATTGGGCCACCGCTCTCTCGTCGCTCACCCAAGCCCGGGGTAACTTGGCAATGCCAAGGTGAGGTTGAGGGGTTGGGACCTTGCTGGTAGAGGGCCAGGAAGGCCAAGATTTGATTCCCAATGGATTTGGAAGCCCAATTCAATGGGGCCGACGAAGTGCCGCAGGCACCGGTTGCACTCTTCCCACGGTGATCACTCAAGGCAATGGGGCTTGAGGATCGGGCTCTCACTCGCATAACCAGCGGAATTAGAACTAATATTGAAAGACAATCACTAAGTGGAGTGAATGTTTGAGCACTTACTCGATCGGTTTGAAGAAACCGGTCCCGGTCGGAGACGAGGGCGAGCGGGGAGGCGAGTGGATCCCCACACGCCGCGGCGGTGTCGCTTGACCTGCCCAAACAAAGTACACCACTACACCTCTCGCAGGAGGGGGATCTTGGGGTGGGGGTTAATGAAATTACAGACAATACTACCTCCACGCAGGGAGGGACCTTCAGCCGGCCAAGCGGGGTGGGGAAACTATAGCCAAGAACGAGGAATAAGGGTGGACGCCGAATCTGCTTGTTATCTGCGAGTCAGGATAGAGGGTCGGTGTTGCTGTTGTAGATCTTGATCAGGAATTTTGTTGATGACGAGACCAGAGGGAAAACCTTTTTAGCTGGAAGGGGATTGCCTCAGAATTTTCTTAATTTCTTCTGGAGTCGCTACCGGTTGGGGCGGGAGCTCGAACAATACCTCTTATTTTCGGACTGGCAGTAGCAGGTCACCAACAATAGGAAGACGAGGCTGTCCCGACCGATCCTGAACTCCGAATGAGGTCCCGTCAGCGCCGTTAGAACTGTGGGAGAGTCCTCTTTGCAGAAAATAAAACGGGGACCCAAAAAGATGCCGGAGATGATCTGTGGAACCAGAAGAGTGAAGAGGGGTCGGTGCAGACTGTGGAAAGCAGAGTCGCGCGATTGTGGGAGAAAATTGGTAACTCCTGCTCTCGGATGCTGAATGGACTTCCGCTTCCTAATTATGAAAGTAGACAGACCGAGGAAGAACTTTGGAGAAGACCCTGAAGCCTGATTCCTTCAGGGCTCATCGTGGTGAAGCGTTGCCTCCGGTTCTGGAACTCTGCAGTGGCTGACCTGCACAGTCGTGGGAGAACGGGGCTCCCGGGCAGCACCGAGCTCCGATGAGGACGAACCCACTATCGTTGTGAAGAGGACAGGCCGCCGCTTCCAATGATGGCTTTTGATCCTTCAGAAATGTCCGGGGGAAGCCGTGGTCGCCTCTGCAAGCTGCTGCTCTTCTGCAGATCTTCGGTTGAGAGCTTTAGGTTGAAGATGATGGGGGGGGAATGGGGTATATGGGAGGGGAAATGGGGGTGGATGAGTGTGGGGGAAGCCCGGGCTGTGAGGGGGTCTAGGAGGGGGTGTTCTAAGGGTGGGAAAGGGAAGAATGGGATCTGGAAGGGGGTCTAACAGGTGGTGGGAGGAGGAGCTACGAATTTGGGAAGGTGGGTGAGAGGGAAAGGGTCTTTGAAAATGGGTTTAAGGGTGGGATTAAATTTTGGTCTTGGGGGATGGGAAGAGGTGTGTGGGGAACATAATAGGGGTGCTTGGGGTTGTGGGAAGGGTGCTTGGGGAAGTGGATGGGATAGTTGGGGGTTGGGAGGTGGAGCTAGGATTGGTGGAAGCTCTCTTGGGACTAGGGGGTGGAGTAATGGGATGTGTGGGGAAGGGGAGTGGTCTTTAATGGGGGGTAGGTGGGAGAGTGGTGGGTGGGAAGGGAGGAGAGAGACGATTTTCGGATTTGGGTGTAGAGGAGAGAGAAAGAGGGGTGAAAGAGAGAGATTAAGAGAGGAATGGGTGGGGAATCTCTCCCCTAGGGTTTCTCACCCAAATAATGGAATCTCTCCACTAGATAAGAGGTTTGAACTCTCAAAATGGCAAGTTTTTCATTGATTCATTCATTACCTCCAAATGAAGGAAATGGGGCCCTATATATAGGAAACCCACATTTTACAATAAGTCCCTTACAAAAGACTCAATAACAAATAACCGAAGGGGTAGGGGGGCTCATGGGCCAAGCCCGAAGAATTGGGCCCAATAGCACATTACATAATCTAATGACACTCAAACTTAGGAAAATAAATGTAAGACCTAGGAACATGACTCAAATAAAAGGGAAAATACATCAAATGACTCAAATAAAATTACATAGGACTCAAAATTAAATGACTAAACCATGCCGGATGCAACCGGGGCGAGGAGACGAGCTGTGAATGTGGGCATGGGAGGTGATGTCCCCATCACTTAGGTAGATGACTCACTAACTTAGGTACTTGACTCAATAAAAGGATAATTATATGGTTAAGACTCAAAGAGAGATATGAAAATTACATAGCTAGACTCAGAAAATCAAGATGAACACAATGGCGAGCATCGGGACCCTTGGAGAAATGGGAAGTGGTAAGCGATGACCCCATCATACTCCCGGGGTGCAGAGAACTCGACTCTGTCGAGTAAAGATCCATCGTATGCGAGCCACGGCGGGGTTGCCCACAAGTCTACCAAAGGTAGCTAGTCCTTTCACCAAGCGAGGTAGCGCCCATACCCTTTGCTCCAGATGATAGTGACCTATTCATACAATATCCGTTCAACATGCTCATGTTGGTCTCTCTGGGCTGGTAGACTTCTCTCAAGGGTAGGTGCTCTCTCAAGGGAGGGGATGAGCTCAATTTCCTCACTGGGTGTCGCCGTGGGACCCATGTATGGCACCAGGTCAGCCACGATGAAAGTGGGGCTTACTTTGTACTCCTCAGGGAGGTCTAACACATAAGCATTAGTGCTGATGTATCTCGGGACCTGGAAGGGACCTGTTCCACGAGACCTCAATTTTTGAGACGTTCTCAGATGATAGTCTCTCAATCCTCACCATCACGGAATCACCAAACTAGAATTCTTGGTGGCAGTGGTGAGAGTTGGCTAATTGTTTGTTCACCTTGTTGCTCTTGTTAATGTGCTGGCGAGGGTTGCCATGCAATGTCATAAATGATGATCCTCTAGGGATGAAGGGAGGGCCTGGACAACCAAATTTAGCCCTATCAAGTGTTACATTGATTTTGGTGGACTTAGGAGGGCCGGGGCATCCATAGATGAACCTATCATGCAAAGGGGTGTTGGATGTCGGGGGTCCCGGACATCCATGAATGCTTCCTTCATGCTTTGACCTCATAATGATTGACTTAGGGGGACCGGGACATCCAAATGTAGACCAGCCATGCTTTAACGCCAAGAAGACTTTGATGGAATCGGGAGGACCGGGACATCCATAAGTGGACCTATCATGCAACGCAGCCATGCAGACTTGGGTGGACTTAGGAGGGCCTGGGCATCCATATGTAATCCAATCATGCATGGGGATGTCAAATGCCGGGGGACCTGGACATCCATGAATGCTCCTATCATGCCTATGACCCATGATGAATGAAGGAGGACCGTTACACCCAAATATGGACCACTTATGTTTCCAACTTGACATGTGGGTGTTATGAATGAAAGGACCCGACTTACTAATCATGTCAAGTGGTGGGAGGTGCCAAGACAAAGGCATTCCTACTCCAAAGATGATTTCTATATGAGGGGTTATGGGATGACCTTTGAGCTTCCATTTGAGAGGATCGAAGAGATCTAAGAAGGTGGATAGCACGGAGTGAGACACTTCCTTAATCCCTATGTGAATATTGCCCAAAGTCATGGCTCCCATGGTGTAACCCGAGTCTAGGAAGGGGTGAATTTGATCCATTATGGTTGGTTGGGGTAGAGAAAGGTGGGTGGTGGGTAAGGTGATTGGGCCACTTGGGTATCCGTACTCCCATTGGAATGGGTCAAAGGGATCATGGTAAGGGCTACCTAAAGAGAGGAACTCCATATCCCCAAGGTCTTTACAAGGTGGTGAGTCATCCTCCTCCAAAGTGATCGGTCCAAGATCTCTAGTGAGTTGATCGTTTAAGGCATTTGGGGTCTCAATGGGTGGGGAGTAGACCGGAGTGGGTTCTTCCTCCAAGGGGAGAAATAGAAGAATCTCAATAGTGCAATGCCCACTCGTGCAAACGGATGTGATGGAGCCAATGGTGGGGTGGGCAAAGTTAATGGTGCTAGGCTCCGAAGGTCCCATGGCAAGCAAGCTGGTCAAGTGGACTTGCCAATATAGGCAATCCACTAGGTCTCCCAAGTCTCCCGTGAAGTAGAAGGTTTGTAAAGTGACATGGGGAGACTGGGTGGGAACAATTTGGGATTGATATCCCAATGGTGGTGATCTCAGGAGGGTGGGACTTTGCTTGAGCCATTGGAGTATGGACTCATCTATGGTGACGGTGTGCGGCTCATGAGGACCCGGACTAGGAGGGGTGGGTAAGTTTTGTGGCTCCTCCTCCTCAACGGTGTAGGCTTGGGTTTCCTCGAGGGTCGGGAGGGGGTCTAGGTCAGTCTTACTTCCAAGGGAAGAGGTGTTTACTTCCAAGGGATCAGGTGTTTGGATCATGGACTCCTCTTCCAAGGGGAGGAATGGGTCTTTTGGTGGAGGAGTAGAGATAGCCGGCTCATGGTACTCCCGGGGTGGTGAACATGGACGGGCTTGGGTTGGGATTGATAGGGGAAGTACTTGGGTTGGAGTTGGGGGTGGAAAAGTGGCTGGTTGAGGAGGTCCGGATTGGGGTGCGTAGATCTTTCTAAGATCGGCCCTCATTTCAACCCAAGATTCAATGTGTGCTTCCCCTTTGGCTTCTCTCAAACCTACAATGTACTCCCATTCTTTCCTAGCTTGGCGCCAGAGCAAACTCTTGGCATAGTTGACTTGGATAGGCCCTGACAGGGTAAACCTCCCAAAGTGTCGGTCTATGGACTTCTCCCATTCTAGATATATGCTAGGGCGGGATCCATCAAACACAAAGACTTCTAATGGGCCTAAGAGTGGCGAATATGCCAAGTATGAGGTAGTCATGATGGAGGACAAGGGTGATGCATGCAATGGCCCTAGGACAAGACTTAGTAGAGACAAGTCTAAAACTTGCTCTGATACCAAGTTGATGTGAGACCGACTTAGTGAATGCAGCAACTAGACCGAGGGTCCTTGGACTTACCAAGCAAGCACAACGCACAAGAGTAGAGAATTACGCAAGTTGCCAAACCACCGTTGCGCACACGATTCCCGGGTGACTCGGCGATGCCGAGTGGAGGTAGTGGAACAAAGCCCTTGCTAGTAGAGGACCAGAAAAGCTATGGTCGCCCTCCCGAAGGTACGGTGCCAACAATCAAAGGGCTGGCTAGGTGCCAAAAGGGCACCGGGTCACTCTCTCACAATCCCACGATGACCACTCGTAAACGGGGAGCTTCGGGGTCGGGCGCTCTCTCACCGTCAACAGTGCAATTCCACGGATATTATATGAACAAACTACTGATATGAGAGCAAGGGATAGAGCTTACCCGGTTGGTTTTAAGAAACCAACCCCTTTCGGAGACGAGGGCGAGCGGGGAAGTGTGGGTTCCCCACACACTGCGTCGATGAAACTTGATCCCTGCTAATTATTTACATGCAATACGCCTCACGCAGGAGGGTGGATCTTGGGGTGGGGAAAAGTGGATTACACATAAACACTACCTCCACACAGGGAGGGGCGGTAAGCCGGCCAGGCGGGGAGGGGCGTGAAGCTAAGAACGGAGCCGGATTGCCCTCCCTGGGTTCTGTCCACCGGTTCTGCCCGCTGACAGGCACTCGCTGTCGACTCCGCTGTGATCGCTCCCGGACACAAAAGTGAACGAGACCAGTGCCAAAATGTTGGTGACTGATTCGGGATGAAGCCTGAATTTTGTTGGCACCAGAAGTGGTCGACGCTGGCCGGGACAGACGCTGGACCGGCGCTGCTCTGCTCTGCCTTGGACTGAGTTCAGGTTGTTGCAGCAGGTTGGCGACTTCACCGAGGTCGCTCCCGTGATTCAATCGAGACGGGATCAAGACGGTTGCGAGTGTGGTCGAATCCTCTTCGATCAGCAACCAAGATGAGCACCAGAGGAGGTCGGATCAGGGAGGTGGAACCCGAAGAGTGAGAGGGGGTCTGATCAGTCCCTGACAGGACTGACCTGCGCACCTGGGAAAAATAATTTGGAACGGGGAGCTCTGAACTCCAAACGAGGTCCCGCTTGCTGTGTTGGACAGAGGACTGGTGGATCTTCGCCCCGGTCAAGTGGTGCACCAAGTGGAGCACCGGTGTGGTCGCAGTAGCTTCTGAATGGCAGCTCTGGTTTCTGGCCAGATTGGTTCTACGCAGTCGGTGAAGAATGGCTCTCCCGGATAGCTCCGAACTCGAATTGGGGCGGGATCACCTCTCCTACGAAGACGACTGAAAGAGCTTTCCGGAAATGTAGGATACGCCTCCAGAAGATGTGCGGTGAAGACGTGGTTGACTTTGCAACTCAACCCTTGACTACTGCCTGCGGACTGAGATGAATAGGGTGATGATAGGTGATGGGAGACGGAGTAGATAGGGTGGGAAATGGGGTGGATGGGTGTGGGGGTGGCACCTGACTATGTGGGGGTCTGTTAGGGGGTGATACAAGGTGTGGGAGGGGCAAAAAGGGGACTGAGAGGTGGTATAGCAAGTGGAGGAAGGGGGAGCTACGAATTTGGGTTGGGAAGGAGAGAGGGAGGAGAGATCTCTCCTTTGGTTTGAATGTGGGGTTAATGGTGGTTGGTTAATGAAGTCTTGGGGAGGGGAAAGGGTGTGTTGGGAGATGGGATTCTCCCTTGGTAGATGGAGGGGTTGGCTTGGGAATGGGGAAGGTTGCCTTGGAAGGTGGAAGGTTGCTTGGGACTTGGTGAGAGTAATTGATGCGGGACGAGACCACGGACACGACAAGCTCGCGGTCGTCCCTTAGCAAGGGAAGCGTTAGACGTGCACGGTTGAGAAACTGGCTAGAGCTAGGGTGGTCAATTCACACTTTCATGCCCGGATCGGGTCAAGGGACTGTAACGCTCTCTCTCGCAGCAGTGGTGATATAAATATAAAGCGAGCTACGATCCTAGAACATGCTCTTTAGCAGTGGCATAAACAAGTATATATGAAAATAAGCAACTGCCGAGTGTAGGGAGCGAGAACGGTACCTCCACGCGCTCGGCGTGGGGAAGACGGACCCGGTCGAAACTCGTACTCCCGGAACAATAATACACAGTATTACAGCAATACAACTCGCTACCCACTCCACGCAGGGAGGTAAAGGGCTACACAATGGGGCCCGGGAGGATCGAATTCGGGTTGACGGGCGGCTTCTCGCGTTGATTCGGCAACACCCGAACTAGTGACGGTGGGGCCCACGTACTGTCCGGAGGGGCCGTGTGGGACCCGGTGGCACCGCTGTAGTGGGGACACTTAGGGAAGCGCTCCCCGGGCTGGCGGCACGCTGGTTCACCGGTCGGAGGCCGGGCTGCTCCGTTTGGCGCCGGTCGGAATAACCGGCCACTGATCTGCAGCTTCTGGTTTTCAGCGCGCGCTCCGGCAAGATTGGACGTTGCGATCAGCCCCGATGTCGGATCGACACAAAAATGGCGCCGTTAGAAAGCTCTCTTCAAATACTTCAACTTAGGCCTAGATATAAAACTTGGATCTACACGGATCTTGGCGTTAATGAATTTTTGAGTTGCTGTTGTACAGTGATCGGATTCTCAGATCTGCAGAAAACTTGTCTGAGAACTAGCTTTGGCCGATATGTGAACGTCCGAATCTGAAGTGGTGGTCTTCAGCAAAGTTGTAGGAAATCAAACTAGAAAAACGGACATAGTTTTTATGAAAGGTTTGGAGGTGGCTGTGATTTGTTCTGATTTTTGAACTGGAAGGTGGTCGGATTTGGGAATTAGCTGAAAACACTGTAGCATAGATAGAACACGAATTTTGAAAAATGGATAGAGGGCGGATCAAAAATCAAGAAAAATGGTGGATGTAGGGGATGATAGAAAGAACTCTCAATAAAATTGGGAGCCCCAAAAAAAATAAAAAAGAAGGTCGGAGATGGGAAACTCAGAGCTGCTGTCACTATAGACAGAGACAGGACAGATCTGGGAGTGATTGAAGACCGAAATTGCAAAAATATGAAACAAAGGATTTTCGACCTGAATTTTTTTGTGGATGATGGGATCGAAGATAGGAACACACCATAAAAATTACAAACCACGAAGAGGCTGTGACTGGTAGCACGATTTTCGTGAAGACACCTTTGTCCAGTAGGACAGAAAACCGAAGACGGATTCGCGGCGGCTCGAAGGCGGCACGAACGGCGGCGGCGGCACAGATGATCACCGGAGATAGAGGGGAGGGGATAGGAGGTAGAAACCACTATAGAATTGGAGGTTGGAGGAGATGAACACCAGGGGAGAGGGGAGGGGCTCAAGAATCACTCTTGATTTTCCAACAATTTACTCTTCATTAATGCTAACAAATAGAAAATACAACCTTTTATATGCCATGTATCAAACCCATTCTACACCCTTGGATCTAGGAATGGGGATTGGATGGCTGGGATTAAGTGTGATTAACACACAAAAAATAATAAAATAATAGGGGAGAGGGGCGCCCCCTTGACCAAGGTTAATGGGGTTGGAAAATTAGGTGGCCTACCTTGGACAAATTGAACCACTTGTCTCCCATGTGGTCAATTGGCATTCCAACCTTCTAGATGGCCACCTAGGATGGTTGACCAGCCCCACATGGTCTAGGTGGACCAATGGGAAAGGGGTGAGGGCCCACTAGCTGGACCTACTACACAATTGCACAAAAACCCACACAATCTATGGGAATGACTCATTGGCTTATAAAGCCTTACATTTGCGTACATACTTTCCCAATGATATAAACACAAACTAAATGGACATGAATGTAAAAGAAAAAGTACATGCTCGGTGTCGATTCCCATCAGTAATGGTGGGAGTGATGGGGCCTTGGGAAGATGAGGGGTTGGGGTGATGTGGATGATGAGGTGGCAAGAGAGGAAGGTGAAGGGGCAAGGGCGCCCAAGGGAGAGAGAGAGAGGGGAGGACAGAGAGAGGGGGTCGCCCCCTTTAGAGAGAGAGAGAGAGAGAGAGAGAGAGAGAGAGAGAGAGGAGGGTGGGGAGAACACAAGGGATTTCAAGATTTCTCTTAAACTTTCATTCATTCATTCATTAGTTCTCCATGGAGGGATTGGGGTCCTATTTATAGGAAACCCTCAATTTACAAAAAGTCCTCACCTTTTGGACTATTGACATATGACCAAGGGGGGAAGGGGGCGCCCATGGGCCAAGCCCATTGAAGTGGGCCCGTTAACCCACTAGGCCACCTAATGATACTTAGACTTAGGTAGATGACTCACTAACTTAGGTACTTGACTCAATAAAAGGAAAATTATATGGTTAAGACTCAAAGGAAGATATGAAAATTACATAGCTAGACTCAGAAAATCAAGATGAACACAATGGCGAGCATCGGGACCCTTGGAGAAATGGGAAGTGGTAAGCGATGACCCCATCACACAATTTACAATCAAACAGATCGATATTGGCGGCTACTCTCCCGTCGCTCACCCAAACCCGGGGTAACTCGGCGATACCGAGTGGAGGTTGTGTGGGCTGGGCCTTTGCTGGTAGAGGGCCAACAAAGCCAAGGTTGGTTCCCCAAGGATATGGCTGGCCCAACTCAATGAGGCCGACGATGTGCCAAGGGCACGGGTTGCACTCTTCACCCCACGGTGATCTCTTGAAGCAATGGAGCTTATGGATCGAGCTCTCACTCTCACAGCCAGCGGAGTTTATGAACTAATATTGGGAAAAACAAGCACTAAATAGAGCTAAGGTTGGAGCACTTACTCGACCGGTTTGAAGAAACCGGTCCCGCTCGGAGACGTGGGCGAGCGGGGAAGGTTCCCCACACGCCGCGCCGGAGAAGCTTGACCTGCTTAAGTCATTACAACACTACACCCCATGCAAGGGGGGGACCTTGGGGAAGGGAAGTCAATGAATACAACCAAACACTACCTCCCACAGGGAGGGGCTGTAAGCCGGGCAGTCGGGGAGGGGGAGAAAACGTAAAGGGAGGCCGAATGGTGGATGATGCCAATTTTGTCTGCTCTCTCTGAGTACAGATAGACTATCGAAGATGTAGACGCTGTGACCGATCCTGAATTTTTTTGGGGACGAGACCAGCTTGAAAATCTTCGTAGGGGAACCGGGAAGTTGTCCAAATTTTGCCGATTTATCATGTTGCCGGTGCTGGTCGGAGCAGAGGCACGAATAGGGAAGAAGAGTTCTGGCTGTGTCTGCGTCTGGACTAAAACAGCAGAAAGATGAAGTCACACCAGGCGCTCCCGATCTCTGAATCGGGCTTGGCCAGAGTCGACAGCTTCGTTGTCGAGTCCTCTTCGAGAAGAGAGCCACGAGGATGCCAAGAGATGTCGGGGTAGACCTGAGCAGCCCAAACAGTGCTCAAGTGTCAGGCCCGTCCAGTAGGGGACAGACCAGCACACCTGAGGGAGAAAAATGAGAAAATGCTGCTCCGGAGGTCGAACGAAGTGCTGCTTCATGGAGATGGAAGTAGACTCGTATAAGAAGCTCTCGGCCAAGCGGTGCCTCAAGAAGCAGATGGATGTGGCTGTGGGAGGTTCTGGAAGTGTCCTATGGCTGCTGTTCGAAGCTATCTTGCGCAGTTGGAGAAGAACGGCTCCCCTGGGAGATCACGAACTCAGAACGGGACAGAACCATCTCCGTTGCGAAGAGGACGGAGAGACGCTTCCAACGGTAGCTCTTGGGCCTCCAGGGACATTTGGACGAAGCCGGGGTCACCTCTGCAATCTGCCATTCCTCTGCTGACTCTGAGCTGCGAACTGGTCAGCTGGGATCTGCTACAAGGCCGGGGTGGAGATGGTGCCAATGGGTGGAGGGGTTGAGGGAAGGGTAGCAGAGGGTGTGGGGAGTCAAGGGGAGGGCTAGGGCTGTGTTGGAGGAGGAGGAAGAGGGGAGGGACGCAGGTGGGGTAAGGTGATGGTTCTGCCAAGGTGGAGGGAGAGTGAAGGGTGGTGGAGGCTCTTGGTGGAATGGATTGGAGGGAAGGAGAGGGGCGGCCTATTCTATTGGAGAGGGCTGGGGGCGACCTAAGGCTGGGGGATGGAGGGAATTTCATATTCAAATGGGTCTTGGGGGCTGGGAGATTGTGTGGGGAAGAGAGGAGATTGTGTTGGAATGGGGAAGATTGTGTTGGAATGGCCAAGGATCTTCTAGGGAGAAGCAAGATTTGGTGGGGATTTGGTGGAGGGGGTTTCCAATACACCTAAGGAAGGGAATGGGGGGTGAGGTGGCAGGTGAGGTGGAGGAGAGAGAGGGTAGGTCGTAGCCCCCCTTTGTAGAGGGAGAGGGAGAGAAAGAGAGAGAGAGAGAGAAAGAGAGTGGGGATTCTCTCCCCTAGGGCTTCTCACCCCTATTGGATTCACTCCACTAGAACTATATAATTTAAACTCTCAAATGAAAATTCGGCATTCATTCATTAATTTGAAATGGGGGGAATGGGGTCCTATATATAGGCAACCCACATTTTACAAAAAGTCCCTGACTCATGCAACAATGACAAATAAGTAAGGGGGTAGGGGCGCCCTTGGGCCAAGCCCACAGAATTGGGCCCAATAGCTAACCTAATGACACATAAACTTGGGAAAAAAACTAAGACCTAGGGACATGACTCAAATAAAGTGAAAAATACATCAAATGACTCAAGTAAAAAGCCCAAAATGTATAAATGGGCCTACATAGTGTGAAGCCCGAGCTCAAATGACACCGGGGTGTGAAGATGACCCGAGCTAGAGGGAGTCGTGGGCGATGCCTCCATCACCAGGTGGGCTACTTGGCGACGCTGATCGCTTTCGGCAGTTTCGCCCCCGTTATCGAATCACCCTACTTTTTGGGTGTGATCCCCGTGGCTGTGCTTCAGCCAACTCCAGTCTCTCCATTGGCTCTTGTGGCCAGTGTGCCACATGCATTTCTAGTTCCAGCGGCCCACATGAGTGCCGGGCAGCAGACTGTCACTACCGGCCCCTGCAGGGCCCCCAGATCAACGCCGGTCCGGGTAAGCGTTAGCCCCCGGGGCCAGCCTCGTCCGATCTCCAACACGGGCCCTGTGCCCCAGACTTCGGTCACCTTCTCAGCACTATCCTCGGGTTCCCAACCCCGAGCCCCAGTCAAGCCGGCACCCAACATGGGCTCCTAGCCCCGGGTCTACGGCTTCCTGGGACTTTCCTCAAGTTCCCAACCCTGAGCCGCAGCCAAGCTGGCACCCAACACGGGCTCCCAACCCCGGGTCCATGGCTTCTCAGCATCTTCCTTGGGTTCCCAACCCCGAGCCGCAGCCAAGCCGGCACCCAACATGGGCTCCCAGCCCCGGGTCTACGGCTTCTTAGCATCTTCCTCAGGTTCCCAACCCCGAGCCGTAGCCAAGCCGGCACCCAACACGGGCTCCCAGCCCTGGGTCTACGGCTTCCCAGTGTTTTCCTCAGGTTCCTAACCCCGAGCCGCAGCCAAGCCGGCACCCAATAAGGGCTCCCAACCCCGGGTCCACGGCTTCTTAGCATCTTCCTCGGGTTCCCAACCCCGAGCCGCAGCCAAGCTGGCACCCAACACAGGCTCCCAACCCCGGGTCTACAGCTTCCTAGCGTCTTCCTCGGGTTCCCAATCCCAAGCCGCAGCCAAGCCGGCACCCAACACGGGCTCCCAACCCTGGGTCCACGGCTCCTCAGAATCTGCATCGGGTTTCCAACCCCGAATCCTGGTAAAGCTGACTCTCAACACGGGCTCCCAGCCCCGAGTTCACGGCTCCCCGGCATTGCACTCGAGGCCCCGGTCCCGAGCTCCAGTTGAATCGGCTCTCCCCGCGGGTCTTCTACCCAGGGGGCAACATTCCTCAGCACCTTCCTCGGGTCTCCCGACCTGAGCCCAGGCTACATCGGCACCTACCGTGGGTCCTCGACCTAGGGGCGTCGACACCTCAGCACTTCCAACAGCGTCGCCTTCCGATGCAAGGGTATCGTCTCGAGCATCGGCAACACTCCTATCGGCGCGGGCTAATGTTTACACCCGAGTCGCCCAGCCATCGACTCCCGGCGAGGGTTACGTATCCCAGGGGCCGATCTCAGCACCTCAGACTGACAACTTCACGCTGCTGGTCACTCCAGGCCAGATTTTCTCGGTCTACCATCTTGGGGCAGAGTCTTCCTCAGCTCCTCAAAAGAAGCGTCGCCATGGCCGTAGAGGTGGACAGCTCGCTACTACGACCAGCAACTCCGGCAAGATGGTTCTTGTTGGTGACTTACGGATCCGTCTCGACGGCGGTGAACCAGTCATACTCCAAGAACGGACCGTTCCCGCCATCCCCACCTCCAATTGTTTTGACCTCTTGCGTCAAACACGAGAGGACGGGGCGAAGCTCAAAAGAGCGCATTCCTCGGCAACAGTCCGGGGACACCCACCCCAGCCAGACACATGGCCTCCCAAGACAACCAGTCAGAAAGGCGGTGACAAGGGAGACCAACAATCTGACTTGAAGAGAATCTGGGTCACCCCAGAAGAAGCTCAGGCCGTTTGAAGGGTGCGTATCAGAAACCCCCTGTGAGCACTTAGACGCAGCATTAGGTGGGATGCGACTGGCCTCATAGTAGCATCGTCTGATGATGCCTAGTCGTCCAATGTCCCCCCCGCAAGCAAGCGGAGGCAAAGGTGAGCCTGTTCTCGGGCCCTCCAGCAACCTGTCCCAGACTCTCCTCCGACTGATGTCGGTAGTCAGCCCCCTCTGCAACGCATCTCGGCCTTTGACAGACTAGGGACGCCTGTTCGCCCCGCGCGGCACACGCGCCGGAAGAGGGCGGGCCGGTTCATCAATGACGCGGTTTGAGTGTTCACGTTCTACACCACCGGACACCAGCCAGACACCCAGTCTGATGACTTGAACCAACCTCTATCCGACTTCAGGAGGCCACGCCACCAGGCTCCGCCGCCTCCCCCCAACAGGTCACATCGGTACTTCTGTCGGACCGTAGGCGTCAGAACGTGCTGAAGAGGTCCCAGCGGAAGATCGCGATCCTCCTATCAACGCAGAGCCGGTCAACAATGACCCTCCTGCGAACGAGGATCAAGATGTGACCCTCGACACTCTCATGATGGAGAACCAGCACCTGAAGGCCCTCTTGCAAGACCTCCTCTAGGAACGAGACCTTCATCATTAGCAGCCTGCTAGGCCCCAGGCGGAGGCACTGGTGCCGCCAGCAGCCCGTGATGCTGCCAACACCTCAGCGGTGATTGCCCGAACCTAGTTGGCAACTGGGTTCGGCACGCCCCCAGTTGAGGTTCAACCACGAGCCTCCAATACGCCAGCGCCAGAGAATCTCTTGGCGCAACGCATGAGCCCAACTCCAGTTGATCGAGTGCATTGTCAAGATGAAGCTCACCTAGTATGGTGAAGGGACTGTCACGGTAGATCTCTATAGTGTACCCTACCCGCTTCACCACCAGCTAAAAAAGCTTCCCTCAGAGTACTCCAAGCCTCCGAAGTTGCAAAA
Organism: Amorphophallus konjac; assembly: GCA_022559845.1. Classification (NCBI taxonomy): domain Eukaryota; kingdom Viridiplantae; phylum Streptophyta; class Magnoliopsida; order Alismatales; family Araceae; genus Amorphophallus; species Amorphophallus konjac. The sequence goes on from CM040127.1 coordinate 258,603,778, forward strand.
GTTTGACGGGCAGGGGTCGCCACATGAGCACTTGGCCTACTATGTTACGGCCATGGGTGAGTTAGCGCTGGATGAATCATATCTCCTCTGCTACTTTGCCACTTCACTCACGGGAATGGCCTTTCAATGGTATTCCCGCCTGAAGCACAACTCAGTCATCGACTGGGTGGTTCTCTAGAAGAAATTCCTCGACTACTTTCAAACGGCCGAGCAAAAGGTCCCCCTAGTCGAACTCTGTTCTCTCCGGTAGAAAAAGGGTGAGAGTGCCCTCGACTTCATCAAAAAGTGGCGAGACCTCAGCATGTGGTGTGCCAGTCCACCCATTCAAGAGGATGCCAGCACCATATGCCGTCGAGGTCTGGCGGCCGAGGTCAGCGAAAAGCTTCTCGGCACCAATATTAAAGGCTTCGACTAGCTCAATTCGGCGGTCACCGAAATAGAGATGTTCTTTGCCGATAACCCGAGATATACTACAGCAAAGGGCAAGCAAGTGCGAGAATGCCAGCCCGGTAAGGAGGTGAATATCATAGAATTCACCCCTGCCGCCAAGGCCAGTAAGGGGGCCGAATCCAGTGGCTCTGACAAAAAGCCAGCGGATAAGCCGGTTGCTCCCTCCTTCTCGGAGCGTACGAAGACACCCTTCTCATTCAAGAAGGAACACACGAAGATGCTCTTCGAACTCTGTATGGCCCAGAAGATCGTCGAACTGCCAGAAATCCGCAAGCTGGACGAGGCTCTGATGACCGACGATCCCAGTTATTGCCTGTATCACCGCATGCTAGGTCACTCAATCGAAGATTGTTACGTCTTCATAACTCAGGTGCAAAGTTGATCCGAGATGGCCTCGTCAAAATGAAGAGCGGCCTCGTCGATACTCTGCAACTACATACGTGGGCCGGGCCAGCTAAGGTAGCAATGTGTGGCTCACCCCTCAGCCAATGTCATCCACATGATGGCCGCATTTTCTCTTTCTGATGACGAATCGGAGGAGCCCAGCCCTAATCGAAGGGGACGTTCGATCTGATATCCAGGGTGGAGGCCCTGGCATGATCAGAGACCTCTCTCCTTCCCCAGGGAGAGAACCCGATGACTCTTCGACATCCTCGTCGAGAACGGGCAAATCATGCCCCGTGACTGGCCTGCCGACTACACCCATTGGGATCGTAGTCACCCCCAATACTGCCCCTTCCACGTCAGGATCTACCACCCGATCGAGTCCTGTGAGGAAGTCCAACACCTCATCCAAGAACAGATCCAATGGGAGCAGATCGATGTGGAAGGAAACTCTATGTCGCTCGTCAGGCTTCGGCAAGCTATCGAAGAGACCCTGAGCATTGCCAGGGATGCGCCAGAGCGGCCAGGCTCTCCCGAAGAAAATGGGCATGGGTTGCCTTACCAGCATCCTCCAGAATGGCTCGAGTTCCGGACTGACAACCAAGAGGCGCTCAAGCGATTACGGAGGCGTAGAGAGCGGGATGCCAGTCAGGAGACAGAGTCGACCAACTTCTCGGTCAACGTCATCCATTCCCCTGCTCCGCCGGCCCCTTCGGGCCCTCAGACATCAGCACCCAGCCAGCCAACCCCAGCCACTTCGGCCGTGCAGTGGCGGTCCTCGAGGGAGCTAAAGTCTCTCCCTTTCCCCGAAGAAGATACTGCCAGGCTCCTCCCGGTCCTTCTCGGCCGAGAGGATGTTCTGGTGGGTGGGACGACGACGGGCACTTCAGCACTCTCTTGTCCTCCTCCCGTCCTATCTCCGTCACCGGCAGCCGTGGATAGGAAGGGAAAGTAAGAGTAGGGTGAGGCCCCGCCTCAGCCTCGTCGCATCTCCTCAGCGGATGGACCATCGGGCCCTCCCCGTCTACCCGTTGACACAATCTGAAGTACAAAGAAGGCATCTTCGGAGTCTTCAGCGACTTCTATTCAAGCGGCGGGCCCGCCACTACAAGGCTCAGCCAGTCCGCAGAGTCGGGATAACTGTGCACAGCGACAATGTCCTGCGACGCCGTCAGTTGTCGCCACGCCCAGCCCTCAGCACGATCACAAAGGCAAGGCTAAGGAGTAGGACGACAAGCATACCTCTCCGTCCGCTCCTCAACAAAAGCCTTCGCCACCGCGGCTAAGGCATCAAACCGCACACACATCTTCAGACGCCAGCACCAGCCTACCGACTCCTCGTAGGCTCTTGTCGCCACTGCGGCTAAGGCATGAAACAGTGCACACGCCTTCGGACGCCAGCACCAGCCTCTCGACCCCTCGTAGGCTCCTATCGCCACCACGGGTAAGGCACCTGATGTGACACAACCTTGGACCTAATTTAACAAGCACAACCACAAGGCTATGAAGCCTACGCAAGCGGACCTTCGTATGGCGCACACACTTAACCCAGGGGTAACTCGGGGATGCTGAGTCGAGGAAATGGGACAATCCCCTTGCTGGTAGAGGGCCAGCAAAGTCTAAGTCAAACCTCCCCTTGAGGTGCGGATATTCAACTCAATGTGTTAGCCTTGGCCGAGGGACGCAGATCACTCACTCACACCCACGGGGGTCGCACAAGTGCGGTGGAGCCTTAAGACCGGGCGCTCTCTTCCTTACCGACAGCGCAATTGGAGAATATTAAATGAACAAGAATAATTGAGAGCAAGGGACGAGTTCTCACCTAGCCGGTTTGAAGAAACTGACTCCGGTCGGAGAAGGGGGCGAGCGGGGAGGCGAGGGGAAGCACCCGCACGCCGCGTCGATGAAGCTTCAAACCTGTGAGTGTAAATAATACATAAACTACCCCCATGCAAGGGGGGGTGATCTCGGGGAAGGGAAGCCAATGATTACACTCAGTACGACCTCCACGCAGGGAGGGGCCTTCAGTCGGCCAAGCGGGGAGGGGAATTTGAGCTAGAAGTGAAGAGAGGGAAGTCGAAGCCGAATCTGCCCGCTGACTGTGCCTCAGGACAGACCGTCAGGTATTTGGACGCTGTGGTCAGCCCCGAATTTTTTTACAGACGAAACCACTTGGAGATTCTTTGTAGATGGATCTGGATGATGCTTGAAAATTTTAAATTTCTTTGGGCACCGTTGATGGTAGGGGTAGGGGCTTGAACAGGGTGGCAGACCCTCGGGTCTGACAGCTTCAGGTTCCCAACAGTAGGAAGCAGAGGTTTCCACGGTCGCTCCCGAGCTCAGAATCAGGTGCCGCCAGAGTCTTTGGAACCGTTGATGATTCCTCTTCAAAGCAAGACTGACGGGGATGCCAGCTGATGTCGGGATCGACCGGTAGGCTCTGAACACTAAGGAGGGGTCGGTGCGGACTAAGTGGAAGCAGAACTGAGCACCCGAGGGAGAAAATTGATAAATTTTAGGTCCGGTCGCCAAATGGGGCTCTGCTTCTTGGAGATGTTAGAAGACTCGTAGTAGAAGATGTTTGAAGAATAACTCTCGATCCGATTCCCAACACGATTGTCGCAGTCGAGCTTCCAATCCGGCTCTGGTCTCCTGCCAGGGGCATCTGCGCAGTTGTGGGAGAATGGCTCTCCTGGTCGATCTCAAACTCGGAATGGGACGGGACCACCACCGTTGAGAAGAAGACAGGTAGACGCTTCCTTCGGTATATGGTATGCCACCTGAACCTCCCAGGGAACGACGGGGTGACCTCTGCAACCTGCGGCCAATCTGCTGCCTGCAACCAGAACTTGAGAGGGTGGAGATAGGTAATGGGGAATGGGGTAGATGGGAGGGGAAATGAGGTGGTTGTGTGTAGGGGCAACCCCCAGCTATGAGGGGGTCTAGGAGAGGGGGTTTCAAGGTGTGGGAAGGGGAGAATGGGGGATGGAAGGGGGTGTTTGCTATGGGTGAGAGAGGAGCTGCGAATTTGGGCTTGGAGGGAGAGGGGAAGGTGAGGGGGGCACAAGTGGGTGGAGGGAAGGTGAGTTTGAATTTTCCTTAATGGAGGGTATTCAATGGTGGTCTTGGGGATGGGAGGGGTTGTGTTGGGGAAGGGAAGGGGTGCTTGGGGTAGTGGGAAGGGTGCTTGGGGAAGTGGGTGGGGTAGTTGGGGGTTGGGAGGTGGAGCTAGGATTGGTGGAAGCTCTCTTGGGACTAGGGGGTGGAGTACTGGGATGTGTGGGGAAGGGGAGTGGCCTTTAATGGGGGTAGGTGGGAGAGTGGTGGTTGGGAAGGGAGGAGAGAGTAAATTTTCAAAATTAGGTGTGGAGGAGAGAGAAAGGGGAGTGAAAGAGAGAGATTAAGAGAGGGATGGGTGGGGAATCTCTCCCCTAGGGTCTCTCACCCAAATAATGGAATCTCTCCACTAGATAAGAAGTTTAAACTCTTAAAATGGCAAGTTTTTCATTCATTGATTCATTACCTCAAAATGGAGAGAGTGGGGTCCTATTTATAGGGATCCCATAATTTATAATAAGACCCTGACTTTTGACACATTGACTAATAACCAACAGGATAGGGGCGCCCATGGGCCAAGCCCAATGAATTGGGCCCATGATGGAGACATCATCCACAATTCCCTTTGGCTAGGGTCCTCTTCACACTCCGGCATCATTTGAGTTCGGGCCTCTCTCTATAAAGGCCCACTTATCCTTTTGTGCTATTTATTTGAGTCATTTGATGTAATTTTCATTTTATTTGAGTCATGTCCCTAGGTCTTATATTTATTTTCTTAAGTTTGAGTGTCATTAGATTGTGTAATGTGCTATTGGGCCCAATTCTTCGGGCTTGGCCTATGAGCCCCCCCTACCCCTTCGGTTATTTGTTATTGAGTCTTTTTGTAAGGGACTTATTGTAAAATGTGGGCTTCCTATATATAGGGCCCCATTTCCTTCATTTGGAACTTAATGAATGAATCAATGAAAAATGCCATTTGAGTATTCAAACTTAGTTCTAGAGGAGTGAATCCTATAGTTGGGTGAGAAGCCCTAGGGGAGTGATTCCCCACCCCTACTCTCTCTCTATCCCTCTTCTCTCTCCTCCCACTAAGGGGTTCGCCCCATTCATCTCTCCTCCCTCCTCCCAACCACCTCCAACCCCCAACCACTTCCATTAATGTCACTCCACTTCCCATAGCCTCCTTTACTCCACCCCCTAGTTCCAAGATAGAATCTTCCCCATTCCAACAAACTCCTCCCCATTCCAACACAATCAAACCCTTCCCCACACAACCCCACATCTTCCAAGGCCATTTCAAATTTGAAAATCCTTCCCTCCAAGGCCTTGGGCCGCCCCTCCCCCCTTCCATTAGGCTAGGTTCGCCTCCTTCCCCTTCATTCCACCCCATCATCCACCATCCCCTCCATCCCCCATTCCCCCTTACCTCCAGCTGAAACCTGTGACCTCCCCCTCTTCCTCCATCTCCCCTCCACCATTAGACCCCTCCACTCCTCCCACTACCCCCCCTCACACCCTTCATCCACCTCCCCTTCACCCTATACCCCATTCTCCTTATTCTATCTAGGTATTGGAAGCTGTCCCTTGGTTGCTGCTTGCAGTCCAGAAGTTGCAGATGAACCAGAAACTTGCAGCATCCACCATGACCTCCTCCGGATCAGTTTGAAGACCCAAAAGCTATCGTAGGAAGCGTCTGCCAGTCACATTCGCAACCGAAGTGGTTTCGTCTTCTTCCGATCTCCGAGTCATCCAGGAGGTCCATCCTCCTACAGCTGCGCGGTTCTGCCTCGGCTGAGGACCAGAGCCAGATTAGAAGTTCTGCCCCGACGAACCCCGAAGGAATCAGTCCTCAAGTCCTTCTTCAAAGTTCTTCATCGGCCTGTCTACTTTCAGAATCAAGAAGTGGAAGCCCATTCAGCATCCGGGATCAGAAGTTACCAATTTTCTTCCATGATCGCGCGACTCTGCCCTCCACAGTCTGCACTGACCCCTCCTCATTCTTCTGGTTCCACGGATCACCCCCGACATCGGTTAGCATCCCTGTCAGTTTTGCTGCGAATAAGACTCGTCCACGATTCCAACGACTCTGACGGCACTTGAATCCAAGGTCGGGAGCGGCCGAGACATTCTCTGCATCCTACTATTAGACAACTGCAGCTGCCGGCCCGAGAATCTGAAGCTCTGTTCAAACCACCATCCTGGTCAGCCTCGGTTCCAGAAGAAATTACAGAAATTCTGAGGCATTCCCTTCTCTGTTATGAAGATTTCACCGCCAGTCTCGCCATCAGCAAAATTCTTGAACGGGTCCTACAGCATCCACATCGACTACCTGTCCCGGTTCGCGGACAGCAGGCAGATTTGGTGCCGTCTCTTAATCAACCCTTTTCTCTCTAATTTCCCCACCCCGCTTGGCCGGCTGAAGGCCCCTCCCTGCGTGGAGGTAGTATTGTTTGTAATTTCACTAACCCCCACCCCAAGATCCCCCTCTTGCGAGAGATGTTGTGGTGTAATTTGTTTGGGCAGGTCAAGCGACACCGCCGCGGCGTGTGGGGATCCACTCGCCTCCCCGCTCGCCCTCGTCTCCGACCGGGACCGGTTTCTTCAAACCGGTCGAGTAAGTGCTCAAACCTTCACTCCACTTAATGCTTGTCTTTCAATATTAGTTCTTCATTCCGCTGGTTATGCGAGTGAGAGCCCGATCCTCAAGCCCCATAAACTTGAGTGATCACCGTGGGAATATTGCAACCGGTGCCTTTGGCAGTTTGTCGGCCCCCTTGATTTGGGCATCCCCACTCATTGGGAATCAAGTCTTGGCCTAGCTGGCCCTCTACCAGCAAGGGCCCAACCCCACATCCTCACCTTGGCATTGCCAAGTCACCCCGGGCTTGGTGAGTGACGATAGAGCGGTGGCCCCACTTTGATGAGGGCATCTCCCGACACCCCTCTAGCTTTGATCGCCTGCACACTCTTGATATGGATTGATCATGGTCTACACTTGTTATCTTCATTTCCCAAGTTTCATTTTATGTATTTTCTTTTTATTGAGTCCTATCTTATGTATTTTCCTTTATTGAGTCATATGGTTTTAGTCCATTTCCCTTGTTATGTTTAATTGGGCCTTATTACTTTAGTTATGGGCCCATAGGATTGAGTCTAGGATATGCTCGGTCTTTTATCTTATTGTCAAGGGTATTTTGGTCGTGTAAAGAATGGTTGCCTATATATAGGGCCCATCTCTCCTCTTGTATTCAACTTTTGATGAATATTGAAGAAAACCCTTTCAAACTCTCTCAATATCTCTCTCTCTCTCATTATCTCTCCATTCTCTCTCCTCCTCTCTCTAAATTTCGAAATTCACTCTCTCTCCTCCCCCTCTCAACCACTTCCAACCCCCACCTACCTCCATTAACTCCCCACAACTTCCCACAACCCCTCTTTAATCCTCACCTAGTCCCAAGGAAGTTCCACCACTCAAAACCCCACCCTCCAACCACCACCTACCCCTTTCACTTCCCTAAGCATATCTCCACCTTCCCAAGGCTGAATTAACTCATTCCAAAGCCCAAATTCGAATCTCCCCTTCCCTCCTTGCTCCCTAGGTCGCACCCCTCCTCTCCCCTCAAGCCAAGTTCGCCCCCTCCTCTCTTCTCCACTCCAGCTTTGTGTGCAGGCCGACCTGCAGTTTAGCACTCTGTTGCAGCGACGTCCACGACTGCATCCTGGTTCTGCTGGTGGCGTGGCCTAACTTTCTGGAAAGGCCTCCCTGTGCTCTTCGCAGGCGAGGTGGAATCACTCCATTCCGAGTTCGTGGCCGTCCGTGAAGGCTGTTCTTCCCCGACTGCGCAGAACCTCTCAGACCAGGAGCCAGAGCGGCAGAGAAGACTCTCCCACGACGAACCTTGAAGGAACCAGTCTTTGAGGTCTTCTACAAAGTTCTTCCTCCCCTGTCAGCGTCCAGGAACAGAAGGCGGAACCCCGTTCGGCATCCGACAACCAGAGATACCAATTTTCTACCACACCCACGCCGGTCTGCCTCCTCACAGTCTGCACCGACCACCGTCCACTTCTCTGGACACCCAGCTCATCTCCAACATCAGAAGACTTCCCGTTTGTTTTTCTGCAAAGTAGACTCGTCCACGATTCCAACGAGTCTAGCGGTGCCAAATTTGGAGCTCAGGAGCGATCGTGGCAGCTTCTGCAACCTGCTGTTTCAGACTGAGCTCGGCCAGAGACCAGAGCTGCATCCATCTTCCAGTCGCTGGAGCAGTCAGCCCCCAGATCAGAACGTCGTCCAAAAATTCAAGCCGCACCCCTCTCCGGTTAGCAAGCTTTTGGCGCAAGTTTCATCAGATTCCAAGCTCGGTGGAATTATTGGCAGCATCGACATCGGCCCTCTGTCCAGAATTACAGAAGCTAGGCAGAATCGGCAAAGCTCGGAAAGTCGACTCTATCTCGCTCGTTCCCCTCCCCGCTTGGCCGGCTGAAGGCCCCTCCCTGCGTGGAGGTAATTTTTGGTTGTAATACATTAACCCCCACCCCAAGATCCCCCCCTTGCAAGGGGCGTAGTGCTGTACCTCTTCACATTTTCAGGTCAAGCTCCATCGCCGCGGCGATCGGGTGTATACCCTCGCCTCCCGGCGCGCCCTCGTCTCCGAACGGGATCGGTGTCTTCACACCGATCAGGTGAGCTTCTGATCACACCCTTGTAGCTTCATTTCTGCAAATGTAGTATTGCCTTGAATGCCCGTCGGACGGTAAGAGAGTGCTCGGAATTCATTTTAAGCAATATCGTGCCCACCGCGGCCCGTGAGTGAGTGCCACCCCACACCCCGCCTTGCGGGCCAGCCACCCACAAAGTTGGGACTCCCAGGCCCATTGGAGGTCAGCCTTAGCATTGTAAGTCCATTAGGACAATTGGGTCCCGCCTCGGACCCTCACCATCATCTCCCGGACCCACCGGGTGAACGTGTGAACCGAGTGAGCAGAAATCGTCGTTGTGAGAATCATTGAGCGCTTGTATGCTTGCGGGTCTAAGTCCTAGGGTCACCTTATCATATTTAGTGGTCTTTGGGCTGTGCCACATCAAGTGGTATCAGAGCGGTCATAGGCTTGTCCTTACAAGTCTAGTCTTGGGTCACACTAAGTCTTTCATAGGTGCATCCGCACACCCTTGCATAGCCCACCCAACCTTGCATGACCACTCGTAGTGGTACTCGCTTTCAACCCAATACTACATCTTCCAATCCCACAATGAATCCAAAACCCCAAGGGATGCCTACCACTAACACTCATGACTTCAACTACTTCATGAAAGCCTTGACCTATGCCAATGAGCGGCTTGATAACATATCGGGCCGACTCAACCAACTTGGAAAAAATAGGCCCGCCCTAAGGACGGACGATAGGATGGCCCCTTTCCCACTTCCCACCTTTGATGGGACCTCTCCTAGCAAATATTTAGATTGGGAAGCTACAATGGACCAATACTTCAATTGGTATCATATTTCCGAGGATGAAAAGGCATGGGTTGCCAAAATACAACTAACCAAAAGGGCTCAAACTCATTGGTGTAAAATTGAGGGCTTAAGGATAATTAGACGGGAAGCTCCCCTCACCACATGGGAGGACATGAAGGATCAACTAAGGGCTAGGTATGTGTCCCCTTCCCACTCGGATCACCAAAACCCAAGGAGCACTCCCACTCCTCCCACCCCACCCGTCCAAACCCTTATCACTAAAACCCAAGTACCTAAGACCTCCACCTCCCCACCTAACCCCATGAGGTCCCCCACATCCCAACCAAAACCCCCTTCCCTAACCTACACTAGTCAAGCCCCTTTAGCCCCCACTTCCACCCCAAGTGATCCCAAGGGCAAGAGACCCCTAACCAACCCAATTCCCTCCATGGTGACCACCACTCATCCAACCCTCACCATTAAAAACCATGTGGACACCATGTCCACCCCTCCACCAAGGCCCATAATGGCCACCACCCCAAAACCCAAAACCCCTCACCCAACCCACCTCCCGCTTCCTACACCAATCTTACCCCAAATTAGGCCTCCACTACTTCCACTCCCAAGTCCAACCCATGTCCGACCTTGCTCACCTCCTCGAGTGCGCCATGCCTCGACTAACACCAACCCACCCACCATAGACCTTCCTACCCCATTGTCCTTAGGAGTTGCAACCCACACACCTACCCAAGTGGAGAGGGATACCAATTCGGATCCACCTCCCAAAATCAAGGAAATCCAAGGGCCATACAACTCACCCACCCCTCCTAACCTAGTTCCTCAAGAGCTATACACCCTTCCCCATGACACCATCACCATAGATAAGTCCATATTCCTATGGCTCAAGCGAGGCCTCACCATTCCTAGTTTACAACCAAGCCACCTACTCATGGGACATCAATCCCAACTCATTCCCACTCAGCCTCATGTCACTTATCAAACCTCCTATTGTGTAGAAGATTTGGGAGACTTAGTGGCCTACCTACATTGGCAAGTCCACTTGACCGATATGCTAGCCATGAGGCCATCAGAGTCTAGCACCATTAGCCTAGCTTACCCCACCATTGGCTCCATCACTTCCATCTACACCAATGGCCAATTTACAAGTGAGATCATACTCCTTCTTCCCATGGAGGAGGAACCCATCCTAGTCTACTCCCCAACCATTGAGATCCCAAGTACTTTGATTGGCCAACCCATTAGCAACCTTGGCCCAATTATCTTAGAGAGAGATGATTCGCCATTTGAGGACCTTGAGAACATGGAGTACCCCTACCTAGGTGACCCTTACCATAATCCCTTTGACCCTTTTCTATGGGAGCCTAAATCTCCATGTGACCCACTTTCCCTATTCACCACCCACCTCACCTTACCCACATCGCCCATGTCGACCCAAACTCCTCCCTTCCTAGAATCGGGTTACAACATGAGAGCCTTGACCTTAGGCAACAAACACCTTGGGATTGATGAAGTGCCCCACCCCATAACCACGTTCGTAGATCCCTTCGACCCATTCACGTGGACGTTCAAAAGTCATCCCACATCTATGCACATGGAAGTCACCTTTGGGATAAACATGCATGTGTCCAGGCCTACCACACCATTTGACATGATTCATAAGTCGGGTACATTCATCCACATCACCCACATGTCAAGTAGGCAGCATAAGTGGACCATATTCGATGTATTGGCCCACCTTCATTCATCATGAGTCTTAAGCATGATAGGAGCATACATGGATGTCCGGGTCCCCCGACATTTATCACACCCATGCATAAAAGGTTCATCTATGGATGTCCCGGCCCTCCTAAGACTACCACAGTCTTCATAGCATCAAAGTGTGATCGGTCTACATTTGGCTGCCCAGGTCCACCTTGGCATACGCATTCTCGCAAGCATATAGGAAGGATCAATGAGACTTACAAAAGGCGGGCAGATGCTCATCGGCGCCACTACGAGTTCCAAGTGGGAGACTCGGTGATGGTGAGGACGGAGCAGCTCCTTCCGGGACCTGCCTCCAAGTTGAGGGCACGGGGTTCGGGACCCTTTCGAGTTCTACGACGACTTGGCAGCAATGCTTATGAGCTTGACCTACCAGAAAGCTATGGGGTGCACCCTACCTTCAGTGTGGCGGACCTGGTACCCCACAAAGGCCCCGCGGTGGAACCCAGTGAGGAGCTTGAGCCTTTACCCCCCCTTATGAGAGACACTCCCGGAGGGACTCCACTTTCTAGCTTGAGAGACCGACGAGAGCAGGTAGAGGCAATACTGGATGAGCAGAGTATCATTACGAGGCACAGGGTGTATCAGCGCTATCTGGTTAGGTGGAAGAGCCGTCCCCCGATCGAGGATACATGGGTGAGTCGGGAGGATTTGATATGCTTGGATCCCGACATGATGGAGCAGTACGACAGCCAGGCAGACCCATACTCGACAGGGTCGAGCTCTCCCCACCCCGGGGGATTTGATGAGGGCATCTCCCGACACCCCTCTAGCTTTGATCGCCTGCACACTCTTGATATGGATTGATCATGGTCTACACTTGTTATCTTCATTTCCCAAGTTTCATTTTATGTATTTTCTTTTTATTGAGTCCTATCTTATGTATTTTCCTTTATTGAGTCATATGGTTTTAGTCCATTTCCCTTGTTATGTTTAATTGGGCCTTATTACTTTAGTTATGGGCCCATAGGATTGAGTCTAGGATATGCTCGGTCTTTTATCTTATTGTCAAGGGTATTTTGGTCATGTAAAGAATGGTTGCCTATATATAGGCCCCATCTCTCCTCTTGTATTCAACTTTTGATGAATATTGAAGAAAACCCTTTCAAACTCTCTCAATATCTCTCTCTCTCTCATTATCTCTCCATTCTCTCTCCTCCTCTCTCTAAATTTCGAAATTCACTCTCTCTCCTCCCCCTCTCAACCACTTCCAACCCCCACCTACCTCCATTAACTCCCCACAACTTCCCACAACCCCTCTTTAATCCTCACCTAGTCCCAAGGAAGTTCCACCACTCAAAACCCCACCCTCCAACCACCACCTACCCCTTTCACTTCCCTAAGCATATCTCCACCTTCCCAAGGCTGAATTAACTCATTCCAAAGCCCAAATTCGAATCTCCCCTTCCCTCCTTGCTCCCTAGGTCGCACCCCTCCTCTCCCCTCAAGCCAAGTTCGCCCCCTCCTCTCTTCTCCACTCCAGCTTTGTGTGCAGGCCGACCTGCAGTTTAGCACTCTGTTGCAGCGACGTCCACGACTGCATCCTGGTTCTGCTGGTGGCGTGGCCTAACTTTCTGGAAAGGCCTCCCTGTGCTCTTCGCAGGCGAGGTGGAATCACTCCATTCCGAGTTCGTGGCCGTCCGTGAAGGCTGTTCTTCCCCGACTGCGCAGAACCTCTCAGACCAGGAGCCAGAGCGGCAGAGAAGACTCTCCCACGACGAACCTTGAAGGAACCAGTCTTCGAGGTCTTCTACAAAGTTCTTCCTCCCCTGTCAGCGTCCAGGAACAGAAGGCGGAACCCCGTTCGGCATCCGACAACCAGAGATACCAATTTTCTACCACACCCACGCCGGTCTGCCTCCTCACAGTCTGCACCGACCACCGTCCACTTCTCTGGACACCCAGCTCATCTCCAACATCAGAAGACTTCCCCGTTTGTTTTGCTGCAAAGTAGACTCGTCCACGATTCCAACGAGTCTAGCGGTGCCAAATTTGGAGCTCAGGAGCGATCGTGGCAGCTTCTGCAACCTGCTGTTTCAGACTGAGCTCGGCCAGAGACCAGAGCTGCATCCATCTTCCAGTCGCTGGAGCAGTCAGCCCCCAGATCAGAACGTCGTCCAAAAATTCAAGCCGCACCCCTCTCCGGTTAGCAAGCTTTTGGCGCAAGTTTCATCAGATTCCAAGCTCGGTGGAATTATTGGCAGCATCGACATCGGCCCTCTGTCCAGAATTACAGAAGCTAGGCAGAATCGGCAAAGCTCGGAAAGTCGACTCTATCTCGCTCGTTCCCCTCCCCGCTTGGCCGGCTGAAGGCCCCTCCCTGCGTGGAGGTAATTTTTGGTTGTAATACATTAACCCCCACCCCAAGATCCCCCCCTTGCAAGGGGCGTAGTGCTGTACCTCTTCACATTTTCAGGTCAAGCTCCATCGCCGCGGCGATCGGGTGTATACCCTCGCCTCCCGGCGCGCCCTCGTCTCCGAACGGGATCGGTGTCTTCACACCGATCAGGTGAGCTTCTGATCACACCCTTGTAGCTTCATTTCTGCAAATGTAGTATTGCCTTGAATGCCCGTCGGACGGTAAGAGAGTGCTCGGAATTCATTTTAAGCAATATCGTGCCCACCGCGGCCCGTGAGTGAGTGCCACCCCACACCCCGCCTTGCGGGCCAGCCACCCACAAAGTTGGGACTCCCAGGCCCATTGGAGGTCAGCCTTAGCATTGTAAGTCCATTAGGACAATTGGGTCCCGCCTCGGACCCTCACCATCATCTCCCGGACCCACCGGATGAACGTGTGAACCGAGTGAGCAGAAATCATCGTTGTGAGAATCATTGAGCGCTTGTATGCTTGCGGGTCTAAGTCCTAGGGTCACCTTATCATATTTAGTGGTCTTTGGGCTGTGCCACATCACACTTGGCCCGTTTGAATGCGATTGTGCTTGCTTGCATTAGGTCCGAGGGTGTGTCACATCAGCCCAATAGCTAACTAATAAACCTAATGACACTCAAACCTAGGGAAATAAGCACAAGACCTAGATACATGACTCAAATAAAAGGGAAATTACAATGATATGACTCAAATAAAATAAAGAAACATACATAGGACTCAAAATAAATGACTAGACCATGATGTACGCCTCCGGGGTGACGAGAATGGTCGAGAGTGTCAGGACAGATGGTGATGACCCCATCATACTCCCGAGGTGCGGAGAACTCGACTCCGTCGAGTAAGAGGTGGTACCGCTCACATGTCTTCCAAAAGAAGCCGATTCTTACACCTAGCGAGGTAGAGCCCGTTCACCTTGCTCCGAGTGATGATTACCTGTTCATCCAATATTCTCTCAAGTTGCTTACGTCGGGCTCTCTCGGCTGATGGTGCTCACATGGGGAGGGGTGGGTGCTCTCTCCAGGGAGGAAGGGGGCTTAAAATTCTCACTTAGTTCCACCGTGGGTCCCTTGTGTGGCACAAGGCTTTCCACATTGAAACTGAAGTTAACTCCGTATCCCTTGAGGAGGCCTAACTTAGTAGTGGGGCTAATGAACCTCAAAACCTGGAAGGGGCTGATCCCACAAAACCTCAATCTTGAGTTGTCTCTATGTGAGAGCCTCTCATTCCTCACCATCCCGGAATCACCCATTTGGATTTCTTGGTGACGCCATTGAGTCGATCGGTCTTTTGTAGATTTTATGACTCTTGTTGATGCGCTTGCAAGGTTATCATGCAATTTTGTGAATGCTGTCCTTTTAGTGGTTATGGGTGGACCTGGACAACTATAGAAGGACCTATCATGCCATGATGCCATATGGACCTTGATGAACCTTGGTGGGCCGGGGCAACCATATGTGGACTTATCATGCAATGTTGTCATGTAGATTTTGGTGGGCCTAGGTGGGCCGGGACAACCATATGTGAACCTATCATGCAAAGTGGTGATGAATGTCGGGGGACCCGGACATCCGTAGATGCTTTTGACATGCTTAAGACCCATGATTAATGAGGGTGGACTAATACATCCGAATATGGACCACTCATGCTTTCTACTTGACATGTAGGTGATATGAATGAATGGACCCAACATAGTGTTCATGCCAAGTGGTGTGGTAAGCCTAGACACATGCATGTTTTTCCTATGGGTGATTTCCATGTGTATAGGTGTGGGACAACCTTTGAACTCCCATTGGAAAGGGTCGAATGGATCTAAGAAGGTGGTCATCATGGGGTGGAGCACAACCTCATTACCTAGGGATATGTGGCCCAAGGTCATGGCTCCCAAGGTGTAACCTGGGTCTAAGATGGAGTGAATTGGGTCAAACATGGTGAGTTGGTGTAGGGAATGGTGGGTGGTGGATAAAGTGTTTGGGTCACACGAGTCTCTTGACTCCCATTGGAATGGATCATATGGATCATAAAATGGGTTACCTAAGGGGAGGAACTCCATGTCCTCAAGATCCTCAAAAGGTGCTAAGTCATCATTTTCCATGATAGTTGGGCCAATGTTCTTGGCAAGTGGGTTGGCCATGAGTGGAGGGCTTGGCTTTCTACCAGAGATAAGAAGCTCTAAATCGAGGAGAAGGTTGGGCTCATCGGGTATAGGGAGGAATAGAAGGAGGTCGCTAGTGTAGCTACCAATGGTGCAAACCGAGGTGATAGACCCTATGCATAGGTGTAGGAGGCTAAGGCTCCTAGGTTGTTCGACCATAGGGGTCAACATGCTAGTCATCTCTAATTACCATGCTATGCCCTTGAGAAGGTCCTCTAAGGTTTCCACTTTATAGGATGCTTGGATTGTGGTGTGATAGGAGAAGAAGGGCACTATGGGAAGGTCTTGTTCTATGGGAGGGAAAACATGGGTCGGGATCTCTCTAATTGGGCTCTCCTTTAGCCAACTAACAATGGGTTCTCCTAAGATGAGCTCCGCCCCAACTAGAGAGGGTGGTGTAAGGTAAAGACCATCATGTGAGGTTTCTTCTTCAACTTGGACTTGGGTTTCCTCCAAGGTGGGGGGTGGGTTTGGAGTGTTCACAACTATTGGATCGGGTATGAGTTCTTCTACCAAGGAGGTGTGGGGGTCTTTTGGGGTGATGAGGGTTGGTGTGTGGTGCTCCCGGGGTGGAGGGTAAAGGGAAACTTGGATTGGGATTGGTAGAGTGGGGTTTGGGAGTGGAAGTAGTGGAGGCCTAGGTAGGGGTAGGATTGGGGTTGGTAGTGGAAGGTGGGTTGGGTGACAAGATTTGGGTTGATGGGTTTTGGGGGGTGTACCCTTTTTAGGGGACGATGAAGGGGTAGTGGTGGGGACCAAGGGGAGATGTGGGGTATGGGTTTGGTGAGGGATTTGTTGGGTTCGGTGCAGTATTCAGAGGGGGGGTGAATGAATATAACCCTTTAAAAAACTTTCGCCCAGTTAAAATATGATGCTCACTAGAATTACTAGTTCGCAAACTAGATAAGCTTAAAAGCTAATAATCAGTTGTAGAACCAAACAAGCATACAGTGAGATCACTAGGATGCTAACTAGGCTGAATTTGACAAGGAGACGCTCAACTAGAATTTCGCTCTCTTGACAAATTAAAACATTCTAAGAAGACTAATTAACTCTTCTTCTCAACCCGAAGCCAAACGCATGGAGCGCCCCTATGCATTCATCTAGCGGAAGCAAATCATAAGCAATCAAACCACAATGCAAGAGGGGTTTTTAGGTGGTTCGGTCCTCCAGACCTACATCCACCCCACACTCAAACCGAGTGTGGCTTCCACTAGCTCACGCTAGAAACAGCAGACTCAGTCTGCAACAGGTGCTGCCAAACAGCTTGACCAGGGGAACAGCCTCCCCTCTTCCTCCCAACCGGAGGGAACCACTAGTGACACCAGTCACTAGCAAACCAGAGACACACGGTCTCTCTTCCTCCAGACCCGGAGGGAACCCCTGGACTTGAATCCACAAGCCCAGAACCGGAGATCAGATCTCCCTTCCTCCAAACCGGAGGGAACCCACAAGTAGCACCCAGCTACTTGCAACCGGAGATAGCAATCTCCCTTCTCCTGAACTAACAGAGGAACCCCGACCTCACTACTGAGGATCGGAAGAACACAGATAACCAAATGAAACAGGAAAAATAAGAAAAGAAAAATACACAGCGATCAGAAAGCTGTAAGACAAATAACACAAATGTGGCTCGCATGGAGCTGCCTGGCCTGGATTTGATCCACGGTCCAGTAGTCAGATCTTCAGGTAAGCTTCTTTCTTCTTCTCCACGAGCTCTCTCGTTCACTCTCTATCTCTCTTTCTCTTTCTTCTGCTCTCCTAATCTCTCACTCTCTGCTGCACTTCTTCTTCTTCACTCTTTCTTCTTTCTTCACACGAGCACTATCTCTCTCTCTTCTTCTCCTTCTGCTCTTCTTCTTTCTCTTTTCTTTTTCTCTAGATCGTGGCTCTCTATATGGACTTTTCTTTTCGCCAACTCGATCACCCTTCTTCTGTGGAAGAAGGCTCATATATATAGCAGCAGCAGCAACAGCAGCAGCAGCCCTGACGTGTGACCTCCACATTTCCAACCCTAAGTATTCGGACCACGTGGCAGTCTCTCAGCAGGCTTCATTCCAGCCTCGGATCACGTGCTGCCCAGTCACTTGGGAATGTTCTTCCTCGAACCTGCAAGGAGATACGAACCATTAAAACTGAGGGCCACAATAACTAAAGCTGCACGAAGTATGTAGTAGCAATTCTAGATGCACTGAGAACGACACAAGATACACACTGTAACAGAGATAACACAACAAAGAGAACGACATGAGATACACACTGTAACAGAGATAACACAACAAAGAGAAGACATGAAGAAGATGAAAACAACACGAGGTAATAAGAAGAACGACACGAAGTCACTGTAACAAATCAAGCACTACGACAAGAACGACACGAGGTAGGATGAGAACAGCACGAAGTGAGAAGGAAACAACACGCGGACATAATAACTAAGAACGACACGAGTACACTGTAACAGATCAGACACAACGAAGGGAACGACATGAAGTGAGGTTATAAAACAAAAGAGACACGAGGTCTAGAAAAGGAAACACGAAGACATGAAAATAAACACAACAAAAACACAAATACTAGACCAACACGAGGTTACGAATGCAAAAACAACACGAGGACAAACACGGGCTGACAACAGAAACTGACACGAAGTGAGTTAGACATGGAGACAGATGACAGAGACCGTCACGAGTTGAAAACAACACGAAGACGAAGTTGACACGAAGTGAAAACAACACGAAGTGAAAACGACACGAAGACGAAGTTGACACGAAGTGAAAACAACACGAAGACAATGGATGCTACAGTGCAATGTCTAGACTTGAAGTTCAGTTGAGTGTACAGACTTCACCAATGAATCACTCATTGTACAGACTTACTATAGCAGTCTGATGTACAGACTTTGATGAACAGTCCAATGTATGGACTTGAAATCGAAGATCAATGTGCAGACTTGACAGTGAAGACTAGTGTGCAGACTTCAAGTTTCATTGAAGAATGTACATACATCAAGAGATGCTTCATGCCAATGTATAGACTTAAGCAGAGCTGCCAGTGTATTGACTTGAAGATTTAGGGCGATGTACAGACTTTGATGACCAACACCAATGTATAGAGTTAGGAGCAAGACACGGCTGTACAGACTTCGCCTAAGACACTGTACACACTTAGCCTAAGACAATGCATAGGCTTGAACGAGAGTCCAATGTATAGACTTGCATGATGCACAATTACACAGTCCAGTGTATAGACTTTGCTACCCAGACATGATATATGCAGAGACATGACATGATATATGCAGAGACATGATATCTGACAGAATGCAATGCACATATATAAAGAGCAAATGCCATCAATGCTAGACATCATCATTCATGTTGAAATCAATATGCAGAATGCTCAAGAATAATAATGCATAGAAATGCACTTTGTTTATTGCAATCATCAAAACATAATAACATTGCTATCATCAAAATACAATATCAAATGCACTCAAATGCACTCACTGTCTTGCTATCATCAAAACCAAATAGCATTGCTATCATCAAGGCGACATAGCACATGCTTGTGCCTAAGAGGCACAACATTCTCCCCCTTTTTGATGATGGCAACACAATGTGACAGTGAGTCACACACAAGATTTTCTCCCCCTTTGACATGATCAAAAAGAGAAAACAGTAAAAACAAGAGTGCAAAGTGCAATATGCATGCACATTCCTCTAGAACATTTTCCCCTGAAAGTAAGACTCCCCTGAATTATTTCTCCCCCTAAATAGAAGCTCCCCCTTTGAAAAGGAATATGAACAGATAAGCAAGGTAGAGAAAGTAGGAGGGTCACTTGACAACAGCTGAATCATAGGTTCAGAAAGGAAGCATGATTATAAGCAACTGTTAAAGTTTAAAAAATCAGCAACATACAATTTTGACAAAGATTCAGGTTTAACAGTGATAATTCTAGAGTAAAACACCTGACCCCTGACAAAGAGTTTTAGATTCCATTTATAGCAATGAATCTAGGGCACATGGTATTAATAGATAAGTCAGACATAATACCCTTTTGTGATTAAACAAGAAATTCAAGAGAGGCAACTTGAATATGTATTAATAAAAACAATTTCCACTCATAGACTTTTGATTTTCGAAGGGTTACAGCAGTTTGATTTTCATTTTTTCAAATTCCAGAGTCTGAACTAAGTAAATAGATCAGTGGCATTTATGCTGTTGACATTAGGTGTACACCTTGATCAGAGGTAAGTACCCCTAGTTACTAGGCATAAACTACTAGATCTATTTCAGATCAAAATCCACAAAGAATAGTCTTCACTTTTGATATTAAGGGTACACCTTGATTAGAGGCCAGTACCCTCAGTTACTTGGTGAGGACTCCCCCTATAGATTTAACCCTATGAACAGAGATAGTCTAAAGCACTTCATGACATGTGAATTTTCCTACTTCTTTGGAGGAGTTCACAGTTTCTCAGTGCAATCAGCCATTGCTCTGTCACTATGTTCAGTTCTTAACATTAATGAACTTATTTACTGCTGCCCTTAATTCTTTAGAGTGATTGTCTAAAAAATCAGTACACACTCTTATTAGCCTGTTCTAGACATATCCAGTTCAACACATTTAGGCATTACAAAAAACTTTTTCTATTTTAGCTATGAGACAAAGATTAAGAGCTATAAAAGTTTTCTTTTATCTCAAATTCTGAAGTGCAGACACTTAACTCTCCAATTTATAAAGGTTAAACCTTTAGTTCTTTTCAATTTGTAAATGTGATTCTTATAAGTGAACAGTTGCAATAATCACCATTCAATGTACTAAACCAAATGCAAAGCTATTGTTTAGTGAAGAAATGGGGAAAGGATAGCAATAAGCATTATGATCCATAGCATCTGATGACAGTGAATATGAATGAGTTGAAAGGGGACAATGAGAGATACCAAGGATTCAATGAATTGAATAGAACTCTCAGCTCCCCCTGACACTATGATGCAAAAATATGCTATGCATTAGACTGTTCTACATGCAGACTATGCAACATTAGTCAAACTCCCCTTGACAAAGTGCATGAAATAGAATTAATGAACTGCTCATAATTTTAGAATATGCTCAAGAAGAATTCATGCTTTGTTCAATCAGAGAGAGAATTTATCAAATGCATCATCTTCCTTTTAAATTTTTAGATTTTTTCAAGATATGATGCATTACATTGTTCTTCATGAAAACTAGACCTATGGTACTAGGCGGAGGACCTGGTCTCAAAGACCATCTCACACATGGTAGGAACCTCCGGGCAGATTTCCCTGCCTTTTAGTAACATACCATTTGATATACCAGGGTTAACAAGGACAATGCAACATAAGGCAGTCCTTCATGCATTGAACAACATCATTGACGCATGCAATGACAGTCAGTCTATACACAATCAGTCCAAGTATGCATTCAATAACAAGCATGCAATGCATTAACACAAAACACATGCATGGACACAGAGTCTATATAGTGCATCAACTGTATACACTAGAGAAGCATTCAAATTCAGTTCAACATATAGCAAGAGAAGAGCATCAGATATGCAGAATTGAATTCAATAGCTGAGTCTGGAATGCAGACTGATCAGCTAGACATGAAGAGTTCATTAAAGAATCAACCAAGCAAATCAACATGAAACTCACAATTTTCATGCTCACAATTTCAGATAATGGAATTTAAAACAGATTTCAGAACTGACCTGAATTGAATCATGGGGTTTTCTTTTTGAGTGCCTTGGTTGACCCCTTTATTCTCCTTCCAAGGCACACCTGCAGCAAGTCAATCAAGTTGATCCTGCAGAGACCCAAGCAGTCTTGGGTCCTGCACTACCCCTATCAGGTGTTCTAAACAGTTTCTTAGCAACATGGTCATCAAATTTCATCAGAAAACAATTGTCCATAGAGTGACCAAGTTTACCACAATATCTACATGAAACAGCAGATTTTCTGGTCCTATGATGCATATCAACAGCAGCATGAGACCTATGATAATGAGCATGAATTGTTCTGTTGTAAGCATGAATTTTTGATTTACCATTACCTGCCCACCAGCATTCAGAAGCTCGGTGGCCAGGTTTTCCACATTCATAACAACCAAGAGTCTTTTCTTTAAGACCAGCTTTATTTCTGCCCAAGAAATTTTTGTTTGGAGGGAATCTTACAAATTTGGAATTAAAATGATTTCCCTGAACAAACCAGCAGTCCTTGACTGCATGCCCATACTTGCCACATTCAATGCACCTAGGGTGCTTACCTCTTGAGCCAGTAAATCCCCATGAAGGCCTAAACCAACACTCAACAGCTTTATGACCACGTCTGTTACAATTGTAACAAATGATATGTTGGTTTGAGGAAGACATGTTTCTTTTGGGGTGGTGATGATTATTTGGAAATGTTTTATCATGCATCATATCATCACTTATCATCACTCTGCAGTCATCCATATAATGACCATGCCTACCACAGTAGTAACAAGAGGCATCAGATTTCCTAGGAACATGGTTTCTATCATATGAGTTCCTAGATGTATGTGAATGAGTATAGGAAGCATGAACAGTGTGTACACCATCAGGCTCAACCGAGCTAGCAGCTTTCTGTTCGTGAGCAGGAATAGTCTTTACCTTCTTTATTTGGCTCTTTCTTTTCAATTTCTGATTATCCTTAACAGGTTCTGTTTGTTTTTCTATTTTCTGGGCTCTGAACTGGAAAACAGGTTTTGAAGGTGACTTATGATTTTCATTTTGTTTTGGGGATTGCCTTGAGGTACCAGCTACATTAGAACTATGCACAAAGGTAGTATATAACTGGTTTCTGGTAGTTTCCTTAACATCAGGACTACAGCTTGTCCCCTTTCTTGGATTGCCATCCTTCATTTTCACAACAGTTTTTACTTTTCTTTCATTCTTAGCAGAATTGGATGCTGATTTTTCTAGATCCTGAATCTTATTCTCCAAAGATATTATGTGAAGTTCATAACTGGCTATTTCCTGTTCACTGCAATTAACACATTCGCTTAGAACTTGGTTTGCAGTTTTATACTTCTCAATTTCTTGTTCTAGACTGTTCAAACTTTTGAATTTTCATCATAAACAGCTTTTCCTTTTTCTGTGGTGAGAAGTCTTTCAGACAAGCCAGTGTTTAACCACTTCAGTTTTTCAACTTCAGCTTTTAATTCAGTGTTTTCTTCCTCAAGATCTCTAGTCTGAAATTCATTACCCTCACATCTCTCTCTTCCAGACATTAGCTCCAGTTTTTCAATTAATTCCTCTTCTCTTTCCTCCACTTTAATTTTCTCAGCGAGCAGATTTTTGTGATCATCTTTAAGTGAGGCTATTTGTTTATTTAGCCGTTCATTCTCACTAAAGAGATCTTCATTTCGTTCTCTTAAAGCAGAGCATATTTTACAATCTGATTTAGCAGAAGAGGACTGTGAAACCTCATTGATTTCATTCATTCTGATAATAAGAGTTTTATTCTTCTTTTGAAGATCCTCATTCTCCAATTTCATTTTGTCCAATTCAGAATTAACTTCAGTTAGTTCTTGCATGCCTTTTAGATGCTCATTTTTCTTATCATTCAGTTGATTCTGAAGTTCAGTCATTTTATCTAAGCATGTTTGTTTTTCAATTTTTAGAGAATCATTTTGTTTCTTAAGATTCTGAACATCTAGCATGCATGCATCATAAGACCTTTTCATATTTGGACAGTTTTCACAGGAATCTTTCAGATTTATTCTATCACATTTCTTTTTCAACTTTTTGTTCTCAGATTTCAATTTCTTGGATACTTCTAACAAATTTTCATACATCTCTATTAATTCATCGAAAGAGTATCCTTCTGATTCAGAACTTACCTGAGATGAGATCTCATCTTCATCATCCCGGTTGGCCATCAAGCAGCTATCACCTTGCTGATTATGCGTAGAAGCGACTCTGTCATATATTTCCTTTCCAGATGTGCACCTGAGAACAAAAGGATACATATCAGTATTAACTACAGCTCTGAATATATTAAGAACTATGGTATTATCGCAATTCTTAGAGCTGTCCTCACTAGACCAATTGGTCTGATCTTTAGGTAAGCGGTGTGGGCCTTTAGATATAAGACTCCACAAATGTGGACCAATTGAGTCTATGTACACAGCTAGGCCTCCTAGCCAACTTTCAAAGTTAGAACCATCATAAATCGGAGGTCGAGCCATTAGAACAGATGGCAGACAAGTTCAGCGAAGTAAAACAAATGACACGATCTCCACTGAAACCAGATAATCAAAATAAGACACAAGTCAATGAAGCAAGACACGATTTCAAGAGACCCACTCTGAAATGCACCAAACAAATCGGTAGGATCCTCTGCAGATTGTTAGATCTGATAGATCAGAGACCCGCTCTGATACCAATTGTTGGGTTCGGTGCAGTATTCAGAGGGGGGGTGAATGAATATAACCCTTTAAAAAACTTTCGCCCAGTTAAAATATGATGCTCACTAGAATTACTAGTTCGCAAACTAGATAAGCTTAAAAGCTAATAATCAGTTGCAGAACCAAACAAGCATACAGTGAGATCACTAGGATGCTAACTAGGCTGAATTTGACAAGGAAACGCTCAACTAGAATTTCGCTCTCTTGACAAATTAAAACATTCTAAGAAGACTAATTAACTCTTCTTCTCAACCCGAAGCCAAACGCATGGAGCGCCCCTATGCATTCATCTAGCGGAAGCAAATCATAAGCAATCAAACCACAATGCAAGAGGGGTTTTTAGGTGGTTCGGTCCTCCAGACCTACATCCACCCCACACGCAAACCGAGTGTGGCTTCCACTAGCTCACGCTAGAAACAGCAGACTCAGTCTGCAACAGGTGCTGCCAAACAGCTTGACCAGGGGAACAGCCTCCCCTCTTCCTCCCAACCGGAGGGAACCACTAGTGACACCAGTCACTAGCAAACCAGAGACACACGGTCTCTCTTCCTCCAGACCCGGAGGGAACCCCTGGACTTGAATCCACAAGCCCAGAACCGGAGATCAGATCTCCCTTCCTCCAAACCGGAGGGAACCCACAAGTAGCACCCAACTACTTGCAACCGGAGATAGCAATCTCCCTTCTCCTGAACTAACAGGAGGAACCCCGACCTCACTACTGAGGATCGGAAGAACACAGATAACCAAATGAAACAGGAAAAATAAGAAACGAAAAATACACAGCGATCAGAAAGCTGTAAGACAAATAACACAAATGTGGCTCGCATGGAGCTGCCTGGCCTGGATTTGATCCACGGTCCAGTAGTCAGATCTTCAGGTAAGCTTCTTTCTTCTCTCCACGAGCTCTCTCATTCACTCTCTATCTCTCTTTCTCTTTCTTCTGCTCTCCTAATCTCTCACTCTCTGCTGCACTTCTTCTTCTTCACTCTTTCTTCTTTCTTCACACGAGCACTATCTCTCTCTCTTCTTCTCCTTCTGCTCTTCTTCTTTCTCTTTTCTTTTTCTCTGGATCGTGGCTCTCTATATGGACTTTTCTTTTCGCCAACTCGATCACCCTTCTTCTGTGGAAGAAGGCTCATATATATAGCAGCAGCATCATCATCAGCCCCGACATGTGACCTCCACATTTCCATCCCTAAGTATTCAGACCACGTGGCAGTCTCTCAGCAGGCTTCATTCCAGCCTCACATCACGTGCTGCCCAGTCACTTGGGAATGTTCTTCCTCGAACCTGCAAGGAGATACGAACCATTAAAACTGAGGGCCACAATAACTAAAGCTGCACGAAGTATGTAGTAGCAATTCTAGATGCACTGAGAACGACACGAGATACACACTGTAACAAAGATAACACAACAAAGAGAACGACATGAGATACACACTGTAACAGAGATAACACAACAAAGAGAATGACATGAAGAAGATGAAAACAACACGAGGTAATAAGAAGAACGACACGAAGTCACTGTAACAAATCAAACACTACGACAAGAACGACACGAGGTAGGATGAGAACAGCACGAAGTGAGAAGGAAACAACATGCGGACATAATAACTAAGAATGACACGAGTACACTGTAACAGATCAGACACAACGAAGGGAACGACACGAAGTGAGGTTATAAAACAAAAGAGACACGAGGTCTAGAAAAGGCAACACGAAGACACGAAAATAAACACAACAAAAACACAAATACTAGACCAACACGAGGACAAACACAGGCTGACAACAGAAATCGACACGAAGTGAGTTTGACATGGAGATAGATGACAGAGACCGTCACGAGTTGAAAACAACACGAAGACGAAAACAGAAGTTGACACGAAGTGAAAACAACACGAAGACGAAGTTGACACGAAGTGAAAACAACACGAAGTGAAAACGACACGAAGACGAAGTTGACACGAAGTGAAAACAACACGAAGTGAAAACAACACGAAGACAATAGATGCTACAGTGCAATGTCTAGACTTGAAGTTTAGTTGAGTGTACAGACTTCACCAATGAATCACTCACTGTACAGACTTACTATAGCAGTCTGATGTACAGACTTTGATGAACAGTCCAATGTATGGACTTGAAATCGAAGACCAATGTGCAGACTTGACAGTGAAGACTAGTGTGCAGACTTCAAGTTTCATTAAAGAATGTACATACATCAAGAGATGCTTCATGCCAATGTATAGACTTAAGCAGAGCTGCCAGTGTATTGACTTGAAGATTTAGGGCGATGTACAGACTTTGATGACCAACACCAATGTATAGAGTTAGGAGCAAGACACGGCTGTACAGACTTCGCCTAAGACGCTGTACACACTTAGCCTAAGACAATGCATAGGCTTGAACGAGAGTCCAATGTATAGACTTGCATGATGTACAATTACACAGTCCAGTGTATAGACTTTGCTACCCAGACATGATATATGCAGAGACATGACATGATATATGCAGAGACATGATATCTGACAGAATGCAATGCACATATATAAAGAGCAAATGCCATCAATGCTAGACATCATCATTCATGTTGAAATCAATTTGCAGAATGCTCAAGAATAATAATGCATAGAAATGCACTTTATTTATTGCAATCATCAAAACATAATAACATTGCTATCATCAAAATACAATATCAAATGCACTCAAATGCACTCACTGTCTTGCTATCATCAAAACCAAATAGCATTGCTATCATCAAGGCGACATAGCACATGCTTGTGCCTAAGAGGCACAACAGGATTGTGGGTTGGGTGGTTGTAGCCGTCATGGGTCTAGGTGGAGGGATGGACACGGGATCCACTTGGGTTTGAATGGTGGTCCTTATTGGGGAAACCGGGTCGGTTAGGGGTCTCTTCCCCTTGGGATCGACCGGTTGTGGAGGGGGGGAAGTGGGGGCCAATTGAGTTTGGATAGTGAGGTTTGCGGAAGGGGGTTTTGGTTGGAGTGTGGGGACCCTTAGGGGATTTGGTGGAGAGGTGGATGCTTGGTTTATTTTGGCCTTAAGGGAGAGGACTTGGTCGCGAAGTGTAGTTATGATGGTTGAGAAGTGATTTGTTGGGAGTGGTGGGGGAGGAGGCCTAAAGGTGGTATCAAGTTGGTCGGGTGGGGATGGAGGAGTGGTAGTGCACCTCGGGCTAGGGGTGTTTGAGTAGAAGGGGTGGGAATATTTGGGGATGTAGATTTTTCTAAGTTCTTTCTTCATATCATCCAATGAGGAAATGGGTTCTTGTTTCCTAACGTCCCTTAAGCCCACTATGTTCCTCCATTTTTCCTTGGCTTGACCCCGAAATTGCCCCATGGCAACGCGGACTCTTGCGGGTCCATAAACCATAGTTCTCTCAAAGTGTTTTTCCATGGTGACCTCCCACTTTAGGTAGGCACTATAGCATGATCCATCGAAGAGGAGATCCTCAAAAGAGATTATGTCAAATGGAGGGTTGATCGGTCCCTTGTGGGGGGTCGAGTGGGATGAATGTGACCAAAGAGAGGTAGCCATGTTGATGAATGCAAATGTGCCCAAGGACTAGACTTAGTAGAGACAAGTCTAAACTTTGCTCTGATACCACTTGATGTGACACAACCTCGGACCTAATTTAACAAGCACAACCACAAGGCTATGAAGCCTACGCAAGCGGACCTTCGTATGGCGCACACACTTAACCCAGGGGTAACTCGGGGATGCCGAGTCGAGGAAATGGGACAAGCCCCTTGCTGGTAGAGGGCCAGCAAAGTCTAAGTCAAACCTCCCCTTGAGGTGCGGATATTCAACTCAATGTGTTAGCCTTGGCCGAGGGACGCGGATCACTCACTCACACCCACGGGGGTCACACAAGTGCGGTGGAGCCTTAAGATCTGGTGCTCTCTTCCTTACCGACGGCGCAATTGGAGAATATTAAATGAACAAGAATAATTGAGAGCAAGGGACGAGTTCTCACCTAGCCGGTTTGAAGAAACCGACTCCGGTCGGAGACGGGGGCGAGCGGGGAGGCGAGGGGAAGCACCCGCACGCCGCGTCGATGAAGCTTCAAACCTGTGAGTGTAAATAATACATGAACTACCCCCATGCAAGGGGGGGGGGATCTCAGGGAAGGGAAGCCAATGAATACACTCAATACGACCTCCACGCAGGGAGGGGCCTCAGCCGGCCAAGCGGGGAGGGGAATTCGAGCTAGAAGTGAAGAGAGGGAAGTCGAAGCCGAATCTGCCCGCTGACTGTGCCTCAGGATAGACCGTCAGGTATTTGGACGCTGTGGTCAGCCCTGAATTTTGTTGCATACAAAACCACTTGGAGATTCTTTGTAGCTGGATCTGGAGGATGCTTGAATTTTGTAAATTTCTTCAGGCACCGCTGCTGGTAGGGGTAGAGGCTTGAACAGGGTGGCAGACCCTCGGATCTGATAGCTTCAGGTTCCCAACAGTAGGAAGCAGAGGTTTCCACGGTCGCTCCCGAGCTCAGAATCAGGTGCTGCCGGAGTCGTTGGAACCGTTGACGATTCCTCTTCGAAGCAAGATTGACGGTGATGCCAGCTGATGTCATGATCGACCAGTAGGCTCTGAACACTGAGGAGGGGTCGGTGCAGACTAAGTGGAAGCAGAACCGAGCACCCGAGGGAGAAAATTGATAAATTTTAGGTCCTGTCGCCAAATGGGGCTCTGCTTCTCGGAGATGTTAGAAGACTCGTAGTAGAAGATGTTTGAAGAATAACTCTCGATCCGATTCCCAACACGATCGTCGCAGTCGAGCTTCCAATCTGGCTCTGGTCTCCTGCCAGGGGGGATCTGTGCAGTTGTGGGAGAATGGCTCTCCTGGTCGATCTCAAACTCAGAATGGGACGGGACCACCACCGTTGCTAAGAAGATAGGCAGACGCTTCCGCTGGTATATGGTATGCCACCTGAAGCTCCCAGGGGACGACGGGGTGACCTCTGTAACATGCAGCCAATCTGCTGCCTGCAACCAGAACTTGAGAGGGTGGAGATAGGTAATGGGGAATGGGGTAGATGGGAGGGGAAATGAGGTGGTTGTGTGTAGGGGCAACCCCCAGCTGTGAGGGGGTCTAGTAGGGGGGGTTTCAAGGTGTGGGAAGGGGAGAATGGGGGATGGAAGGGGGTGTTTGCTATGGGTGAGAGAAGAGCTGCGAATTTGGGCTTGGAGGGAGAGGGGAAGGTGAGGGGGGCACAAGTGGGTGGAGGGAAGGTGAGTTTGAATTTTCCTTAATGGAGGGTATTCAATGGTGGTCTTGGGGATGGGAGGGGTTGTGTTGGGGAAGGGAAGGGGTGCTTGGGGTAGTGGGAAGGGTGCTTGGGGAAGTGGGTGGGGTAGTTGGGGGTTGGGAGGTGGAGCTAGGATTGGTGGAAGCTCTCTTGAGACTAGGGGGTGGAGTAATGGGATGTGTGGGGAAGGGGAGTGGCCTTTAATGGGGGTAGGTGGGAGAGTGGTGGTTGGGAAGGGAGGAGAGAGAAAATTTTCAAAATTGGGTGTGGAGGAGAGAGAAAGGGGAGTGAAAGAGAGAGATTAAGAGAGGGATGGGTGGGGAATCTCTCCCCTAGGGTCTCTCACCCAAATAATGGAATCTCTCCACTAGATAAGAAGTTTGAACTCTCAAAATGGCAAGTTTTTCATTCATTGATTCATTACCTCAAAATGGAGAGAGTGGGGTCCTATTTATAGGGATCCCACAATTTACAATAAGACCCTAACTTTTGACACATTGACTAATAACCAACAAGATAGGGGCTCCCATGGGCCAAGCCCAATGAATTGGGCCCAATAGCTAACTAATAAACCTAATGACACTCAAACCTAGGGAAATAAGCACAAGACCTAGGGACATGACTCAAATAAAAGGGTAATTACAATGATATGACTCAAATAAAATAAAGAAACATACATAGGACTCAAAATAAATGACTAGACCATGATGTACGCCTCCCGGGTGATGAGAATGGTCGAGAGTGTCAGGACGGATGGTGATGACCCCATCAGCACCAAACCACGCATACATCTCCGGACTCCAGTCCCAGCATTCTGGCATACCAGGAATTGCCGCTTGAGGTCATCGAGCAGGCAATCAATGCCACCTTCCAGATGTAACAAGCGGATGCCTTGGACCAAATTTGAGTGAGGAAGAGTCATCGACCTCGCCCTGCAAAGACGCTGGCTCGGAGATATCCTCACCAGGATTTAGCGACTTCGGCTCCGGCAGCTCTCCCTCCTACTCCCTTGGGGGCAGCTATTGCAAAGAGACGAGAAAAATAGGAGGAAGAACCTCAGAAGGCGGCTCAAGAAACAAGCTGAACAAGCGGCCGCCCTGTAATCCCCGGCCGAGCCAACGCCTCTCCAAAGGCTTCAACGGCACATTGATGACCTAGAGGAATATGTTCCTCCTCGTCCTACTAGGGCTCTCCCACTCGACAGCTACATCCCGTGGGAAGAAATGCAGAAACAAGCCCGCCTCAGAAATTGGGTCCAAGAGATGATCCAAAAGCTCAAGGACGGCGAAAGACTCGTGATCCCAGACGAGCTCTCCTTGTGCTATAAAGACAAGGAGATTACCATCGAGCAGCTGGAAGAAATGCTTCGACGCTGCACCTGCAACATGGTGGCCATCCCACCTCCTGACAATATCAACGCTCCTTGGCGAGGCGACTCAGTAGCCTCCCGGACAAGAGGAAGAACCACTGCTCCTCTTGGGCTACAGCCAGCTCCAGAGCACACAGGTCGCGGCCGAGGTCGTGGCCGGGGACGTGGTAGAGGCCGTGGGAGAACTCCTGAGTTACCCCTCTCTCCGTCCACCTTCGACCCGGAGCGGATCATCCTCTTTCAAGGAGAGGAACCGGCCCCCATCCCTTAAGTAGAAATTTGGGGTGGACCCGGTATCTTTGACCCTGCCAGCATTGACAAGGCTACTGTTAGCCTCCCAGCCCCTGCACCAGTACCGGTTGTTGTAGCAGAGCAAGCGGGACGATCTGGCAAGGACGAGCCAGCCCGCCAGTCACCCCCAGAAGAGCCATCACTGGCATCCCTGTTCCAAGAGTCCGTCGGCGATCAAAGCTAGTCTGATCCCGATCGTAAGGGCAAGGTAGTGCAACTCCCCGACGGGGAACAGCGCGACAGCTCGCGGAAGGTTTAGCCTGATATACTACCCTCTATGGAGGATGCTCGAGCCCGAGCTGACCGGAAGGTCCTCCACCAGATGAAATGCTTCCCGGCCAGCATTTTAATTTGGGAAGCCATTGCTTGGAGTAAGGACCTAAGGGAAACACTTATCAAAATACTCCAAGAGTCGAAAGTCTAAGAAGCACATGCCACGGAAATGAAGGCGGCCGCCTATGGAGCCTTCTCAGCCACCATCTCCTTCACGGAGAAAGACATGCTGCTCTCCCCTCCGTGCCACAACCGTCCTCTCTACATGAAAGGGAAGATCAACGGGCATGATGTGAACCGGATCCTGGTGGATGCTGGTGCCGCAGTCAACATCATGCCGCTCAAGACATTCAAGTCTTTATATCTGACCCCATACCTCCAAAAGGTTCAGGCGGTTAAGATATCCAGCTTTAACCAGAACACCGAGGACGTCCTCGGCCGGGTGGATCACCTGGTGCTCAATGATTTCACCTCCAAGGTGACAATCTACATCATCGACTCCAACACATCTTATAAGATGCTACTGGGCAGACCCTGGCTCCATGAAAATTGGGTCGTCCCATCGACTTTCCACCAATGCATCAAGTATGCCAAGGACGGGGAGCAACATAAGGTCTTTGCAGACCTGTCGCCGTTCACACCGGTAGAATGCAACCTAGCCGATGCGGCGCTCTATTTCAAGGGGATTAGTCCATATCCCATGATTAAGAGCAAAAGCAACCGTTGGCTTTCGGAGGAAGATGATGATGATCTCTTCTCTGTTAACGAGGAAAAGGCCAAGTGATGGGGGCATCTCTCGTCCTTCACGTTTTTCCACAGCTCCGATTGTTCAACGGCATGGTTCCATTGTGTCCGTCACATTTTTCTGAGTCGAGTCATGTAATTTTCTTATTTTATTTGAGTCATATCATTATAATTTTACTTTTATTTGAGTCATGTACCTAGGTTAATGAGTCATTTACCTAGGAATGTTTGTCATTAGGTTGATTAGGCTAGCTAATGGGCCCAATCCATTGGGATAGGACCATGGGCACCCCCTACCCCTTGGTTATTTATCATTGTGTCTAGAGTTAGGGACTTTTTGTAAAATGTGGGTTGCCTATATATAGGACCTCCATCTCCCCATTTGAAGTTAATCAATCAAAGAATGAAATCTGAGAATTTAGTCCAACCTAATTATTCTTGTGGTGAGAAGCCATTAGAGTGGAGTGAGAAGCTCCCCTCCCCTATCTCTCTCCTCTATCTCTCTCTCTCTCTCACTCTCTCTCTCCAAGAAGAGGAGGGCGCCCCCCTCTCTCTCTCCTCCCCTCCCTCTCTCTCCTCCACATCATCAACCCTCTCTCTTCCCCTCATTATTCACCCTCCCAACTACCCCCAACCATCATTACTCCACCCCTAGTCCCAAGAGACCCTCCACCAATCCATACTCCCCCACCCAACCACCAACTACCCAATCCCCTTCCCTAAGCACCCTCTCATCTCCCAAGGGAGAATTCCCCACTCCCCAAACACCCCTTCCCTTCCCCAACACAACCTCTCCCATCCCCAAGATAAAAAAAATTAATCCCACCCTTAAACCCATTTTCAAATATCCTTTCCCTCTCACCCACCATCCCAAATTCATAGCTCCTCTCTCACCCACTGTAAACACCTCATTTCAGCCCCCATTCTCCCCTTCCCAAACCTTGGAACACCCCCTCCCAGACCCCCTCACATCTAGAGGTTGCCCCCATACACATCCACCTCATTTCCCCTCCCATATACCCCATGACCCCCCATCATCTTCAACCTACAGTTCTCAGTTCGGAGGAAGCAGAGAAGCTACGGATTGCAGAGGCTATCCCATCATCTCCTTGATGAACCTGGTGGCAAGTTCTAAATTTCTGGAAAGATCATAAAGTCAGCTTCGCAACCATGGTGGTCTCGTCCCTGTCCGAGTTCGTAGCTGCCCGGAGGAGCCACCTTCGCCAGACTGCACTTCTTCCTCCTGACAGTCAACCTGAAGCAACGTTCAGAGACTGTCACGGCCATCCTCTTAAGGATCTGGAGTCGGGACTTGGCTGGGAGATTCTACAATGAGCCTACTTCAAGGAACAAGGAGCGAAACCCCGTTCGGCATCCGGAGCTAAGATTTATCAATTTTCTCCCCCAGGTGCGCAGTTCTGTCTCCTCTGGAATAGAACCGACCCCTGTCCACTATTCGAGCTCTCCCCATCTTCTTCGACATCCTCTAGCGTCCCCGTTGATTTCATTTCGAAGAGGACTAAACAACGGTTCCAACAACTCCAACCACGCCAGATTCCGAGCTCTGGAGCACCCGTAGTGTCTTCGTCTTCTAGCTATAGTGGTGCTGCAACAGTCAGAACCAGAACTCAGGGTACCTATTCGCGACTCTGCCCCGACCAGCACAGTCAACGAGGAAATTCCACAAAATTTTAACGTCTTCCGGGGTCACCTACGAAGATTCTCCAGCTAGTCTCATCACCAAAAAAATTCGAGAGTGGCTTCAGCGGCGTCAACTTCAACTATCTGTCCCTAGTTCCTGAGAACGGGCAGAGTCGGTAACCTCCATCGTTTAGCTTCTACTTTTGTCTTTCCCCTCCCCGCCTGGCCGGCTGAGCGCCCCTCCCTACGTGGAGGTATATTTTGGTTGTAACCTAATTCCCCACCCCTAGTCCAACCCCCTTGCAAGGGGCGTAGTGCATGTAATTTGATTTAATCAGGTTGAAGCTTCATCGGCGCGGCGTGCGGGTGCATACCCACGCCTCCCCGCTCGCCATCGTCTCCGGCCAGGATCGGCGTCTTCACGCTGATCAGGTGAGCTTCTGGCCCCCCTCCCTTTGTTGGTTAATCTTGCATAATTAGTATTGCTTCTTAACTTCGTCGGACGGTGAGTGAGCGCCCGTTCCGAATTTGCTTATATTTGAGTGGCTACAGCGAGTGAGTTGTGAGAGTGACCCTTCAACCCATGCCTTCGACGTGCTGACCGCCCATGAATTTGGGCAACCCCCTGGCCCTTAGCGGTCCTCCCCAAGCCAGCCATATCCTTGGAAACCTCCTGTCCAACCTCGGACCCTCACCCCATTGCCGGTCCACCTATGGATCCGAGTGTGCCAAACGCGAGTGAGTTCGCTTGTGTGACATTGCCAAGTCATTGCGTTGCTTGTAATTTAGGTCCTAGTTTGTGTCACATCAATTGGTATCAGAGCCAAGTTCTAGACTTGTCTCTACTAAGTCTTGTCCTAGGGCCATTGCATTTATCCCCCCGATCATCATGGCCACTTCCTACTTAACCAACACGCCACCTATGGACTACATTCTAGATGACGATATTACCTTTGACGGATCACGTTCTAGTGATTATGTTAGGTGGGAGGCTACCATGGAAACGTACTTTGAAAAGACTTGGGTATATGGACCCGCGAGAGTCCACAAGGCTAAGGGACGATTTCAGGGTCAAGCCAAGAGTAAGTGGGAACACATAGAGGAATGAAGAAGGGTTAGGAGGTAAAAGTCCATTTCCTCATGGGATGATATGAAGGAGGAACTTAGGAAGATCTACATCCCCAAATATTCTCACTCCTCTTACTCAAACACCCCTAGCTCGTGGAGCACTACCACTCCTCCATCCCCACCCGGCCATCTTGAGACCACCTTTAGGCCTCCTCCCCCACACTCCCAACAAATTCCCTCTCAACCATCACCACTACACTTCACCACCAAATCCTATCCCTTAAGACCCAACTAATCCAAGCATCCACCTCCCCACCTAACCCCATGAGGATCCCCACACCCCAACCAAAACCCCCTTCCACAAACCTCACTATCCAAATCCAATTGGCCCCCACTTCCACCCCTCCACAACCGGCCGATCTCAAGGGGAAGAGACCCCTAATCGACCCGGTTTCCCCAATAAGGACCACCACTCACCCCATTCTCACCATTCAAACCTACAAGGACCCCGTGTCCACCCCTCCACCTAGGCCCATGACGGCAACCATCCCCCAACCTACAATTCCCCATAAAACCCATACTCCACAAGCCCCCTTGGTCCCCACCACTACCCCTCCATCTTCCCCTATAAGGGACACTCTCCCCAAGATCGACCAACCCAAGCCACCCCAACCAACCCATCTCCCACTCCCTCCCCCAAAACTCCCATGTCCTAGGCCTCCACTACTTCCCTTACCAATCCCAACCCGAGTCCAACCTTGCCCACCACCATGGGTGCGCCATGCACCAACCATCATCACCCTGCCACCAAAAGACCCTCTCACCTCCTTGGAGGAGGAACCCATACCCGACCCCATAGTGGTAAACACTCCGGACCCTATCCCCACCACGGAGACCACCCATGTCCAAGTGGAAGAAGAAACCTCACATGGTGGCCTTCACCTTACACCACCCTCTCTAGTTGGCGCCGAGCTCATCTTAGGAGAATCCCTTATTAGTTGGCTAAAGGAGAGCCCAATAAGAGAGATCACAGCCCACGATTTCCCTCCCATGAAGCAAAACCTTCCGATAGTGCCCTTCTTCTCCTATCATAGCACCATCCAGTCATCTTACCAAGTGAAAATCTTAGGGGACCTTCTCAAGGGCTTAGCATGGCAATTAGAGTTGACCAGCATGTTGACCCCAATGGTCAAACAACCTAGGAGCCTTAACCTCCTACACCTATGCATCGAGTCGATCACCTCGGTATACACCATTGGTTGCTACACAAGTGACCTCCTTCTATTCCTCCCCACACCCGATGAGCCCAACCATCTCCTCAATTTAGAGCTTATTATATCGGGTAGAAAGCCAAAACCTCCCTTCATGGCCGATCCACCCACCAAGAACTTCGGCCCAATTGTTTCATTAAAGGAGGATGACCAACCACCATTTGAGGACGTTGAGGACATGGAGCTCCTCCCCCTTGGTAACCCATTTTATGATCCCTATGATCCATTCCAATGGGAGTCAAGGAACCCGTGTGACCCAACCACCTTATCCACCACCCACCTTTCCCTACCCCAACCCACCGTGTTTGACCCAATCCACCCCATCCTAGACCCGGGTTACACCATGGGAGCCATGACTATGGACAATATACACCTAGGGATCAAGGAAGTGCCCCACTTCATGATATCCACCTTCCTAGACCCCTTTGACCCATTCCAATGGAAGTCTAAAAGCCCACACATAGGAGACATCTTTGGCATAAGAATGCATAAGTCTTGGCATACAAAATCACTTGACATGATTCATAAGTCAGGTACATTAATTCATATCACCCACATGTCAAGTAGTAAACATGAGTTGTCCATATTCGGATGTAATGGTCCACATTCATTCATCATGGGTCTTAAGCATGTCAAAAACATCTACGGATGTCCGGGTCCCCCAACATTTACCATCACTTTGCATGATAGGTTAACCTACGGGTGTCCCGGCCCACCTAGGCTGACCAAAGTCTACACGGCATCATAGCATGATACCCATACATGGCTGCCCTGGTTCCCCGGCATTTGCTTCACCCATGCATGATAGATTCACCTACGGGTGCCCCGGCCCTCCTAGGTCCATCAAGGTTTACATAGTCGCATTGCATGATAGGTCCACTTATGGTTGCCCGGTCCCCCTTTGCATACCATACACTTCCCACCCACACCGCACCGTAGCTCATGGCATACTCATTCAAGCAAGCATCTAGCAATGGGCGGTGAGGTTCATAATGAACGGGCAAAAACTCGCCAGTGCCACTTTGGATTCCAAGTAGGCAACCTTACGATGGTGGCTTTGGAATGGCTCTACCATAAGGTCACCTCCAAATCGAGGGCACGAGGACTTGGACCTTCCATGTTCCGAGTGGCTTTGGAAACCTGGTTACGGGTTGGATTTACCGATGGGATTTTGGGATATACCCCACTTTTCACGTGGCGGATCTAGCACCCTCTAAGGGCACCGCGGTGGATCCCAGGGAGCACCTTGAGCCTACCCCCACCTTTGTGAGTGACACCCTCAGAGAGCCTCCACATATCAGCTTGAGAGTCTGACGTGTGCACACAGAGGCAATACTAGGCAAGCAGGGTACCATCGCCAGCAAGAGGGTGTGCCCTAGCCACCTTGAGAGGATGAAGAGCAGTCCCCCGACTAAGGACGCGAGGTTGAGTTTGGAGGTTGTGGCTCGCTCGGAGCTGCATTGGAGGACCTATTCCCCGGTGGACCTATACTCGACGGAGTAGAGTTCTTCACACCCCGGGGGTATGATGGGGGCATCTCTCGTCCTTCACATTTTTTTACAGCTCCGATTGTTCAACGACATGGTTCCATTGTGCCCGTCACATTTTTCTGAGTTGAGTCATGTAATTTTCTAATTTTATTTGAGTCATATCATTATAATTTTCCTTTTATTTGAGTCATGTACCTAGGTTAATGAGTCATTTACCTAAGAATGTTTGTCATTAGGTTGATTAGGCTAGCTAATGGGCCCAATCCATTGGGATAGGACCATGGGCACCCCCTACCCCTTGGTTATTTATCATTGTGTCTAGAGTCAGGGACTTTTTGTAAAATGTGAGTTGCCTATATATAGGACCCCCATCTCCCCATTTGAAGTTAATCAATCAATGAATGAAATCTGAGAATTTAGTCCAACCTAATTATTCTTGTGGTGAGAAGCCATTAGAGTGGAGTGAGAAGCTCCCCTCCCCTATCTCTCTCCTCTCTCTCTCTCTCTCTCTCTCTCTCTCCAAGAAGAGGAGGGTGCCCCCCTCTCTCTCCCCCCTCCTTCTCTCTCCTCCACATCATCAACCCTCTCTCTCCCCCTCATTATTCATCCTCCCAACTACCCCCAACCCTCATTACTCCACCCCTAGTCCCAAGAGACCCTCCACCAATCCATACTCCCCCACCCAACCACCAACTACCCAATCCCCTTCCCTAAGCACCCTCTCATCTCCCAAGGGAGAATTCCCCACTCCCCAAGCACCTCTTCCCTTCCCCAACACAACCCCTCCCATCCCCAAGACAAAAAAAATTAATCCCACCCTTAAACCCATTTTCAAATATCCTTTCCCTCTTACCCACTATCGGAAATTCGTAGCTCCTCTCTCACCCACTGTAAACACCTCATTCCAGCCCCCATTCTCCCCTTCCCAAACCTTGGAACACCCCCTCCCAGACCCCCTCACATCTAGAGGTTGCCCCCATACACATCCACCTCATTTCCCCTCCCATATACCCCATGACCCCCCATCATCTTCAACCTACAGTTCTCAGTTCGGAGGAAGCAGAGAAGCTGCGGATTGCAGAGGCTGTCCCATCATCTCCTCAATGAACCTGGTGTCAAGTTCTATATTGCTGGAAAGATCGTAAAGTCAGCTTCGCAACCGTGGTGGTCTCGTCCCTGTCCGAGTTTGTAGCTGCCCGGAGGAGCCATCTTTGCCAGACTGCACTTCTTCCTCCTGACAGTCAACCTGAAGCAACGTTCAGAGACTGCCACGGCCATCCTCTTAAGGATCTGGAGGCGGGACTTTGCTGGGAGCTTCTAAAATGAGCCTACTTCGAGAAACAAGGAGCGAAACCCCGTTCGACATCCGGAGCTAAGATTTATCCATTTTCTCCTCCAAGTGCGTAGTTCTTTCTCCTCTGGAACAGAACCGACCCTTGTCCACTATTCGAGCTCTCCCTATCTTTTTAGACATCCTCTGGCATCCTCGTTGATCTCATTTCGAAGAGGACTAAACAACGGTTCCAACGACTATGACCACGCCTGATTCCGAGCTCTAGATCACCCGTAGTGTCTTCATCTTACAGCTGCCGTGGTGCTGCGACAGTCAGAACCAAAACTCAGGGTACCTATTCGTGCCTCTACCCCGACCAGCACAGTCAACAAAAAAATTCCAAAACATTTGGATGTCTTTCGGGGTCACCTACGAAGATTCTCCAGCTGGTCTCATCACCAAAAAAATTCGGGAGTGGCTTCAGCGGCGTCAACTTCAACTGTCTATCCCTGGTTCCTGAGAACGGGCAGAGTCGGTAACCTCCATCGTTTAGCTTCTACATTTGTCTTTCCCCTCCCCGCCTGGCCGGCTGAGCGCCCCTCCCTGCGTGGAAATATATTTTGGTTGTAATCTAATTTCCCACCCCTAGTTCAACCCCCTTGTAAGGGGCGTAGTGCATGTAATTTGATTTAATCAGGTTGAAGCTTCATCGGCGCGGCGTGCGTGTGCATACCCACGCCTCCCCGCTCGCCATCGTCTCCGACCGGGATCGGCGTCTTCACGCTGATCAGGTGAGCTTTTGGCCCCCCCTCCCTTTGTTGGTTAATCTTGCTTAATTAGTATTGCTTCTTAACTCCGTCGGACGGTGAGTGAGCACCCGTTCCGAATTTGCTTATATTTGAGTGGCTACCGCGGGTGAGTTGTGAGAGTGACCCTTCAACCCATGCCTTCGGTGTGCTGACCACCCAAGAATTTGGGCAACCCCCTAGCCTTTAGCGGTCCTCCCCAAGCCAGATATATCCTTGGAAACCTCCGGTCCAACCTCGGACTCTCACCCCATTGCCGGTCCACCTACGGACCCGAGTGTGCCAAACGCGAGTGAGTCCGCTTGTGTGACATTGCCAAGTCGTTGCGTTGCTTGCAATTTAGGTCCTAGTTTGTGTCACATCACCAAGCTTCATCGGCTACGCCTTGGCTCCAACTCAACCTTAGATTGCCCGGAGAGGCGCCAGATCAACTTCGAGGGTAATCTTGATGCAGGACGGACACGCGACTCGACACCAATTGGATATGCGACCCTTGGACTCTAAGCAAGCTCGCGATCGCCCCTAACGAGGGAAGTATATGGACGTGCACGGTTGAGAAACCAGTAGTGAGCTAGGGTGGTCAACTCACAAATTTATGCCTGGATCGGGTCACGGGACGGTCTCGCTCTCTCTCGTAGCCGCGGTGAAATAAATATATCGAGCTAATGGCCCTAACACATGCTCTCTAGCAGCGGCATATAAAAGCATATACAAGAATAGCAAATGCCGAGTAATGGAGAGAACACGATACCTCCACACGCCTGGCGTGGGGAAGACGATCCCGGCCGATCTCGTACTCCCAGAACAATAATTAATTAAATTACAGCAATGATTTACTGCCCACTCCACGCAGGGAGGTAAAGGGCGACACAGCGGGACCCGGGAGTAGCGGGTTCGGGTTGACAGGTAGCTTCTTGTGTAGCTTCGATGGCACACGTACTCACGATCGTGGGACCAACGTGCCGGTCAGTGGGGCCGTGTGGGCCCGGAGCGGCACCACAGTGACGGGGACGTCCGGAGGGGCACTCCCTGGGAAGGCAGCGTGCGGGTTTCAGACCTGCGCGTCCCGACGAAAACTGATGCTGCTATCGGCCCCGATGTCGGATCGATGCGAGACGGATCCCATTGGAAAGCTAACTCAAAATCCTTCGATCTATGGCCAGAGAAAAAAAATTGGCTATCCCGGATCTGGTCTTAGCCGAATTTCCAATCTGCTAGTTGACAGAATCTGAAATCTCAGGACAGAAGTGCTTTTTCCTAAGAGTTGGCGTTGACCGCATTG
The DNA here is from genome assembly GCA_022559845.1 of Amorphophallus konjac. Lineage (NCBI taxonomy): Eukaryota > Viridiplantae > Streptophyta > Magnoliopsida > Alismatales > Araceae > Amorphophallus > Amorphophallus konjac. The sequence goes on from CM040127.1 coordinate 258,644,681, forward strand.
TAGACTTCCGATTCAGCTGTTGAGCTCTTCATGAAAGTGGTAGAGGGAAAAGAGAAAAAAACGGGATAATTTTTATGAAAGGTTTGGTGGAGATTTGACTGGGGAAAAGTATTTTCTTGTACCGGGTGGTCAGATCTAGACAGCAGAGACATAACAGAACTTGGGATCTGAAGTGATTTTTTAGAAAATATAAACGAGATCCTAAATTCACAAGAAAATTTGTGGAAGTGGTATTAGATGGAAAAAATCCCCAATAAAATTGGTCACTCAATAAGATAAGAGAAATGGGGTTGAAACCCAGAAATACAGAGCTGCTGTTACACAGATCTGAACTGGGACAGAACTAGTAGGTGGAAATACACGAAAATGGAAAAATATACAAAGAAAGGTAGATGACGGGATCTTTTTTGGGGTCTTGGGCTCAAGAGGGGAACCTACCCTGAAAATCTCAGCTCCAAAATATGTGGGAGTTGGGAGCTAAAATTCTCGGAGTGAGCCTCTATCCAACAGAATAGAGATCTGGACAGCACTTCGGAACCGGCATCGCGGCGGCTCGATGGCCGCACGAACGGCAGCAACGGCAGTAGAGATAGAATATAGAGGGGCTAAGGAGAATATAGGAGAAGGTATCACACCCTGGAGGGCTGGAGGAAGAAGATGAACAGCAGGGGAGAGGGGGGGTGCGCAAGAAGCTCCTTTGGTAATTGAACAATTTTCTTCTCATTAATTTTCAACAAATGAAAATACATGGTATTTGTATGGAATTGACCAAATTGACAAATGACCTCCCATACCCTCAGATCTAGGGTGGGTGAAGGCCATCTTGGGGATGTCAAATCCCAATTATCCCATGTGGTCAAAGCATCTTACATATTCTAATCAAATGCATTCAAACTAGCCTAATAAGGACAAAGAAGGAGGCACCCCCTTCGTGGGCCAATCTTGGGCCAACTTTGGTCCAAGGCCATCCACAAGCCCATGAACCCATGCATAGCCTATGGACTTTCCAATCTAGATAGCCCATGAGAGGGAAAAGCCCAATTGGGCCTTAAGTGGCTTTAAGGTCCATAATGAAGGCCTTAAGGTCCAATATGATATAACCCCCTTAATAGACCTAACAAATGAAAGCCACTAATGGATTCTACATGGAATGTGGCCCAATGACTTGTTAAAAGCCTTACAAAGGAGCCCAAATGAAAAAAAAACAAACAAACAAACACACTAATACAAGCCAATACACAAATACGTTCCATACGTATGATGAAGTAGCCCTTGATGCCCCCATCAATTCTCCCCGGGTGGGAGGAACTCGACCCCATCGAGTAAGGGGTACTGCTGCTCGAGTAGCTCCGGTGAATCCGTCACCGTACCAAGTAGCGTGGGTACGCTCCACTCCAAGTGATCGTCACCTGCTCATTCCGTATATACTCGATATGCGCATGCTACTACGAGAAGAGGCTAGTGGTGGAACACTCCGGGGTGGGGTCACTCTCAAGGGGAGGAGGCAGCTTGAAGACTCACTAGGAATCACCGCTGGGTCCTTGTAGGTGACTAGATCCGGGGCATAGATGTAGAACTGATCCCATATTTCTTTAGGAAGTCCACTCGCCTCTCACTCATAGGAGACCGACAATGAGCTTGCACAAGATACATGCAGACTCACCATGTACTAATACACGTATGCAAATCACATAAACAAGCCACACAAAACAAACCACACAAAGAAGAAACAAACTAACTCATGCATTACCCTAGACTTAAGGTGGTGACATCAACCCCACTAGGTGGCCATCATCCGAGTGCCGCATCCTGAGTGTCGGTAGGCTCCTCCAGACCTTCGTACTCATCAACTAGTTCCGGATCGGCCTCGTAGCTGACAGATACAAGTCCAGAAGGTGAGGCTTCTCCAACCCCTAGGGCGAGTGTGGCACGAGTGGGACATTGGTTGGTGATGTGGCCAAACCCATGACATTGGAAACACTATAGTCGAGACCTACTACTCTCTCCGATGAGTGGTCCCTTACCCTTGTCCTCCCGACGTACATGGGGTGTAGGCAACAGGGGTGGAGGTGTAGGTGCTGTAGGCAACAGGGGCGGGGATGCCAGTGCCAGAGGATGGGCAATGGGTGTCGGGGGGCGAGCAATGGGTGCCGGTGATTGGGATGGAGGTGGATCTCGTGGTGGGAGAGGACAATGTCTAGGAGCGAAGTGCTCCTGATGGGCGGGCTCGTGTGGTCGAGCCATGGGGCCCCTCGGGTATGGGCCTAAGGAACTACGTGACTCGGCACTACGGAGAGGGACGGGGCCCAACTGTTGGATAGACTCGAACTCTCCCTCGAATTGCTCCATCTCGAGAGCAACTTGGTATGCATCCTCCAACTTGTCCACCTTGCGGCGGAGAAGCTTATACCGTAGGTGCGGTCGTAAACCACGTCGAAATCGGGAGACAGTAAGGGAATCCCCCTCCATGGCGTTACATCGCAAATAGTATTCATCAAACTCGGCGATGTACTCGGAGATGGACCGATCTCCTTGGGTAAGACTCTGCCACCTATCTATGAGACGCTGGCGGTAAGTGGCAGGGTGGTACTTCTTCCTAAGTTTGGACCTCATCTCTTCCCACGTCTCGACCTGGGGTTCATGACGATGAAATAACAAGTTCTCCATGTTTCCCCAAAAGGTTTGAGCTTGCCCTATCAATTTCATCTTTGTAAACTTGACCTTCCGTTGGTCCGACATCTCAAACCACTCAAAATATCGGTCCATACCGGCTTCCCAATCAAGATATACCCTTGGGTCTAAGGACCCGTCAAAAGTGGGAGGGTCGACACGAACGGTCCTGAGGGCCCGCTCATCCTCGTCACGATTTCATCATTAAACACGACGGTCACGTCCGTATCCCCTATTTTCATCTTCAGACTCATAGTCTAGCACCTCGGGGAATTGACGCCTCCTAACATCTACCCCTTGATCCCTTGGGGCAGCAGGTTGCTGAACTGATTCTTGTTGACCATGTGTAGGTGGGGGGGTGCCTCAACTGGGGCTCTCGGGGGTGCATTGGCTGGGGCTCCCTCTAATGTGACAACTCTCCCTACCAGGCCCTGAACGGACTGGTCCGACTCGACGGCCTTATCCTCTAAGGCCTTCATCTTTTCTTCCAGACGGGTGCCTAGGCCATTCATCCGCGTACTCAACTCATCCATCTGATCTACCCATGTAGTCAACACATTCATGCGTGTACCCAACACATCGATACGTGTAGTCAACCCTTGCATTTGTCCCATAAGGGCTTGGAACATTTTGGCCACCGACGATGCATCGAGACTATGGACTCGGGATTTGGCCCTGGGTGGAGGTGGTGGTCAGTACCGTGTACCTCTACATGTGGGCATGCAAATGATGACTAGGACAAGACACTCCCTAGATTCAAGACCCTTAGACTTAACCCAAGACTCGGTATGTGGCGGAGTTAATCGATCTGAAGATCACTAGCGCAAGTGTGCGGTCTTCCCGATAGGCATAGCCTAACGTTCGGACAACACCTTTTGATATACCGATTAATGGTATGCAAATGTGACACTTAGACGGACTTAGACTTAGACTTAAATGACTCTTTTTTTTTGAACCAAATACTACCCTAGACTCAACTGGCGCTCTGATACCAAACTGATGTGGGACGGACACGCGACTCCACTCCAATTGGATATGCAACCCTTGGACTCTAAGCAAGCTCGCGATCGCCCCTAACGAGGGAAGCGTACGGATGTGCACGGTTGAGAAATCGGAAGTGAGCTAGGGTCGTCAACTCACAAATTCGTGTCCGGATCAGGTCACGGGACGATCTCGCTCTCTCTCGCAGCAGCGGTGAAATAAATATATCGAGCTAATGGCCCTAACACATTCTCTCTAGCAGCGGCATATAAAAGCATATACAATAATAGTAAATGCCGAGTAATGGAGCGAACACGATACCTCCATGCGCCTGGCGTGGGGAAGACGATCCCGGCCGATCTCGTACTCCCAGAACAATAATTAATTAAATTACAGTAATGATTTACTGCCCACTCCATGTAGGGAGGTAAAGGGCGACACAGCGGGACCCGGGAGTAGCGGGTTCGGGTTGATGGGCAGCTTCTTGTGTAGCTTCGGCGGCACACGTACTCACGATCATGGGACCCACGTGCTGGTCAGTGGGGCCGTGTGGGCCTGGAGCGGCACCGCTGTGACGGGGACGTCCGGAGGGGCACTCCTTGGGAAGGTGGCGCGCTGGTTCACCTCGCGGAAGGCGAGGAGGCTCCGATCAGTGCGGGTTGGAGTTGCTGCCCACGGATCTGAATTCTATTTCAGACTTGCACGTCCCAACAAAAATTGATGCACCGATCGGCCCCAACATCAGATCGACGCGAGACTAGCACCATTGGAAAGATAACTCAAAATCCTTCGATCTATGGCCAGAGAGAAAAAATTGGCTATCCCAGATCTGGTCTTAGCTGAATTTTCAATCTGCTGGTTGACAGAATCCAAAATCTCAGGATAGAAGTACTTTTTCATAAGATTTGGCATTGACGCATTGTAGACGTCCGATTCAGGTATTGAGCTCTTCATGAAAGAGGTAGAGGGCGAAGAGAGGAAAATGGGGATAATTTTTATGAAAGGTTTGGTCGATATTTGACTGGGGAAAAGTATTTTCTAGTACCAGGTGGTCAGATCTGGACAACAGAGATAGAACAGAACTTGGGATCTGAAGTGATTTTTTAGAAAATATAAAACAGATCCTAAATTCACAAGAAAATTTTTGGAAGTGTTATTAGGTGGACAAAATCCCCAATAAAATTGGTCACTCAAGAAGATAAGATAAATTAGGTCGAAACCTAGAAATACAGAGCTACTATTACACAAATCTGAACAGGGACAGAAGTAGAAGGTGGAAATACACGAAAATGGAAAAATATAAAAAAAGGTAGATGATGGGATTTTTTTTTGTGGGGGCTTGGGTTCAATAGGGGAACCTGCCCTGAAAATCTGAGCTCCAAAAGAGGTGGGAGTTGGTAGCTAAAATTCCCGGAATGAGCCTGTGTCCAGCAGAACAGAGATCTGGACAGCACTTCGGAAGCGGCTTCGCGGCGTCTCGATGGCGTCACGAACGGCGGCGGCGGCAGCAGAGATAGAATATAGAGGGGCTAAGGAGAATATAGAGAGGGTATCACACCCTGGAGGGCTGGAGGAAGAAGATGAATAGCAGGGGAGAGGGGGGTGCGCAGGAAGCTCCTTTGGCAATTCAACAATTTTCTTCTCATTAATTTTCAACAAATGAAAATACATGGTATTTGTATGGAATTGACCAAAATGGAAAATGACCTCCCATACCCTCAGATCCAGGGTGGGTGAAGGCCATCTTGGGGATGTCAAATCCCAATTACCCCATGTGGTCAAACATCTTACATATTCTAGTCAAATGCATTCAAACTAGCCTAATAAGGACAAAGAAGGGGCCGCCCCCTTCATGGGCCAATATTGGGCCAACTTTGGTCCAAGGCCATCCACAAGCCCATGAACCCATGCATAGCCTATGGACTTTCCAATCTAGATAGCCCATGAGAGGGAAAAGCCCAATTGGGCCTTAAGTGGCTTTAAGGTCCATATTGAAGGCCTTAAGGTCCAATATGATATAACCCCCTTAATGGACCTAACAAATGAAAGTAACTAATGGATTCTACATGGAATGTGGCCCAATGGCTTGTTAAAAGCCTTGCAAAAGAGCCCAAATGAAAAAAACAAACAAACAAACAAACACACTAATACAAGCCAATACAAGCCAATACAAGCCAATAGACAAATAAGTTCCATACGTATGATGAAGTAGCCCTTGATGCCCCCATCAAATCTTATTAGCCGAGCTATCAGCAAGAGTATATGCTTGCCACCAGACTGCATCCAGTCCTCATGTGCATCCGAGGAGCACAGCGTCGAGTCGCTGACGACATTTATTGTCACCTTTAAGCGACAACACTGAAACAAGAAGAAGGCTAACAGGGACAAACCCATCATCTTCTACAAGGGAGACATGGTCCCTCATGCCCCGCCAGATGATGACTTCGGCTGGTCTAGGCAAGCCGACGATACCCCTAAAGCAATTCAGGTGTGGGGCGACATGTCACCGCATATTCAAGAAATGTGTTTGAAGCAACCCGTTCCCCTATGGCAAACTCTTGCCCAACAGAGATACTTCCACCGACTGTGGGACCCTTCCCAGGTCTGGGGGCAACCCCGTCCTTCCATAAGGATACCGAGGGGCTTGGCTACGACCAAGATCCGGACTTCCACGTCCACTACGCAGTTAACGTCATAGGCTTGGCGCAACCAGCCGATGATAGAGTTAGAGTCGAAGCCAAATTCGACAGCTCCAGGGATGAGGAGGAGGAAGTTATGATCCCAATCTCCGTCAAAGTCGGTACCCAGGCTCAAGCCGTCGTGGGACCTTCCTCACCTCCCTGCCAAGACAAACGGGGAGAAGACGCTTCTCCGGTCTCTCAGCCAGTCGGGGGACCCAGTTCAATAAACCCTCCTGAGGGGGGGATATCGCTGGTCCTAGATGCGGAAGACTATCAGCTTCACCAGGCAACCCCGGGGAGATCTCAACGGCCCCGGTTGACAACTGCTGGCCAGGAGTCGGCGGTTCGGATCGATCCCTGGTGGATCCTAGTGACAACCGCTCTCCAGTCCCTTCAACATCAACCGAGGACTTTGAGAATCAAGAAATACACGAAGCCACCACCGATGATGAGGATTTCATCGACCTCTAACCCGCTCCTCCCGAGCTGGAGGACGGTGGCCAAGCGACCATGGATGAGCTCGTCGAGATCAATCTGGGCGAGGATGAAGCACCCTAGCCAACATTTGTCAGTGCTCTTCTTACCGAGGTAGAGAAGCAAGGCTACAAGCATCTCCTGCTTGGATACAAAGACTGCTTCGCCTGGACATACAAGGAGATGCCAGGGCTAGACCCCTCCGTAGCGGAGCATGACCTAGCCATTTATCCCTCAGTCGCTCCGGTCAAGCAACCACAGCGGCGCATGCGCCATGAACTGGAGCTCCAGGTCTCGGTCGAAGTCCATAAAATGGCGGAGGCCGACTTCATCGAGCCGTGCATCTACCCGATCTGGCTCGCCAATATAGTTCCAGTCAAGAAGAAGAATGGTCAAGTCCGCATCTGCGTCGACTTCCGGGACCTCAACAAAGCCTATCCGAAGGACGACTTCCCAGTCCCGATTACAGAAACAATGGTCGACATGACCACCGGGCACGAGGTCTTGTCTTTCATGGACGGGTCATCCGGTTACAATCAAATCCGGATGTCCCTCAAAGACAAGAACCACACATCCTTTAGAGCCCCCAAAGGGATTTTCAACTACAAGCGCATGCCCTTCGGTCTGAAGAATGCCGGTGCCACTTACCAAAGGGCCATGACCAAAATATTCGACGAAATGCTACACAACACCGTCGAATGCTATGTCGATGACCTCGTCGTCAAAACTAAGAGACGCGAAGACCATTTGCGCGACCTTCGCCAAGTCTTCGAGCGTCTCTAGCAATATGGGCTCAGAATGAACCCCGTGAAATGCACCTTCGGCGTGTCCAGCGGTAAATTTCTCAGCTTCATCGTCAAGTATCGAGGAATTGAGGTGGATCCCAGCAAGATCAAAGCGATCCGGGAGCTTCCACCACCCAGCAACATCACCGAACTCAGGTCCTTCCAAGGGAGGCTGGCCTACATTCAGAGGTTTATCTCTAACCTCTCCGGCTGATGTGCGCCTTTCAGCAAGCTGATGAAGAAAGATGCCCTGTTCACATGGGACTCGGAATGCCAGACGGCTTTCGAGCAAATCAAGGAGTACCTCCTTACTCCCCCAGTCTTGGGGGCACCGATCAAGGGTAAACTCATCATCCTTTACATTGCCACCATGGACGCTTCGCTAGGAGCTCTGTTGGCGCAAATCAATGAAGAAGGTAAAGAGCAACCCCTCTATTACCTCAACCGAAAGCTAATCGGTGCCGAGTACCGCTACCCCCCCATGGAGAAGGTCTGCTTGGCATTGGTGTCCGTAGTTAAGAAGCTGCGGCATTACCTCCTATCCCATCAAGTCGAGCTTATATCCAAGCATGACCCCCTAAAGTATCTCCTTCGACGACCTGTCCTCTCAGGCAGACTGGGAAGGTGGGCTCTTCTGTTGATGGAGTACGACATTACTTATGTCCCCAGAAAAGCAATCAAGGGATAGGGCATGGCTGAATTCTTGGCATCCCATCCAGTGCCAGACGACTCACCTTTCAGCTCGGAGCTCTCGGATGAGTAGTCCCTTGCTGTTCAATCACAACAACCAGTGGAACAGAGCGGAGATGTCTTACATTACTGGTAGCAAAGCACTCTCACAACAATTATTGTTCAATCACAATCACCAGTTGAACAGAGTGGAGATGTCTTGCATTAATGGCAGCAGAACGCTCTCACAACCAACGCGCCATGCTGGGAGCTCTACTTCGACGGTGCTTCCCGAGGGATCACCCGGAGCAACCAGGATCCAACCACCATGGCAGGTGCCGGCATAGTCTTTCTGACTCCTCAGGGCAGAGTCTTGTACAACTCCTGCACCCTCATGAAATCCCTAACCAACAACGAAGCTGAGTATGAAGCTCTACTCATTGGGCTCCATATGGCTCTCCACATGGGCATCAAATGTCTCAAAGCCTACGGGGACTCCCAGCTGATAGTAAGGCAGGTCCTCGGCCTCTACGACGTGCGGAAGCTAGAGTTGGTTCCATACCACACCGCCGTCACCAGATTAATCCAGAAATTCTATTTCGTTGAAATAGATCATGTCCTTAGGAGTCGCAACACGCAGGCAGACGCCTTAGCAAAATTGGCCGAGGCCATCAAGTTCCCGTCCGAGGGTGAGGTCAACATCGTCATCAAACACAGAAGGCTGATGCCAAGCTCACTCGAAGGCAACACCAGTCTTACCATCTACGAGGTCCATGACCTAGACCAGGGCGCACCTCCAGAACAGGATGATTGGTGTGTGCCCATCATCAACTTCAAGAAAGGGTGGCTCCCACCTAACCGAGCTCAAAGGGTTCAGCTACTCCACCGAGCAACCTCTTACGAGTTGATTGGCGACTCCCTATATCGGCTTGTCCACAAGAAGGACAAGTCAATCCTCTTGAGATGTGTCTCCCTTACCGAGGCTAGAGCCGTCATGCAAGAGGTTCACTCCGGATTGTGCGGTGCGCACCAGGCTGGAGATCGGATGAAGCACAACATCAAGCTCAAAGGCTTCTACTGGCCAACCATGTACGTAGACTGCATATAGTATGCCCGTACATGCCACCAATGTCAAGCCTTTGGCCTAGTACCCAGAAGGCCTCCCAATCCACTACGTCCCATAGCCCCCACCTGGCCATTCGCTGAGTGGGGCATGGACATCACGGGGCCTTTCCCGCCATCTTCCAAGGGCCATAAATACATCTTGGCTGCCACTGATTATTTCTCTCGCTGGGCGGAGGCCCTTCCCTTGCGAGAGGTCACCGGTGAAATCGTTTCTAGATTTGTCCGGCATAACATTATATACCAATTCGGTACTCCCAGTCGCATAGTGTCCGACAACGGGACACCATTCAAAAATAAGGCCGTATACCAGCTAGCGACCAAATTCCACATCGACTGGAGAACCTCTTCGGTCTACAACCCCTAGGCTAATGGTTTAGCGGAAACCTTCAACAAAACCCTTTGCAAGCTGCTGGCTAAGATGGTTAGCCACCGGAAGCGTGATTGGGGTGAGAAGGTCTTCGAAGCATTATGGGCCAATCGGACGGTCTACAAGACCCCCACGGGGTGCTCGCCATTCTCCCTTGCTTACGCGACAGAAGCAGTTATCCCCATCGAAGTCCAATTAGCCTCTTATCGTGTGGCAGTCCACACCGGCCTTGTCGGCCCTGACAAAAGTGAGTACCAGAGAAGGCTAGAAGAGCTTGCCGATCTAGAAGGAAGGCGACTCGAAGCCTACAAACACCTGCAAGTATACCAGGCTCGCATGGCCCGGGCCTACGATAAGCTCGTCAAGCATTGAACTTTCAAGCAAGGTGACCTTGTCATGATCAAGGAAAAAGAAGTCATGGCAGGGCGCTCCAGTGGAAAACTAAAGCCAAATTGGCGAGGTCCGTACATCATCCAGAATGTCTACGAGGGCGGGGCTTACATGGTTGTCGATCATAAAGGCCATAGACCGTTCCCGCCTCTCAACGGCAAACATATGAAGCTATACTATGCACCAGAGCACGAGTTCGCACACCAGTCAGACTAAGGCGCACATCCCAGCTACTACCAATAAGGCCGGTCCTTCCCTGTGAAGGATCTAATCGGCCAGTCCTCCCAGTCTATAATTTCCAGTCAACCAGCCAGCCCAGTTCCCTGGAATCACCGCCAGGCATCCGCGGGGACTGATCTCCTGCCCTCATTCCCGTCACCACGGGAGCACGAGCACTTTTGCACCAGCACCAATCTAGCAGCCAGGCTCACAAGTAAGTCAAACAAATATATAATATAAAAAAATGGGGTTAAAAATAGAGATGCCCCGACGGACCCAGTCATCCTCACCACAAGGGGGCGACTGGGGGCAAAAAGGCCTGTAACCCGGCTGAGGTGGAAACCCAAAAGGGCACCTCAGGGAAAATCGAAAAACCCCTCGATGTGAAAACCCGCAAGGGCACGTCGAAAAAAGCTAAAGGTGGTCGGCTCTAGCGAAAACCCGAAAGGGCGGTAGAACTGCTAAAGAGAAAATCTTCTTCTCCCTACCAATCTGAACGGCCTTCCACCTATTCCTTGGTGGACCGTTAGCCTCATCCAGAGCCCGTCTCCAATCCATTCGCACTACTATTGCGCAACCCCTCCAATCCCCAGTTGATCTTGCATTACTTCCGCTCAGTTTGGCCAACCTTTGGCCCTTGCTTCACCAATACAAGTCGACCAGTCCCTGTGATAGTTAAGCTTCCAGTCACCATCCCGGTAAACTTATATCCCGATACATTCCCAAACATTTATCACTCTCTGCCCCTACATCCTACATCCTCTGCAAATCCAGAGCCTTCAAGTCCATTATAATCCTAGTTCTCCCATACAATCCCTGATCCATCCGCCTTAACTCCAGTCATATCTTGCCATAATAAAGTGGTCCCTCGCCACCATGGCGTGAGGATTTCTAAAAAAACCCCTGTTATTGGCCGAATGATATCCGGCTACCCATACCTTCCAGTCTCAGGTTACGTCCCCTGACAACGATACGCTATGGACGATAGTCTCAAAAAAAAAATATAAAAAAAATGGGCTTAAAAATAGAGATACCCCGGCGGGCCTAGTCGAATCCACTACAGGGAGCCAACTAGGTGCAAAAATTGTCACTAACCCAGCTAAGGTGAAAACTTGAAAGGGTGCCTTAGGAAAAATCGGGTAACCCCTCGGTGTGAAAACCCACAAGGGCGCACCAGAAAAAGCTATAGGGGGCTAGCTCTGGCGAAAACCCGCAAGGGCTGTAGGGCTGGTAAAGAGAAGAAAAAAACCCTCTCTCTCTGTCTCTACTCTTCGCTTACAAAGCCGTCGGCTATGACACGCTCCGATGGCAAGCTCAACATCACTCCCCGACAAGGATGGCCACTACACCCCTGAGGGTCGATCATCGCCAGCCTCCAGTCCCAATACCTCGGCTACAATGCCTTCACAGGCCAGCCGCCATCCTCCAGTCCCAGTACCCCGGCTACAACGCCTTCGCAGGCCAGCCGCCAGCCTCTAGTCCCAGTATTCAGCTACAACGCCTTCACAGGCCAGCCGCCAGCCTCCAGTCCCAGCACTTCGGCTACAACGCCTTTACAGGCAAGCCACCAGCCTCCAGTCCCAGCACTTCGGCTACAACGCCTTTACAGGCCAGCCTCTAGCCTACAGTCCCGGTACCCCATCTATAACGCCTTCACAGGCCAGCCGCCAATTTCTAATCCCAGTCACTGGCTACAACGCCCTTATGGGCCAACCGCCAGCTCCCAGCTCCAGTTTCGGCCACGATCCCTCCACGGGTGGGCCAACCAGTCCCAGTCTCGATCACGGCCCTCAGCTGTGGCGCCTTTTGAGGCCATTTGGCAAGCTCAGTCCCAATTTTTGAAGCCCAAAAGAGTTACATTATCGGCTAACGCCATACAAACGACCAACATGTTCGGTGCGGATAATTAGACAGACGCAGATCCAGAGGGGGGGTGAATGGATCTTCTAATGATTTTTAGCCATTTTAAAAACCGTATGAGATGATGATCATAGATTCGATGGACAAATACTCAAACATCAAAGATGCATGCCCCATCAATCACTAGAACATGGACAACCAATAAGATCACATTCCTAGCATGCATCTAGCGAGATCAATCAACCTGACAAAGTAATCAAACCATGATGGACAATGGATTTTTTAGGTGGTTCGGTCCACAGACCTACATCCACCCCTCACTCCAAATCGGAGTGAGGCTTCCACTAGCAACAGCTAGAACAGCAGACTCAGTCTGTAAACAAACGCTACCAAACAGCTTGACAAACCAAGGGAAATAAATCCCTCAAACCAAGCTCTGCAACCCACAGAAGCTTGACACCTGGACTTGCTACCCACAAGACCAGAACCGGAGGGCGAGCCTCCCTTCCTCTAAACCATAGGGAAAACACAAGTGACACCCAGTCACTTGCCAACCGGAGGAAAACCTCCCTTCCTCTAAACCGGAGGGGAACTGCTAGTGACAGCCCGTCACTGGCAAACCAGAGATCACAGATCTCTCTTCCTCCAGACCAGGAGGGAACCCGACCTCAAACCAGAGGATCGGAAGAACAAGGATGGTAAAGGCAGAAAAGGGAAAACCAAAACAACAAAGGGAAAAACAAAAACCAGTTAGCTCCAATGAGCACAGTCGTTCTGGATTTGATCCACGAACGGACTAAATAATTCTTCAAGAAAAACTCTCTCCTCTCCACTTCTCAATCTCTGGATCTCTCTTCCTCTTTCCTTCTCGAGCTCTCTTCTTTCTCTACTGTTCTCTATTTTTTTCTTCTTCTGCTTGCTCTTCTTCTTCTTTTCTTTCTTCTGCTACTCTCTCTGCTTCTGTTTTCACGATCAGCCTTCTTCTGAGGAAGAAGACTTCCTTTTATAGCAGCAGCAAGCAGATAGGGCGTGTGCTCTCGACGATTCCCGCCTAGAAGGTTCAGTCCATGTGGCAGCATTTCAGCAAAGTGGTTCCATGTGTCACGATCAGGGCCATCTCCTATTCTTGGATCACGTGCATCATTAACCTCCTCGAATCAGCAGTCCTGTAAGAACAAATTTACTATCAGTGTAAGTTAATTTATCTGACAGGAAAGACTGAATGCATCGAGTCACTTTGATGAATGAGTTGAGCTTGTACAGACTTGATGCATCAATTGAAGTGTGCACATATGAGAAGGTATGTACAACGAGAATGAATGTACAGACATTACATTCACGAGTGTACATACTTCAAATGCATGAGATGCAGGCAACGAGTGTGTAGACTTGAAGTGAATGCGATGCAAACATAAGGAGTGTATAGACATGAAACAATGGAGTGTATAGACTTGATGTTTACGTGCATGAGAAACCAATGTACAGACTTGCTGTGCCTGCAGCAGACGACACTAGTGTACAGACTTGCTAAGCTTTCGCTAAGTCTGTATAGACTTGATCATGCAGACGACGACACCAGTGTACAAACTTAGTGCAAACGGAATGTGCAGACTTTGTAGCATGCAATGAAGCAATGTACAGACTTAGAGTGAAGTACAAACATATGCAATGTATAGACTTGGAAAGCTTGAACACCAACAGGCTGCAATGTATAGACTTTGATGCGGCTTCAAAGCAACCAGTGCAGACTTTACCGATGTACAGAGTTAGTGTTCTGAACGTAGGTAAAGGTAAGAAATGTATAGACTTCAAGTGTGGATGACCAGACAATGTTTAGACTTGCACATATCCATGAACAAGTGGCGATGTACAGACTTGGCCAATGTGCAGACTTGAAGCAAGGAGACGATGTGTAGACTTGGCCAATGTATAGACTTGAAGCAAGGAGACGATGTGTAGACTTGGTTAATGTGCAGACTTGAAGCAAGGGGACGATGTGTAGACTTGGCCAATGTACAGACTTGAATGCAAGGAGACGATATGTAGACTTGACCAATGTACATACTTGAATGCTTGGAAAGGATTGTATAGACTTTGTCTTGAAGGAGATGCACATATGCACAATGAACATGGATTGAAAGACTAAGCCACGAGCAGAGCATGTATAAACTTGCTGAACAACAGCATAACCATATCAGCAGTAAATGTGCAGACTTTGTATTGAAGGATGCACAATAGAATGAAAGTATGCACATTGAATGCATGAGATGCTCAGACAAGCTATCACCGAATGTACAGACTTTGTCTTAGTGTTTATGCATGAGTCTGTCAACGAATGTACAGACTTTCTATGCTGCATGCACAAGACGCTAAGGGAGACGCTGTATAGATATGACAATGCATGGACTATGCACATAGACGCTGAGTGAGACGATGCAGGCTGTACAGACTTCGAGTGTGTGCTACAGGATAGTGTATAGACTTGTGTGTGCAGGGCAGACAAATGGATGTATAGACTTGGGCTGTACAGACTTCAACTCAAATATGCATAGACACTAAGTGAGATGAACACGGCGATGTGCAGACTTTAGTTGAACGATGCATGCAGAAGGAATGTATAGACTTGATGGCATGAGACATGCACAAGCTACAACGATGTATAGACTTGATGAACAATGCAATAAGACTCTGTACAGACTTGACTGCAATGTGTAGACTTGGCATAAGCAAGAAGATAACATCAGAGAGTGTATGGACTTACTGTATGCATGAACTACCCTGTACAGTTCATATGCCCAAAGCAGAACAATCATTCAGACACAGATTCATGATATGCTATCATCAAAATCATGGAGTTCAAAATCATGTCACAGATGTTCAGATAACTCATAGTGTTTGCTATCATCAAAATCATGGAGTTCAAAATCATGTCACAGATGTTCAGATAACTCATAGTGTTTGCTATCATCAAAATCACAGGGGCACAACACAACACTCAGACGTCAACCTACAACTGATACATCCCAGAATCAGTTCCTGACCTTAACCAAATAGGCCGCCACACCTCGATGGGCCTACTCCAACCCAACGTTAGGGGCTTTCCCCCACTTCCCAGCAACCAGCACTTAGTTCCCAGTACTCAAAATCCAGTCACACAACTCTCCTCACCTAGTTTTTTTTAATCCCAGCTCCTATTTTGGGTAAAACCCAGTCCGATGCCCCTTACGTCGGTACGTGTTAAAACAATCAAGCACGACCGACAGTAAGTGGTAGCCACCCCTTGTGCTCAACCCTATTCCACAGACTAGGGGGGAGAACAACTCAACAAACAACAAAGTTAAAATCTGGAGTTTGTCATTGATACTTTAAACAAGGGAGCCCAAGACATGCCCTTGGGGTAACAAAAAGTCATACAGTCCATATAACAAAAAGGGGGAAGGAAAGCGATACAATCACGGCCTAGCCTTACTCCCCTCCAGCTCCGCCAAGTGGGACTCCGTAGCCGCCAGCTCTACCTCCAAGGTCGATGCAAGTTGAACGCTGGCCTCGGCTCTAGCTTCGCCAGTCCGCCACTCAACTCTAGCAAGCTCTACGGCTTGCCGCTGCTCCTCTAAGGCCTTCTGTAGGGCCTCTGCTCTACTGGTCGCCCCGCTCAGCTGCCTGGCACGATCCTGAGTAAGAGACACGGCCGCCTCAGTAAGCCTCCTCTACTTGATCGCAGCTGACGCAAGCTGAACACACTACTCTTGCATCTCACGAATGGCCGCCAATCACTGTGCCCGCTGCCCCTGAGCCTCTAGAAGCTGTAGCTACTCCGCCCAGATGCCGGCCAAGCCAGACATCTAGAGCGCACGAAGGAATCCAGAGCCATGGCAGCCACGTGTACACTCCCTCGGTCGTTGTCTAAGCTCCTTTGGAGAAGGCAGGGGATCACCCCCTACATAGCCTCGGGCTCGCTGGAGCAATGCCGCACCTATGCTGGCATCTAGCAGCGGCTTCGGTGGTGAAACGAATGTAGGCCACTCGATCCCCAGCTCGAGAAAGGAGTGACCCGTCTCAGCCAGCACACCGGAAAGACCTGCACAACCCCATCGAATGCGAAACGGGTCAGCAATGTTCAGGGCTTTCCTATGACAAGAACAGGTGAAAAACCTGAGAAAGGTCCTGACTCTCACCTGGTGTGGCTACTGCCGCACCTACAACTTCCCCGCTTGAGGTCGGTGAGGGCAACCTCTCCTCCGCCCCGGCAGTATTCTCTGCTGGAGTCGGAGAGGGTAGGGACTCCCCTACAACCTAGTCCTCCCAAATGGCCATTGAGGTGACGGAGGGCTACCCTCGACTGTCCTCGTCGGGAGCCGGCGCGTGCTTCTCCTCAGACTCCAGTCCTAGACACAACACAAAAATATCAGCACTCTGCCATAAACAATGTATCAAAGCCGATACGGAGACAAAAAAAGCTGCATATACCTTCCAACACCGCCTCCATCTCGGTGTTCTCGACAGAAGTAGCCTCGGAGGAAGAAGAGCTCGAGCTCGAGCTCTCGTCAGTCTCCATCGTGGCGCCGCCACCCTTTGAAGAGCCAGACAAGCTCTCTGATGAACCCCTGGCCATGGGAAAATCAGGGGCACCTATGCATCGGGAAACCAAATTAGACCACTATCAAGTCTAGCCTCACAAAAAGATAGCTCCCTAGTCAAAGGTGCGAGGGAAGAAGCTCACTAGTTGGGGTGTCTCCTTCGGAAATCCCCTCAATGTCAACAAACTCCTCATCACCCTCAGTAGTAGCTGCGATGGGAGGATCATCTCCTGATGGCCGGTCCATATCCCGAGGGAGCTCTCCTTCCTCTAGAGGGGAAGAGGTACCTGCAATCCATCCCAGTCAAAGCTCAGCACAGGTGGAGAAGTCAAACAATTCACCCTAAAGTGATCAAGTGCTCAGCTACATACCTGATGGTCCCACACTGGAGGACTCCACCAGTCCCACCATATAGTCCGACACCATGGTCGGCAAAGGTGGGAGAGGCACCTTCATCAGCAACGATGGTGGTCTACTCAACGTGTCCTCAATGGTAGCTGGGGGCACGGAAGTCACCGGTCCGGGCTCATCTCCAAAAGATGGCTGGGCCACTGACGGGCCGGCATCCGCCAATTCTCAGATCATCTCCAGAGTAGCCGCCGTGTCCTCACCTGCCAAACCAGCAACATAAATCAAGTCAATAATTCTGACTTGCTAAAAGAGTCCAATAGCAACCGGAAGATCCCCTCAATGACAATTGGACACTTACCCGGACAACTACTAGCCACTGTGGGTGCTGGCTCTTCCGCCTACCTAGGGGCTCCGCTTAATATCTCAGTCGGGGCCTCGGCCCCCGACACCTCTGCCTCCTCTGCACAATCCAGACAGTTATGTCAGTAACCGAAAGCAAGTGAATCGCAGCTCACACTTAGCGTCAGAAGCCCTTACTCGAAGGGGCTCCGCCAGTAGCCTCCCACAACTCAAAGTCGGGGAAGGTCCTAGCATGGGGTGCAGGCTCATCCATCAGACGAAGGAGCCCCTCCATGTCTATCTCGAACTTGCCCCCTTCCTCAGGTGGAGGATCCACCTCCTGAGGGGGCGAGAAAGCCGCCTCCACTCTAGTCTCCGACGGGGCTACAAAACACAAGTCCAGCAAAACAAGATTAGCCAACTACCATGGCTAAACCAAGCAGGAGCAAGGAAGGCAAAGTGACATTTACTCAAGGTCATCCCCGCCTCAGCCTACTCACCGGACTCGAGTCCCCCAGGGGACTCACCAGCCTCAGTCGCTGCATCCTCCATACGAGGGCGTTTCCTCCGAGGCTGTAGACCTCCGTCTCCATTCCCTGAGGATGTTCCCATGGAGGGCTGGTCCCCCTCCACCGCAGAACATGCTAATAAACACAGTAATATACAGCACCTCAGTTCTGTATCTAAGAATTACAGAATGAAAAGGAGATAGTCGGCTAAAGAAGGAAAGCCTAACCTGAAGCCCCAAAGGGGGTCAATGGTAAAGGCACCAGCTGCTCCATCCCCAACGCCAGGGCTCGGGCCGCCATCGTGATGGCCTCCCGAATATCACATGGAGTGCGTGCGCACTCAACCTGGGACACGAACTCCACAGGTCCCGCTGACCCGATCGCGTGGGCGATGTGTCGCCTCCAGTCATCGACCGTTGTATCGGCAAAGATCCCGTGCGGGAGTTCCCGGTCCCGCGACCCTCTACCCCGGATGCCACAATCGGCCAAGAACAGAGTCCACCAGGCCTTAGGTGCCCTCGGTCAAGACACCTTTGCTCCAGTCACTGTCGCCGATGCCCGTCCCAGGGGCTTCAGTGCCCCTCCGCTACTTCGGCTCCCAGAAGATGAACGCTGGTCACTCTGGGGCCACTATGCTACAATCCGCTCGATCTCTCGGTGGATCTGAGCAACACGGGTCCTCAGGTACCCCTCATCCAGTGCAATAGGAGGCATATCATCCCTCAGCAAGTGACTCTCCTCCACCTTCCTGATCGCGGAGGCCTTATGTCGGTAGAGGTGAATGTGCTCGAACCACCACCGGGCATAGTGCACATCAAATCATCTCCGACGTCCCTACTCTGGCATCGAAAATCACTCCGGCTCTCAGCAGCTGTAAAAGTCCCACCAGGCCACTGCAAGTAGGTGGGTATCCTTGCCCTTGTATTGCTTGCCCGTCAGACGGAACTCCCTATTCGGCGGAATCCCCTGGTCATACACAAAGTTTCTGGCAAAGCAATGTGGGTAGTGCGGCTCCAAGGAACTCATCGCCGACCGGTGCAACGCCAACATAGCTACTCGGGTGCTCAGTATCCACTCAGTCCATGGTCCTGTATCGGCCGCCCCTCTGACCGGGGTGGGCGCTGGTTGCCCCTCCACCTGAGGCCAGAGTCCCTCGCTACACTGTCAAAGGGTAGTCCCTCCTCGCCTCGGGTGGGTAGGTAACAAAGGGCCCTCCTAGCCCCCTCAAGCTACTCCTCTGCATCTCCATTCGGCAGCCCAGTAAAGCTAAACAAAAGTGGTGCCGTCGAGTTCGCCAAAGTACCTCGTGTCACCAGCCCCGGGAACAGTAACCCAGCCCACACACTGAGGTAGTGGGTCGGCAGGAGTATACTCCTCTCCCTCGGTGCTGAGTGTGCCGCCAGAACTCCAAAACCCTGGTAAATGTTAGCCAGTGCAGCAAGAGCTAGAGCTAACTATCTCCCCTCAGCCAACACGCAAGCTGGCCACAACAACTCAGCTCTCAACAGCCCGTCCTCTCCGTGAGGAACTACGAAAGTTGCCAGCCAATATGCCAGATACGATGCAAGGTATGTCACATCTAGCAGACCATGGGGATTCCACCCCTCATGTGGTGCATACACATATCTGGAGTACGTCCGGAAGCGTAGCTTCACCTCCGTGTACTCCTCCCACGGAGTCTGGTCCCTGGCAAACTCCTGGTAGAAGCAAAACGACCCATTGTAGAAATGGCGGACCCATACATTCAGCGGCACCCGGGGAGCCTGTACGGCTCTCTCTCTCCCTGCTAGAGCTAAATCTCTACAGGTCTTTATTAGATACCGATAATTGTGAGGCACTCGGTATCTTCCCAGTCCGTCGGTATGACTACGGTGGAGGTCATCTAGCGCTACCTCCTCGTATCCTTCGCCGATGACCGGCAAGCCAGAAATCCTGAACAAAGACCACAAGTCAAGGCTGGTCTATCCCTCTGCTGTTCCCACCGTGTTCCAACAACGGTTGAAACGCTCCAGCTAGCCCTGTAGCAATCCGGTGTAGCACGGGTACACGTATAGAGCGGCAGTCACTGCGTACCTGATCCCAGCTCGATCCAGCAACACCCGATATTGGTGGGAAATCTGCATCCACCACTCAGTGGCACCCTGGCGGTAGTTGTGAGGCCTCAGACCCTTTTTGGATCCTTCTTCTTGGGTCCCGGATCTGTGTTTTTGGTGAATTTGGCTCCGTTGTGTCTGGAATTAGGTTCTGGACATCTTTCGTGTTTGGATCCGTGTGATTCGGGTCAGTTCAGAGGCTCGGAACATGTTCCGCGACTTTTTTCGCATGTTTTCTGATTCCCGCGTGTGTGTCTCGGAAACACCTACGGAACCCTGTAGCGGGTGAACCGGGTCGTTCATCTACCCGCGAGTGGTACCGTGCGATCAGCGCGTCGCGAGGATCGAGGAGGTGTATTTTTCTACTTTTCAGAATTTTTTTGATTTTCTGGATTTTCTATAAATACCAAACCTTTTTCTTCTTCTTCTTCCTCCTTCTTCCAACCGTTGGAGAGCGCCCTCCCCACCATGCCATTCTTCTTCCCCGGGCGACCGAGACGCGGCCCCCTCCACTCCGGCAACGGCGTGGAGGCGGCGACGAGGCGGTCCCGGTGGTGCCCTTTTCGCAGCGGGAGGCAGGGCGTGCGGTGTGCAAAAGATTCTTCCTTGGTTTCGGTGACGATTCGGCGGAGCATTCACTCCATTAAGGTAGGGGGACGAATCCTCATGCTCATCCCGTCATCCCCCGAAATTTGTAGGCCGAATGGGAGCCGAGAGGGGTGCGTTTGAGCGGTTTAGGGAAAAACCATGTTTTGGGGAGAGTTTGTTAGCGCAGCAAGAGTGATATAGAAGGGGGGGATGAATAGATCACTCCCAATTTGCAAAACTTAGGCAAGAAAATAAATCTACCGCTTATGCCCCTTCTAAACTAGCACACAAAGAATTGCAAATGCAGATACCACTCAAGATCGAATAAGAGAATGATGATGAAGAGCTGAGCAAACAAATAGTCGAAGTGACAAATAGATAGAGAGCGCTGATAAAGACCGCAAACCACAGAGAAGACAACCGGTTTTTTAGGTGGTTCGACTACAGTCAGCAATCTACATCCACCCCTCACTCCAACTAGAGTGAGGATTCCACTAGCCACTGCTAGAGCACAGTAGACTCAGTCTGCGAACACCTTGCTGCCAAACAGCTTGAAAACCCAAGGGAGACAAATCCCTCAACCAAGTTCTGCCACCCGCAGAGCTTGAAACCTGTTCTAGCACCCAGCACGAACAGAACCGGAGAGTGCCTCTCCCTTCCTCCACACACCGGAGGGAACCTGCTAATGACAACCCGTCACTAGCAACACCAGAGATCAGCGATCTCTCTTCCTCTGCAACCCAGAGGGAAACCGGAGTTAGACTCCCTTCCTCCACATACCGGAGGGGAACAAATCAGAATTAGACGAAGAACACATAAAGAAAATCAGAAAAGAAACTAAAGACTGATCGAGAAAACATTCAATACTAAGAGTTAATACAAATGTAGCTTCCTGGGAAGCAATTTCAAAAACCAGATACTGCAAACTCTCTTTCTTTCTTCACTGCTATCTCTCTTTTTCTTTCTCTTCACTGCTGGATCGAGCTCTCTGTAATTCTACCTTTTCTTTCTTGGCTCTGATCTCCTTCATCGGTGGGCGAAGGTTTCTATTTATAGCGACAGCAGGTGGATAGGGCACAACATGCGTGTGCTTCCCATGCTCGATCCAGAACCTTCCTGCCACGTGTCCTCATTGGGTTGGTTCCACTTGTCTTGGATCACGTGTAGCCCATTTATTTGGGAATATTCTTCCTCGTACCTGTAAGGAGATAAAAACCATTAACACGCTGTATGGCTACTAAAACTAAAGCTGCATGAGGTATTTGATAACAACACGACGTGACAACTACACGAGATAAGAAAAGAACGATACGAGATACAATGGACAAGACTGACACAATCAAGGAAGGTGACACGAGGTCAGATCAGGATAGCACGAGGTGAGAAGAAAATATCATGGAGTGAAACAATAGAAGAACACGCGATTTAGAAGAAACCTGGGTGAGGTTAGAACGAAACAACACGAACTAACGAACGGCAACAAAAGACGACACGAAGTGAAACAACACTTGAAAACATAAGAAAAACAACTCGAGCACAAAATAGCTCGAATGAACGACTCGAAGACGAGGCGACACGGGCTGACCACGACACGAAGACAAATAACAGAAACCGTCACGAGTTGAACATGAAGATGAAAATAGAAACCGACACGAGTTGAAAACAACACGAAGATGAAAATAGAAACCGACACGAGTTGAAAACAACATGAAGATGAAAACAGAAACCGACACGAGTTGAAAACAACACGAAGACGAAACACAGGAATTGACACGGAGTGTGGTCAAGGCGAGAAGGACACAAAGTCTAAAGAGAAAAATAGCACGAAGATAGAAGAGTGACACGGCTATCACGACACGTGATGAAGCAGTGACACTAAGAAAAAGAACGACTCGAGGAACAACAGTAAGTGACACGAAATTAAACAAGCAGACATAAAAGATGACACGAGATGAGCAACTAAAGGGCAGAGAGAAACGACACGAGGTTCATAGAGAAGCGACTCGGAGTTCGTCAGAACTATTCGAGCTGCTTCAGTAACACGACACGAAGACAGAGGGAGACACGACACGAAGTTAAACAACCGAGACTAGGACTCAAAGACATAGATGACAAGGATAGAACAACACGAAGTATTACCTCATACAAGTTTTCCTGTCAAGCATGGAAATCAACACGAAGTGTTGTAAGCTCAGACGACACGAAATCTTTTCGTGTTAGTGAGGGGAAACAACACGAAGTGTGGCTCAAGTGGAACGAAAACAACTCCCAAAATTAACTGAAGTGGCTCGAGGATTTACATTAACACAGAAAAACATTTTTGTTCACAAAGGTTCATAGTGTTGAAACCATCAAGACATTATGACTCAGGCAACACTAAAATTCATTTGGTCAAATTGTTCAATTGAACAGGACATTCCCTTACTGTGTAATCCATTCACTTACATGATGAAACATGAGATTATCTTGAGATAAAGAAATGATTTATAGTGTGAGACATCATCAAAATCATAGGGACACAACAATCTCCCCCTTTTTGATGATGGCAACACTATGAATCAGGCAATATCAAGGTTTATCAAGATTTAACATGAAATCAATATCAGCTTCAACAACAGATTAAATTCAAGGCATGCTCATGTAAATGAATTAAACATTCCCTACAACACACTCTCATTTCCCCCACAACTCATAAACATATCAGCATGAAGCAACATGACTCCCCCAAAGCTCAAGACAAAACCAAGACTCACTGATATTGCAGAACATAGACATTGCAAACTTCTCTCCCCCTTTGACATCAGCAAAAAAAGAAATACAGAATGTGTGACAGTGCTGGAAACATGAGGACTCAGGGCAGTAACTACATAGTGCAGAAAGTCACGAGTAGGTCTTAAGAGAATAAGTGAGTTTCTAATCTCAAGACAAGATTCTTTAGATTTCAGTACACAATAGAGAAGTGGAATGATAGACAAGTTTATCAGCATACACAGTGGATGATTTAGAGCAGGAGTTGACAAGTATGGCCAAAAATAGCTGATCATTCAACTATTCCACTAGACAGCAAGAGACTAAATCAGAGAGGTGTTCTCAAGGTATTCAGGACAAGCAATCCATTAGTTGCATAACAACAAGGAATTTTTGTTGGAGATGATATTCAAGAAGATCAATGAGTAAGTTGGTAGTTCGCTTCCTTTGACATTAGGGAGACACCTTGATCAGAGCCCTGAATCCCCAGTTACTCAGAGTGAGTACCTCATTACTTCCTTCCCCTTTTTTTATATTAAGGAACAGAGTTAGTAACTGTGGCTTTTGACATGAGGAAACACCTTGATTAGAGGCCAGAGTCCCCAGTTACTCACCAGCAAGCCACCATTGCTCTATCATGACTTTTCATTTATTTTAAGCATTTGACACCTCATGACTTGGGAGAAATATTCATTTCATTGATGAAGCTCCCAGTTTCTCAGTGATCAAACAGAACATGTTTGTTCAGTTAAGCCCTTGAGTTAAAGAGATAGAATGATTGAAGACAATACCAAAAAGGACTTTTCTTGAATTGAGTCTTGAAGTCTAGATTTCAAGTTGATTGGGTCAGATATCAAGACATACATGTTTTTTGACCTGAACCATAATCAATGACAATGTAGGAAGATATACTTTATGCAATTAGTCCAGATCTCTGAAGGAGTACCAAAGGAAAGATTCTGACCTGGAGATTAGAGTCACTGACTTATAGACTTAAGAGATAAGTGACACTCTACTTTCTGAGAGAACCACACTAAATTAGTCATGCAAGACCAGCAAAGGTACACATCTGGACAACCCTTTTGAATCTGTCAAAGAACTTCTCTTCTCACATTACAACTCAGCTCCCCCTAAGATATAACATTCCTCAATAAAACATTTCAGCAAAATCTCAAGACTTTCCTTTATTTAGAGCATTCCTGAAAGCTAACCAGTAAGCATTCTGAACTCCCCCTTAAACCAGCATGTAAGAAGGCTAAACAACAGATAGACAAAACTCCCCCTCACAACAGGAACAGGCTCCAAAATTAAGACACTTTGTATAAGCCTAATTCTCTTCTCAATGTAGTGAATTTTTCATTATCCAGAGGTTTTGTGAAAATATCAGCAATCTGATTATCTGCCCCTACATGAATCAGTTCAAAATTATTCTTAGACACCTCATCTCTTATAAAATGATGTCTTATCTCTATGTGTTTGGTTCGAGAATGCAAAACAGGATTTTTAGCAAGATTGATGGCACTTGTATTATCACAGTAAATAGGTGTACACCCTAGGTCTACTTGGTAGTCCTGAAGCTGGTGTTTAATCCATATAACTTGTGTTCCACAACTCCCTACAGCCACATATTCAGCTTCTGCAGTGGAGAGGGCCACAGAATGTTATTTCTTGGAGCCCCAAGATACTAAACACCCACCCAAGAATTCACAATGGCCACTTGTGCTTTTCATGTCTAGTTTACAGCCTGCATAGTCAGCATCTGTGTATGCTACTAGATTCAATGTGCGAGATGCAGGAAACCATAAACCAAGAGAGTGACTAGCTGACAAATATCTGAAGATTCTTTTAACTGCAGCTAAGTGTAGTTCAGTGGGTCTAGACTGATACCTTGCACACATTCCTACACTGAATTGTATATCAGGTCTAGAGGCTGTCAAGTAAAGAAGTGATCCAATCATACCTCTATAAAGTTTGGCATTTACTTCTTTACCTGTCTCATCTACATCCAATGATGTATTGGTGCCCATGGGTGTAGTAATGTGCTTTAAGTTTTCCATGCCAAACCTTTTGAACAGTTCCATTGTGTATTTGGTTTGGTTGATGAAGCACCCATCTTCTAGTTGCTGTACCTGCAATCCAAGAAAATATTTTAGTTCTCCAACCAAGCTCATTTCAAATTCAGCAGACATCATGGTAGAAAATTCATCACATAGTTCATGCCTAGTTGATCCAAATATAATGTCATCTACATATACCTGAACTATGATGAGATCTTTATTCATGCCCTTGGTAAATAAAGTCTGATCAATTTTACCTCTTTTATAGCCCTTGCTGATCAGAAATTCAGATAATCTTTCATACCAAGCTCTTGGAGCCTGCTTTAGACCATACAAGGCTTTGTTTAACCTGAAAACTTGGTTAGGTTGAGGAGAAAATTGAAATCCAGGAGGTTGTTCAACAAAAACTTCTTCTTTAATAACTCCATTTAAAAAAGTACTTTTAACATCCATTTGTTGGAGTTTAATGTTCTTTGAGCATGCAAAGGCAAGCAACAATCTTATAGCTTCCATCCTAGCAGCGGGTGCATAGGATTCATCAAAGTCTACACCGAATTCCTGACAGTAGCCTTTGGCTACTAGTCTGGCCTTATTCCTCGAGATGATTCCATCTTCATTCATCTTATTTTTGAACACCCACTTGGTTCCTATAATATTTATACCATCTGGTCTTGGGACAAGCTCCCAGACATTATTCCTTTCAAACTGACCTAATTCCTCACTCATAGTATTGACCCAAGCTTGATCAGCTAAGGCCTCTTCTACTGATTTGGTTTCAATTTGTGAGACCAAAGCAATTAAGTCATCATTATTCACATTTCTAAAATGAGACCTCATCCGAAGAGATTCTTCAGGATTGCCTATGACATTATCTAAAGGATGGTCTTTAAGGAATCTAATATTTGTTGAAGACTCACCTGTTTCTCTTGGACCTTCCTGATTTGGGGAATTTGTTTCTCCATTCTGCTGAGTCTTCTCTTCTTCTTGTTGGTTTTCCAGAAAATCTCCACCATGATTGGAGTCCCTGTCAAGATTTTCAACATTAGAAACATCTTTCTTTTCACTAAAAAGAATGTGTGGAGATTCTTCCACTTTCTGATCTGATACATTAAATACCCTATATGCCCTTGACACTTCAGAGTAACCCAAGAATATTCCAGGTGAACTCTTGGCTTCAAACTTGTCTAAGTCTTTCTTATCATTGTTATGAATAAAACATTTTACTCCAAAAATTCTGAAATGAAACAAGTTTGATTTCTTACCTTTTAGAAGCTCATAGGGTGTTTTCTTGTGTATGGGTCTTACCATGGCCCTGTTGATTATGTAGGTTGCTGTATTGGCTGCTTCTGCCCAAAACCTTCTAGGTAACTTACTTTCAATCAACATGGTTCGGGCCATTTCCACCATTGTTCTATTTCTTCTCTCCACGATCCCATTCTGTTCAGGTGTCCTTGGAGAGGAAAACCTGTGAGTTAGTCCTTCTTTGTCACAAAGATCAGTAAACATGAAATTTTCAAACTCACCTCCATGGTCAGATTGAATAGAACTAACCTTGTACTTCCCTTCTTGTTTGACCTTATTGAAAAACAGATTAAACTTTTGAAATGCATCACTCTTATTTGCTAAGAAAAATATCCATGAATATCTGGAGAAGTCATCTATGATGACATAGCCAAACCTGTTACCATTAAGACTCTGAGTTCTAGTTGGACCGAAAAGATCCATATGAAGAAGTTCCATTAGTCTAGAAGACAATGGTTCAGATCTTAATTTGAAAGAATTTCTGGTCTGTTTGCCTAGAGCACAGGCATCACATGCTTTTGATATAGAGTTGAATTTAATTCTAGGCATGCCTCTAACTAAATCATGCTTGACCAATTTATTTAAAGTTGAAAAGCTAGCATGACCTAGACGTCTATGCCATTCAAAGGCATCATTTTCAGAATTGACAGATAAGCAAATAGTGGATTCAGATTTCTCATCTAAGTCTACAATGTAGACATTATTAATCCTATTGGCTACAAATTTAACCATGTCAGAATTTGTTTCAAGGATTTTACATGAACTATCATCAAATACAACCCTGTGACCCCTGTCACATAATTGGCTAATGCTAATCAGGTTGTGTTGTAGCCCTTCCACAAGTAATACTTTTTCAATGGAATTTGTGGAAGACTTACCTACTGTGCCAACTCCAATAATTTTACCTTTGTTCTTTCCTCCAAACTTGACCAGACCTCCTAGCTTCATCTCTATCTTGCTGAACTTGGATCGGTCTCCTGTCATATGCCTGGAGCAGCCACTGTCGAGGTACCACTTGTTGTCTTCAGCTGCCAGGCCGACCTACACAAGTATATCAAGCAGAGTGATTTGGAACCCAAGATGAGTTGGGTCCAAGGACATTGTTTAAATCTCTGATCAAGTGTTTAGGTATCCAGATTTGTTTCAGCATGGTTTTCTCTGGCACCTTCCTTTCTGGTTTTTTAAAGTTCAATCCAGCTGAACTGGAGAAGTGATTCTATTCCTGTCATTGGTCTTCCTATTCCTAGGAAATTTTCTGTAGGCTTGTTGATTGGCATATTTTTGACCATGAAAGTTATTCCTCCAGTAGGTCTTGTTTGGACCCATCTGATTGTTATAATTCCAACTTTTATTCTGATTTGTTTTCTTGGTCCATCTACCATTTGTGTTCTGGTGAATGGACTTAATGTTATTTTTCATAAAGTTCATTCCAATCTTAAATGGTTGTCCAGTACTGGTTTTTGTGTTTTCTTTAGGACTTTGAGTTTCCTTAGAGCTGTTTGAGCTGGATGGTATGTCCAGCTTTTCTTTTCCCTTCTCTGGACAGAAGGTGATGGTCTTGAATTGAAAGGGTCTCTTGTTGGTTATGTCATAGCCTAGACCTTCCTTATTGAAATTGACCCTAGTCCCTAGTATAGCAGTTAGGCTAGTCTTTCCTTGGACAAACTTTTCTAAGACTTTCTGTTTGTCTTCCAGCTCCTTTTGAAGAAACTCAGAATTCTTTAGGAGTTCAGCATTTACTTTCTTCACAGCTTCATATTTCTCTGAATTCATTCTGATTTCACTCATGCTTTCTTCAATTTTAGTTTTGAATTCATTGAGCTGTTTTTGACTTTCCTGAATTTCTCCCTTAAGCTTATCATTCTCTTTCCTTTGTGAGGTCATTTCTTCTAGTTGTTCTTTTAGCTTTGCATTTTCCTCACAGACCAGAGTTTGTTCTTCAATATGTGTGTTAAATTTTCTTTTCAGAACTCTGTGCTCTTTGCTAAGTGAATTAAATTTATCTAGCAAGTCACCATAAGCATCCTCCCAATCATCAATTGAGAAATTTTAAAAAATGTTTATTACCTCCTCTTCACTGTTTGCCATAAGGCAAATTCCATCTTCATATTCTTCTGAGGAAGCTTCTTCTGGGTCTTCTTCTTCCTCGCTCCATGTGCAGACCATTGCCTGTGGCTTCTTCTTCTTCTGCACCTTTATGTTTTTCTTCTAAAAATAGGGACCTTTCTTCTGGAGTTCTGGGCATTCGCCTTTCATGTGTCCCTGTTTGTTACAGTTAAAACAAGTCAGTTTCTTAGGATTTCTATCCCTGTAATTGGTAAACTCAGCATTCTTGTTAAAAGAGTCTGGGTTCTTCTTCCTAAAGGTCTTTCCCTTTGTCCTCAGAAACTTTCTGAACTGACGAGTGAGCATAGCCTGCTCCTCCTGGTCGAGATCTGATAAACCTTCAAGCTCGGACTCAGACTCGGGGGTACTGCTGCTGCTCCCACTGTTACTACCCTTGTTGCGGGAAGCTCTTAGAGCTACATTTTTACCCTTCCTCTCACTTCCTTCTCCACCCCCTTGGAAGTTCATCTCATAGGTCATCAGGGATCCTATGAGTTCATTCACAGTTAAGACAGTCAAATCTTTTGACTCCTCAATCACAATGGCCTTAGTGTGCCATGCCGGGGATAAAGATCTAAGAATTTTTCTGACTATATCTGCCTCAGCAAGATCCTTCCCTAGCCCTTTAAGAGTGTTAGTGATCAAGGATAACCTGGCATACATTTCAGTTATATTCTCATCTGCATTCATCTTAAACATTTCATACTTAGAAGTGTAGAGGTTTACATTCGAGACTTTCACTTGAGCTGTACCTTCATAGATCAATTGCAGCTCATCCCACATTCGCTTGGCAGTTTTGTAGGCAGAGATACGGGCATACTCCTCTGGATGAACAGCACACTGGATGATATTCAGCGCCATCCATTTGAGTGAGGAGAGCTTTACATGGTCATCTGTCCAAGCGTCCTCGTTTGGTGGCAGATCATATGGCCCCACCGTGATTACTCTCCACAGTTTATGACTCTGAGCCCTGATAAACACTTCCATCCTGTTCTTCCAAAACAGATAGTTATTACCATCGAAATAAGGAGGGCGACTAATGGATTGACCTTCGGCCATGAAGGTTCTAGGACCACTGCCATTTGCTTGATTGGCGTAAACCTGCTCTGATACCAAATGTTAGCGCAGCAAGAGTGATATAGAAGGGGGGGATGAATAGATCACTCCTAATTTGTAAAACTTAGGCAAGAAAATAAATCTACCGCTTATGCCCCTTCTAAACTAGCACACAAAGAATTGCAAATGCAGATACCACTCAAGATCGAATAAGAGAATGATGATGAAGAGCTGAGCAAACAAATAGTCAAAGTGACAAACAGATAGAGAGCACTGATAAAGACCGCAAACCATAGAGAAGACAACTGGTTTTTTAGGTGGTTCGACTGCAGTCAGCAATCTACATCCACCCCTCACTCCAACTAGAGTGAGGATTCCACTAGCCACTGCTAGAGCACAGCAGACTCAGTCTGCGAACACCTTGCTGCCAAACAACTTGAAAACCCAAGGGAGACAAATCCCTCAACCAAGTTCTGCCACCCGCAGAGCTTGAAACCTGTTCTAGCACCCAGCACGAACAGAACCGGAGAGTGCCTCTCCCTTCCTCCACACGCCGGAGGGAACCTGCTAATGACAACCCGTCACTAGCAACACCAGAGATCAGCGATCTCTCTTCCTCTGCAACCCAGAGGGAAACCGGAGTTAGACTCCCTTCCTCCACATACCGGAGGGGAACAGATCAGAATTAGATGAAGAACACATAAAGAAAATCAGAAAAAAAACTAAAGACTG
This sequence comes from Amorphophallus konjac, assembly GCA_022559845.1. Lineage (NCBI taxonomy): Eukaryota > Viridiplantae > Streptophyta > Magnoliopsida > Alismatales > Araceae > Amorphophallus > Amorphophallus konjac. Next base: position 258,675,360 of record CM040127.1, read on the forward strand.
ATCGAGAAAACATTCGATACTGAGAGTTAATACAAATGTAGCTTCCGGGGAAGCAATTTCAAAAACCAGATACTGCAAACTCTCTTTCTCTCTTCACTGCTATCTCTCTTTTTCTTTCTCTTCACTGCTATCTCTCTTTTTCTTTCTCTTCACTGCTGGATCGAGCTCTCTGTAATTCTGCCTTTTCTTTCTTGGCTCTGATCTCCTTCATCGGTGGGTGAAGGTTTCTATTTATAGCGGCAGCAGGTGGATAGGGCACAACATGCGTGTGCTTCCCACGCTCGATCCAGAACCTTCCTGCCACGTGTCCTCATTCGGTTGGTTCCTCTTATCTTGGATCACGTGCAGCCCATTTATTTGGGAATATTCTTCCTCGTACCTGTAAGGAGATAAAAACCATTAACACACTGTATGGCCACTAAAACTAAAGCTGCATGAGGTATTTGATAACAACACGACGTGACAACTACACGAGATAAGAAAAGAACGATACGAGATACAATGGACAAGACTAACACAATCAAGGAAGGTGACACGAGGTCAGATCAGGATAGCACGAGGTGAGAAGAAAATATCACGGAGTGAAACAATAGAAGAACACGCGATTTAGAAGAAACCTGGACGAGGTTAGAACGAAACAACACGAACTAACAAACGGCAACAAAAGATGACACGAAGTGAAACAACACTTGAAAACATAAGAAAAACAACTCGAGCACAAAATAGCTCGAATGAACGACTCGAAGACGAGGCGACACGGGCTGACCACGACACGAAGACAAATAACAGAAACCGTCATGAGTTGAAGACAACACGAAGATGAAAACAGAAACGGACACGAGTTGAAAACAACACGAAGACGAAACACAGGAATTGACACGGAGTGTGGTCAAGGCAAGAAGGACACGAAGTCTAAAGAGAAAAATAGCACGAAGACAGAAGAGTGACACGGCTATCACGACACGTGATGAAGCAGTGACACTAAGAAAAAGAACGACTCGAGGAACAACAGTAAGTGACACGAAATTAAACAAGCAGACATAAAAGATGACACGAGATGAGCAACTAAAGGACAGAGAGAAACGACACGAGGTTCACAGAGAAGCGACTCAGAGTTCGTCAGAACTATTCGAGCTGCTTCAGTAACACGACACGAAGACAGAGGGAGACACTACACGAAGTTAAACAACCGAGACTAGGACTCGAAGACATAGATGACAAGGATAGAACAACACGAAGTATTACCTCATACAAGTTTTCCTGTCAAGCATGGAAATCAACACGAAGTGTTGTAAGCTCAGACGACACGAAATCTTTTTGTGTTAGTGAGGGGAAACAACACGAAGTGTGGCTCAAGTGGCACGAAAACAACTCCCAAAATTAACTGAAGTGGCTCGAGGATTTACATTAACACAGAGAAACATTTTTGTTCACAAAGGTTCATAGTGTTGAAACCATCAAGACAATATGACTCAGGCAACACTAAAATTCATTTGGTCAAATTGTTCAATTGAACAGGACATTCCCTTACTGTGTAATCCATTCACTTACATGATGAAACCTGAGATTATCTTGAGATAAAGAAATGATTTATAGTGTGAGACATCATCAAAATCATAGGGACACAACAGAGTTCGCCCGATCTATGGATTTGAGCCGCGATTCGGCATTTTGATGGCCTAGAATCATGCTAGTGGTCCCCAGGGGTCTTCACCTTTGATTTCCCCCTCTCCTATGGAGGCATGGGGGCGTGGTTAAAATTTTTGGGCATTTCTCGCCGTTTCACCCTCGGGCGGGTGTGACGGTCCTTCCAGTGACCGTCACACCGTGTAACGTGCCTGGACGGGTGCGTTACAGCCCTAAGTGTAGCCAGTGGAGTCTGTGGGCTGGAACGGTCCCACGATAGATTGCCACAGTACTGTGACTCACCTAGGTTGGACCGTCAGGCTGCGTTCGACCGTTGGTTTTTGACCATTGGGGCTCAAGGCCTGTGACGCACCTGGCTTGGCACGTCACAGCCTTGTAACACCCCTAGGTGGGTGCGTCAGAGCAGGCAAACCCACCTCCCCTGACGCACCAGTGTTGGTCCGTCAGGTGCTGTGACGCCCCTAGGTGGGTGCGTTAGAGCCCGCTTTCACCTTGGCTTGTGACGCTCTTGGGTTGGACCGTCAGAGCTTTGTGACGCTCCAGTGTGGGTGCGTCAGGACCTCTTTTTGCCTTGGCTTGTGACGCTCCAGGGGTGGACCGTCAGAGCCTTGTGACGCTCCAGTGTAGGTGCATCACAGCCTGTGACGGCCCAAGGGTGGACCGTCAGGCTCTGTGCTGCACCGTGTATGTGCGGTCCCGTTTCTTTGGCGGTGGTTTTCGTGAGTTAGTCCTTACCTTCAGTGACCTATCCACTAGTCGTAGCTTCATGCGCACGCGGGTGCGGACCCACATGGGAGTGGTGGAGAGCGAGACCCAGTGAGAGGCGGTTTTTAGGCTGGTTACTGCAGGGCCCCTTGCCTTTGCCACCAGAGTTCGGTGGGGAGGAAAACCAGCTAGAGGACCCGACCTAGAGCAGATGGTATGTGTGTGCACACGTAGTTGGGGGCTTAGGACACGCGCTTACGAGCGTGACCCCAGCGACTCCTTATTGTGGTACTTGTTGCGTGTCTGAGTCTCACGCCCGGGGCGTTGTAGCTAGACACTTGTGATGCGGTGTAAGACGTCAGGGGATGCTTCCGATCGTTCTTCTAGTGGGTAGTGCTCATGTTCACTGGCAGGTGTGGACTCGAGTTTTGTTGAACCGAGGTTCAGTAGTACGGTACTGTTAGAGTACACGGCTTTTCCGTTTAGTTACTTTAGCTTGTTGGTTCTACCGTACTCCTGTTAGGTTCGATTGCTTTTCTACTTTCTTGCTTCCTGCCTTATTTTTTGCGCGAGGTGGGGATTTGCGAGATCCCTACTGGGCCAATGAAACGAGGCTCACCCCTGCTTTTCAGGTGAGGCGGGGTCATCGAGAGTGGCGGCCGAGTTTCAGCGTGGTTCTTCTAGCCAGGGTTAGCCGCCAGTCTGCCAGAGCCGGGGGATGCTTCGTGTAGTTGTACGCCGGGGGATGCCCCGTGTAGTTGTACTTTCCTTTTTCTTGACTGTACTTTTATTTGGACATGAGACTCTATGGACCTTGTAGCAGTTTATTTTATTTATATTATGCTGTGCATTTTATTTTAGACCATTGTGCTATCTCTATGGTCGTTTTAGCTTCTCTTGTACCCCCACACCATCCCTTTTTACCCATCCGAGTCTTCGGGCTCGTGGGTTGGCGGGCTGAGATTCGAGACGCGCCGGTTCCTTTCCGGTACTCGGATCCCGGGGTCGTCACAGTTGGTATCAGAGCGCAGGTTGTGGAGGTATATCAGAACTTGGAACGAATTGCGGTGGTCCAAGAGGTCAATGATTATCCTATACAGTCGGCGACTGGTTTAGGGCCGTGTGTGTTTTATTGATTTGTGGTTGTTTTCCTTGATGCCAGGTATGTTATGGCGCCTCGAAGGAGGGCTCATCCCCAGCAGGGAGAGTCTAGTGATGGTCCGAAGGAGCAGAGCAGGGCTTTAGTTTCTGAGGGTGTAGCTGGAGGCGCGAGAGCTCCAGGGATGGATGATTTCTTCCGAGGTATGTTTGAGTATGTGCTTCAGCGGCAGCCGGGAGGTCAGTAGCAGGGAGATCACTAGCAGCAGGGCGGCGATGCTGGTGAGGACCGGGCTCGTGGTGGTCATGGTCGTGTGCTGAAGGAGTTCTTGCTGTTTCAGCCTCCTTCCTTCAGTGGGCAGCCAGATCCTGAGGTGGCCAGAGAGTGGCTGGATGATGTGCGGCGGATTTTTAGTGCGATGGAGTGTCCCGAGGAGGAGCAGGTAGCGTTGGCTACTCATCATCTTTAGGGGGCGGCCCGTACTTGGTGGACGTTAGAGTGGGGTTCAGTGTTCCAGTCCTGTCCTCTTCGGCAGATTGCATGGCAGAAGTTCGTCACTGCTTTCGAGCGTGCTTTCTGCCCGTCCTTTGTCAGGTCGCAGAGGTTGCATGAGTTTATGGAACTGACTTAGGGTGACATGACGGTGCTGCATCCAAAGTGGTCAAACCTGACGCGATAAGATGATGCCTCAACTCTAGCATCATACCACCCACAAACTGATCGGTCTTCACCTCCTCATCTGCCACGATGTGAGGAGCATAATGGCCCAACTTGATAAACCGCTGGAGAGAGACTTGCAGAAGGTTCGAGGGCAGGGCAGTGCTAGTCAGGTGCAGGCAGATTTCAGCCAGCCGACGGGAATGCAGTAGCAGAGTACCGTCCAGCTCTCGGCAAGTGGATCAGTGGCGGCGCAGTCTGTGGCTCCTGCGCCAGGGTCGTCATCCTTTAGATCGAAGCTTAAGAAGCTGCTTAAGGAAGCTAGTTTTGGCAAGAGGTGTCAGGATCGTAAGGAGTCGAAGCAGGAGTCGATGGATAGTGTTCAACAGCCGGTGGCTTTTCAGCATCAGGGTTCGACGACCGGTTCATGGGGTGGTTATCCTAGGTGCGGTGGTTCTCATCCGGGTAGACCGTGTTCTGTGCCCGTGATTTGCTTTAGGTGTGATCAGCCAAGGCACATGGCACGTGACTGTCTGCAGAGACCGAGCCAGCTGCATGAGTTTCGGCAGCAGCAGTAGTTCCAGCCCCAGCAGTTGTCATCACAGCCGCAGCAGTACCAGCAGCAGGGACAATTTCCTCAGTTGTCACGATCAGCTACTGTGGGGAGGCAGAGATCCTGAGGCAGAGTGACTCACATGACCAGGGCAGAGGCTGAGGCGTCGCATCTGGTGGAAGGTACTCTTTCGATTTTGGGTTATGCGGCTCATGTTTTGTTTGATTCAGGTGCTTCTCATTCGTTCATCTCGGAGGATTTTGCTCAGAGTGTGGAGGACCCAGTGACCGAGGTGTCCTATGACTTGCCGGTAGAGTTGCCTACCGGTGACTTCATGATCACCCCGTACTGCTTTGAGAAGGTACCTGTGTGGGTGGAAAAGTGAAACTTACCGCTTCATGACTTCGATGTGATTTTGGGCATGGATTGGCTCTAGGCTCATCATGCCTTGGTGGATTGCGGCTCGAAGAAGGTCTACTTCCGATAGCTTCGTGGACCCACCTTTTACTTCCAAGGTATTCGGTCTTCCTCTTCCCGCTTGCTTATTTCGGCTATCCGTGCACGTCGTTTGCTTGATACGGATTGTCAGGGCTTTCTCGCATCCGTGGTTTTAAGTGATCGACAGTGTCCTAAGGCAGAGGACATTCTTGTCGTGTGTGAGTTTCCTGATGTTTTTCCTGAGGAGCTACCGGGGTTGCCACCACAACGAGAGATTGATTTCATGATTGAGGTGGTGCCGGGCACGGCGCCTATGTCGAAGGCCCCTTATCGGATGGTGCCTGTAGAGTTGCGAGAGCTGAAGACGCAGTTGTAGGAGTTACTGGCCAAGGGGTATATTCGTCCTAGTTATTCCCCGTGGGGTGCGTCGGTGTTGTTTGTGAAGAAGAAGGACTGTAGTTTGAGGCTGTGCATCGACTACCGCCAGTTGAACCAGGCGACTGTTAAGAACAAGTATCTGTTGCCCCGGATTGATGACTTGTTCGACCTGCTTCAGTCGGCCCGGGTGTTTTCGAGGATCGATTTGAGATCAGGCTATTACCAGGTGCGGATTCAAGAGTCGGACGTGGAGAAGATGACGTTTCGATCGAGGTATGGGCATTATGAGTTCTTGGTGATGCCGTTTGGGCTCACCAATGCCCCCGCGGCATTTATGGATTTGATGCATAGGGTGTTCCGTCCATATCTAGACCAGTTCATGGTCGTGTTTGTGGATGACATCCTTGTGTATTAGCGGTCTGTCGAGGAGCATGTGCATCATTTGAGAGTGGTGTTGCAGACCCTTCGTGATCACCAGTTGTATGCCAAGCTCAGCAAGTGTGAGTTTTGACTTCGTGAGGTGCACTTTTTGGGGCACGTGATTTCTAGTGATGGTGTTTCCGTGGACCCGGCTAAGGTCGAGGCTGTGGTACAATGGCCGAGGCCGAGTTCTATCGCGGAGATTAGAAGGTACCTGTGTGGGTGGAAAAGTGAAACTTACCGCTTCATGACTTCGATGTGATTTTGGGCATGGATTGGCTCTAGGCTCATCATGCCTTGGTGGATTGCGGCTCGAAGAAGGTCTACTTCCGATAGCTTCGTGGACCCACCTTTTACTTCCAAGGTATTCGGTCTTCCTCTTCCCGCTTGCTTATTTCGGCTATCCGTGCACGTCGTTTGCTTGATACGGATTGTCAGGGCTTTCTCGCATCCGTGGTTTTAAGTGATCGACAGTGTCCTAAGGCAGAGGACATTCCTGTCGTGTGTGAGTTTCCTGATGTTTTTCCTGAGGAGCTACCGGGGTTGCCACCACAACGAGAGATTGATTTCGTGATTGAGGTGGTGCCGGGCACGGCGCCTATGTCGAAGGCCCCTTATCGGATGGTGCCTGCAGAGTTGCGAGAGCTGAAGACGCAGTTGTAGGAGTTACTGGCCAAGGGGTATATTCGTCCTAGTTATTCCCCGTGGGGTGCGTCGGTGTTGTTTGTGAAGAAGAAGGACTGTAGTTTGAGGCTGTGCATCGACTACCGCCAGTTGAACCAGGCGACTGTTAAGAACAAGTATCTGTTGCCCCGGATTGATGACTTGTTCGACCAGCTTCAGTCGGCCCGGGTGTTTTCGAGGATCGATTTGAGATCAGGCTATTACCAGGTGCAGATTCGAGAGTCGGACGTGGAGAAGATGACGTTTCGATCGAGGTATGGGCATTATGAGTTCTTGGTGATGCCGTTTGGGCTCACCAATGCCCCCGCGGCATTTATGGATTTGATGCATAGGGTGTTCCATCCATATCTAGACCAGTTCATGGTCGTGTTTGTGGATGACATCCTTGTGTATTAGCGGTCTGCCGAGGAGCATGTGCATCATTTGAGAGTGGTGTTGCAGACCCTTCGTGATCACCAGTTGTATGCCAAGCTCAGCAAGTGTGAGTTTTGGCTTCGTGAGGTGCACTTTTTGGGGCACGTGATTTCTGGTGATGGTGTTTCCGTGGACCCGGCTAAGGTCGAGGCTGTGGTACAATGGCCGAGGCTGAGTTCTATCGCGGAGATTCGGAGCTTTTTGGGGCTTGCAGGCTATTATCGGAGGTTCATCCAGCATTTTTCTCGTATTATGGCCCTGATGACCAGGCTTACGCAGAAGGATGTGCCGTTCATCTGGACGGAGGAGTGTGAGCAGAGCTTCATGGAGCTGAAGAGATTGCTCACGACTGCTCCGGTGTTGGTGTTGCCTTCGAGATCGGGAGGCTTTATGGTGTGTACAGACGCTTTCGGGATAGGTTTGGGTGCTGTGCTGATGCAGCACGGTGGAGTTGTGGCATATGCATCCCGTCAGTTGAAGCGACATGAGGAGAACTACCCTACTCATGATCTTGAGTTGGTGGTGGTGATTTTCGCTCTGAAGATCTGGAGGCACTATCTGTATGGTGAGAAGTTTGAGATGTTCACTGACCATCAGAGTTTGAGGTACGTGTTCACCCAGAAGGATCTTAACCTCAGGCAGAGGAGGTGGATGGAATACATGAAGGATTATGATTTTACTCTGTCTTATCAGCCTGGCAGGATGAACATCGTGGCTGATGCTCTGAGTAGGAGAGTAACGGTCAGTCAGATGTTGTTGAGGAAGTGGAGGCTTTGGGAGCAGGTTCCGGCCATGACTTTTAGGCTCAAGGTCCCTCGAGACCAGGGTTCAGCTGTCCTTGTGAGTCTGACTGTCACGCCCGCGGTGTGTCGACAGGTGACTGAGGCTCAGCGAGCGGACCCCGAGCTACCCCGTATTCTATCGATGGCTGAGGTGGAGTTTGGTGAGGATGGAGATGTAAGGTTCAGAGGTAGGTTGTACGTGCCAGCCGAGGAGCAGGTGCGGTGTACGGTATTGCGCGAGGCTCATGGGAGTCGGTATGCCGTGCACCCCGGATCGGCTAAGATGTGCCAGAACCTGAAGAGGCAGTTTTGGTGGCCTGGCATGAAGAGAGACGTGGCGGAATTTATGGCCAGGTGTTTGACCTGTCAGTAGGTGAAGGCTGAGCACCAGTGACCAGGAGGCACACTTCAGCCCTTGGATGTTCCTGCGTGGAAGTGGGACCACGTGACCACTGATTTCATGGTTGGGTTACCGAGGACGTCCAGCGGGGAGGATAGTATCTGGTTGCTAGTGGATAGACTGATAAATACGGCGCGGGTGCTGTCGATCAGGGTTAGTTGGAGCATGCATTGTTTGGCTCATTTGTACGTGGAGAGAATTGTCCCGTTGCATGGAGTTCCCATCTCCATTGTGTCCGATCGTGATCCCCGTTTCACTTCTGGATTCTGGAGGAGCTTCTAGAAGGCTCTAGGCACCGAGTTGGCATTCAACTCGGCCTATCATCCTCAGTCGGACGGTCAGTCTGAGCAGACCATCCAGACTTTGGAGGACATGCTGCGAGCGTGTTGTTTAGAATGGCAGGGGAGCTGGACCCACCATCTGTCATTAGTGGAGTTTGCCTATAACAACAGCTATCATTCGAGCATTGGTATGGCTCCCTATGAGGCGTTGTACGGGCGACCTTGTCGGACTCCACTTGATTGGTTCGAGGTGGGTGAGCGTGCCTTGACTGGACCAGATTTAGTGCAGTAGTGTGTTGAGGTGGAGCATCTCGTTCGGCAGAGGATGTTGGCAGCTCAGAGCCGACAGAAGAGTTATGCCGATCGGAGGAGGCGACCTCTCAGCTTTACTGTGGGAGATCGAGTTTTCTTGAGAATTTCCCCCATGAAGGGTGTGATGCGTTTCGGTAAGCGCGGGAAGCTGAGTCCCCGCTACATTGGTCCCTTTCCCATCGTCGAGCGTGTTGGGGAAGTTGCTTATCAGTTGCAGCTACCTCCGGAGCTTTCCGCCGTGCATGATGTGTTCCACATGTCGAACTTCAGAAGTATATGCCCGATGATTCCCATGTTCTCGAGGATGTCGTTTGGCCTGAGGTGACCCCAGATCTATCCCTTCCGGAGTTCCCTGTTCGCATTGAGGATCAGCAAGAGCAGCGCCTGCGGAACAAGGTTATTCCTCTAGTTAAGGTGGTATGGCAGCGTCATTCTGGCGGCGAGGCGTCTTGGGAGCGTGAGGATGAGATACGGGAGCTATATGCTCATTTGTTTATGTGAGTCTTTCCCTCGTTCTTGTTCCTTATTCTCAAATTTTGAGGATGAAATTTCTTTAAGGGGGGAGGGCTATGAGGTCCCGGACCCTTTTCGGATCCTTCTTCTTGGCTCTCGGATCTGTGCTTCCAGTGAATTTGGCTCCGTTGTGTCTGGAATTAGGTTCTGGACATCTTTCGTGTTTGGATCCGTGCGATTCGGGTCAGTTCAGAGGCTCAGAACGTGTTCCGCGGCTTTTTCCGCGTGTTTTCCAATTCCCGCGTGTGTGTCTCGGAAACACCTACGGAACCCTGTAGCGGGTGAACCAGGTCGTTCATCTACCCGCGAGTGGTACCGTGCGATCAGCGTGTTGCGAGGATCGAGGTGGTGTATTTTTCTATTTTTTGGGATTTTTATAATTTTCTAGATTTTCTATAAATACCAAACCTTTTTCTTTTCTTTTTCACCTTTTTTTTCTTCTTCTTCCTCCTTCTTCCAACCGTTTGAGAGCACCCTCCACACCGTGCCATTCTTCTTCCCTGGGCGACCGAGACGCGGCCTCCTCCACTCCGGCAACGGCGTGGCGGCGGCGACGGCGGCGACGAGGCGGTCTCGGTGGTGCCCTTTTCGCGGCGGGAGGCGGGGCGTGCGGTGTGCAAAAGTTTCTTCCTTGGTTTCGATGACGATTCGGTGGAGCATTCGCTCCATTGAGGTAGGGGGACGAATCCCTATGCTCATCCCATCATCCCCCGCGATTTGTAGGTCGAATGGGAGCCGAGAGGGGTGCGTTTGAGCGGTTTAGGGCAAAACCATGTTTTGGGGAGAGTTCGCCCGATCTATGGATTTGAGCCGCGATTCAGCATTTTGATGGCCTAGAATCATGCTAGGGGTCCCCAGGGGTCTTCCCCTTTGATTTCCCCCTCTCCTATGGAGGCATGGGGGCGTGGTTAGATTTTTTGGGAGTTTCCCACCGTTTCGCCCTCGGGCGGGTGTGGCTGTCCTTCCAGTGACCGTCACACCGTGTAACACGCCTGGATGGGTGCGTTACTGCCCTGAGTGCAGCCAGTGGGGTCTGTGGGCTGTGACGGTCCCACGATAGACCGTCATAGTGCTGTGACGCACCTAGGTTGGACCGTCAGGCTACGTTCGACCGTTGGTTGCCGACCGTTGGTTTTTGACCGTTGGGGGTCAAGGCCTGTGACGCACCTGGCTTGGCGCGTCACAACCTTGTAACGCCCCTGGGTGGGTGCGTCAGAGCAGGCAAACCCACCTCCCCTGACGCACCAGTGTTGGTCCGTCAGGTGCTGTGACGCCCCTAGGTGGGTGCATCAGAGCCCGTTTTCACCTCGGCTTGTGACGCTCTAGGGTTGGACCGTCAGAGCCTTGTGACGCTCCAGTGTGGGTGCGTCACAGCCTGTGACGCCCCTAGGTGGGTGTGTCAGGGCCTATTTTCACCTTGGCTTGTGACGCTCCAGGGGTGGACCGTCAGAGCCTTGTGATGCTCCAGTGTAGGTGCGTCACAGCCTATGACGTCCCAAGGGTGGATGGTCAGGCTTTGTGCTGCACCGTGTATGTGCCGTCCCGTTTCTTTGGTGGTGGTTTCTGTGAGTTAGTCTTTACCTTCAGTGACATGTCCACTAGTCGTAGCTTCCTGCGCACGCGGGTGCAGACCCACCTGGGAGTGATGGAGAGCGAGACCTAGTGAGAGGCGGTTTTTAGGCTGGTTACAGTAGGGCCCCTTGCCTTTGCCACCAGAGTCTGGTGGGGGGGAAAATCAGCTAGAGGAACCGACCTAGAGCAGATGGTCTGTGTTTTCACACGTAGTTGGGGGCTTAGGACACGCGCTGATGAGCGTGACCCTAGCTAGTCCTTATTGTGGTACTTGTTACGTGTCTGAGTCTCACGCCCGGGGCGTTGTAGCTAGACACTTGTGACGCGGTGTAAGACGTCAGGGGACGCTTCCGGTCATTCTTCTAGTGGGTAGTGCTCCTGTTCGCTGGCAGGTGTGGACTCGAGTTTTGTTGAACCGAGGTTCAGTAGTACGGTACTGCTAGAGTAGATGGCTTTTCAGTTTAGTTACTTTAGCTTGTTGGTTCTACTATACTCCTATTAGGTAGGGTTGCTTTTCTACTTTCTTGCTTCCTGCCTTGTTTTCCGTGCGAGGTGGGGATTCGCGGGATCCCTACTGGGCCAATGAAATGAGACTCACCCCTGGTTTTTAGGTGAGGTGGGGTCTTTGAGAGGGGCGGCCGAGTTTCAGCGTGGTTCTTCGAGCCAGGGTTAGCCACCAGTCTGCCAAAGCCAGGGGATGCCCCGTGTAGTTGTACGCCGGGGGATGCCCCATGTAGTTGCACTTTCCTTTCTGTTGACTGTACTTTTATTTGGACATGAGACTCTGTGGACCTTGTAGCAGTTTATTTTATTTATATTATAATGTGCATTTTATTTTAGATCATTATGCTATCTCTGCGGTTGTTTCAGCTTCTCTTGTACCCCCACACCATCCCTTTTTACCCTTCCGAGTCTTCGGGCTCGTGGGTTGGCGGGTCGAGATTCGAGACGTGCCGGTTCCTTTCCGGTACTCGGATCCTGGGGTCGTCACAGTAGTAGTCGGCATAAAAAATCCGTATTTTCCTTCCCCGCTGTATCGCTTCCTTCACCCCAGTAATCGGCATAAAAAACTCGCGCAACATTCATATAACATTCTATTTCAACCTTCTTCCATCTTACTCAGTTTAATTTCATGACTCCTTTAAAAGTGATACAAGGTAGTATTGAGATTAAACATTCATGAATACATCTGAAATTTTACTTTTCTTGCAGAAATTTTCTGATGTATATATTTCTCATGTTTTTCTTATTGAACATCAATTTGATTTTCAATGAGCAATTTTTGTTTAATCAACACCTTTTTACATGAGGCACAACACGTCTTAGGTGAAATGACCTAGTTACTCAGTGTGATAACAGTATTGCTTCTCTATTTAGAGAACAGAGGTAGCAATAGAAGTATCCTTGGCATGAGGAGACACCTTGGTCAGAGGCAAGAATCCCTAGTTACTCAATACTATTTTGCCATTGCTCTGCCATATTTTCACAGTATTTTCAATGATTTTTTAAGCAGAGTTAACTATGGTACTTCATGACACAGTCCTTTGGACAGGTTTCTCAGTGACCACAGTCATTTCTTTGTCCACAATATCTCTTTTAAGACAGTTTCAGACAAAGCAAATGTTTAAGAACAATACTTACACTATGCATTTTAACCAAAGTAAATCAAGCTTTCAACTTTTCAGGTTTTAGGAAGTCTTACACGAATTTACATGAAATAGACAGTTAAGGTTTATTAAAAGATTGAATCAGATACTTTCGAGTTCTTTAAGTTCAAACTCAAGAGTACATTAGACTTAAGCCAATTCAAATCAATAAATATTCTTAAACCTGTATAATAGAAGATTCTTCATTAAGAGTGATTTCAGATTTATGAAACAGTATTCAAACTGAAGGTTTACTTCAAATCTCAGTTCAGTTATTGAATAAGCAGTAGCAAACATCAGAAATGTAAACAAGCATGCATAGAGTATGATCAATTCAAAACTCATGCTTGCTATAGAATTTATCAAGATAGACCAATCAGAATTTTAATAAGCACAGTTATCCAAGTGAGTTGACTTATATTTCATGAGGAGCAAGAATTCTGAAGATGAGACAGATCAGAAATTCAGAAGCCAATAGGAAAGTCTAGAATTCAATCAGACCAAATGAAGCTCTCCTTTAGCAAAGTAAGGTGTAGCAGACAGAGTTTCAAATTTCAGAATTCAGAATTTAGATGAGAATCAATCAACCAACAAGAATTATTTGATGATGTGAGTCACTGACATGTAGATATGGCAAGATGAATCAAATGAATAGACAGTGAGAATTCAACCAGTGATAGAACTGAAGAATTTCAATGCTCCCCCTATCTATATGCATAAAATCACTTCTTTTTGAATTTTCCAAAATAATTGCAGTGCAATTAACTATATGCATGCATATGCAGTGACTTCTTTTAAGAACAATGCATGGACATGAGTGTCATAAACATGATGCATGGACAAACACACTCCCCCTGACTAAATGCACTGAATCAACCTTTTTGGACTTTTCAAAGTGAATCAAATCTAATCAACACATGTATGCAAATGCACTGACTCCTTTTAACAGAATGCCATATATGACACTCTGAATGCAGCATATTCAATGACAGTTATGCAGAGGGTTTGATGAGTTATGCTCATGGACACTTAGACTGATCTATGTGCAGCATGACCCATGGTACCAGGCAGAGGACTTGGTCTTAAGGACCACCTCACACATAGTAAGAACCTCCAGACAGATTTCATCTACCCTTTAGTAGCTTACCATTTGATGTACCATAATGGTCATGCATGACAATGAACTATATGCATCAGATTTTTAATGAAGTATGTAACAAATGTCTGTGTAAGATATACAATGTAATACAGACAAATTTCAAACATCATTCATATGCATTTCATATTTTCAGAAACTAATATACATTTCAATTCACTCTCAGCTCAATATAAGCACAAATAATTTAGCATGTGCATTTGAAGATGTGTGAAAGTCAATTTCAGATATGAGAATGTATGCATGAAATTTTGAATAACATATCAAACATGATATGTATCTAACAGGAGAATTCAAGCAATCAACCTGACGAGTACATGGATGTTACCTGAATTTTGTAGACATGGGGTTTTACCTAGTTCGGTGCCTTGGTTTATTACCCCTTTTATTTCTCAGCGCCAAGGCTCACCTGCAAAACAGCAAACTACTTTGCACAAACAGGCACTTAAGATGTCTTGGGTCCTCAAATGACTGTGGCACCTTTGACTGGTGCTCTAAACAGTTTCTGTGCTTGAGAATCATCAAACTTCATCAGATAATAGTTAAACATAGAATGTCCTAACCGTCCACAATAATAGTATGATGCAGCAGGTTTAAGATTCTTTCTATGCACATTACTGTAATCATGAAATCTATGTGCATTTTTATAGAAATTTCTATTAACAGAATGAGCATTCTGTTTACTAAAACCAGCCAGCCAACAATTAGCAGCTCTATGGCCTGACTTTCCACAGTTAAAACATGCATGAAATTGTTCCTTAATCATAGATTTGTCTTTATCCAAAATGTTTTGATTTTTAGGGAAGTTTATGGGTGTAGAATTAGGTCTTTTCCCTTGTGCATGCCAGCATTCTTTCATGACATGTCCAATCTTGCCACAACGATGACAATACACAGTAGATTTCACATTTTTGCTATGAGCTAGAGCATGTAGTTTCTTGTTGTCTACTCTAGCATTTTTCTTATCACTGGTCAGCCAACAGTCAGAGGCTTTGTGGCCAGATTTCCCATATTCAAAGCACATAAAAACATTTCTGTTCAAAATAGATTTAGTTTCTCCAATATCATTTCTGTTCGTAGGGAATTCAACAGATTTAGAATTAAATTTCTTTCCCTGAGTATGCCAGCACTCAATGGCCCTATAGCCTGGCTTACCACAATTGAAACATGCAAGAGAGTTTTTTTTTAAAACAGATTTATATCTACCAAAGGCATTTTGTTTTGTAGAAAACTTAATAGATTTAGAATTGACTTTTCTCGTTTGAGCATGCCAACAGTTAGCTGTAATGTGACCTCCCTTATCACAATAGGAATAGTAAATTCTCTTTTTCTTAAGTGCATGATATCTTTCATGAGAATTCCTAGCATGCGTTGCACTTGCATTTATGTCATCTTGTTCCATCAACCTACACTCATGCATCAGATGACCAAATCTATGACAATAGTGGCATGACATTTTCTTTTTGTGTGCATGTGTGTGTGTGTTTAGGTTATGTATCACATGCACAGCATCAGCATGATTGTTTCTTTGCTTATTCTTCACATGAACATACTTTTTCACTTTTTCAGCTTGTTCCTGAATGTCAGTTTATTTCTGATTTTTCTGAATAATGGGCTATTTATCTTTTGAGGCAGTGGCTACGTTTGATGCAGTGACAAACGATGTCATTAGCTTGTTATTAAAAACTTTCTTACTAACATTATTGTAGCCCAACCCTTCCTTCCTGAAGTTAACCTTGACTCCTAGCAACTTATCCAGATTTTCTTGTCCACTAACAAATTTGGACAGAGAAGCTTTCAAATCCTGAATCTTAATTTTTAGTGATGCAATATTTATTTCATAACTTGCAATCTCTTGTTCACTACAATTAACAGCTTCATTCAGAACTTTGTTAGCAGTTTTATATTTCTCAATTTCTTGTTCCAGATTGCTCAGTTTTTCAGAATCTTCAATACAAACAGTTTTTCCTCTTTCTAAGGCTAGAAGTCTTTCAGACATAGCAGAGTTCAGTTGCTTAAACTTTTCATTTTCCTTAACTAGAGCATCATTTTGAATTAAGTCATCAAGACGAATCTGGTCATCATGAGATGCTTTTGGATTATTTGGAGTTTTAGATTCTCTTTACATATTTTCAATGTTTTTCTGAAGCTCCATGTTCACAGACTTTATTGCATCAGATTTTTCAACAAGCATATTCTTCTCTTTTTTGAATTTTTCAACTTTTTCTTCACTTTCTTTAACAGATTTTCTGAGAGATTCATTTTATGATTTTACCTTATTTAGATCTATGTTAACATGTTCAAGATTCTTCAGTAGTTTTTCATTTTGAACATGATTGCTAATGAGAGTCTGATCATCATTAGTTGATCTAAGTTTTCCTTCAAGTTTAGTAATCTCATTTGCAAGTTCTTGATTTTCATTCTTTAATAATCCAATTTGTTTCTTAAGCACTTGGATATCAGATAAACTAGAATCTTGTGTTTGTTTCAATTTTAAATAGTTTTCACATGAAGAATTAGAACTATTCAAGCTAATAGTCTTTTTCAATTTTTTGTGTTGTTTTCTTAACATCTCATTGTAGATTCAAAGAAATCCACTTAAGGAAAAACTAAGAAAAATTATGGGAAAAAGAAGGGGAAAGAGGAGAAAAAGGGGGGCATGCGAGGATGTTAAGGGGAAAGGTGATCGCCAGAGACGCGAGGGCCTCAAAGATATAACAATAAAGAATAGGAGGGGTCGCGAATATAAATACCTCAAAAGGATGCGGGGGAGACTGTGAGTGCACCTTCTCTTGCTATCGGCCGGCCGATGAAGAGAGTTTCTCTTGTGTAGATTACCCTTGCAAAACAACAATAAACACCAATAAAAGATATGAATTAGAAACCAAGATGTGTAGTATCAAAATCCAAATAAGATATGAACATGGAAAGCATGGAATAGAACACACCTTGTTGGTGTTTAGCCTTTAAACCCCTATGCAAAGGGTGAGATGAAAATAGAAGTGTGCAAGTGTTGCACAAAAGGAGGTGTTGCACAATGTGGAGATCTCAATATTGAGATAAAAGGAAATAAAAGGAAGAGATGGAATAATGATGCATGCAATTCTAACAATAATAAAAATAAAGAGATAAGAGAAGGGGAAAGCTTAGTGATTTTCTCCAAAGAGAGCTTCTAGATCTTCAATATGCTCCAAGGGATGAAGACGCTCCAAATCTTCAAGAGAGGAAGAAGAACTCCATGGATGAAGCTTTTAAGCATGCGGGAGACTTCTCCTTGAGCCTCCAATCCAGCAGCACCTCCCCTTAGTTTTGTGTTGATGTCTTTAACATAAGGGAGACTGGGGTCCTATTTATAGGGTTGAAATTCGGAGTTAATTCCAAAGGAAATGAGGAAAACCAGTTTTAGTGGGATTTAGCAAGAGATAAACCTTAGGCAAGTGTCCCTTCAACCTTAGAAAGCCTTAGGAGTCCTTTCACAAGTGAAAAGGGGCTCAAAAGAGGGAAACAAGGAGGTTCTGGCGTGCTTCGGATCTCTGAAAGAAATGGCGACCACTCAGTGGTCGCTATTTAAAAGGCGCCCGCGCTAAGCGTCACAAATTCTAAAGCGTTACGAGACGGATTAGAACTTTTCAAAATTTAAAAAGAATTGGCGACCATGAGGTGGTCGCTATTTAGGAATTAATACGAGTTTCGGATGGAGTTAAAACCTCAAAATAAGGATTGAAAATTGGCAACTTTACACACGGGCGCTATTTCATGAAATAGCGACCTTCCAGGAAGTCGTGGAATCAAAAAAAATCTGATTTTGGCTCAAAACATAAAGAAAAGAATTGGTGACCTTTCGAACGGTCGCTATTTAATGAATTGGCGACTTCCCGGAGTGTCACTAATTCAAATAATCCGAAAATCAGGAAAACAAGCACTACCAGGAATGGGCGCCCTTCACATGGGCGCCAATTAATTAGAGGCAGGCAGGCTGCCACCAATTCTTTAAATAGCGGCAGGCAGCCTGCCACCAATTCGAAAAGTCCATGGAAAAATTGAGAAAAACCTTAGAAAAAACTGAAAAAATAGGAATACATGTGGGAAAGCTCGGGGAAGTTGAATAATCCAGTAAAATGAGGGAAAACCACTCAAATGAGTCAATTTGTGGGTCAGATTGGGGCATCGCAATGCGATAAGAGACGTGCTCAAGGTAATGTCAAATTTGGCGTGTCTACAGCTGCCCCGCCTTGGCGTCCGCTTTGTAAGGGAATAGAGTGAACTGAATAGTAGATGCCAAGGTGTGATGAGACACGCGATCAACATCACCTGATAGGAATTGAATCAAAAGCTCGGAATGAAGCAATCTTGAGGAGATTCAATGAAAGCAACAATTGTTTGGATAAAGGATGGAGTGTGCTCGCGGGCACGAAGGAGATAAAAAGAGTGATCAACTTCCAACGCGGTGGAAGTACCCCAGGTCACAAACCTATAGGTTTCACCATTGGGGAGCGGTTACCAGCCAATGTTGGCGTGCTGCAGCCAAGGTGGATCAAAGAAAAAGATAGTTGAAACAAGAGGATAGAAATCCAAACAAAGGAGTTTTCAAAGAAGCGGCCCAAAACGGCAACAAGACGAACTGAGGACACAATTCGACGTGGAATATCTCTTATCTTCAAATTAATGATCAATTGACCTCAAAATGAGTTATTAGAATGATTTTCCCTGGTTAATTCAAAGTTCTTCATGAATGCATGCTGGATTTAAGGGAAAAATTAAAACAAGTAAAAATATAAGATAATCAAAGATAATATTGTTAAGCTGTCAAGACTGAGTTAAGAAACCCATTCTGTGAGCTGATACTAAGCCGAAGCCCGTTTATCCGCACACCAACTCGTAAAAGAGAACCATCGTCCCCAGTCTTGGACGGCTCAACGGCCTATCCGTATGACTAAGATTCTTTTGAAATCATCATTATTTTTGATGAAGGGGAACTCAAATTCCAGATTTACCAAAGCCACAAGGTCCTTGATATGATCTAGTAGCGTAATAGTATATAGTAAAATACATACAAAGAGATGGTGATAGCAATGAGCATGGGGGAATTGAGAAAGGAGGTGCAAGCACCGTGAGACCTAGATGATGATGCCCGGACGGTGGGACCAAGTGCTTCTTATCTTGCGCTCAAAAATTCATTAGCCAAGATGTCATGAAGATAACAAGCAATGAATTAGCAATAAAGCTTTCAAATCAAAGCATAGCAAATATAGCATGAATCAAAGCATCAATAAGAAATCACAACATAGACATTAAAGCAATCAAAGCTTGGTGTGGATAGCATTCAAGCGTGTTTTAAGTATCAAAAAGCAAAGCAAAGCATGAATCATGACTTGAAGTATAGCATTGTGTGAAACATGCAAAGCATCATTGTTTGTTGTTTGTCATGAGGATGACAATCTTGGCATATCATGAGATTGAGATTGGATGATCAGGATCAAGTAATGCCCAGTGGCAGGAATAATCCAGTGAAGTCAGTAGGAGTTTACTTAGCAAGATTTGAAAATGATAATCAGTTAGATGCTCAGAGTGGCAAATCATGAAGATAGCATGGGGAAGAATTGAAAGGTAGATAGCAATGAGCGAAGACGACTCATCCCGAATTCTTGGTCTTTGTAAAAATTCTTCCTGCAATAACACCATCAGAAAAATACAATGTAATTTTTTTTGGAATTTTAGAAATATTTATATTTTTTAAAATTTTTGGAAATATTCATTTTTTGAACTTTTGGAAATATTCAATTTTTTTTGAAATTTTGGAAATATTCATTTTTTTGAAATTTTAGAAATATTCAATTTTTTTGAAATTTTGGTTTAGACATGCTAATGTAGCATCAAAGGGTGTTTTAAACCACTGACTATGGGTCCTTGTTCCTTCCCCTTCGACTACAAATTGCCCAAAGCAAGGCGTGCATTGAAGGTGGCGCCCTATAACCGGCTACCCCTACCAAAGCCATACCCGAGAAACACTGGGTCTTAGAGGGAGAAGAGAAGAGTAATTTGGGATAAGCTTGATACAAGTTAAGAAGATATCGGGTTTTGCTTTCGTCCATAGCACAACCCCTAGAGATTTGGTCTGTTGCGCTGGAGCTTTGTGTCATATCATCAAACCATAAATTCTCTTTTAGGCACGCATACGACCGGGCTCATAACGTCCCGTGGGGAAACTTTACTGCCCTCTTGCCATGCCAAAATCATTGATTGCTCTTCTCATATATATATATTTCTTTTTCATGATTTTTTTCATTTTGAACTTTGGTGTCCTTTGGACTTGAGAGATATGATATTTTGAGAATAAGGTCATAATAGACTGCCCCTATTTGAGACTTCCTCTTGTCGGGGTGTGCTTAGGTTGGTTGTTTTGCCCAAAATATCTCTATTCTCATATTTCAGCCGAAGTAAGAAGAGAAAAAGACTTCATGCCCTCGAGCATGGCCCAAGTAGCAACGGTGTTCTACCAAGGGAGATGGCTAAGGATGCCGTGATGTGTGTGCGGTGCCCAGCTGAGGGTTGCCCTTAACAAGCGGGGGGAAAATACCGAACTCCCAACGTGGGATTCTTATTACCAAAGTGCTGCATAGCAAGCCTAAAGACTCTTTTTGTGAAATTAATTGAACCGAAGCTTAAGATAAAGGTCTGAAATAATCATGTTAAGAAACAGTTTATTTTGAAAAACCGTGCTTGAATAAGGATGAAAACACATAAGAATGCATACTTACGCACCAACGTTACCTTGTGACCTTTGTAGAAGTAGCTGCCGAAGGCGATCTTGATGAACATGGGATTTGTCCTCTTTGACAGATAAATGATTGGAAGCAAAGGATTGAAGTGGCTTAACAAGGAGTGGTGTCAAGATCAGACTCAGACGAATAAGGAGAAAGGAAAAGAGGCGAGGGTTAGAACTCCCTCACTAAGGCACGGAGACCCTGATCACATGAAATGGTCTACAGAAGGAGAGGAAAATCAAAAAGTGGAGTGAGGGCTAAAGCCTCGGAAGCAGTGGGAGAATGGCCAGATGCCCAAAGCAATGAATGTGGAAGAAGTCAAGTCAGACCCGGGATCGGGAGGAATTAGAAGAAGAAATTGGTAGATGGAAAGAGGCAGATCCGGAGGTTCTGGAAGCAAGAGTGGAGGATCATGATACAGGTAGGAATCATCCGGAGGAGGAAAATCCCATGGGATGCGATGCCCTGGGAAAAGGTATGGAAGAAGATGATTGAAGAGGAAGAAAAGAATGAAGGACACAATGCCCTGGAAGAGTCGGAGGATGAATCGAAAGAAAGATGGGGGGTCCGGAGGTTCCGGATGGATAAAATGAGAAGGGGCGCGATGCCCAGGAAGAATCGATGAATGGGGTAAGAGATCCCGAGGTTTCGGAAGGATGTGGAGAAGGAAGGCACAATGCCCAGCAAGTGTAAGAGGACCCGAAGGTAAATACTAAGAGAAAGTTATAGGATCCGGGGGTTCCGGAGGAAGGAAATGCTGAGGGACGTGGTGCCCTGGGTAATCAAATAAGTCCGGAGGTTCCAGAGGAAGGAGATAAAAAGGGGAACAATGCCCTGGGGAATCAGATAAGTTCGGAGATTCCGGAGGGATAGCGAAAGAAGGGACGCGATGCCCTAAGAGTGGAGATAGGTCATCCGGAGGTTCCGACGGAAGAAGACACCATGGGACACGATGCCCAGGGAGGAAAGATAAGTCCGGAAGTTCCGGAGGTGGAAGATATGGAGGGTCCGAAGGTTCCGGAAGGAGGAGAAGACACGGGTTCGGAAACCCAGGAAAGAAGAAATGCAAATGCATGTGAATGCCATATGATGGTTGTAAGGGATGCATGAAATGCATGATATGAAAAGATTGTAGAGAATGCATGGAATGAGAGGGTAAGATCCTCCTCCTCACCCATGGAGTGGCCCGTAGAGAGAAAAATGTGGGTGGAACAAAATAAGAAGTGAATGAATTGGTGGAAGGCCCTTTAGCAAAACAATGCCCACACCTCCATGGCAAGGAGAGTGCCTGGCCGACGGCTCAATGGATGAAATTAATGCCCGAATACTCTCATGTGTTATGGCAATATGGGAAGAGAGCCCCTTCGTTTGAGAAGGGAGTCGTATAATGACCGAACGATGGGCAATGAGATCATTATGAGAGCATCGACCAATGAATAAGGTGACTTTGATAAGGGTCGATATGGCATTGATTTAGAAGAATCTATAATAGTGAGCCTTGAAGGAGACTTCTCAAATATACCCAGCATAAGGGCACGGATCGGCATCTGGCAAATAAAATCGTGAATTTTGAATGGCATAGCCAAATTTAAGCCCTTCTTGCCTGGTTCTTGGATATCCTTGGCACATGTGCTTGTAGGAATACACCCACTCCGAGTGGTAGAGGAAGGTGAAGCGAAGGCGGTAAGCTCAATGAGCAGTGGAGGTGTAATGGAGAGTTTTAATGGAAGGGTAAGCGGAGGTTCAAACACGTCGGGCTTCTCCCCTTGCTCGGAAGTGACTGGGATCGGCTCGAGTGCAAAAATAGGTGAGTCCTGCCCAGGACTAGCCACGGGTAAAGGTGAAGGCGTAGGTAAAGTTGGGTTTAGGGTAATTGGCTTTGGGGTTATGGGAATAATGGAGGCTTTAGGCGGCGAACAAGGAAGAGGTGATATGGTTTGAAGTTTAGCTGGAGGTTCGGTGGAGACCGGTGTAGTGGAGGTTGATGGTGTAGAGGTAATCGTGGATGGCTTAGCGGAGGTTAAAGGTGTGGGGGGTTTGGTTCGTAGAAAATACTAGATTTGGTGGTGCGTAAAGGATTGGAGATAATGGAAGGGTCATGGTGAGCCGGCGTGGGTGATTGGAGTATCGACCCATCATTGTAACACCAAGAGGTTTCATAGACGGGGTTAGGGACGGTGGCATCGTCTTGAGCAGGGAGTTCATCGGGCGGCAATGGAGGGAGTGGGAAATGAAGGAAACTTGGCAGGGGCGTGATAGGTCCAGAGGGGGGTGAATGGACCTTTACCCGTTAAAAATTAAGGATTAAAAATTAAGTTTAGATCTCAAACAGGAGTTTCCGAATTAGAGCACAATGGTCAAACACTAACCGCAGAACGAACTGCTTGGAGGATAGGGAAGGATCGGCCTAAACAAGCATCTACCGAATATCCAAGGCCAGAAGAGAAAGACAAGCACACGGCATGGGGATTTTTAGGTGGTTCGGTCCTCCAGACCTACATCCACCCCACACTCAAACTGAGTGTGGCTTCACTAACAGCTGGGCAACACAGCTTGCCAACAAACGCTGATACACAGCTTACCCAGGGGAACAACCTCCCCTCTTCCTCTTACTCGGAGGGAACCACTAGTAACCCACGGTCACTAGAAACCAGAGACTCACGTCTCTCTTCCTCTATACCAAGAGGGAACCCCACTGGTAGAAGTCCCACTACCAGTGAACCAGCCAGTAGTAACCTACTACCGGCAACCCACCAGAGGCCTAGCCTCTCTTCCTCCAGACCAGGAGGGAACCCACCAGTGACTCCCCGTCACTAGCAAACCAGAGGTCTAAGACCTCTCTTCCTCCAACCGGAGGGACCCCTTGACTTGCAAGCCACAAGCCAAGGACCGGAGGACAAGCCTCCCTTCCTCTAAACCAGAGGGAACCCTCAAGTGACAACCTACCACTTGCAACCTGGAGATCAGATCTCCCTTCTCCTGTACCACCAGGAGAAACCCGATCCCCAACAGGGCAATCGGAAGAACAAGACTAAACAAGGTAGCAAAAGGAAAAATAAGAAAACATGAAAATGACAGCGACAGAAGCTGGAAATAAAACGCAAGATATATAGCTCTCAATGAGCATAGTCGTTCTGGATTTGATCCACGAACAGACTGATCAGATCCTCAGTAAAGCTCTCTCTCCTCTTCTTTTCGTCTTCTTCTTTCTCCTTCAGTTTCTACTCTCTCTTTTTCTTCTCTTCTTTCTCTCTTTTGATCATCCTCCATTTGAAGACGAAGGTTTCTATTTATATCAGCAGCAGCAGCAGATCCGGTTCAGAATGCGTGTGCCTCCCACGCTTGATCCAGGACCTTCTTGCCACGTGTCCTCATCGGATTGGTTCCTCTAACATTGGATCACATGCTACCCAGACACTGAGGAGTAATCTTCCTCGGATCCCTGCAAGCAGATTAATTACATTAATGCTCAGTGTTCGCTATATGTAGCTGAGATAAGTTGGTTGGCCATAAGAACAAAGAACTGCATGAGATATATGATAACAAAACGAGGTGCACTATACTGTGACTGACACGAGGTACGTTAGATGAGTTTAGCACGAGATAACACGAGAACGACACGAAGTACACGAGAACACAGCTAACACAACAACGAAGACGACACGAAGTCAGATGAAGATAGCATGAGGTGAGAAGAAGATAACACAGAGTGAAGCAATAGAAAGACACGCGATCAGAAGAGACCAGGACGAAAATAGAAGGAAGCAACACGGAGATACAAATACAAAAGAAACACGAAGACGCGAATACAAAGACAACACGAAGACACGAATACAAAAGACAACATGAAGACATGTAGTGAAACAACACTTGAAAACACAAGAAAAACAAGTCGAGCACACAATAGCTCGAATGAACGACTCGAAGACGAGGCGACACGAGTTGAAAACAACACGAAGATGAAAACAGAAACCGACACGAGGTGAGGTCACAAAGCGACAAAGACACGAGGTCTAGGAAACATGACACGAAGACATGAGATAGACACGTCTTCAACAACACGTGATGAAACGGTGGAAGCAGAAGAACAACTCGAGGAACTATAGTAATTGACACGAAGACACAAGAGCAAACATAGAGGACTGACTCGAGATGAGCAACTAAGTGCTAACGACACGAGGTTCATACAGAAGCAACTCGAAGTTCATCAGAACAATTCGAGCTGCTTCAGAAGAATCAGCACGAAGTCAATCAGCACACAACTTAACACAACACGAGGTACGAAAGGATAACACGGCGTGTTGAAAACACAAACAGTAGTAAAACTAAAACGACACGAAGGCAAACAGTACAACACGAGGTGTTATACACAAACATGACGAAGTTCCAACCAACACGAAGACAGTCCTTGAAAATATCTGAAGTGAAATGAAGGTTTATTCTTCACATAAAAATATTCTTTGTTCACTTTCACAGAAAAAATATTTTTGTTAATTTTTCACAGAGAAATATTTTTGAACACCACTAAGACTTATAGTGTTGTCATCATCAAAACATGTAAAGATTCAACAAGACTCAACAATCTCCCCCTTTTTGATGGATGGCAACACTATGAGTCTTGAGTCTTTGCAGAAAAAAAAAATTTCAGCCTTTCCAAGGCTAAACAAACATTAGCACCATTATTAAACATTTTTAAAGTGTCAAATAACCATTCTCAATGAATAACAAACATTCTTAACGAGCTAGCAAAGGCCTGATTTCTCCCCCTTTGTCATCATCAAAAAGAAGGAAACAATAAGGATGCAACAATGCAAATGATATGAAATTTAATTAATAAGTCCAAGAGTGTGAGAGAGAAAGCCTCAAAATGGGCAACAAGATACAGAGCATTGTCTTTTCAAGAAAAATGTCTGGCATGTCTGCTAGAAGGGCCACGCGGCCTGCCATGTGGTGGTCTCCCCCTTGGAGAAGCAGAGGTATATTCTTGAGGTGGAGTTCTGCTAGAAGAAGCTTGCCCAGGTGCTGAACCCAAGGTAGACTGAAATTCCTTTAGGTCATTTGACAGTTCAGCTAGCCAATACACCACAGCGCTTCTGACATGTGCCACTTCAGAAATGATGTCGTCTTGGCGAATATTAACAGTTTCATATCTGTCATTCAGAATTGTCATTTCTGTTAAGAAGGCGACCAATTTATCATAGATCTGCTGAACACTTGGACCTAGGGCACTGGATGACTTCTTCAAAACTTCTAAAGATGTTCTGATCTCAAAGCAGTGATCTATAATGTTGGTAGATAGTTTGAAGGAGGAAATTTGAACATCTTGTAACTCACGCAGTGCTTTTGCTATCTTTGAACAAACCTCCTGCAAACCTTGCATCAAGGATCTGTTGGCATCATCTGAAGCCTTTTTGTTGAGTAGGAACCTTTTCCATTCAGTGAGGAGAGATATCTCAAGCTTCAGTAGCCTGGAATGTACTTGATTGATGTTGAGAGTGACATATTTGAGCAGATCATCTAATTTCTTATCTTGTTTTTGCATCTGCTGAGTCAAGTTTATGAGGAGTTCTTTAATGTTGGGTGCCCGAGCAGATTCAATGTTGGGCGCCTGTGCAGATAGAAGTCTAGGTGGACCTAGAGGTGTACCAAGAAATTCTTGCACTGGCGGTTGGTTGTCTACTGCTGGAGCCTGATCTTCAACTTCAGCTTGTGTGTCTTTGACAGGAACTACAATTTCAGGTTCCTCTTCCTCATTTGAAGATTCTGTATCCAATTCTATGACAAGAACTTTTTCTTCACTGTTATCCCCTCTATCTTCCATGAGATCATGATCTGCAGGGCTGTCAACAGGTGCCTGTTCAAGACTTTCAGATGTAACCAAGTTGGTAGCCTCTTCCAAGCTTTTCTCTACAGTCTCTCTTAGAATCACATAAACAAAATCAGCAAGTTCTTGATCAGTACTTTCTTGCTCTTTAGCTGGCTGTTCCACGGGCAATATCACCTCTTCAGATGTCTTCCCAAAAGAATCAAACAGACCATCAATATTTGCATCTAGATCAGTCTGAATACTTTCTTCAGACAACCTGATTTCTTCAGATGCAACCTCAACTAGCCTCTGAAAGGAAAAAGATACTTCAGTGAGTGCAGCAGACGTAATAGACTGTGGTTGTTCAGCTGGTGTATCCTGTACAGCAATCTCAGAAACTAATTGCACACCAGTTTGAGCTAAGTCTTGAGATTGTTCCAGATGCTCCCCCTGAGTTTGTGATTCCTTGACTTTCTGGGCCTTAACTTGCCCCACCATTGAAGAGCCCTCCAAGCCCAAAAACACTGAAACAAAATTCATATTAAATATGTTTTGGGCCTTAACTTCAGATGCAGTCTCTCCATCCAAGCAAATCTCTAAATACTTGAAGATGTCTGTCAGATGGGCGGCATAGGGAAGGTGTCTCTTGGATCCAATACATCCCTTCATGACAGTAAAAATGATTTCTGGCAAACATATCTTTACATTCTGAATCAGACAAAATAGTAGAAACCTCTGTGTGTCTGTGATTCTACCCCTAGCTCCAGTCTGTGGTGTGACTATAGGAGCAATTATGTTTTGAAGGAGCTTGTGAAGAGGAGGAAATGACGAGGTTTGGAAAGCTTTCAACTTCACTTGCCCCTTGTCAAGAATGTTACTGGGTTTACCAGTAATAATCGAAAACGCCTCATGCAGACTGTATCTGTACCCTCTCTCCACCTCTCCCTTTTCTAGAATACTTAGAGCTTCACGGAGAGAGTTGCATGTCACTGTTATCTCAACCCCTTTAACAGTCGAAATCAATGCAGACTTATCTCGGCTCAACAACAAGTTGTTGTAAAATTCCATCACCAGGCTAGGGTAGAATACCCTGTGATCTTCCAAAAATTTCCTTCATTCCTGAAACTCGAAGATCTTCAAGAGTTCTGGAAACTTCAGGACCATGGATTCATCACCGAAATCAACTATCCTCGGAGGAATGATTTTACCACTCTCTAAAAATACGGTAGATTGGGAAGGCCTGGTACCTTGCTCTGAAGACATTCCCGCAGCAGCTTCTGATTCTAGACAACGTTGCTGCTTGGACGGAGGCTCCTCAGTAGTTTTCTTTCCTTTCCTCTTCCTTTCAACCTGAGCGGCGGATGCTTGCTGATCCATTTGCCAAGACTCCTAGAGTATCAACTCTCTCTTGCCGGTTGCTACTGGAAGTGAAGCTAGACCCAAGAGGGGAAGAGATCTCTGTGGGGAAAGGAAGTGAGCGGGAAAAGATAGAGATGAGTTTGAAGGAACACTCAAGGTGGAGCGGCACGAAGATGAATAGGAAGCGGCAAGGGGAAACGAGGGTTTGTGGATGAAGGCGTGTGAAACAAGAAGGGTTTTGTCGGGTTGCTTTTCACTCTTATCAAACTTTTTCTGGAAATACCCAAACTACCCTCAATCATGATGTAACACAGCCATTGCCTGTTAAAGTTTGCCCTTCAATATATGGACTAGTTATATTCTCCCAAATTCCATGGTCAGTTACCTCAAGATATTAAATCAACATGATCACAAAATTAGCTGTTAAAGTTGCTTAACCTAGAGAGAGTCACGATTAAATTACTCCTTATGTTTGTCAAGCAAAGAAATAACACATCGATGTCAAGCAGATTTCATTTCTTCATTTAATGGACAAGAGAAGGCATACATGGTCAACCAATTTGTTGAGCACAAGGTAGAATAGTCCCTTTTTACACAAGGAGACATGTTTATCAGACACCAGAAACCCTGGTTACTCAGGACGGACTACCTTTATGCCAATCAAATCCAATGAAATTTTTCTTTGTTGACTTTTCCCTTTTTTTTTATTTTGACATTTCTATACAGAGATAGCTAGTTGTATCATGACAGAAACTCTGGACTTCTCTGATCTAGAGTGTTTATTTCTCCACAAAAGCCATTGCTCTGCCACAAAGAATGGCGTATTCCCTGGTGGCACTTCTCATGATTTTAGACAAAAGACAGATATCTTACTTAACACAATTTTTATCTCACAGCTCTCTTCACATAAGTTTCAGTTAAATCGAGATCCTCAACAAGTTTTTCTCATTTAACAGGAAGTTTTATAATATGTTGACCAACACTTGAGAGGATAACTTAGAAGGATCAAGGACCAAATATAACCCCCATACATTGAAGTTCTTTATTAACAGGTGTAAGTTGTTACACTAGATATTGGGTGGTTTAAGGTATACAGATCACATCTGATAAGAGCAAGAAGACTGTAAAAAAAAAAATTCTTTGAGAGAATTTCTGAACCAAAAGTGATAGGAGAGAGATAAGAAGGTGGCAGACCGAATGGAGAGAGATGAGATGAGTAGCACTCCTATCAGCAAGCCAACAAGTGAGAGATCACTCAAGACATTAAGCACCAAGGGCGCTTACAAATATAATATTCTTGAAGAAGTTCTATCTCACATCCAGAGAAGCTCTTGGGTAATAAACTGTAACCTCATGAGATGACAGATCTTAACACCACATTAACTGCATCGGCTGGCAAAATTCTTCAGAAACCAAATGGCCTGTCAAACTCCTTTTCAGCCCACTCAAGGACATCTCACACACGACTCTTGGAAGTAGTAATTATTTATTGAATGCAGTGTTTGCCATGAAAATTAAACATGTGAGTTTGTGAATCATGTACATACAGGCTCCCCTGATCAGCAGAATGACCCATGGTACTAGGCGGAGCACTTGGTTTGAAAGACCACCTCACACATAGTAAGCACCTCAGGACAGATTTTCCTACCTTTTGATAGCTTACTATTTGATATATCATAGTGGTCAAACATGATAATCAACGGGCATGGCAGACTAGAGAGGTTGTTCTAATCATGATAATTCTGTCTAGTCTAAAATAGGCAGTTTATATGAACAACAACAAACATCATTCTGATGGATTGGAGATTGAATTCAGATTTGGAGGGAAGCAGTAAATTTACCTGGAGCATTCAGACATGGGGTCCTTTTATGTGCCTTGGTTTATTACCCCTTTATTCCATCCAAGGCACACCTGCAAAGTAAAGTTATTTTGCACAAACAGGTACCCAAGAAGTCTTGGGTCCTGACATGACAGTATTACTTCTAGAAAGTTTCCTCAGCACATTTTTAACTTGATAGCAAGGAGCAGCAGCTTTCAGTACTGATTTATGCATATCCTTGTTAGCATGAATCTTATGTGCATAAACATGAGACTCCTTGTTAATAGAATAAACATTCTGTTTGCCAAGACCAGTTTGGTTTTGATATCCTACCAGCCAACAGGTTGCAATCCTGTGACCTGGCTTCCCACATTTGAAGCACTCATTGTGCTTGCCTCTAAAGACATTTCTACCAAATGCATTTTTATTCGCAGGGAGATTAACAATTTTAGAATTGAGTTTTCTACCCTGAGCATGCCAGCAGTCCTTGACTGCATGGCCATGCTTCCCACAATGGGAGCAGAAAGGAGACTCTCTCCTATAAGATCTTGCCCAACATTCAGTGACCTTATGCCCAAGCTTGTTACAATTAAAACATCTGCCATGCTGGTTCGGAGAAGCAGTTTTGTTGATATTAAGAGCATGTTGGTTAGCATAAAATTTAGCATGATGTGGGAGTGGTTTTTTCTTTCCATTAGCAAACCAACATTGAGCAAGGGTGTGGCCTAATCTACCACAATGCGAACATTCCCTTTTCTTTGAATGAACATCAGGATTTCTATCACGATATTTCCTAGCATCCATATCATCCTTTTCCATCAATCTACATTCATGCATCAAATGGCCAATTCTATGGCAGTAGTAACATGACATTTTCTTTTTCTGAACCTCATGATTTCTGTCATGAGTTTTCCTAACATGCATTTTACTAGTATTCATGTAATCTTTTCCTTTCAGTTTGCATTCATGCATTTGATGACCAGCTTTATGACAATTAAGGCATGACATAGGTTTCTTGTTAGCATGGGATTTAAAGTTAGGATGCATGTATGTAGTAGAATCCACTTTGTTCTTCCCTTTTTGTTCTACAGTTGTCTTCAGACTTCTTTGAGCAGTGAATTGAAATACAGAAGGACTGGCTAGGCTAGCAGATGCAACATCTGAAACAGCAGAAGTTTGAATCTTATTTTCAAAACTCTTTTTCTTTGTTGAGTTATAGCCCAACCCTTCTTTTTGAAAATTGACTTTAACACCTAACAATCTGTCCAGATTTTCTTGTCCTTCCACAAATTTTGACAAGGATTTCTTCAAGTCTTCTATTTCATTTTCCAGAGAAACAATGTGTGCTTCATAACTGGCAATCTCTTGTTCATTGCAGTTTACACATTCACTTAGCACCTTGTTTGCGAATTTATAGTCCTCAATTTCATTTTCCAGATTGCTCAATTTATCAGAATCTTCAATGCAAACAGTTTTTCCTTTTTCTAAGGTTAGAAGTCTCTCAGACATACTACTGTTTAACATTTTCAATTTTTCAATTTCTCCCTTGAGCTTGTCATTCTGGACCAATTCATTTATTAAAATCTGATCTTCACACGGTGGTTCAAATTGTTGATTAGATTCAGATTTTTCAATTAGCAG
The DNA here is from genome assembly GCA_022559845.1 of Amorphophallus konjac. Classification (NCBI taxonomy): domain Eukaryota; kingdom Viridiplantae; phylum Streptophyta; class Magnoliopsida; order Alismatales; family Araceae; genus Amorphophallus; species Amorphophallus konjac. The sequence continues at coordinate 258,706,407 of CM040127.1, forward strand.
TTTGTTTTCTTGTTCACGGTTTTTAATTTTCTGAACATTTTCTTCAATGATTTTCCTGAGAGAGTCATTTTCAGATTTAAGTTCATTCAGTTCTGAATTAACAGATTCTTGATTCTTTTTCTTTAACAATTTAATTTGACTCTCAAGCTTACGAATCTCAGCTATGGAAGCATCATTTGTTTGTTCCAATTTTAAACAGTTTTGACATGAAGAGGAATTTGCACTGGTTAACCTAGTACCCTTTCTCAGTTTCTTATGTTCTCTTTTTAAATTTTCATATAGCCCCAACAAGTCAGCATAGCTATTTTCCCAATCATCCATAGTATAATGTTGACAAGGGTTTACCTGATCATCATTGTCCTCTTCATTACTTTGATTGTTGCTGTGATCAGTCCCATTGGCCATCATGCAGGCGTCCTTCTTTGACTCGAAGGCTATTTTCAGTTGGTCCAAAATTTCAGTGGTTGACCTGCAATGATAAAAACATGAATGTAAAGCTTTGTCAGTGGCAGCCTTCAGAATTTTCATAGCCTTCTCGTTTTGATCACACATGTATCTATCATTGTCAGTCCATTTGGACATTTTCTTTGGCAGTTTGTGTGGACCATGTGAAATCAACTTCCACATATCCGGATCACGCTGTTTAACATAGGTACGCAGACTTCTAAGCCACAACTTAAATCCAGAACCACTAAAGATCGGTGGGTGCTTCATTGAAATCAGTTCAGGAGTAAAACCAAGTAGTAAGACCAAAACAGAAATGCACCTATCAGACCAGTAGGATCCCCTACAGATCGTTGAATCTGGAGATATAGGGAACCGCTCTGATACCAATTGATAGGTCTAGAGGGGGGTGAATGGACCTTTACCCGTTAAAAATTAAGGATTAAAAATTAAGTTTAGATCTCAAACAGGAGTTTCCGAATTAGAGCACAATGGTCAAACACTAACCGCAGAACGAACTGCTTGGAGGATAGGGAAGGATCGGCCTAAACAAGCATCTACCGAATATCCAAGCCCAGAAGAGAAAGACAAGCACACGGCACGGGGATTTTTAGGTGGTTCGGTCCTCCAGACCTACATCCACCCCACACTCAAACTGAGTGTGGCTTCACTAACAGCTGGGCAACACAGCTTGCCAACAAACGCTAATACACAGCTTACCCAGGGGAACAACCTCCCCTCTTCCTCCTACTCGGAGGGAACCACTAGCAACCCACGGTCACTAGAAACCAGAGACTCACGTCTCTCTTCCTCTATACCAAGAGGGAACCCCACTGGTAGCAGTCCCACTACCAGTGAACCAGCCAGTAGTAACCTACTACCGGCAACCCACCAGAGGCCTAGCCTCTCTTCCTCCAGACCAGGAGGGAACCCACCAGTGACTCCCCGTCACTAGCAAACCAGAGGTCTAAGACCTCTCTTCCTCCAACCGGAGGGACCCCTTGACTTGCAAACCACAAGCCAAGGACCGTAGGACAAGCCTCGCTTCCTCTAAACCAGAGGGAACCCTCAAGTGACAACCTACCACTTGCAACCTGGAGATCAGATCTCCCTTCTCCTGTACCACCAGGAGAAATCCGATCCCCAACAGGGCAATCGGAAGAACAAGACTAAACAAGGTAGCAAAAGGAAAAATAAGAAAACATGAAAATGACAACGACAGAAGCTGGAAATAAAACACAAGATATATAGCTCTCAATGAGCATAGTCGTTCTGGATTTGATCCACGAACAGACTGATCAGATCCTCAGTAAAGCTCTCTCTCCTCTTCTTTTCGTCTTCTTCTTTCTCCTTCAGCTTCTGCTCTCTCTTTTTCTTCTCTTCTTTCTCTCTTTTGATCATCCTTCATCTGAAGACGAAGGTTTCTATTTATATCAGCAGCAGCAGCAGAGCCAGTTCAGAATGCGTATGCCTCCCACGCTTGATCCAGAACCTTCTTGTCACGTGTCCTCATCGGATTGGTTCCTCTAGCATTGGATCACGTGCTGCCCAGACACTAAGGAGTAATCTTCCTCGGATCCCTGCAAGCAGATTAATTACATTAATTCTCAGTGTTCGCTATATGTAGCTGAGATAAGTTGGTTGGCCATAAGAACAAAGAACTGCACGAGATATATGATAACAAAACGAGGTGCACTATACTGTGACTGACACGAGGTACGTTAGATGAGTTTAGCACGAGATAACACGAGAACGACACGAAGTACACGAGAACACAGCTAACACAACAACGAAGACGACACGAAGTCAGATGAAGACAGCATGAGGTGAGAAGAAGATAACACAGAGTGAAGCAATAGAAAGACACGCTATCAGAAGAGACCAGGACGAAAATAGAAGGAAGCAACATGGAGATACAAATACAAAAGAAACACGAAGACGCGAATACAAAGACAACACGAAGACACGAATACAAAAGACAACACGAAGACACGTAGTGAAACAACACTTGAAAACACAAGAAAAACAACTCGAGCACACAATAGCTCGAATGAACGACTCGAAGACGAGGCGACACGAGTTGAAAACAACACGAAGATGAAAACAAAAATCGACACGAGGTGAGGTCACAAAGCGACAAAGACACGCGGTCTAGGAAACACGACACGAAGACATGAGATAGACACGTCTTCAACAACACGTGATGAAACGGTGGAAGCAGAAGAACAACTCGAGGAACTACAGTAATTGACACGAAGACACAAGAGCAAACATAGAGGACTGACTCCAGATGAGCAACTAAGTGCTAATGACACGAGGTTCATACAGAAGCAACTCGAAGTTCATCAGAACAATTCGAGCTGCTTCAGAAGAATCAACACGAAGTCAATCAGCACACAACTTAACACAACACGAGGTACGAAAGGATGACACGGCGTGTTGAAAATACAAACATTACTAAAACTAAAACGACACGAAGGCAAACAGTACAACACGAGGTGTTATACACAAACATGACGAAGTTCCAACCAACACGAAGACAGTCCCTGAAAATTCCTGAAGTGAAATGAAGGTTTATTCTTCACAGAAAAATATTCTTTGTTCACTTTCACAGAAAAAATATTTTTGTTAATTTTTCACAGAGAAATATTTTTGAACACCACTAAGACTTATAATGTTGTCATCATCAAAACATGTAAAGATTCAACAAGACTCAACAGGGCGCACCTCGAGGGACTTCATCTTGTCGTGCCATCTCCAACTCTTCATAATGACCAAAATCAAGTGGATGCCGTGGTGAAGGCGTAATAATGGGTGGTGGAGGATTTTGTGCAGGTAAATATGCAGGCGGGGGTGAAGGCGGAGGGCTTAATGAGTGATGGACATGGTGAATTGGTGGAGGGCGGACGACGTCCACTTGATTTTCGATATCTTGCTTATACGTGTCATTGATGCCATTATCTCTCCTCTCCTTCCAATCCTTTTCCATCTTGGTGATATTATTCATGAAATCGTGAAGAGGATTGATTTGTGGAGGAGGAGGAGGAGAAGCGGGCCGTGGGCTTGTGACCCTCTTGAGTTGTTCCTCCATTGATGCAATTTTATCAAAGAAATTTTGCTGGAAGTGTGTAACTTACAAAGTGGAGGGTTGGCATGATTGCCTTGGAGGGGCAACATGTGAAGGCCGTAAAGGGGTAGGAATAGAAGGAGGCGGGTGATGGCTCACCCGAGGAGGAGTTTGTGTAGAAGGGGGTGGAAGGACTCCTCGAACGAGAGTGCGAATAAGAGAGGGAGGATGGTAATGGGACACCCGGGTATGAATGGAAGAAGGTGGGTGATGGGCCACCCGTGTGGGATTGGAGGGAGGATGAGAAGAAGATGTGCCCTCAATAATAGCCTTAAGGGCTTGGATTTGTTGAGGGGTGAGATGATCTAATTCACGGATGACTTGGGAAACCTTCTCATCATTAGGAGGAGATGGTCCCGAGAGAGTAGTGGTATGCAATGAATGCGAAGGACCATGAGATTGGAAATTACCCATGGGTCGGGCAATACCATAAAAATGAGGACGCGGTCTCTTAGAAAGATTGTGGTGAGACTTATAAGCTTGAGGATTATAAGATAGGCTAGGTTTATCATCCTCATGAATATACGATTGATTAGACATGGTGGTTTTGTTATCAAGATAGAACATCATGCAAGCAAACAATTCAACAAATCAAAGCAATGTTGCAAAGATATTAATCAAGTTGGGATGTTTACACTTGATTTCTTAAGTTAAACCTTGATGAATTAAGTGATTTAATATGATTCACACAAGGTAGGAACCTAGTTTCAATATGAACTTTCTTCAATGCCAACTAGGTACACTCTCTCACCACGCATTAGGCCAACTAAACTCTGGGAACTTCAAAGGTACAACCTGCCCGACGTCCGTGAGAGAATCCACAGGTGCGGGGACTTATGGAGGCCTTGATTTAGGAGATTCCAATCCAAAGAGACGGAGTACTCAATGGAGGGTCCTTCCTTAACCAAGAAAGGGTATGGAGCCTAAAAAGTGTAGAGAGAGGAGGTCTCCCAAGTCAAATGCAATATGGAATGTAGAAATAATGCAAAATGAAGAGAATATGTATATAAACAGAAATATGAAAGAATGATACACAATAAGTCACACAAAGATAATTCTGCGAAACCTCAGAAAATTGGTGCCCATGATGCCACCAATTCCTGGAAGGGCACCCCTGTGAGTGGGTGCCAATTCCTACGACTTTTTTCTTCTTTTCAAAATTTTGTAAATGGTGCCCCCCTAACTGCCACTATTTCTCTAATGGGCGCCCACCTGATGGGCGCCAATTCCAATTTTCGGCTTTTTTTAATGGGGCAGGGAATTGGCGCCCTACACCCTGCCACCAATTCTGAAATGGGTGCCCACTGTGTGGGTGTCAATTCTCCCCGTCCTAGAACCTCACACAGCAGCCCGAAAGCTTAAACAGTGGTGAACAAAAACCAATGAAAGTGAAGAAACCACTTACAAGCTCAAAGTATGGATCATGGCAATCAAGAATTAAGAAACAAAGAATGACATGCTCATTTTTTTTTGTTTAAGAGATGGATAGATAAATAGAATTTCTAAAAAATCTAACAAACTAACAATCACTTAGGGAGAGTGCTACGTGGAGCACAAGAGGAGGTGCACCGTGGGTGCAAAGGGGAGATGGCACACGTGGGTGCCCAAGGGAGAGGTAATCAAAAGAAAAATAAGAGGTGGTCCCACCGTGATCACCAATTTGTAGATTCTAACAAATCCACTTAAGGAAAAACTAAGAAAAATTATGGGAAAAAGAAGGGGAAAGAGGAGAAAAGGGGGGGCATGCGGGGATGCTAAGGGGAAAGGTGATCGCTAGATAAGCGAGGGCCTCAAAGATATAACAATAAAGAATAGGAGGGATCGCAAATATAAATACCTCAAAAGGATGCAGGGGAGATTGTGAGTGCACCTTCTCTTGCTATCGGCCGGCCGATGAAGAGAGTTTCTCTTGTGTAGATTACCCTTGCAAAATAATAATAAACACCAATAAAAGATATGAATTAGAAACCAAGATGTGTAGTATCAAAATCCAAATAAGATATGAACATGGAAAGCATGGAATAGAACACACCTTGTTGATGTTTAGCTTTTAAACCCCTATGCAAAGGGTGAGGATGAAAGTATGATGATATGAAAATAGAAGTGTGCAAGTGTTGCACAAAAGGAGGTGTTGCACAATGTGGAGATCTTAATATTGAGATAAAAGGAAATAAAAGGAAGAGATGGAATAATGATGCATGCAATTCTAACAATAATAAAAACAAAGAGATAAGAGAAGGGGAAAGCTTAGTGGTTTTCTCCAAAGAGAGCTTCAAGATCTTCAATATGCTCCAAGGGATGAAGAGGCTCCAAATCTTCAAGAGAGGAAGAAGAACTCCATGGATGAAACTTTTAAACATGTGGGAGACTTCTCCTTGAGCCTCCAATCCAGCAGCATCTCCCCTTAGTTTTGTGTTGATGTCTTTAACACAAGGGAGAGAGGGGTCCTTTTTATAGGGTTGAAATTCGGAGTTAATTCCAAGGGAAATTAGGAAAACCAGTTTTAGTTGGATTTAGCAAGAGATAAACCTTAGGCAAGTGTCCCTTCAACCTTAGAAAGCCTTAGGAGTCCTTTCCCAAGTGAAAAGGGGCTCAAAAGCAGGAAACAAGGAGGTTTTGGTGGGCTTCGAAGAAATGGCGACCACTCAGTGGTCGCTATTCAAAAGGGCGCCCGCGCGAAGCGTCGCTAATGCCAAAGCATTACGAGACGGGTTAGAACTTTTCAAAATTTGAAAAGAATTGGCGACCATGAGGTGGTCGCTATTTAGGAATTAATACGAGTTTCGGACAGAGTTAAAACCATAAAATAAGGAAAGAAAATTGGCGACTTTACAGACGGGCACTATTTCATGAAATAGTGACCTTCCAGGAAGTCGTGGAATCAAAAAAATCCAATTTTGGCTCAAAATATGAAGAAAAGAATTGACGACCTTCCGAACCGTCGCTATTTAATGAATTGGCGACTTCCCGGAGTGTCATTAATTCAAATAATCCGAAAATCAGTAAAACGGGCATTACCAGGAATGGGCGCCCTTTACATGGGCGCCAATTAACTAGAAGCAGGCAGGCTGCCACCAATTCTTTAAATAGCGGCAGGCAGGCCACCACCAATTCTTTAAATAGTGACAGGCAAGCTGCCACCAATTCTTTAAATAGCGACAGGCAGGCTGCCACCAATTCGAAAAGCCCACGGAAAAATGGTGAAAAACCTCAGAAAAAATTGGAAAAATAGGAAAACATGTGGGAAAGCTTAGGGAAGTTGAATAATCCAGTAAAATGAGGGAAAACCACACAAATGAGTCAATTTGAGGGTCAGATTAGGGCATCACAGTGTGATAAGAGACGTGCTCAAGGTCATGTCAAATTTGGCGTGTCTACACTCATGTTACTCCAATAAATCAGCATATGAATCTTGCCAGTCATCTAAGGTGAATTTTTCAAAGGAGTTTACCTGATCATCATCCTCTTCTTCATTTTGGCTGCTACTTTGATTACTACCTTTAGCCATCATGCAATAGTCGTTACTTCCACAGCAAGAAGTCTTCAGTTTGTTCAGGATGTCCTTGGCTGACCTGCAATCATGAAAGGAAGAATGGAAATCCTTGTCAGTAGCTACTTTTATTAAATTCAAGGCTTTCTGATTTTCTCCATACCTCGATATATGACTGTCAGTCCATTTGGACTTTTTCTTTGGTAATTCGTGAGGACCTTGTGAAACTAACTTCCACAGATCAGGATCAAAATTCTTGACAAACATGTGCAGGTTGTTACACCATAGATTGAAATAAGTGCCATCAAAAACTGGTGAACAGGCCATGAATGTAATCAACAAATAAATCAATGCACCAAAATAGGTATTCTCGAAAATGGACCAAAATATAGGATAGCAGGATCCTCTGCAGATCGTTGGATCTGATGAAACAAAGACCCACTCTGATACCACTTGTTGGATAAAATGGGTGCAAGACACATATTCAGAGGGTGGGGGGGTGAATGAATCCCCGTTAAAAACAAAACTATTACGAAATTAAAATCTCAGATGACTAAATCAAATTAAGCGCTCTCCAATAGCAGATAAGAGATAATCAATTAGCAAATGCAGAATGACATCCTCACCGAATTTTAGCTAGATATAATATCAAATGCTAAGAATGCACACAGATCGACTGCTCTACCAAGCAAACAACTATCTCGGTGAAAGAAGTAAAGAGAGCAGATCGTGGCAAAGCTACGCACACTCACAAAACAAGTAACGCTATAGCAGAATAATTGAATCAAGTAAGACAAACATCAAACACATAGCACTCTTGAAATATCCTGCGAAGGGTGGTAGAGGATATGGAATAGCACACAAAGCAAACCACGATAGATAGGATATTTTTTAGGCGGTTCGGCCTGACCCTCAGCCAGCCTACGTCCACCCCTCACTCCAACAAGCATGAGGCTTCCCTTGCAAACATAAGAAGCAGACTCAGTCTGCAAACAACAGCTGCCTTACAACATGACCGAGAGGAACACTCTCCTCTCTTCCTCCAAATCGGAGGGGAACCACTAGTGACACCCCGTAACTAGCAACTGGAGACACCGGCCTAGCTTCCTCTAAACCAGAGGGTAAACCATGAGTGACACCTAGTCACTCACACCCGGAGACACCAGTCTCCCTTCCTATGAATCCTCAGAGGGGAACCGGAGATAAATCTGCCTTCTCCTGAATCCTCAGGAGGGACCCGACCTCAACCCAGAGAATCGGAAGAACACAGTGGAAATGACAAAATCTGTAAAAGAAAAATAGAACTAAAAAAAAACTAAAATGAATGTAGCTCTCGTAGGAGAAAGTTGGTCTGGATCTGATCCAGAAACCAACAGATAGCATATCTTCAATATGCTTCAGCCGCTTCACTATCACTTCTCTCTTCTCTCTTGAGCTCTCTCTCTCTCAGCACTCTCACTCTAATTCTTCCCATAGAGTCTCTGACTCACTCTTTCTTCTTCTTATGCTGCTTCTCTCTGGCGGCTCACTTTTCACTCTCTGGATGCTCCTCTGTTCTATATTCTCTCTGGATGTTCTGCGGTGCTCCCCCTCTTCTGCGTTTTGTTACCGCTTTTGATCGCAGGAGTAGCCTTCTTATAGTGCTGTAGGCTGGGTTCCCACGAGATCACGCATTTGGTGTATGTAGGGCTCATCCCAGCCTTTTCCAGAGAAGCCACATATTAAGAGTAGATTGGGGCATTGATCCACGTGGCAGAATGTCAGAAATATTCTCCTCTTGGATCACGTGCCAATCATTGGTTCCGTTATCCTCCACGGACTCATGCTTCAGGCGTGACTAAAAGTTCATGTGATGGAGAGGCTGCTGTCTGCCTTTAGCATTACAGGTGCTCGAGCACATGCCACGTTGAAAGAAATGCCTTAGCCTGTTAAAGTAAAATGCAAACATGGTTAGACCTTATATACATAGCACAGACAATGTGCACTGACTTTATATAGGCCCAAGTTAAAACGTGCACAGATCTGAGTAAAGATATATGCACAAGACACAAAGTGCATAGACCTATATGCACAATGCAAAAGGAATGCACCGACCTTGTAGATGAGCATGCAACAAAAGTTGCATAAGCCTTATGTGCATTATCGCAAAAGTGCACAGACTTATGTGTGCCTAAAACAGACCCTGCACAGACGTGATATGCATAATGCAAAAAGAAAACTTGTACCGACTTGCAACATGCACCGACTTGGAAGCTCATGTGCAGAAGACCTGCACCGATGTTAGCATACAAAATAGAGATGTTCACCGACTTCAGATGAAGACTAGCAAATGTGCACCGACCTATATATATGCTCAATGAAACAATGCACCAACATTAGCATACAAAATAGAGATGAGCACCGACTTTAGATGAAGACTAGCAGAAATGCACCAACCTTCTATATGAACGATGCGAATGACAAACAATGCGCCGACCCTTGAATGCTCACAACAAAAACAATGCACCGACCTTATTGTGTAGCGTGTAAACATGCACAGACCTTATATGTGCAAAGCAAAAACAATCCACCGATGTTGTGTGCATTCATGCACATACTCTATAGGCAGCATGTATGCATAGACCCATTAAGCATTATGCACAGACCCTAACAAACTCATACCAAATGTGCACCGATGCTAACAAGGCTAACACCAAATGTGCACTGATGTTGTTCTGCCTAATGACTGATGTGCACAGACCTTATAAACCATGTACAAGGACATGCACAGACCTTATATGCCTTCTATAGTGACTTGCACAGATGTTGTATGTGCTAAAGGCAAAACATGCACTGACCTTGTATCATACATGGCAAATGTGCACTGACCTATATATATAAGCAAACTGGTAACTAGCACCAACCTGGTAACTAGCACCGACCTAAGATGCAAGAAATCTAAACTTGTACAGACTTTGGAATGCACTGACTATGAAATCCACTGACTATGAAATGCACACCAAGTGTTCGACCAAATGCCATGCTCAAGGTTATTCAGCAAACGATTATGTGCACAAACTTTATGTAGACACGTTAACTTTACATGCACAGTACTGACTTTGCATTGACTTTTGGTTGACCTGTGATGCATTGACTTATATGAACAAATGCATCCAAAAACATGCACATGTGCAACAATTCATTCCATGTAATTCATCTATACAGCAATATGAGCATTGTATGCACATAGTAAACACTGTATGTAACAAAAACCCATGCTGTATGCAATAAGCACATATGGAATCATAAAAACACATATGACATCATACATATGAGTCATAGTGTTTGTCATCATCAAAACACAATATCCAACTCTTAGCAACCACCTCCGTCGACAAACTCATCGGTTCCCTCATGACATATGAATTGAACCTCAAGAAGGTAGATGAGTCCGAGAAGAAGAAAAAACCCCTGGCACTTGAGGTAAATTCTAGCAGCAAAGGGTCGTCTAGTGAGCATAGTTCTTCTAGCTCTGATGAAGACCTAGATGACTTTGCCATGTTCACTAGAAAATTTAAGAAATTCCTTAAGAAGGACGGTAAGGGGTTCAGAAGAAAATATTTCTCAGGAAAAAGGCAGTCCAAATATAAATTTGATACTGCCAAGAAATCTGACGGTATTATTTGCTACAATTGCAGGAAGGCAGGACATCTGAAAGTAGACTGTCCTGAACTACAGAAGAAGAAGCAACCCAGGTGGAAGAATAAGAAAGGAAAAGCTATGGTGAGCACCTGGAGCGACGAAGAGGAAGAAGTCAGAGCAGCACATCTGATAGCGAGAAAGAAGACGAGCATCTTCTAAGTATTAGTCAATTATGTGATAAGGGCCATAAAGTTATTTTTGACTCTCTTGCCTGCACTATTTTTGAGCCCAATTCTGAAATTGTAAAATTTACTGGAAAGATAGTTAATAACATTTGTATGGTAGATTTAGATGATGCAGCACATACTAACTTGTGTCTCACTATAAATAAAGATGATCTAGCCTGTCTTTGGCATCGTAGGTTAGGTCATGCTAGTTATAATGTGCTGCATAAGTTGAATAAATATAGCATGGTAAGAGGTTTACCTGAAATATCTTTTAAGAAAAATAATAAAATCTGTGAGGCTTGTACCCAATGCAAACAAACTAGAAAATCATTTACATCCAGAACTAAGAACATGTCTTCTAAACCTTTTGAGTTGATTTATATGGATTTATTTGGACCCACTAGATCAGTCAGCTTATCTAGTAGAAGATATGGATATGTTTTAGTAGATGATTTTTCTAGGTTCACTTGGGTATTCTTTTTGACTCACAAAAATGATGCCTTTGAAGAATTTCAGACATTCTTCAACCAAATAAAATCAAATAGTGAACAGTCTATATCTAATATTTTGTCTGACCATGGTGGTGAGTTTGAAAACTCACAGTTTGAGGACTTTTGTAGGGAAAATAGGATAAATCATAGGTTCTCTTCACCAAGGACTCTAGAACAGAATGGAGTGGTTGAAAGAAGAAATAGAACCCTGGTGGAGATGGCTCAGACCATGCTAGTTGAAGGGAACTTACCTAGAAGGTTTTGGGCAGAGGTAGTAAACACTTCTTGTTATATTATAAATAGAGCCCTGGTAAGACCTTCTACTCAAAAGACTCACTATGAAATACTTAAAGGTAAGAAACCTTCATTAGCACATTTCAAGATTTTTGGTTGTAACTCTAAAAGAGACCTTGATAAATTTGAAGCAAAAAGTGAAATTGGAATCTTTCTTGGTTATTCTGAAACATCCAGATCCTATAGAATCTACAACATAAAATCTCAAACTGTTGAGGAATCACCACACATTGTATTTGATGAAACCTCTAATAAACCTAAAACTGGTCTCTGTAGGAATAAAGTTGATGGAGAAATTTTGGAAAATAAAGAAGAGGAGGATGAAGAACCAGAAGATGAAGGTGAGACTGAAGGATCAGAAGTTCAGGGGGAGGTAAGTGCAAATTCAGGTAATCCACTTACCAACATTAGATTTCTTAGAGATCATCCACTAGAAAATGTGATTGGTAATCTGAATGAACCCCCTAGGACTAGATGATATTTCAAAATAGAAAATGAAGTGAATTCATTTGCACTAGTCTCACAAGTGGAACCCAAAAATATTCAATGTGCTTTAAAAGATGAACATTGGATAAATGCCATCCATGATGAACTGAATTAATTTGAAGGAACAAAGTATGGCACTTAGTTCCTAAACCTATACATGGCTCTATTATAGGCACTAAATGGGTTTTTATAAATAAAATATATGAACATGGAAATGTTGTTAGAAATAAGGCTAAGCTAGTGGCACAGGGGTACAATCAGGAATTTGGGGTAGATTTTGAAGAATCTTTTGCCCCTATAGCCAGACTAGAAGCCATTAGGATTCTCCTTGCTTTTGCATGTAGCCTAGGAATAAAACTCCAGTAGAAGGATGTCAAATCTACTTTTTTAAATGGCTTAATAAAAGAGGATGTCTTTGTTAAACAACCTCATGGATTTGAATGCATTGACTTTCCTAATCATGAGTATAAACTTGATACGGCACTATATGGGCTGAAGCAAGCTCCTAGGGCCTGGTATGACAGGTTGAACACCTTCCTCACAGGTAAAGGATATTCAAGAGGTGAGGTTGACCAGACTCTATTCACCAAGGTAAACAATAAAGATATCCTTATTGTTCAAATCTATGCAGATGATATAGTGTTTAGGTCAACTAAACCTTCTATGTGTGAGGAATTTTCTAAATTAATGATTGATGAATTTGAAATGAGCTTAATGGGAGAACTGAAGTTTTTCCTTGGATTGTAGGTCAATCAAACTTCAGAGGGAAGCTTCATCACACAGCCTAAATACATCAATGATCTGCTGAAGAAATACAAGTTGGAGAACATCAAGGTTATCACTACACCAATGGGTACATCAACTAGTCTTGATGCTGACCCAAAAGGTAAATTGGTTGATACCAAACTATACAGAGGTATGATCGGATCCCTGTTGTATCTTACTGCATCTCGTCCAGATATACAATTTTCAGTGGGTTTATGTGCTAGATTTCCAGCTAATCCTAGGGAATCACACTTGAGTGCAGTGAAAAGGGTTTTTAGATATTTGTCAGGCACCCTTGACTTAGGACTATGGTATCCTACTAGGTGTGAGTTAGAACTTGTAGCTTACACTGATGTAGACTATGCAGGGTGTAGGATAGATAGAAAGAGCACTAGTGGATACTGTCAATATCTAGGTGGTTGTCTAGTGTCTTGGGCATCTAAGAAGCAACACACTGTTGCCCTTTCCACTGCTGAAGCTGAGAATGTTGCAGCAGGGAATTATGTAGCCCAAGTCCTCTGGATCAAACACCAACTTATTGACTATCACATAAAACTTGGATGTATTTCTATTTTTTGTGATACCACCAGTGCTATATCCTTGACTAAAAATCTTGTTCATCACTCTCGGACTAATCATATTGAAATAAAACACCACTTCTTGAGAGATGAAGTAAGTAAGAATGAAATTGAGCTGAACTTTGTACAATCAGAAAAATAAATTACGGATATATTTACTAAACCTTTAGGAAATAAAAGATTTAAATTCTTGAGAAGAGAATTAGGTTTATGTAAATTTCAGAATAATGATTGATTCTTTAACTTCATTCTTGTCTGTAATAAATGCCTTCTCTATGATGTTTTATATGCACATGTTTCAGTCTATCAATGGCTGTCATTGCAAACAATGTCTTTGGTGAGGACACTAGAGCCAGAGTACGGCTCGACTCAGCGAGCCGCCGAAATCGGACACACAGCACGACTCGGTCGACACTGACCTCTTTGTGGCTGGGGGACAGTCAGGAGTCTCCACTGGAGCCTTGATACTTTAGTACATATTTTTATACATATTTGTATTTTATACGTATTTGGTTGTATTTGTGTGTATTTGACATGTATTTGGGTTGTATTTTGGTTTGTATTATTTTAGATTTTTATATTTGTGTCAATGGGAGAATAATTGACCATGTATTTGTATTTTTGATTTACTATGGTCCAAGGGGGAATTAATATGGTCCAAGGTGAATAAAATAACCAAGCCATTTATGTTGACTTGGAGAGAGGGGCGCCCCCCTCTTTGTACCCTTGTGGGATTATTTTATTTAACCTTGTCCCCCATTTCCCCATTATACCCCCTTGACCAAGGGCACCCTAGGTCATTTGGCTAGGTCTAGGGTTTAGTATTTAATATCTCTTGTTGCATTTTAATCAAAATTAATGAAGAATTTGTGTGAATTTGGCCATGGGCGCACCCCCCTCTCTCTCCCTTCAACTTGTTCTTCTTCTTCTCCCTCCATATTTCTTCAGATCTAGGGCTGGAACCCTAATCTTTCTGAGTTATCTTCCTCTCTTTCTCGTCGTCTTGCTGCTGCAAACAACCACCGCCGCCGCCGTTCGTGCTGCCATCAAGCCTCCACAACCGGGCATCCACCCTGTTGCCCTAAATTTCAGGATTCTTGGATAGCAACTCGGTAAAAAGGCTGGTACTGGAGATCCAACCATCTGATCGTGATGAAGTTTTTAGAGTAGGTTCCTCCCATCGGCCACCATTCTTAGTTTAATTTTCATGCATATCAGAGTTCGTTTAGGTCCCTTTCCAGCCATTTGTTTTTCCCCCTCACAGTCTGCTTGTGTGCAGATCTGTGAGATAGTCCCTGGTAGTTGATTTTTCCCACCCCCCAAACATTGTCAGAAAAATACAAAAAAACTATGTGCGTGACCACTACCCTCCCCCCTCTCTCCAAACAAATCCCCAAGCCCTAGATCCCCCATTTGATTTTCGGTCAAACCACATAAACAGGCAGATCCCGTTCTGCCCTGCTTGTTATGTGTTCAGGGGTAAAAGCCATAGTCAGTTTGCAGTAGTTTTCATCTCCAATCCAGTCGTTGGTTGGATCTGAAATTCCATTGTGTTCAAGGATTCTGAGTCCTCTTTCCAACGACGCTAATCTTGTCCCGATCCGACTTCGGATCTGGTCGTGCCGTCCATTTTCGTGGAGGCGCGCATTTCTGCTCCAAGACTGGACAGCAAAAGGGGGTTGCCGGATAAATACCAAAGAAATACGCCAGGGTAGCTTCAGCGTCCGCCACTCTCGAGGGTCGACCAGAGACCCTCTGCCACCTTCCCGGTGCACCATCATCTTCAGAAGATCCCAAGAGATCGACGTCCCTTTGGATGTCCGTGCTTGCTGCCCTGCCGGCCTAAAATTGCAGATTCGGAGCCGCAGCCCGCAACCGCCCGACACACCGCCAACACACTGCCCGTCAACCCCTGAACGGTGCTCCCGGACCGCTGTTGTGGCCTGTTACCTCCCTGCATAGAGTGGGCTGTAATTTTCACGCTGTAATTAATTTGCTTATTGTAGCGGGAGTGACGGTTCTCGGTCGGGAAAGTCTTCCTCATGCCCCGAGCGTGGAGGTACACTCGCCACCCACTTGTCTTACTTGCTTAGCTAGTATAAGTTCTTACTGCGGCTGCATGTGAGTTAATTATTTCCTAGCTAGTCAAAGTTAATCACCGCTGTGAGTTGTGAGTGCGAGACCCGTCCCGTGACTCAGCCCGAGCACGAGAGTGAGCTGACCACCCGAGACTCAAAGCCAATTTTCCAACCATGCAGATCGTCACGTTTCCCTCAGCGGGGACGACTGTGAGTTAGCACTTCTTGTTTGGGGCATGCTCGCCTCTTCTAGAGCTCTTTACGTGCCGCGTTGTAGTGTTGTTACTGGTCGCGTCGTCTCTTTAGTCGCGTCGTCCTATAGAGTCCAAGGTCGTAACAAGTCCTAGTCGAGTCCCATTATCATCCCGCATCAAATTGGTATCAGAGCCGATTTGAGTCTAGGGTAGCCGGTCCAAGGTGCTCCATTTCATCTGGTATATCCAAAGGCGTTCTCGGAACGATAGGCTACGCCTATTAGGAAAGGGGCGCACTTGCGTGAGCGCGATCTTCGGATCAAAACCTCCATCTCGTACCAAATATTAGAGTCTAGGTCGTCTTTGTATTTGCATTAGTCCATCCATATAGGTCGTAGTGAGTCACCCCTTAGCTCCCTTTAGGTCCCTTGCATGCCCACTCATGGAGGTACCCAGTACCATCGCCCTGACACTATGGGTGAATCCCGAGGTGCCGCCCAGGGAGGCCGATCACTGGAGGACTTGGTGGCTCTACTCATGGAGCGCATGGATAGGTCCGACCAAACTCTTAGGGAGCATATGGAGAGGTCCGACCAAACTCTTAGGGACCATACCAAGCGTATGGAGGACCATTTCAAGGCCATGGAGGACCGTGCTCAGGCTTCCGATTGATCTATCTAAGGTCTGGTTGGAAGGATGGAGAGTGTTGATAGAGTCTCCCGCGGGAGCTCCCCGGAGCTGTCCCGGAGTGTGGAGAGAGTATCTACTTTGGTTGATTGATAGTTATCTGAGATTGTTTGTGCAAGTTCATTATAATCTGATATTATCCTGAATTGTTCTGAAATTTCACTATCTTATATCTGATCTGTTGTCGGTAACTAAGTGGTATATAAAAAGGACTCAGTCAGAAGGATAAATTATGTCTATCTAGAAAATTGACCCTTGTGTGAGGAGTTTTTTGAATCAAACCTCTGCTAGGTACTATACTGAGTTGACTGATCTATTGACTTTGAAGTTTTCAGTAATTGATAGCTATTCCATAGCAGATTTCCTTGTGGTTAATTGAAACTATTTTTAGTGGGTCTGTTTACAGTAGTTTCTTTTATTTCCGCATTCTCATTAACTGCTGTAGAATCAAAATTTTGGATAGATCTATTCACCCCCCCTCTAGATCTGTAATTCATTCGTTCCCGCATCATTACCGGGGCTGTCAGACTCGTGTGCGAGTGAACTGGTTATAGAAGCGAGTTTATCAGGAATATTGCCTGGGGTGTCGAAGTTGCCCCTTGACATGCCTGGGAAGCCGAAGGATGCATCGAGGATGCGTACTATAGCTGCTGAGGGAGGGTGCCCCCTGCATGGTCATGTGCTATTTGGGTTATTGCTAGCTGTGGTGAGGCTTTGAGCGGCTCAGTGCTACCTCGCAAAGTTTCAGATAAGGGTCCCGCCTGCCTGGGTATAGCTGGGTGTAAACCCATTTCGTTCAGTCTTCTTTCAATTTCCTATAATTTTTGATATAGCTCTACCATGAAAGTGGGGTTAGGATGGTAGGAGCCAGGAATACTTCCCTCCGTCTTGATTTCAGGTGGGACTGGCGGCACCCTATCATTGTCGGGCTCATCCAGTCCCTTAGAGATTGATATTCTTGCCCCCAAAACCTCACGTGGAGGAGGGGTAAGATAGCACGCCTCTTCATCAGGCGGCGGGAGATGCACCCACTTTTCCCGAGGCCTATCAGCATCGCGGGAGGTAGAAGCTTCGGTTTGATCTGCCTTTATCGACACAAAGCATATTTCTTCATTTTCTTCTTCAGCAGCTTGGCTCGTGCTAAGAAAGGCTGACAGTGTGTTGCAAGAGAGAGAGATGCCCCTCCTTTTATTCTTTGACTTCTTCTTTTTCTTCCCCTTGGCAGCCAATGTCTGTGCCCGCAGCGGGTCATCTGATGCTTCTTCAGGCAATCGCTGGTATAGAGATACCAGTTGACGAGGTCCAAACCTACATTGGAGAACTTGTAGAATGGGCTTTCTTTTGTCAAGGGTTAGATGAGGATCACTTCACCAAAAGCCTAACCTTTCTTGACCCTTTTGATCCCTCATCTTGGGAACCCCTCAACCCACAAACCCCACTCTAGCCATTCCAAGAGATCCACCACTTTACCCCTTCCCAGGCCAGTTACACTAGGACCAATCAAATCCTATCCTTGTTTGCACCCACACAAAGAAAATGGATTCAGAACAAGTCTATCATAGGGGTAGAGTTCCATGCACATGGTAGGCCTACATTTGGATGTCCAGGTCCACCTAGGTCTGTCGAACTTGTTAGGCAGCCTGGACATGATAGATCCACATTTGGATGCGCAGGTCCACCTAAGTCCATCAAAGTTGATAGGAAGCACATGTATGATAGGTTCACGTTTGGATGACCAAGGCCACCCAAAAGTTGCAAGCACATAGGCAAAATCAACGAGATTTAAAAAAGGCAAGCTGATACCCACAGAAAGCACCAAGAATTTCAAGAGAGTGACTACTTGATGATCAGGACAGAGAGGCTCTTCCCTGGAACTGCCTCTAAACATAGGGCTCAAGGAACGAGACCCTTTAAGGTCTTGAGGCATTTTGGCACAAGCGCTTATGAGTTGGACCTCCCGATAGAATACGGGGTCAACCCTATTTTCAGTGTGGCGGACCTTGTGCCCTACAAGGGCCCCGCAGTGGTACCTAGCGAGGATATTGAGCCCATACCCACTTTTATAAGTGACCCCACCTATGAGAGTCCACTTCTGACCTGGAGAGCCCGACATGAGAAAATAGATGAGATACTGGATAAACAAATTACCACCACCAAGAATAGGGTATACCAGCGATACCTTGTGAGGTGGAAGGACCGGCCCCGTCGGAGGACACGTGGGCGAGTCGGGCGGGCCTTCTACAACGCTATCAGAGCGGGGTGGACCCTTACTCGACAGGGTCGAGTTTTTCGCACCCCTGGGGTATGATGGGGACATCACCAATAGTTCTAGTTCACACGGCCCGTAACATCACCCTAGAAGCGCCCAGCCTTGAATATCAGCTTATTTTCGAGTCGTATAATGTGTTTTTCCACTTTATTTTAGTTTTGTCTATGAAATTTTCCTTTAATTGAGTCAGTTGAATAGGTTAATGGGTCAATAGAGTAGAGGATTGAGTCTATTGGGCCCAACCAGTTAGGCTGGCCCAGGGGCACCCCCTCCTGGACAAGCTTGGTCTTTTGTTTAAATGTCAAGGGTAGTTTGGTCATGTAAAGAGTTAAGCTCCTATAAATAGGACCCAACTCCCCCCATTTGAAGCTAATGTTGAATGAATGAAAAATTGAGAGTTTTCTCTTGTGTTTCTTTATTGGTGAATGCCAATAGCTTTGGGTGGATTCCGTAGTGGGAGTGGATTCTCCCTTGGGAGCAGATTCTCCCACTTATCTCTCTCTCTCTCTCTACCCTCTCTCCTCCATAGCCATTTGTGCCCCCCACTCTCTCTCTTCCCAAGAGAGAGCCCCCCCTCCACCTCACCTCTCCACCTCATCATCCACTCCACCTCAGCCCAATCCATCTTCACCACATCACGCAACTAGTGCCACATCACCTGGCACCTCATAGTGACCCCTCAAATCCCCCGCCCAACTATGAATCCACCATTAACTCCCCCAACAGCTCCCTAGACATTTCCCCAGCCCCAACACACCTTTCCCACTCCTAACACACCCCTTCACCTCCCAAGGCACCCCTCCATATTCCCAAGGCCTCCATTGAATACCCTCATTAGAGAAAATTCTAAACTAGGAAATTTCCTCCCCACCCTCAAGCCCCTTGCGCCCCAACCCTCTCCCCACCATCTCCCTAGGCCGCCCCCTCCTCCTCCATCCTCCCTTTCCTCCTAGCTACGCCCCCACCCTCTCTCCCCTCTCCCACACCACCTCCCCTCCCACCAGGGAAGTCCCCAATCCCTTTCACACCCCTTCCCCCCTCTATTCTTCCTTCTTCTCTCCCCATCTCCCATTGACTGTCCACACAGCTGCAGCAGTAGAGCTGTCCATCCTATAGTAGCACCGTCCCGACCTCCCCTGTGAAGCTTATGATGAAAAGTCCAGTACTGGTGGATTTCTCTCCGAATTATCTTCGCAACGAGAGTTTGAGCACCCTCATTAGACGTCGGAGCTGATCAGGAGAGCTGTTCCCGTTCGACCATGCAGACTGGCTCTGGCGGGCAACCAGAGACGTGTTACAGAGACCCCCACGACCTCCACACCGAGCTTATGGACGCGCCCTTCGACCAAGGAGTTCTCTTATGAGTCCTTTTCCAGCACCAGGAAGAAGGGATCCATTTGGTCATTGGAGCACCCAAGATTGGCCATTTTCCACGGCTTGCGCAGACTGCCCTCTCCTTGCTCAGGTTGGATCACTCCCTACCTTCTGGTCCTTTGCTGCAACCTCCGACCTCAAACTGGGCCATCCCCCCGATCGCACATAGAAGACGCATTCATAATCAGTTCTACCCCGGTCCCGCCCCCTTCTGTGATCGGAGGAGCTGGTAGCCCCCCCGGCATCGCTGCGCTTGTCTGCTGAGTCCTACAGGGTCGTCCTGAATACTCAGTCTCCAAATGACCAGAATCAGGCCCATATGTCATCAAACGGACCCGTTCTTTCTACAGTATGAAGAACGCTCAACTGCGGATGATGCAAGACCAACCCCACCTTCAACAGCAACCGGAGGAGCTATAGGTGTCCTCTGGAACATCTTGTTGTCTTGCAAAAAATAGCACAGGCAGACTATGTACCTCGCGCTCATTCCCCTCCCCGCCTAGCCGACTGATCTCCCCTCCCTACTGTGAGCGACGTCACGCGGTTTGAGAAACGAAAATGCCGAGCGCGCGGGCTCTTTTTGTTTGTTGCAACACAGAAATAAGAGAAAAGAGAAGGGGGCACCACGGGAGATTGCTCCGGCGGGGCGAGCGGGACAAATGCAATATAGCAAGATATGGGGGTTAAACGGCCATAGTGGGAAGTGACTCGCCACGGCCTCGGGGGGACGGGAATGGTGCAAAAATCAAATAGCAAGAATTGAAACGGCCATTGCGGGAAGTGACTCGCCGCGGCCTCGAGAGTATAGCAGATATAGCAGCAATTCAAGATATACAAGAGAAAGGACAGAATTCAAACAGCCATTGCGGGAAGTGACTCGCCGCGGCCTCGAGAATATGAGCAGATAAGAATATAACAGGATATAAAGAGAATATAAAGAACGGGAGTTTAAACGGTCATTGGGGAAGTGACTCGCCACGGCCTCGAGAATATGAGCAGATAAGAATATAACAGAATATAAGGAGAATATAAAGAACGGGAATTTAAACGGCCATTGGGGAAGTGACTCGTCGCGGCCTCGAGAATATGAACAGATAAGAATATAACAAAATATAAAGAGAATATAAGAACGGGAATTTAAACGGCCATTGGGGAAGTGACTCGCCACGGCCTCGAGAATATGATGTGATCGCCAGGGGCCAAAGACCCCAAAATAAGGAAATGATCGTGCCTACCTCACTAGCAGAAAGTGGCGGGTTGCTTCTTCCTCCCCCTTTGGCCGGCCGACGGAGAGGGCCTTCTATAGTTACCCTTGCAAAACAACAGACAGTAAATAAACGGAATTAGAAAATGGCAGTGCAGTAGCAATCCCTTGCAATGAAAGTGATGAAATCGTAGCAGGGCACACACCTGGTTGGTGTGGTTTTAAACCCCTCTCGGACACGAGAAGGAGGGAAATGTAATGATGAATGGAGCCATGCAAAAGTATAAGATTCCCTTATGGAGGGAGACGAAGAATGGAAGATGATGAATACAAAAGAACTACGAAGAAAAGGATAGAGTTGGCTTATTGGATGTGCCGATGGCGAGATTCGACGGAGCTTCGGCAGCGTAGGGACGATGTGGAAGCACGGTGGACGAAGACGACCTTCCTCCTGCGAGTGCGGGCACCCGAGAATCCGGCAGAACACCCCCCCTACAAAAGACCCACGGGTTAGAAATGAGATCCGGCAGCCTGTCGGACCTCTTAGAAGCTCCCCTCGGACTGAGGGGGGGGGTCTCTATTTATAGGACTCCGGAGTATGGAGGCGTCCAGGACCCTGGACGCCTTCATCAGGGGAGAAATTATATTTTATTCTATTTTTATTTTTTTATTTCGAATATTTTAAAGGAGGCATCCAGGCAACTGGACGTCTCCATAAAAGCCCACCGAACCCCCGCCGAAAATCGCACGCGGTTTGGCACAACGCGTGGTTTTGATCGGCGCCTGTGATTCATGAATGGGCGCGTCTAGTTGGCGGGACGTCTTCACAATTTGGATTTTTTCTCAAACGACAAACCGACCAGCGGACGGGCGGCGCCCGTGGGCAAGTTGATGGAGGCGTCTATGGGCCTGGATGCCTCCATGAAATTATTATTTTGTTATTTTGTTTTTACACCATTATTAATATTATTTATTTTTATTATTCTGGCATTGATGGAGGCATCCAGGCAGGTGGACGCCTCCATGATTTTATGATTTTTTTATATATTTTTGTAATTTTGAAAATAGTGGAGGCGTCAAGGGGCCTGGACGCCTCCATAAAGACCCCCCTGGGTCCCCTGAAAATGCGTCAGTAGCCGTCCGCCAGACATTCTCCTGGTTCCGAAAACTTCCGATGCGTCCGATTGGTGTCGATGCCGTCCGAATGCCGTCTGATTTCTGCAACGAGACGATTTTCGGATGCCGAAAAGGCGGAAGAGGACTCAAGAAGAGGAAGCACTCAAGCGATTCAAAATGTGAAAGCCGCTGCGGGCGTCGCATAGTAATATGAGATTTACTCGAGGGACGTCAGGAATATCGTGTCTACAGTTGTCCCGCCATGGCGTCTACTTTGCAAGGGAGTGACACGTAATGGAATGGTATCGAAGTGGAGTGAAATGGAGTGGGAATGGACTGATAAGTTGATGCCAAGGTGTGATGAGACACACTTTTGACATTACTGTTTGGAATCTTTCCTGTAGTTCCAATGAGGCGACCTTGAAGAAGGTCTTTCAAATTTGACGATTGTTTAGATGGAGATCAAATAAGGGAGGGCGAGATGTGCGCTCAGGCACAAAAATAAAGGAGACCAACTTTTCGGTGTGGAAGTACCTGGGTCATAAACCGGTAGATTTCACCTTTGGGGAGCGATTACCAGCCAATGTGGAAGTGCTGTGGCCAAGGTGGGTCAAACAAGGTAAAAAGTAAAGGAATATCTGAGGGTCTGTCCAAACAAGGGTCTCTTTTGGAGGAGCAGCGTAGGGCCGTTTCAAGGAAACTCAGTATTTCATTCGGAGTGGAATATCTCATATTTGTAAGAATTGAAGTACAACGGCTTTCACAATCGAATCACTTGAATGATTTTTCGCAATAAATTCAAAGTCCTATATGAATGCATGCTGGGTTTAAAGAAAAATTTTTAAAACAAACTAAAATAAAAAATAGCCAAGGATAATATTGTCAACCCATTAAGAATGGGTCAGGATACCGATCAAATGAGCTGATACTGAGCTGGGGCCCGTTTATCCACGCACCAACTCACTGAATGGAACCGTCATCCCCATGCTACCACAAATTAACGGCCTATCCATACAACCCAAATTCTTTTGGAATCATCACCGTTTTTGTTGAAGGGGAACTCAAACCCTAGATTCGTTCGGGTCGCAAGGTCCTTGGCATGTTCTAGTAGCATAGGTATCATATAATATGATGCATGACATGGGAGGACCAAACACCGAAGGACGGTACACAAGATATGACAAAGACGTCCGTTAGTAAAACCTGCACAGACCAACATAGATTAAATACATCAGAAAGCAGTAGAATTGCAACAGAATGGCACCACAGTACAAGGAGATCTAGACAAAACCCTGACGACTGATGATGTGTTTCGTCCTGTAGCGCCTCTCTTTTCCTATAAGTACCTCCCTTAGGCTAGTTCATCCAAATGCACCAAGGAGAGTTTTGAAAGCTCAGGAGGAGAAGGAGAGGAGAATCTAGGGATTTCAGGATGGAAGGAGAGTCTTCTCGCGTTATGAAGAGGGGCAGGCCTAGCAGTGAGATCAGGCGACTCTCCGACCTCGAGGGTCATCTGAGTGGGACGATCCAGTCGCATATGGTAAGCTGATTCATTTCAAATTCTCCGCGTGAACCTTTTTTCACCTCTTTTCCTTTCTCTCCTTCTTTCCAGCCATATCCACTCTTCCCAGGCCCGAGGAAGTTTTCAAACTGCCATGGCTTTCAAAGTTAACTTCCAACATCTCTATTGGCATGAGGGCCATACTCTCGAGGTGGCATCTTCAGGGGCTCCTTATTCATGCCAAGCACTATGAAAAGATTCGCATGGACTGGGCGGCTATGGGCGCACTAGTGGAGATCCGGCATCCCCAGACCCACACTTTCATCTTCCCGACCTTCGAGGCGACCATCCCCCTCGAGGAGGTGGAACTTCTGCTCGGATTGAAGAAATTCAAGAGTGACGGGAAGGTAAAGGCTATGCGGATGCTGACAAAGGGGACTTCCGAGAGTGTCCTTGGAAGCTTCATGCCGCCCGACGCAGCCATAAAGGTCCGCACTCAAAAGGGAATTGATTTGCAAAGGCTCGCGGAATGGGTCATGGATGCCCTGAGAGGGTCACCAGATGATGACCACTTGGAAGGAATTATGAAAGGGTTCACCATTTGTCTGGTGGGTGCTCTCTTGTTTCCTTATACTGACAACATTGTGGAGGAGGGCCAACTGAGTGCCATCTGCGGGATTTGGAGTGGAAAGAGGGTGGGACCCGCCGTCCTTGCCTACCTTTACAGTGGCCTTACTGCCTCGAGCATGGGTAAGCCTCCTTTCGGTTGTGCACTTGTTCTAAATTGCTGGGTTGATTTGCACTTTAAATTTGACCACCGTGAGGGGATGCCGACTGCTTCGAAGCTCTTCCAACAAAGCCCCCTTTATCATATAGCCGATGTGTTAGGCTTCGGTGGCACCGTGGCGAACCGTGTTCCGTGGCTGAAGAAACGTGAAGACTGGCGGTCTCACTTTCGAACCGTCACACAAAGCATCTTCACTTGCGCACCGGCATGTCTACTCTCACTTGAACTCCTCATGAGGTCTTCTCCCGGAGCTGAACTCCAACTGATCGACGCGATTGAGTTTGTCCTTTACAACGTGCATCGGTGCTGCCTCCAGATCGGCCTTCCGCGCCAGACGTTCCCACTGTTAACCGGCATCGTTCCTTTGAAGAAGAGGGAGTTGGGCACGGAAGCGGACGCGAAGGAAGCGAAGGCCATTAAAGCACCCTGGAAGACAAGTGTTGCGGGAAAGGCCTTAGCGCACGTGGAGGAAGAATGTGAGCTGTGGAGGGCTTATATAACCGAACTAGGGAAGTTAAGGCCTAGAGTGCCTAA
This sequence comes from Amorphophallus konjac, assembly GCA_022559845.1. NCBI lineage: Eukaryota > Viridiplantae > Streptophyta > Magnoliopsida > Alismatales > Araceae > Amorphophallus > Amorphophallus konjac. The sequence goes on from CM040127.1 coordinate 258,731,674, forward strand.
GCCCCTGATGTAGCTCACTCTGCTTTCTGATGGAATAAAATCTGGTATTTGACATTTGGACCAATGTTCCCTTAGTTATTATTTTTATGATTTTTATTTATCTTTTGTTGTGTGTTTTCTCTCTTTTTGTGTTCTTGTTTATTCATATTATGATCATATATATATATATAAACATTTTTTATTTTTAATGGGGGCGTCCAGGGGACTGGATGCCCCTATGTTTTCTTTTTTTATTTTTTTTAGTTTTTAGTTGTGGGGGCGTCCAGGGGACTGGACGCCCCTATGTTTTCTTTTTTAATTTTGTTCATTTTTTGATGTGGGGGCGTCCAGGCGCCTGGACGCCCCTATATTTTTTGAATTTTTAATAAAATAAAACGTGGGGGCGTCCAGGCGCCTGGACGCCCCAAAGCTTGGTGGTTTTCTATATAAAGGGGGCCTCACCCCCTGTTCTCTTCTACTGTTCATTCTGATGACCCATTCTCAGTTCCCAATGGAGCCAGGAGGCCCGAGCCAGGGTGGAGAGAAGCGGAAACGACGGGCTCGTCGTCCGAGGAGGTCGAGGGATCATGCCGAGGAGGCTACCGTGGGAGAGGAGATTGCCGCGGGAGAGGAGGCGCCTCCTTTGGCTGTGAAGGGTCCTGCGGGCGTAGGCGACGCGGGAGAGGATGAGCACGACCCGGTAAGCTCCTTAGACTTCCATTCTGTTGGTTTATTAGGCTAAACAGGCGGGCGAGAGACGGTGTGGAGAAGGCCGGGGATTGAGGGAAGGAGGCGTCCAAGGCCCTGGACGCCTCCATCCTTTCTTTTTTATTTTATTTTGTTATTATTATTATTTTTTGGTTATTACGTAATTAATTAAATAAAATCAAAAATGAGGAGGCGTCCACAGAGGTGGACGCCTTCATGATATGATATATTATTTTTATTTTATTATTTTTTTGTTTTGTGGTTTTGTTAAAATAAAATAAAGAAAATAAAAAGAAAGCGTCCATGGGGGTGGACGCCTTTAAATATATATATATATATATATATATATATTAAAATAAATAAAAAATAAATAAATATTATGTACAGTGTTGTTGTTTATCAGTACCCATGATGCTGATGTGTTCCTTTTTGTTTGTTTTTATGGTGTGCAGGGCGTGATGAAGAGCCGGATCAGCTGGTCCCTGGTGGTGGTAGCGTATCGTAGGCTGCCGGACTTTCAGAGGGCGTGGGTGGATGCCATGGGTTTTGGAGCTTTCCTCAGGATTGAGCCCTTCCGGCTTGACCTTCCTCTCATCCAGGCATTGAGGGAGCGGTGGCACGCGCCGAGCCGGGCGTTTCTGATGCCCTGGGGGCACATGGTGCTGACACTAGAGGACGTAGCTCGGATCACCGGGCTATGAGTTGACGGAGAGACAGTCAGCAGGGTTACTTACCCCGATTACCGAGAGAGTGCCTTGGACCTGTTGTGGCTAGAGACGAGTGCGACTGATAGAGACACCAGGGTAGTTGGCTGGGTAGAGATTATGGAGGCACTCGGATTTGGTGACCCGCGCCAGCGGGTTAGCGAGACTGGAGCGGATTTTCTGGCACGACTGGAGGGAGACGCCCGTGCAGCTTTCACCCAGGACCCGAGCGAGCGAGAGCTGGTGGATCTAGACCTCCGAAGGTTCCTTTTCTTCTTCCTGGGCCGTCTTCTACTTGGGACGAAGGGGGACGGTATCCACTGCCGCTTCCTTGGGATCCTGGCGAACTTGGACAGAGTGGGGAACTATGCGTGGGGAGCGGCTCTGCTTGCCCATTTGATCGCCGATCTCTCCCAGAATTTAGAGAGGGAGACGACAGTCAGTGGCTTCGCACCTTTTCTCCAGGTAAACATTTTATTTATGCATTTTACCGTAGTTAAATATGTAATTATTCGTGCTAATGATGTATGACGGATGTAGGTGTGGAGCTACTACTACTTCCCGATGGGAAGAGCCAGACAGGGGAACAAGAGAGTCGTGCCTCTGGCGCGACGGTGGAGGCCGGTCATGGTCACGGAACCCCACTGCTACCAACTGGCGTCGCTTCGTTGGGAGCTGAGCGAGTACCCCGAGGCTATAGTATGATGCGTATGATTTTTGTGTTTTTATGTATGTGACTTAATTGAGTAAAATGGCAACTAACATGATGCATGTATGGTGATGCAGGTGGTGTGGAGGCCCTTCCTGGGCATGGTCGACATTGGCCAGCCTTGGGTTGTAGCAGGTCGTCCTCGTTTCGAGCGGGACGTGTGGGTCCATTGCCTGAACGAGATCGAGCCGCTGCGACTCAGGCTGGTTACGAGGACGTTGGGGTTAGCCTAGGAGTGGGTCGACGTAGATGAGCCGGTCCGAGTCGGGCGGAAGACCAAGGGGAAGGAAAAGATCATGGACTGGCGTACGCGCTTCCCTGTACAGTACCAGGACTGGCAGTAGGGCAGGGTCCCAGTGGTGTCCCATGTACCAGACAGCACCGACTACCTGAGACGGTATCGAGCCACGTACGGGGAGCGTCTCTTCCTTGGTGGTGCGGCAGGGGTAAGCGTGAAATGAAAAATGTTTCCCTTTTCTATATGTATATGCATGTGACACTAACTTATATGCAATGTAGGATGCTCGTGATAACATGATTGCCGACCTGCGGGCCCAGCTGGCAGACGCCAGGCGACAGTTGGTGGCCATTCGACAAGAGTTGGAGATCCTGGTGAGTTTATGCAATGCATTTTTTTTGTGACCTGGATTTTTGATACTTAGCCTCTGACTGTCGTTTGCTCTGTGTGCTCCAGCGGGCCCATCAGGCAGCGGCAGCCGGGATGGCTGGTGGAGCGGGTTCCAGTTCGTGGGGCCCTCCTCCGGAGGTTTCTGCCCTTCAGGAGCAGCTGGCGTATGCGGTGGCTCGGGCTGAGGAGGTCGAGCGCGACGACGCGGCTCGAGTGAGTCCTTGCTTGGCCCCGACTCTCTTCTAGCTGCTTTTCTTCCTTCACTGCTCTCTTACGGTGCATGCGTGCTTTGACAGGTGGCCGAGATTCGGGAGGCCCTAGCCCGTGCTGTTCGTGCCGAGCAGGAGCGCCACGCCTGGGCGGCAGAGCGTGACGCCCGGATTGTGGAGCTGGAGGAGGAGCGGCGACGGGAGGCTAAGGAGCTCCCTCGCGACGTGCTGGATCTGCAGATGGCCCTCGAGCTATCGAGGAGAGAGGCGATGAGAGAGAGAGAGGAGAGGGATAGGGAGAATAGGGAGATAGAGAGAGAGGACAGGGAGAGGGAGAGAGAGAGGATAGAGAGAGAGAGAGGGAGGACAGGAGGGCGGAGCGACTGCGGGACTGGGACGAGAGGAGGGCTCTGGAGGCCCAGCTGATGGAGCTCTGATTGAGTCTCGGCACGGCGGAGGGGAGGCTTCGGGAGAGCGAGGAGCGGTATCAGAGGGCGAAGGAGCGCGGGGCGTGACGTCGTCAGTCTGGTTCTTTCTCCATGGGCAGCTTTCTGGTTTCTTCGGCTGAGGAGCATCGCCGTGCCTTCGAGGCTGGCGTGCCACCACAGGGCGAGGCGAGCACTGCCTCTCAGAGTTCGCGGAGGCCCCCTAGGGATCCCCGTCAGAGGAGGGAGGAGATAGATGATCAAGAGGGTGGTAGCGAGAGTTAGAGAGTTGCTTGAACACCCCACCTTCTTTACTTTATGATTTATAGCTAACTATTTACTTATGTGCAATGAAATGGTTCCTTTTGTCGTATGCACTTTCCCTTTTCCACGCTTCTTCTCTTGCACCGAGTTATTTCGAGGCACGCTTCACGAGACCTTGCCCTGAAAAGCAGGGAACTACGCCTTGCACAGAGGGGTCCTCTTTTTTTTTTCTTTTTTCTTCTTTTCTCCTTTTGGGCCGTCTAGGCGCGGTGACGCGTCTTATCTTTTGAATTCAAATTTAAAGCGCCAGGCAGCCTTTCTTCTCCCGTGCCTTACCCGCAAACGAGCCCGCCTCCCGTCGAGATTTGCTCGCCCGTCCTTGTCTTCTTCCACTCTCGATCGATGGAGTTTGGTGGGCCGGACCATGGTGAAGGGCGAGAGGGGCGAGGAACTCCTCGTGTCACGCCCCGAGAGCGGAAGATACCCGGAGATGCGTGACGAGTTTATATCAATCATGTCAATCAGAGTAGTAGTGTATTCAACACAAAGACAGAGATGCGCAAAAGTAAAGATAACCCAATCCATTTATTTCTTCATAATAAATAGTCTATTACAAACCCAATACTCTATTCAAAAAAAGAAAAGTACACATTTGACTCAAGAAATATATAAAAGACTAGATGACACTTGGAAAAACTCTAGCTCTTTCACTCTTGATTCTCCCCATCCGATTGACTTTCCTCATCGTCGGACTTACCTGAAAAGTAAGGGACAACACGGAGTGAGCGAACGCTCAGTAGGAAATTATATCTCAGGAACTAGCAAAGGGGTTTAAGTAATTACATCTTTCATGAATGCACTATAGCTATGCATGCTCGCATAAAACGACAAGATATAAAGAGAATATAACGATAAGGTAACAAGGAGAACTAGTCATGAACTTTCAAGAACTTATATCAAATGATATCAAGATATTCAAGCAAGTATTTTATCATGTCAAGATGAAATTTGGCTATCACGTTCAAGTACGCAAGTAATTACCCTTTTTCGGGTCACGCAAGTCATGTAATATCAAGTTAAGTACAAGATTTGTGGAATGTTCAATCAAGCTAGTCATGCACTTCGGTATAATGCCAATACCGTGATCAATCAACTCCCATGGGCACAAGTACTTTCGGGTGCTCCTCCCAGGACCAGATCGGGCCCTATATGCACAGGCATTAATCATGTATTTTAACATCCACTTTTGTATATAGCCAAATATGGAATTTCAAGGATAAAGCTTGTAGACATGTAGGATAGACTTTGAAAGAATAGAGTCCAAAAATATGATACTTGACATAGATAGGCGATAATAACAGTACAATCACGATTATCGATAAAACTAGGTGGAATTGGTTCCCTTAACTCGGGTACCATGATAAGTAAGTAGAGACACTCTTTTATATAGAATTGAGGTCCATATGAATAGCACCTCAATGGCAAGACGTCCTCATTCTTAATATAGAATTGAGGTTCACAAGAACATCAAGTTTAATATAGAATTGGGGTTTACAAGAACATCATAACAACGGCATATTCTTCCCCGTTCATTAAGAAAATTCTCATATCATACCCATGGCATGACATGAGGGCCGGTATCACCATGTTCCTATAGAGGGACATGGCAAAGATTGTGTAATGGGTTTTAGGGTACAACCAGCTCAGTCGGCCTTGAGGGAATCCAAGGCGGCGAGGAGTCTTACGGAGGTCTCTATGACTAACTAGCTAGTCCAAAGGAATGGAATGTCCGATGGAGAGCTTGTATGTCAATGAGAATTGAGTGTGTAATGCGATAAATCATCATAGAAAACATGGGACTATACTCACGGAGTGGAGTAATAGTGCATATATATAAATATATGTAATGAATCCCTCGGATAATAGTAATCAGGAAAAATCAGTAATGCAGAAAGTAGCGACTTTGGTAAAGTCGTTTTTCATGTAATTAACGCCTTAATCAGAGGGGTTTATATTAGATTTGACGACGTGCACAGCAGTCGTCCTTTCAATATTTCTAGTTTTGCAGAATATTATAAATCTGGAAATTTTAATGAAACGCGCCCTGGACAGGGGCGTTAGTTTACAGAAGGCGCCCTGGTATGGGGCGTCTGTTCAAGAAAAGACGACCTGGACAAGGTCGTTAATTCACAAGTTCACAAGTTTCGAGACAATGAAATTTCAGGAAAACATGATATATGGTCAGTACCATAAGAAACAGCAGGATTACAAGAGATTGACCATGCATTAATTTAGAATCATGTTTGCATTGATTTATAATTTTTAAACATGGTGTTTATTAATTAAGAGAAATTGACGTCCGTGTGCAGGGCGTCAAATATTAAATTGACGACCTAGTCGTGGTCGTGTCTTTTAATGTAGCGTCCTTGATAAGGGCGTCTATTTCAAAACTCTTTAGAAACTAACCGAAACGCATGAAATCTATATGCAGGTATTAACGGATGATGTTTTAATATGCTAGTTTGGGCTACAATCCCTGAGAAAATCCTACCTTGGGCAATAATCTGGATGGAGAAACGTGAAGAGATTGGTAAGAAGAACAGAGACTCCTGAACTAGATGGAACTACTACTGAACGATGGCGTAGATGAAGAACACTTCGTTTCTTCAGGTAGAGAGCTTTTCCCTTTTGTTCTTCACAACGTTAATCTTCTTAACCTGTAAGAAGAGAAGAAGAATAAGAATCAGTGATTCTTCATGAATCGAAGGCAGAGAAGACATACTGTTCGTTACATACCTTTGAAGAATTCGAACGCCAAATAGCGTACGAGGGTTAAACAAGAGAGTATTTATAAGATTTTTGGGGTCCTATTAGGGCTAGAGTTTGATTGGAAGTAATACTTCCATGATAGAGTCCTTACTACATTCAAACTCTTTTCCATAGTTATCAACTTACCCTGGATAAGTTCCCGGTTCGAACGAAACTGGAATGGAAATAACGCCTTATGCTAGGGCGTCGAATTTTAAATTGACGCCTTGACGTGCGTCGTTTCTTGTGGAAACGCGTCCAAGCAAAGGGCGTTTCAAATACTTGCCTTTTTATGTAATTTTGGTTGTTTAAGATCTGACGCCTTGACGTGTAGGCGTCCTTTCTCAAAAACACGCCTTAGGTGGGGGCGTTTCTTGTCAAGTAGCGCCTTGCTCCAAGGCGTTAATTTCATCAGGGCTTTGTTCTTCTTGTTTCAACCATTTTCATTTGTTCACTTAATCTTTTAGTTTATTTCAATTTATCTAAATTTATTTCTTTTAATTTTATACGGGTTGCTACACCCTCCCCCACTTAAAAGAATTTGGTCCCGAAATTCATAGCATATATTTACATATGGAGAGTGTAGAGTTCATACCTTCTAAAATAATTCTGGAAATCGCTTCCTCATAGATTCCTCGGTCTCCCATGTGGCTTCATGTTCTGAATTCTTATTCCATTGTACTTTTAGCATGGGAATAACCTTATTCCTTAGGGTTCGTACTTCTCGATCTAGTATTCTTATGGGCTTCTGCTCGTATGTGAGATCTTTCCGGATTACTAGATTTCCATGCTCAATAATATGTGATGGATCATGCACATACTTCTTCAACATAGATATGTGGAATACATCATGTACTTCGGACAGTTGAGGTGGCAATGCGATGCGATAAGCAACCTCGCCAACTCTTTCTAGTATCTCAAAAGGTCCGATAAATCTTGGTGTAAGCTTACCCTTAACACCAAATCTTCGTATTCCACGTCCAGGCGATATCTTGAGAAATACATGATCTCTAACTTGAAATTCAAGATCTCTTCTTCTCGTGTCGGCATAAGCTTTTTGTCTAGACTGAGCAACTTGTAGTCTTTCTCTGATCAATTGTATCTTCTCGGTAGTGTCCCTTACCATGTCTGGACCTAACAGTTGTTTCTCTCCAACTTCGTCCCAGCATAAGGGTGATTGGCAACTCCTTCCGTATAAGGCTTCAAAAGGTGCTATTTGTATACTTGCCTGGTAGCTATTATTGTATGCAAATTCGACCAGAGGCAAGTGATCATGCCAGTTTCCACCAAAATCAGTAATGCATGCTCTTAGCATATCCTCGACTACTTGATTGGTTCTCTCGGTCTGACCATCCATTTGAGGATGAAAGGCTGTACTAAAGCTAAGTCTCGTCCCCAACGACTGTTGTAGTCCTTTCCAAAAATGAGAAGTAAAATGGGGATCTCTGTCAGACACGATTGAAACAGGAATACCATGTAATCTGACTATTTCCTTGATGTATAGTGCAGCTAAGACATCAACTGACCATCGACTCTTGATTGGCAAGAAATGCGCTTATTTAGTCAATCGGTCAATGATAACCCATATTCCATCATGTCCTCTTTTTGATTTAGATAAACCCATGATGAAATCCATACCAATATCCTCCCACTTCCATTTAGGGATATCTAGAGGATGTAGTTTTCCAGCAGGCTTTTGGTGTTCCGCCTTGACTTGTTGGCATGTGAGACAGCGTGATACGTAGTCCGCTATTTCTCTTTTCATGTTGGGCCACCAAAAATTTCTTTTTACATCTTGGTACATTTTGGTAGATCCTGGATGAATCGTATACCTTGACCTATGAGCTTCGTCTAAGATCTTCTTCTTTACCTCGGGACAATCCGGTATGCAAGTTCTATTCTTTAATATTAATCTTCCTTCACAAGTTATTTGGAAATCTGATTGTCCTTCCAGTTTGCCTTTGATCTCTACTAACATTGGGTCATTATCTTGAAGTGCTTGTATTTCAGTTAATAGGTCTGACTTTATGCTTATATGAGATAATGTGACACATCTAGGGTCCGTGTCCATGCTTATATTGAGTTCAGAGAATTGCTCCAGCAATTTCCATTCTTGAATCATACAATTGGCTAACAGTGCTCTCGGCTTTCGACTAAGGGCATCTGCTACATGATTACCCTTTCCGGGATGATATTGTATATTGAAGTTGAAGTCCTTGAGATATTCCAGCCATCGTCTTTGCCTCATATTTAACTCCTTCTGTGAGAAAAGATATTTGAGACTCTTGTGATCGGAGTATGCAGTAAACTGTACTCCATAAAGATAATGTCTCCATATTTTGAGTGCAAATACTACCGCGGCCAATTCGAAGTCATGGACGGGGTAGTTCTCTTCATGCTTCTTTAATTGACGAGAAGAGTAGGCTATAACCTTCCCTTGTTGCATTAGAACACATCCAAGGACAATGCCAGAAGCATCAGTGTATACCTCGAACTTTTCTCCTTCAATTGGCAATGCTAAGATAGGAGCTGTAGTAAGATGATCCTTGAGAGTTTGGAAGCTTCTTTCACATTCCTCATCCCATTCATAACGGATCTCCCTGCGAGTTAACCTCGTAAGTGGCACGGCGATTTTTGGGAAATCCTTGATGAATCACCTGTAATAGTCGGCAAGACCTAAGAAACTTCGGATCTCGTTAGCATTGGTCGGTCTTTCCCAGTTCCTTACAGCTTCAACCTTTGATGGGTCTACAGACAAGCCATCCTTTGATATAACATGTCCGAGAAAAGTCACTTCTTCAAGCCAGAATTCACACTTGCTAAGTTTTGCATATAATTGGTTTGTCCTCAATATTTGTAATGCAATCCTCAAATGTTCCTCATGCTCTTCCTTGGTCTTGGAATAAATCAATATATCATCAATAAAGACCACCACGAATTGATCCAAATAAGGCCTGAATATACTATTCATTAACTGCATAAAGGCAGCAGGGGCATTCGTTAGTCCGAAAGGCATAACAACAAATTCATAATGGCCATACCTGCTTCTGAATGCGGTTTTATGAATATCCTCGTCCTTGATTCTTAGTTGGTGATATCCTGACCTAAGATCAATTTTGGAAAAGTACTTGGATCCTGAAATTTGATCAAACAATTCATCGATTCTCGGCAGTGGATACTTGTTCTTGATAGTGAGATGATTCAACTGTCGATAGTCGATGCATAACCTCATGGATCCGTCTTTCTTCTTTACAAATAATACAGGCGCTCCCCACGGGGAAGTACTTGGTCTAATGAATCCTTTCTTAATGAGTTCCATCAATTGCTCTTTTAACTCCTTGAGTTCAGCAGGTGACATTCTATAAGGTGTCCTTGAAATCGGACCAGCACCAAGGACTAAGTCAATGGTGAAGGCCACTTCTCTTTGCGGGGGTAATCCCGGCAAATCTTCAGAAATACGTCCGAAAATTCTTGTACCACTGGAATGTCTTCTAGCTTAGCTTCCTTAGCTTCTTTAACTGTGACAAAGGCAAGGAAAGATGCACATCCTTTCCTGATGAGCTTGCTAGCTCGGAGAGCTGAAATAAGAGGGGATCTGCTCCGACCCTTGGGGCTAGTCAAGATTAGTTCTGGAAATTCCTTGAATGTAACCTTACTATTGCGGCAATCAACCGTTGCCTGATACTTGGATAACCAATCTGCTCCTAGTATAACATCATACTCTTTCAGATCTAAACATATGAGATCAATAGGGAGATTTCTACCCTGAACCAATACTTCGCAGTTTTGGTAATGATGTGTAATATCAGTCTCATCACCCAGAGGAGTAGACAAAACTAACTTTATCCATTCCGGTTCTAGGGGTAATGGGTCAGCAAACTTCTTAGAAATAATAGAATGCGATGCACCAGTATCAATTAAGACATATGCATTCTTGGAACAAACTTTCAATGTACCTTCCACTAAGCCGCCTTCTTCTTCTTGCTCGGTCTCCTTGATTGCATGAAGACGAGCATTCTTGGTTACTGGGCGCTTTCCGTCATCGGCTTGGTTATTTAGTAGTGGGCAATCGGGAATCCGATGCTCACGACTCCCACAACGGAGACATGCTCCAAGTTTCCTCCAGCATTCTTCTGCTCTATGACCCGCTTTATCACAATGTTTGCACACTGTATTTGAAGAGGTAGTGGTGATAGAGAAGGGCTTGGTCTTCTTGAACTTTTGGTCTTGTGAGGATGCTCCTCCATTGCTAGGCCTTTTCTTGAAGTTGGGTTTAAAGGAACCCGAACCTGTAACTTGTTCCTTCTTATCCTTACCACGAATCCTATCAGACAGTTCCGTGGCATCTTCTAATAGTTGAGCTCGGCGTACTATCTCCGAGTAGACTTGAATGTCCATCGGCGCCAGTTGAGTAATAGCTTGGGGCCTGAGCCCATTAAGAAACCTCCTAGCTTTCATTTTCTCGGTGCTAACTAGATGCTTAGCATACCGAGATAATCTAGAGAATTGGGCCTCATACTCGGCCACTGACAAAGATCGTTGCTTTAATGCAGCAAATTCTGCAGCCTTCTTTTCCTGAACTCGGTCCGAGAAATATTTTGCGTTGAAGTGTTCAACGAATTCCTCCCACGTAACCTGATCTTGATTTATAGTAGCCTCTATTGATTCCCACCAGCATCTAGCATCCCTTTCTAACTGAAAAGTAGCTAATAAGACCTTATCTTGATCCGTGCATTGCATAACACGGAATATTCGTTCTGTTTCCCTAATCCAGTGTTCAGCGTCATCTGGATCAGTAGAACCCGTGAACTTGGGCGGGTTCATGTTCTTGAAAGTCTGGTGGAGACTTCCTGCTCGTTGTCCACCTCCTTGTGTTACTTGTTGCAGCACTTGAGTCATGCCTTGCAGTGTACGCTGCATGTTGCGCCATTGAGCACGTTCGGCAGCCATTATCCTACAATTATAATAACTAGATTAATACGTGATTTGTATTTTAAAGACTAGCATTCTATGTTAACTTTAACCCTTGGTTCTACCCAATCTCACTGGTTAAAGGGTTAAAACCTATCCTTGGACTTGGGTTTTCCTAGGAATTGAATACCCTAGGCTCTGATACCACAAAAACTGTCACGCCCCGAGAGCGGAAGATACCCGGAGATGCGTGACGAGTTTATATCAATCATGTCAATCAGAGTAGTAGTGTATTCGACACAAAGACAGAGATGCGCAAAAGTAAAGATAACCCAATCCATTTATTTCTTCATAATAAATAGTCTATTACAAACCCAATACTCTATTCAACTAAAAGAAAAGTACACATTTGACTCAAGAAATATATAAAAGACTAGATGACACTTGTAAAAACTCTAGCTCTTTCACTCTTGATTCTCCCCATCCGATTGACTTTCCTCATCGTCGGACTTACCTGAAAAGTAAGGGACAACACGGAGTGAGCGAACGCTCAGTAGGAAATTATATCTCAGGAACTAGCAAGGGGTTTAAGTAGTTACATCTTTCATGAATGCACTATAGCTATGCATGCTCGCATAAAACGACAAGATAGAAAGAGAATATAACGATAAGGTAACAAGGAGAACTAGTCATGAACTTTCAAGAACTTATATCAAATGATATCAAGATATTCAAGCAAGTACTTTATCATGTCAAGATGAAATTTGGCTATCACGTTCAAGTACGCAAGTAATTACCCTTTTTCGGGCCACGCAAGTCATGTAATATCAAGTTAAGTACAAGATTTGTGGAATGTTCAATCAAGCTAGTCATGCACTTCGGTATAATGCCAATACCGTGATCAATCAACTCCCATGGGCACAAGTACTTTCGGGTGCTCCTCCCAGGACCAGATCGGGCCCTATATGCGCAGGCATTAATCATGTATTTTAACATCCACTTTTGTATATAGCCAATATGGAATTTCAAGGATAAAGCTTGTAGACATGTAGGATAGACTTTGAAAGAATAGAGTCCAAAAATATGATACTTGACATAGATAGGCGATAATAACGGTACAATCACGATTATCGATAAAACTAGGTGGAATTGGTTCCCTTAACTCGGGTACCATGATAAGTAAGTAGAGACACTCTTTTATATAGAATTGAGGTCCATATGAATAGCACCTCAATGGCAAGACGTCCTCATTCTTAATATAGAATTGAGGTTCACAAGAACATCAAGTTTAATATAGAATTGGGGTCTACAAGAACATCATAACAATGTTGATATAGAATTGGGGTTCACAAGAACATCATAACAACGGCATATTCTTCCCCGTTCCTTAAGATAATTCTCATATCATACCCATGGCATGACATGAGGGCCGGTATCACCATGTTCCTATAGAGGGACATGGCAAAGATTGTGTAAGGGGTTTTTAGGGTACAACCAGCTCAGTCGGCCTTGAGGGAATCCAAGGCGGCGAGGAGTCTTACGGAGGTCTCTATGACTAACTCGCTAGTCCAAAGGAACGGAATGTCCGATGGAGAGCTTGTATGTCAATGAGAATTGAGTGTGTAATGCGATAAATCATCGTAGAAAACATGGGACTATACTCACGGAGTGGAGTAATAGTGCCTATATAAATATATGTAATGAATCCCTCGGATAACAGTAATCAGAAAAAATCAGTAATGCAGAAAGTAGCGACTTTGGTAAAGTCATTTTTCATGTAATTAACGCCTTAATCAGGGGCGTTTATATTAGATTTGACGACGTGCACAGCAGTCATCCTTTCAATATTTCTAGTTTGGCAGAATATTATAAATCTGGAAATTTTAATGAAACGCGCCCTCGACAGGGGCGTTAGTTTACAGAAGGCGCCCTGGTATGGGGCGTCAGTTCAAGAAAAGACGACCTGGACAAGGTCGTTAATTCACAAGTTACAAGTTTCGAGACAATGAAATTTCAGGAAAACATGATATATGGTCAGTACCATAAGAAATAGCAGGATTACAAGAGATTGACCATGCATTAATTTAGAATCATGTTTGCATTGATTTATAATTTTTAAACATGGTGTTTATTAATTAAGAGAAATTGACGTCCGTGTGCAGGGCGTCAAATATTAAATTGACGACCTAGTCGTGGTCGTGTCTTTTAATGTAGCGTCCTTGATAAGGGCGTCTATTTCAAAACTCTTTAGAAACTAACCGAAACGCATGAAATCTATATGCAGGTATTAACGGATGATGTTATAATATTAATATGCTAGTTTGGGCTACAATCCCTGAGAAAATCCTACCTTGGGCAATAATCTGGATGGAGAAACGTGAAGAGATTGATAAGAAGAACAGAGACTCCTGAACTAGATGGAACTGCTACTGAACGATGGCGTAGATGAAGAACACTTCGTTTCTTCAGGTAGAGAGCTTTTCCCTTTTGTTCTTCACAACGTTAATCTTCTTAACCTGTAAGAAGAGAAGAAGAATAAGAATCAGTGATTCTTCATGAATCGAAGGCGGAGAAGACATACTGTTCGTTACATACCTTTGAAGAATTCGAACGCCAAATAGCGTATGAGGGTTAAACAGAAGAGTATTTATAAGATTTTTGGGGTCCTATTAGGGCTAGAGTTTGATTGGAAGTAATACTTCCATGATGGAGTCCTTACTACATTCGAACTCTTTCCCATAGTTATCAACTTACCCTGGATAAGTTCCCGGTTCAAACGAAACTGGAATGGAAATAACGCCTTATGCTAGGGCGTCGAATTTTAAATTGACGCCTTGACGCACGTCGTTTCTTGTAGAAACGCGTCCAAGCAAAGGGCGTTTCAAATACTTGCCTTTTTATGTAATTTTGGTTGTTTAAGATCTGACGCCTTGACGTGTGGGCGTCCTTTCTCAAAAACACGCCTTAGGTGAGGGCGTTTCTTGTCAAGTAGCGCCTTGCTCCAAGGCGTTAATTTCATCTGGACTTTGTTCTTCTTGTTTCAACCTTTTTCATTTGTTCACTTAATCTTTTAGTTTATTTCAATTTATCTAAATTTATTTCTTTTAATTTTATACGGGTTGCTACACCTCGCCCGAGGAGGAACGCGCAAGAGCACGGAGAGGCGTCCATGGAAGAGGAAGGACCCCTTCGGGTACTTGACGGATCCGAGGGGCCTGATGGTACGGAGGGAGGTGAACACGGCCCTGTATGTCCTTCGATCTTCTCCTTTTTGAGTTTTGAGCGAGCCACGCGAGAGGGAAAAGGGTTCGGCGAGTATTGCACTCAAATGATGGACACGTCCTTGACAGGAGACGCGTTCTCGTGTTTTGACGTAAGACCCTTCTTTCTTGATGCAGGGCATGGCGAGGGCCCCGGGCTTGGCCGATGAATGGGCGAGTGCAGATGAGCCGAGCCGTGTTAAGAAGGAGAGTCGCGGCAAGGCGAAGCTCGAGGATTGACGCATACGTCTCCCTGGACAGCAAGGGAGCGTACTGGTGCAGGACAGCGCTGACTTCCTGCGGCAGCAAAGGGAGGATTGAGTCGGGGCTCTTCAGCTTGGGAGACGGACAGAGGTGATAGTAAGGCCCCAAATTTTTTTTTTTTTTGGAGCTTAGCTGACGGCCGTTGTTTGTTTGTTCCAGCGTGCCCAGCAGACAGCGATGATGGGAATGGCCGGCGGCGCATTTTCCAGCTCGTCGGCCCCTTTTCTTGAGATTGCCTCCCTCCGAGAGCAACTCGCCGGTGTGGTGGCCCGGGCGGAAGAGGAGCATGATGCCTGGGTGGCAGCTGTAGCGGAGCTGCGGCGTCGCGGTGAGGAGAGGCCTTCTCCAGACATCCTGGAGTTAAGGGTCCTTCTCCAGATGACGAGGAGAGAGGCAGAGAGAGAGGGAGGAGAGAAGGGCCGAGCGACAGCGAGATCAGGCCGAGAGGAAGGCCTTGGAGGCCCAGGTGAGGGAGCTCCAGCTAGGCCTTCAGGTCATGGTGCAGAGGCTAGGAGCGATGGAGACGCGCTATGAGAGAGCGCGAGAGTTCGGGGAGCAACTCCGCCAGTCTGGCCGCTTTTCTGTTGGTGGCTTCTTCGCCACGCCAGGGGAGGAGCAGCGAGCCACCGCTGTGGAGCAGGCGCCACGAGACGAGGCGGGTGCTGCTGCACAGGGATCCAGAAGGCTTCTGAGGGACCCTCACCTCAGGGGAGAGGAGAGGGACGCCTAGAGGGACGAGGGTGCAGATAATGGCGAGAGTTAGCGAGCCAGTGGACCCGCTTCCTCTCTCTGATTGTGATGTTTATGACAGCTTATGTAAACTTATGAATGGAGTGATTTGATTTTCTGCTGCTTGTTTGTTCTCTTGTGCGTTCCTTCTTCCCTACACTTCTTCTTCTTTGCACTGCTCCCATATGATGTGTCTACCGAGACCCTGGAGAATCGTATCTTGCTCTGATTATCTTCCATGCGGAAATCAGCCGCGGAAGTCAACAATGACAGCCCTAGCCCCTCTTCTCGGGTGATCTTTCAACCTTTGCGGATGACCTCTACATCGTAACAGGGCATCCCTAACGATATAGGGAGGTGTTGTCCAATCAATCACCCTGCGCGAGCGGTGAAGTGACACATGGGACCGTTGGGCAGGCGTCTTATCGCGAGGGCTGTCGTTAAAGGTGATGGAGGTAATCTTGGCCCGCACTTCTCCCATTTCTATAAATACATATCTCTTTCGTTATCAAAGGGACATTGAGAGCCAACTCGAAGAGTACAAATTTTCACGAAAGAGAAGGAACTCAGAGTTCTAAGATCAGGATGGAGGGCGAATTTTCCCATTCCTCGAAGAGAAGCAGGTCCAGCAGTAGCAGTTCCAAGAAGCTCTCGAATCTCGAATGGCACTTCAGTGAAAGGACCCAACCGCAACTCGTAAGCTGAGCTCTCCTGCCCTTTTTCTCATCCTTCCTTCCTTCCTTCCTTTCTTCCTTTCTTTTGACAACACCCTTCTCCATTCCTTATGCATGCGCAGAGTGTGATGAAATCGCACATTTCATGGGAGTTAGTAGCGGCAGCATACAGGGGTCTCCCGGATTTTCAGAAGGCCAAGCTAGACGTGATGGGATTTGGTGCCTTCCTGCGGATCGAGCCGATCAAGCTTGACCTGGTCCTGATCCAAGCCTTGCGTGAAAGATGGGACCCAGCGAGTCGGGCATTCTTGATGCCCTGGGGGCACATGGTGCCCAGCTTGGAAGATGTGGCCTGAATCATGAGCCTCAAGGTGGATGGCGAGGCAGTGACCGGAGTCACTTACGCAGACTACCGAGAAAGTGCCCAGAAGCTACTGGGTTTGGATCTAGATGGACGGAAGAACAGGTCAGTAGCCAGGACATCTATCATGGAGGCATTAGGGCTCACTGATACTCGTCGACGAGACGATGAGTCCTCAGAAGAATTCATGGACAGGATGGAAAGAGGATGTCGTGCTGTGTACTGCACAGATTTTGGCAATTGGGAAAGATCCAACATGGATTTGAGGAGATTTCTCCTCTTCTTGTTGGAAAGATTGATACTGAGCTCAAAAGGAGACGGTATCCATTGTCATTTCCTAGAGCTTCTATCAGACCTCGAAAGAGTAGGTCAGTATGCCTGGGGAGCTGCCATGCTGGCGCACCTATTTACAGGTCTGTCCCAAGAGGCAGACCGTGAGATGACTGTGAGTGGTTTCACACCACTTATCCAGGTATTTTTGATTTTGTTTTGTATTTTATTTTATTTTGTTTGTTTTTGTGATAGCCCACTTAAGGTACTGATGACATGCGCTAAAGCTGCTGTGGAGCTATTATTACCTCCCGATGGGGAGAGCTCGACATTGGCGACCAGTGATGGTGCCGCTAGCCAGGCGGTGGCAACCTATCATGAGTGCGGCACCCCTAACCTACCAACTGATGGTGCTAAGGCGGGAGATACAGGAGTTCCCTGCAGTAATGGTGAGATTTTTTTTTGGATTATTTTTATTTGATTTTGACCAGCTAAACGGGTATGTACAACCTAACCTAGGTAAACTGGAGACCCTACTCAGGCATGGTCGATGTCGACCAACCATGGGTTCTAACAAGTCGTGCCTGGTTCGGACGGAAACTGTGGATGCACTGCCTGAATGAAATCGAGTCGCTTCGGCTACGATTGGTTATGAGGAATTTAGGACTGGCTCAGGAATGGGTGGATACGACTGTGCCACCTCGCGTTGGGAGAAAGACACGGGAACCGGCAACCTGCATTGATTGGCGCGTGCGGTTCACCGAACAATATGAAGATTGGCAACGGGGTGGCACAATTGTGGAATCGCATGCGTAGGATAGTGAAGACTATCTGCGTCTATATAAGACAATGTATGTAGAGTGGCTCCAATCCCGGAGACTTGTGGAAGTAGGTCCCCTTTTCTCCTCTTTTCTCCCTCTCTCTTTTTGGCTTTTTGTTGTGGAAATGCTGACTCTTATGGCTGCAGGATGTCCGTGATACCATGGTAGCGAACTTGCGATCTTGCTTGGCAGAGACGGAGCAACAATTGGGTGACACACGTGAAGCCTTGAGTGCCTCGATAGGTGTATACAGTGCACGCTCCGAATCACGGCTCTAGATTCATGGTGTTCGACCCCTAACTATCACATGTGTGGCCATAGCGCGCCCAGATTGACGCGGCCTCCTCAGCGATGGGAGCGGGTTGTGTCTCTAGCTTATGGATCCCTACCTCAGAACTTGATCTGCTTCACGAGCAACTTGCTCGTGCTACAAAGCGTGCCGCAGAGGCAGAAGGAATGCTCTCTATATAGGTAAGAGCCTCAGTGTTGAGTTCTCCTTGTTTATGCTTTGTCGCATATCTGAGATGGTGTATATGGCAGGAAAAGGAGACGCAAGAGTCACTTGCCCAAGCTGCGCAGAGGGAGGCTAGAATAGTTGAGCTGGAGGAGGAACTGCGACGTCGTCCAGATGACGACTCTTCTAGGGATGCTAGAGAGCTGAGGATCACTCTCCAGTTGGAGAGGGAAGACCGTGAGAGAGAACGAGCAAAGAGAGAAAGAGACACAGAGAGAGAAAGAGCCGACAGATTGGTTGAAAGGGAGGAATGAAGGGCCATGGAGGCCCAGCTGTTCGAACTCTGAACTAGCATTGGTCTGGCTGAACAGTGGCTGAGAGATGGTGAGGAGCGCTACCGACGAGCACGAGAGCGTGGCTTTCGTGTTAGTAGCTTTCTTGCTGCCCGCACGGATCAACGTCGGGGTGTAGGAAGAGGAGTACAGAGCGGTAGGAGTACTGCTTTTCGTAGTTGGGTAGCACCCTTGAGAGCATTTTGCACGGAGAGTAGCGGGACAAGTAATGCAGAGAGAGAGGGTGGAACTTGATGTAATTTTTTTTATTTTGGAAAGGAATAAAATGTTTGATTCTTGGATTCTTACCTCTTTCTTGCTTTCTCGAATTCCTGCATACATCACTTAAACAAACAAGTTAGAATATCTACTCTGACTTGGCCCCTTGCCCAATATGCGAGGTTTGTTTTGATCTGTCCTTGATAACGGGTCAAGAGGCCAAGCCTTTATTAACGAAGGCAAGGGAAAGATGTGGTGATGATGAATGCGACAGACAAGCACACGAATGCAAGCGAGATTAAAAAGTGAAATGATGCATACAAATGCAATCAAGCGAAATTGATTTGTTTTTTTCTTTTTATATTTGGCATTTTTTTTGTTTTGTTGTTTTGTTATAAAAAAAAAATTTGTTTGCAAACATGTACATTTTCTCTTTTTTCCTTTTTTGTTGTTATTTT
The DNA here is from genome assembly GCA_022559845.1 of Amorphophallus konjac. NCBI lineage: Eukaryota > Viridiplantae > Streptophyta > Magnoliopsida > Alismatales > Araceae > Amorphophallus > Amorphophallus konjac. Next base: position 258,750,861 of record CM040127.1, read on the forward strand.
TATCGTTTCATTTTTTGTTGCTAACGCCTGACAAGCACCCAAATGGCACCTAACCTATATGAGAACAGGGGTTTCTTACTAACCTCCCAGGCATCCTAAGTGTACATCTAGGTTGATTTGGGCCTCTAGACCCCTCGAATGATAATCCCGCCGGCTAAGACTTACCCTGATGACAATACCGTCATGCCATGCTTAGGCTCCCAGTCGCTTCCGACCACAGGGATTCACCCAAAAAGTTTTCGAGGTAAATGATTTGCCCGACCCAGGTCTATTTTCTCACAACTCTAGATGGTATAAGATGGAACACCCTAGAACCCTAACGACCAACCGCACGACGCTGACCTAGAATCAGATGTCGTCGCACCCAGAGGTGACGTGCTTGCATTGGCCTAAGCCCAAGGTTAAATAAGAAGACATCAAGGTAGTAAACAGGGGTCTTGACCGGCCAGAAACACAGAGACTCCTTCGCACCGATAGCTTTTACTTTTCAAAGTAGGCAACCATACGTGTGTATTAAAAATAAGGTCGCGGACCTTGGCGGGTTTTACCCTTCAGAAACTCCATCTAGCTTTCATCTTCAAAGGAAGAAGGAAGAGTGTATGGGGTAAACCTCCTGAGAGGACCGGCAAAACCGTTAACCTTGCGAGCCAATAAGGGCCCATTAACTCTCCTCTTTCGGACAACTTCGGACCAAATCTCAAGCATTTACATTCCATAACTCCTTTTGTGGATTTAGACTTTTTACCTTGAGGGATTTCATTTATCGCATCAGGCACGGTCACGACCAGGCTTTTCTCTTGATTTTGATTTTGTGTTTCTTTTTGCGAGGGAGATATAGTTTGACGTTGTGGGCTCCCTTTTGTATATGCCTGCGGGGACACTTCCCTCTTCTCGTGCTCTGATCGATGCTCGAGGAAATGGATCCTACTCTTGCCTTAAGGGGTTTGAGTTTTGGCTTCTCATGCTCAGCGTTTTAAGGGCGCCGACTGTCTCATTTGGTCGAAGAGAAAAGAATAAAGATTACAGCTTCCGAAGATCTTCTGGGTGAGGCCCCACTGTCGGTGATGCTACCAACTTTTTTGGATAAAATACGTAAGTGAGTACATGTTGGCTTCCTTTGAGCGAGCATAGGCCGATGTGGCCGAACAGGGATCTCCATGGTTCTGGCAAACCAAGACCCAGTGCCTACCAAGCCTTAATGGGCCCTATCCTAACATGAAGGTTGGATGCAAGGACTTAACTACATGGTGACCACCTGGCATCGACATTTTGAATTTTCCATATTTTTAGTGATTTTCAATATTTTTTGTTGTTTTTGTTATTTTCTGTCTTTTCATCATTTGTTTGTTTTTGACGTTTTGGCACTACGCTAGGGGTAGTACTTTTTAAGATAAAGCCCATTCCAATGGTGGGATAACTCAGTCCCTTCGGCGTTGACTAGTTTGTAGGCGTTGCCAGGGTACACGGCTTGAATCACAAATGGTCCTTCCCAATTGGGTTGGAGCTTAGAACGTGGCCCTCCAGGTTTGACAAAAATTCTTTTTACGACCATCTCACCGACTTTGAATTTTCTCTCAACGACTTTCTTTCGGTAAAAGCGAGCGAGTCTATTTTGATACACACGCGCATGCTCGGCAGCGGCCAGCCACTTCTCGTCTAAGAGTTCCAACTGGGCAAGGAGTGAATTGCGATGTTCGTCGAGGGGAAATTCCTCATCCAATTGTACTCTGAGAGAAGGGATCAGAGTCTCATACGGGACTACTGCTTCCGTCCCATAAGTAAGGGCAAACGGAGTCTGCCCGGTGGGGGTACGGATTGAAGTGTGATAGGCCCATAGAGCTTTGATAAGCTTCTCTGGCCAGTCTGAAAACTTACTGGACTCGCAGGTTTTCTTGATGATTTTGATCAATGTTTTATTGGTGGCCTCTGCTTGGCCATTACCTAGTCGGTAATAAGGTGATGAATGATGCAATGCAATTGCGTACCTTTTGCAGAGGTCTTGAAGGTCCTGAGAAATGAACTGTGGCCCATTGTCGGTGACGATTGTGCTTGGGACGCCGAACCTGGCGAGGATGTTCTTCATGATGAATTTGTAGACTGTTGACGCCTTGTTTTCTGCGTAAGCTTCGGCTTCGGCCCATTTGGTGAAGTATTTCATCGCAATAAGGATGAAAGATTTCTGCTTGGTGAGGGAATTGGGATCACCTAGGGGACCGATGATGTCAAATGCCCACATGGAGAAAGGCCATGGAGAGGATATTGGGTGAAGTGAGGAAGAGGGTGAATGTATTTTATCGGCGTGAAGTTGACACTTGACACACCTACGGACATAGATGGCACAATCCTCTTCCATAGTGGGCCAGTAAAAGCCTTGCCTAATGATCTTCTTGGCGAGCATCTGGCTATTCACGTGGCCACCGCACACACCCGAGTGTGCTTCTTCTTAACAGAACGCCAGTAAAATCTCATTGTCGTCAAGACACCTTAACAGAACGCCAGTAAGGCTCCTCCTATAGAGTAGACCTCCAACCAATATGTATTTCTGAGCCACCCTTCTTATGGCTTTCTTACCTTTTGTGGTGGCTCCTTTAGGATAAGACTGATCTTTACAGTATTTGACAATTTCATAGAACCATGGTTTTTCCTCGTCAGCCAGCTCTTCTTCGACTTCTGCCAGCATGATCTCCCTCTTCTCAAGAATTTCTCCCTTCTGGATCTTCTGTAGGACTCTTTCCTTGATCTTTAAGAGGTAAGGGTCCTGAACGGCAGGGAGAAGACGCTTGTAGAGAATGATGGATCTAAACCATGCACCCAAAGGGAATTTGAAGGATGACGCCAAGGAGGTGAGGGCATCGGCCAGAATGTTCTGTTCACGAGGAACATGGACAAAGATCAGCTTGGTGAATAATTTGGCATAGGCGGAGACCAGCTCCTGATAGGGTTTGAGCTTGAGATCGAGGGTGCGATATTTGGTAAGCACCTGGCGGAGAACAAGTTGACTGTCACCCACGACTCACAACTCAGTGATATAGAAAGAACGGGCTAGTTCCAGGCCAGCTAGAAGAGCCTCGTATTCAGCGATGTTGTTGGTGACTGGGAACGCGAGCTGAAATGCCTCTGGGATGGTAACGCCTTCAGGCGTTAGAAGTACAATGCCGATACCCTTCCCTTGGGAATTTAGAGCTCCATCAAAATATAATGTCCACATTGGCTTGTCAGACTGAGTGACGGACATTAGTTCCTCATCTGGAAACTCTGATTGGACAGGATCAAACTTGGGAAGAGGATGGTGGGCGAGATGCTCGGCTATGGCATAGCCTTTAATTGCCTTTTGCTGGATGTAGGTGATGTCGAACTGGGAAAGAGAACTTTGCCAGCGTGCTAGCCTATCAGTAAGGATGGATTTCTCCAAAAGAAACTTGATAGGGTTCATGCGAGCGATCAGATGGACCTCATGAGCCAGGAAGTAGTGCTTCAATTTCTGCACTACCCAAACGAGGGTAGCACAGGTTTTCTCCATGACTGTGTACTTCTGCTCACAGGGATTGAGAAGTTTGGACAAGTAATAGGTTACCCATTCCTTGCCTTCTTCATCAGCTTGTGCGAGGACAGCTCCCACGGAGTCGTCCAAGACTGAGATTTAGAGGATCAGAGGTTTTTCTGGTTTGGGTGGAATGAGAACGGGTGGACTAGCCAGATATTCCTTTAACCCTTCAAAAGCTTTTTGGCATTTAGAATCCCAGTGGAATTCTACTCCTGGCTTGGTCAACTCCTAGAAAGGTCTACACCTTTGTGAGTGCTGAGACACAAACCGACGAATAAACTGTAACCTCCCAATTAAACCTCGGACTTCCCTCAAATTCTTGGGAGGTGGCATATCCCTGATGGCCTTAGCTTTGTCGGGATCTATCTCGATCCCACTTTTACTCACAATGAAGCCCAGTAATTTGCCCGATGATACACCAAACACACACTTCTTCGGGTTCATTTTCAATTGGAACTCCTTTGATCTCTGCAAGACCTTAGCCAAAACCCTTGGATGTTCCATCCTGGTCCTTGATTTCACCAATAGATCATCCACATACACCTCCAGATATATATGCATCATGTCGTGAAATATGGCCATCATAGCTCTTTGGTAAGTAGCTCCAGCATTCTTTAACCCAAACGGCATGACCACGTAACAATATGTTCCCCAAGGTGTAGTGGATGATGTCTTCTCTTGATCCTCTTCTGCCAAACGAATTTGATTATATCCTGAAAATCCATCCATGAATGAGAGGGTCTCATATCCCGCTGTGTTGTCGATTAACACATCAATATGAGGCAAGGGAAAATCATCCTTTGGACACGCGCGGTTAAGGTCTTGGAAGTCGATGCAAATCCTGACTTTCCCATCTTTCTTCATGACCGGAACAATGTTTGCCACCCATTGAGGATAAATGATGACTCTAATAAACCTGGCTTTATGGAGCTTGTCGACTTCTTCTTTCATTTTCAAAGCCATTTGAGGGTGGAAACGCCTTAACCTTTGTTTTACCGAGACGGACCCTGGTTATAGAGTTAAACGGTGTTCGACCAGGGTTGAATCCAGCCCCGGCATATCCTCGTAGCTCCATGCAAACGTGTCCTTATATTCCTTGAGAACTTCAATTAATGCCTCTTCTTCAAAGGGTGGTAGATTATCACTTATGAGGATGATCCTAGGGTCTTCCTCAGTTCCCAAGTTGACTTCTTAGGTGGACTCTTCTACGGCGATTGACGGCTCGTCGAATCTCCTTATCCCACTAGCATATGCGTCAGCCGCATCCTCATGTTCTTCACCCTCATCTTCAGTAGGGTATTCTTCATCCGTGATCTCGTAGACTCCATACCCCTCATCAATTGCACAGTTGCCCTTACATTCTATTTTCGGTAGCTGGATGGGATTTTCTAGCAACTGAGGGATGGCAAGAAGGGCCTGACACCTGGCGGCTAAGTCCAGAAGGAATCGACGAGGGATCTGCCTACCCTTGGATTTCTTCCTAGGTACTACCTTTGACTTATTATTCCTAAATTGACTGACATTATTTACAGAATAAAAAAAAGATGAAGAGGATGGTGAAGAATGTACAGGGAAAGACCCCTCAGGGGAGGGGTAGAAAAGGTCGCTCATCGGACCTTGGACGGGTGGTCCGCAGGGCGGGACGCACCCGTGGGAGATGTAGGAGGTTTCCTCAACGAGGATGTGTTGTTGAGGAGTTTGGAAATTAACATTTTTTGTCGTTTTCATTTTTGATGACAAAATAGTGAAAAGAGATCGGAGGAGAGAGAAAAGTGGTTATGGCTAGAGGATTGGGAGGCTCGTAGAGTAGATCGTGATTGAAGACCTGGTGCGGGTTGAGAAACCCGCGCAGGTATGTAAGTAGAGAGGGGGATCTGGGAAGGTCATCAAACAACCGTCTGGCCTAGGAAGATGACAGCAACAAAGGCTGTGACGAGTGAATGGAGAAGATGATGGCTAATGAGTTGTCGGTGGTGATGGTGATGGCGGATGAAGATCCGCTGGTGACAGGGTCCTTCTGACGAGTACGCGGATAGTTTGGAACCTTGGCAACAGTAATGATATTCTCTGGCATTCCGGAGATCAATGGCGGTCCTTCAAGCTATGGAGGCGAGAACATCCTTTCCAGTGCAACGGAAAGGTCCTGTATATTAAACCATTTGTTCCACTCGCATTCCGGATCTTTGATCTTGCCACTTTTGGTGACCCTCGGACATTTTTCAGCCGAATATACAGCATGTGATCCCCCATGTGCTTCTTGCGGGTAATCTCCCATCTGAAGAACGGGCCCTTTGTTGAAGCGATTTGATAGGGTCCATGTGAGGGGCTTCCAATCCGCCTTGAATGGTCCTTTGAAGCCTAGGCCAAACCTGCGGTTCGGCCTAATCTCCTTTGGTGGTCTTAACCTACCTTGCAGCTGTGCGCCCAGACCATTACCCTGTTGATAGCCGATGTTCCTCATAATCTCCCAACCTTTGGAGTGAAAGGGGAGATATGGCGTGGTTGCCTTAATCGGCTTCTTTGGTGCTAGCAGAATGTGAGATGAATCGCACACGTCCAGCAATGACAATATGGGCCGATGAGACGGCCAAACAGAGGGCATAGAGGTGTTGATAGCATCCACCGTGTGAAGGATAGGTGTGCTGACTACTTTAATAATTCTTCCATTGTAAGGAAACTTCAAGCACTGATGGTTGGTGGAAGGCACAACATCCATGGCTTCAATGTAGGGACGACCCAGTATGACCTTGAATGTGGGGTCCATGTCGAGGACATGGAATTCCGTGGGGACTGACATAGGACCTAGCGCTGCCCTCAGAGTAATCATCACTTGCGGCGGCCTTTTTCTATTGTCATAAGCCGTGACTGTGATTGAAGAAGGTCTGATCTGTTCCTGTTCGACCCCACACAACTGAAGGGTGCTCATGGAGATCACATTTATGGACACACCCGTGTCTACAAGGCATGGGTTTATGGATACCCCATTAATTTTTATTGAAACACACAATGCATATTTCCGAGCTTCCTTGGGAGCGAGCTCGTAGTTGTGGAACATGATGGCCGGTTGCGTGTCCGTTGGGGTCAGGACGGTAGAAATCTTTTCTACAGGGAGGTCCTCATTCACCATGACATTTTGAAGATACTCCATTAAGGCTGCCTGATGGGATGTGGATCTCTGAAGCAGCTCCAGGATGGAGATCCGAGCAGGCGTCTTGTCCAAGTGTTTCAACAGATCATACTGTGTTCTAGGGATAGATCTTTCTGGTTGTTCTCCATCGTCCCTCTCTGGCTGAGACTACTCGGGATTCTGACTGTTCTGGGGGAAAACCCTGTGGAAAATCCTTCCACTCCGGAGCACCATTGCCTGCGGCTTCTGTACCTCTATAGGGGTAGCAGTGGGTTTTCATAGAGGTTTGGGGGGTAGTGGTGGAGGAATGGTTGGTGAAGCTGGAGTGATGATGGGAGCAGGGATTCTGATGAGGAGTTTGTTAGGTGGAGGCATGGTGGAGGTAGAGGGGATATCACACGGGTTATGAAGGATAAGGGGTTTGGAAGGTGGAGGTGGAGGCAAAGTGGAAGTGGGTAAGGTTTGAAGCGGGTAATGGTTTTGAGATGGATGGTGGGTGATGAGTGGTTTTGAAGGTATTGGCGGTGGTATGTTGGAGACAGGCGGGGTTACGTATGGTGGACGGGTGATAAGGGGCTTAGAAGGCATAGGGGCAAATGCAGTAGAGGTGGATGGTAAAGTGGGGAAGTGAGAGAAGATGAGAGGGTGTGAGGGCGTAATGAAGGGTGTTGGCTGATAGGTCATTGGGGTGCGAATGAGAGGGCGTGATGGCAGTGGAAATGGTAAAGGCGGTACTGATGCGGGTTGATGAGAGAGAGGTGCTACCCGGGCAAGGCGAGGGGGTTGCATGATGATAGGGTTGGCGGTAGAAAGAATAGAGGTACTTTCTGGGTGCCATACCTGCTCTCTCCCGACTTCCGGGAAGGAGGAGATGGGGTTGACCTGATGATTGGGCTGTTGGTGCTCCGGTAATGGATTCTGGATTATGCCCATGTTGGGCTGTTGTGGTTGGGCCTGCTGTGGCTGTTGTTGTTGTTGTTGTGGTTGTTGCTGTGGCTGCTGTTGTAACTGCTATTGTTGTTGCTGGAACTGTGGCCTTGGAGGAGGTCTCCTAGCCTTGAGAGTGGCGACGTATCGCTTCATTTCATCCCAGTCAATTCCGCCTTCATCATTCGTGTCATTGATGTAATCTTTGAACTGGAAGCAGTTGTCTACTGTGTGTCCTGGCTGCCTGTGATAGACGCAGTATCTGGAGGTATCAACATTCGGGGGCCACACGGGCCTTTCCCTGGGTAGGACGAGGGTGTTTGAGGCCATGAGGGCGTTGAAAATATCCGCCAGAGTTTCTGGCAATGGTGGGTAATAGGCTCTCTTGGGACCAATCGGCCTCCTTTGTTGCTGTGGGGGACCGTAATTTCCTGGGGGTGGAACTTGGTTGTACTGAAGTGGTGGTTGTTGTTGCTAGGGTCGAGGTAGTTGAGGCATGTTGTTCTGGGGTGGATCGTTTTGGGGTGGAGGACGAGAGGGGAAAGGACCTGGTTGGAGGGGAAGTCGGGGCATTTGTGGAAGCCTTGGGTTGGCTGCATAGTTGGCGTTGTTGACCGCACTCACTTTCTCATTTGTTATGACCCCTTCTGTTGCTCCGCCTGGGACACCAGCGCCTGTCTTTTTGACCACCTTGGGCTTCGGCGACTCAAACATGTTCATAATGGGGGAGTCTTTTAACTGGGTCTGGATGTACCGGGCTCTCTCATAGAGCTCTTCCATGGTGGTGAGCTTGTTCATGGCCAAGACATGCCTGAACTGTGGGGTGGCATTGGACACAATCATCTTTACTTGTTCATATTCCGAGAGGGTATCTCTTATCCTTTCTACCAGAGACCTCCATCTATCAGCATAGCGGACAAAATCCTCATCAGACTTCATCTTTTCGGCCACTAGGTCGGTAATGGAGAGAGAGGGACCGACCCTATCCCGATACTTTTGCAAGAACCTTCTCTGGACTGTTTCAAAATTCTCGGCCTCGCGGGGCTCCAAAGAATAGAACCACTCTAGCGCAGGACCGTCCAATGATCTCCGAAAGAGATATGCCAAGGATCTCTGGTCGTTTTGCCAATAGGAGGACTCATACATGAAATCCTTGAGGTGAATGAAGGGGTTACCAGTGCCATTGTACCTACGGTACGTGGGCATTTCGGAGGGAGGAAGATGGATGACCGGATGGATTGGCAAAGCATCCTCCGGGGTGGATTTCACGTCCACCATTTTCTTCAAATTCTGAAACTGTTTGTCCATTCTATTGAACCGGTTGAGGAGCGATTGGGCGAGCTCCTCGGGAGGTGAAGGTGGCACTTGCCACAGGGGAGGAAAATGTCTCCCGGAGACTTGAGGGGGGAACTCCGAATGAGAGGGAGCTGCCGGGCCGTCGACAGTTGGCCCCGGCAGAAGCGGTATGTGGGGAACAACGGGGGTTTGAGATTGCGAAGGGAACTGGAATGAGGGTGGTTGTTGCCTCGCTTGCCCTTGAAGCGAGGGGAGATTGGATGGCTTGCGCCAGTGAAGGAGATGGAATGGTCTGCACCGATTCTTGGAGAGGTGCGATGGCCGGAGTTGATTCCTGGGGGGCGGGGGAAATAGATTTCCCCTTCAGAATGGCCTGCAGGGCACGGAGCTGCTCAGAGGTAAGCTCCGTGTTGGCGAGGACGCCCAGCAAAGAGGAGATATCCTGTGGTGGGGATGTGTCCCCTGCAATAACCTGCACCTCATGCGAGGGCTCATAAGAAGGACCCACGTCCATAGCATGGACTCGCGGCTCGACTGACTCACCACGACTAGGGTGGTTTTCCTCAAAAGACTCGTGAGCCATGCTCACAGTTTTCCCGGAACGCAAAAACATACACTAGCAAGCAAATAGCAGAGATTATCAAACAAGTGGATGCCTTTACGCCCTTTTTTGTATTTTGATTTTGATGATTTTTTTGTGTTTTTAACCAGATCCGAAGTTCACACAAAATAGGGACCCTAGTTCGTTTTTGTTTCACCGCCGTGTCAGCTAGGGGCTCTCGTCTCACCATGAATGGGTCGACTAACTCCGGAGAACTTCAATGGTACAACCAGCCCAGTGAACGAAGAGGAGATTCTTTGATGTCGGGGACTTACGGAGGTCCCAGTGGAGGAGATTCTAGTCCGTCGAGAGGAATTCCCGAACGGAGAGTCCTTCCTTCACCGAGAGGGGGTGATCCTTAGAAAAAATGAAAAAGAATAGAAAAGAGGGATGGATGTATGCAATGAAATGCTGACATATATATGGAGCACAACAGAACAATGAAATAATCAAGATACAACAACACACAAGAGATAGTAAAGCAAATCACAAGAAATTGCAAGGGTAACTGAAAGAAAGCAACAAAAGTCCCACCGTGATCGTCAATCTGTGAGCGACGTCACGCGGTTTGAGAAATGAAAATGTGGAGCGCGTGGGGTCGTTTTATTTGCTGCAACACTGAAATAAGAGAAAAGAGAAGGGGCCACCATGGGAGATTGCTCCGGTGGGGCGAGCGGGACAAATGCAATATAGCAAGATATGGGGGTTAAACGGCCATAGCGGGAAGTGACTCGCCACGGCCTCGGGGGGGGGGGGGGACGGGAATGGTGCAGAAATCAAATAACAAGAATTGAAACGGCCATTGCGGGAAGTGACTCGCCGCGGCCTCGAGAATATGAGCAAATAAGAATATAACATGATATAAAGAGAATATAAAGAACGGGAGTTTAAACGGGCATTGGGGAAGTGACTCGCCGCGGCCTCGAGAATATGAGCAGATAAGAATATAACAGAATATAAGGAGAATATAAAGAACGAGAATTTAAACGGCCATTGGGGAAGTGACTCGCCGCGGCCTCGAGAATATGAACAGATAAGAATATAACAAAATATAAAGAGAATATAAGAACGGGAATTTAAACGGCCATTGGGGAAGTGACTCGCAGCGGCCTCGAGAATATGATGTGATCGCCAGGGGCCAAAGACCCCAAAATAAGGAAATGATCGCGCCTACCTCACTAGCCGGAAGTGGCAGGTTGCTTCTTCCTCCCCCTTCGGCCGGCCGACGGTGAGGGCCTTCTTTAGTTACCCTTGCAAAACAACAGACAGTAAATAAACAGAATTAGAAAATGGCAGTGCAGTAGCAATCCCTTGCAATGAAAGTGATGAAATCGTAGCAGGGCACACACCTGGTTGGTGTGGTTTTAAACCCCTCTCGGACACGAGTAGGAGGGAAATGTAATGATGAATGGAGCTATGCAAAAGTATAAGATTCCCTTATGGAGGGAGACGAAGAATGGAAGATGATGAATGCAAAAGAACTACAAAGAAAAGGAGAGAGTTGGCTTATTGGATGTGCCGATGGCGAGATCTGGCGGAGCTTCGGCAGCATAGGGACGACGTGGAAGTACGGTGGACGAAGACGGCCTTCCTCCTGCGAGTGCGGGCACCCGAGAATCTGGCAGAACCTCCCCCTGCAAAAGACCCATGGGTTAGAAATGAGATCCGGCAGCCTGTCGGACCTCTTAGAAGCTCCCCTCGGACTGAGGGGGGGGGTCTCTATTTATAGGGCTCCGGAGTATGGAGGTGTCCAGGACCCTGGACGCCTTCATCAGGGGAGAAATTATATTTTATTCTATTTTTATTTTTTATTTTGAATATTTTAAAGGAGGCGTCCACGCAACTGGATGCCTCCATAAAAGCCCACCGAACCCCCGCCAAAAGCCGCACGCGGTTTGGCACAACGCGTGGTTTTGATCGGCGCCCGTGATTCATGAATGGGCGCATCTAGTTGGTGGGACGTCTTCACAATTTGGATTTTTTCTCAAACGACAAATCGACCAGCGGACGGGCGGCGCCCGTGGGCAAGTTGATGGAGGCGTCCATGGGCCTGGACACCTCCATGAAATTATTATTTTGTTATTTTGTTTTACACCATTATTAATATTGTTTATTTTTATTATTCTGGAATTGATGGAGGCGTCCAGGCAGGTGGACGCCTCCATGATTTTATGATTTTTTTATATATTTTTGTATTTTTGTAATTTTGAAAATAGTGGAGGCGTCCAGGGGCCTGGACGCCTCCATAAAGACCCCCCTGGATCCCCTGAAAATGCGTCGGTAGCCATCCGCCAGACATTCTCCTGGTTTCGAAAACTTCCGATGCGTCCGATTGGTGTCGATGCCGTCCGAATGCTGTCTAATTTCTGCAACGAGACGATTTTCAGATGCCGAAAAGGCGGAAGAAGAGTCAAGAAGAGGAAGCACTCAAGCGATTCAAAATGCGAAAGCCGCTGCGGGGCGTCGCATAGTAATATGAGATTTTCTCGAGGGACGTCAGGAATAGCGTGTCTACACCTACGTGGAGGAAAAAGTTGGTTGTTACCATAATTTCCTGCGTGGAGGAAAAAGTTGGTTGTAACCTTAATTTCTTGCGTGGAGGAAAAAGTTGGTTGTAACCTTATTTTCCCTACCCCACGTTCCCCCCCCCCTACATGAGGTGTAGTGCTATACTTAGATTTATCGCAGGGAAAGCTCCATCGGCGCAGTGTGCGGGAAGTCCCACGCTTCCCCGCTCGCCCTCATCTCCAGCCCAGGATCGGTGTCTTCACACTGATCAGGTATTCGCTAAAACCCTCCCTGGTAATGTTCTGTTCCTTTAGTATCATATCGTTGCTCCGCCGGTGAGATCCGAGAGCGCCCGGCCCCGTGGCTCCACGATGACGAGTCACCACTACGGATAGAGAGAAAGAGAGAACCCCGTGCCATCAAGTCACGAAGTCAGCCCACCGTCATGGGCACCCCTATCCTAGGGAGGGACACGCTTGGCTGGGCCATCTCCACCTTACCAGTAGGGTTCTGGTCCTCAGACCCACCCTACCTGTTGAGTCGGATGACTAGCAGATCTAGAGGGATGGGTGAATAGATCGACCCCAAATTCTTTTGAAATTTAAGCACTTGAATTTGCAGAATTAAAATGCTAACGTAGACACACTAATTCAAGCACACAAGCTGAAATAAGTAAGAGATCAGCCAGATGATACATAGATAACTAAGATGTAAAACAAGAATCTCTCAAATAATAGTAGTGACAGACGATAGAATATGTAGAAGCACATAGGTTGCAGACGAGATACATGGCGGAGATTTGACTCAGGAGTCACTCATGCAAGGGGAACAACCTTTCAGATAGGCTTGACCTATCCTTCCAGTTACTTCTTTTGATATACCACGTTGCAATAGTTATTTCAGTCAAGAGAGAACTGTAAATCAAATCTAGGATACTAGCAGAAAGAAGCAGCAATCACATAAGCACAGTGCAAAACAAATTTTAAGGTGATTCGATCTCAACCTTGAGATCTACGTCCACCCCTTACTCAATCGAGTAAGGCTTACCGCTGACTAATAGCTTGAACAGCTGATCCACAGCTTTGGGGATCAAATCCCTACAAACCGCTGAGCATTACAGCTTGCTAAGACCGCTGGTTCACATCTTAACCCGCTGAGCTTCACAGCTTGCTTCCAAGGAACACTTCCTTGCAGCTGATACACAGCTTACGAAAATGTAGCAAAACAGAAAATGACTAGAACATAATCAAGAAAAAACACAAGACAATCTATAGCTCACTTTGAGCAGATAAACTCTGGATTTGATCCAGAAGTCGTGACAAAATAGACTCTACTGACATATCTCTTGGACACCCACTACTCTCTGAATTCTTCTCCATTTTTCGATCCCCAATTTTCACCTCTTCTCGTCTCCCTTTCTCTTTACTGCTATGAACTGGCTCTTCTCACTCTTTTCTCTCTCTTGATCTCTAGGACTCTCTTTACTTCTTCCTTCTTTTGTTTTACTTCTCTCTTAACCTTCTCTCTCTGTCTTCTTTTTCTTTATCCTCCCTCACGGCTGCTTGATCCCCTTCTTATATACATGGGCGTGAGTGCTGTGGACCAACGAGCTTTTCAATTTTCAGGCGCGTGGAAAACTCACTCTCGCCAATTTGATTTTATCCATAAAATGCACTTTGAGGGCTTCGAGGGCCACGTGTCAGGAGTAGAAGATTTGAACAATCCACGTGGTAGAATGGTAGTTCTGCTTCCTGCGTTGGATCGCATGCCTTTAATCAGCTTCTGTTTAAGTTCCACGTGAGAGTGATGCAGTTTGCCTTTATGCAACCAGGTGTTCGAGCATAGGTCTGGCTTAGTCCTTGATGACTTGGTTTGTAACGACCCAAGATCTGGATATCGTGAAGAACCTGATACCATTCGAATCTTGGCCCACCGCCCACGCGTCGGGAGGGCTTGGAAGGGCAAAAAGGAGTGTGGAGGTATAAAGAAATAGGAAATAAAGTAGGACAATACAACAATTAATAGGGATAAATAAATAACTACTACAACAGAGTCCAGTCTAACAAAATTACAGTCTAAGGTAGAGAACGTATCCAATACTGAGTGAACACTCGACCCGGTGAGCTGGCAACTAAGAACCTCCGAACAGCATCCTTGAACCTCTAGGAAGAACCGCCACACCTGAAAAGTAGGGATGAGCCTCCAAATAAAGGCTCAGTAAGGGTCCCCCGGAATCGCAACCGAAAACAACGGCAGAACGAAAAGCAGGACTTGCTAAGCAACAACAACAGCGGTGGAGTAACAACTACGGTGAAGGGAACCCATTCACCAAACCATGGCAGCCGATAAGACCACGGCTCTACAGCTACTCCTACTGTCAACAAAAAGGGAAAGCCCGATCTCACAATCGGGAACCGGAAGCACTCTAACACCAGGCCTATCGAGGAAACACTCGCGGCAGCCCTGCCATAAAAGCCTGCCCATGTAGGCACGACCAACCGGGACCGCGTAGTCCCACACTGGCACGGAGAGGTCTCGATAATCCCTACCGAGCACGCCTGGCCACCACCTCAAGAAAGCGCGCTGGGACGGTCCAGAAGCTATGTCTCGCATATGGGAAACGAAACCCAGAAACAAGAGAGTCATGTTTTACGTGACAGGAGTACCTACCCACTAGAAGCAAGGCCTGATGCGTCCATTGACGTCTTAGACCGCGCCTCAAGTGTCTCCCTACTACGCCCCTGGTGGAGACTGAGACACCGTACAAGTAACCACAGAACAAGGACTGGTCGGGGTCATGCTCGTCAGCGCAGGACCTCCACCGCTGACCATGTGTGTACGTACAGACCATACGTCCTAGGTCAGGCCCTCTGACTAGTTTTCCCCTCAGTCGGACTCTGGCTACAAGACGTGGGGCCCTACGGTAACCAGCCTAAAAATCGTCTCTCTCGCGATAGCCTCGCCACCACTCCCTGGTGGGACCGCATGCGTGTTGGAAGGCTACAACTAGTGGGGAGTCACTGATGTGACCACTCTCCGAGGAGAAACTCCGACAACCACGCACGCACCCTACGCGAAAGTCACGAAGAACCAAGTGGTGCCGAGCCACTGGACTCTGGGCAGTCCTTTAGACTCACTAGACCCGACGGTCCTTGAATCATAAGACTCGGGGTCAAGACCGTTGCACCGAACGGCACCATGCCGTCAATATGCCCTAACCCTAGGGTCAGAAACCTCGGCACGATGACTCACGAGGTAGTTCACAACTATCGAGACCATTCCCTCGAAAAGGGAACCAAGAAACCCTCCAGCCCAGGCAGGGTAATTGGACTCACAGTCCACAGGCCACACACACGGCCCACACAGAAGACAAAGAAGCATGATTCCCAAGGTAACTCACAAGCCGCCAAGCAGTTTCCCCATCCCAGGGAAAAGTGAGAAACCTCCAGCCCCAGGCTGGGTGACTGGACTCGCAGCCCAAGGCCTTACGCACGGCCCACTCGGAAACCACCTTCCGGAGAAACCAATGACGTACGAGGAAAACCCCACCGCATTCGCACCAATACATGGTGACTCGATCAAGCGTAACACAAAGCCCGGAACACACACAGGGTCGTCCAGACCCTCTAAATCTATGGGCACACTATTCGAGGTAACACGGTACCTCCAGACACCCCAAAAACATGGTCACAGAACCCATGGGATGTCCGGGACACTTACGATACCGAAGGTCGACCACCGGGTCACAACCGGGTCGACCGGGGGTCTACACAACGCAACCAGAGCACAATTGACACGGAAACAGAGTGGCGGTCCTCCCCAGACCGTCACATCGAAAGGCGGTCCTCCCTAGACCGCAAAGCCTAACCAGCGGTCCACATCAGACTGCAACTAACCAGGAATAGGTAGTCAAAGGGGCAGTCACCTCTGGGCCGCACCTGAACTTGGCAGTCCTACCCTGGCCGCTATTCGGAGAGTAGCGGCCAGTCGTGAGGCCACCACGGAACCTAGGCGGTCACCCTCAGACCGCCACACATGCGATACGATGAAGACCATAGACGGTCCTAGCCTGACGGATGCTCTGAGAGTGGTGGTCAATCGCAAGGCCGCAAGAGGCCCCAGGCGGTCTCCCTCAGACCGCCAACACGGCCAACACTTCCGGGGTCGTGTAGCTGTCCCCAGTGTTGAGTAGTGGATAGCGGATCTAGAGGGCAGGGGTTAATAGATCTGCCCCTCTTTTCACAATGCAACCCTCTTTAAAGCTAGATGATGATAATAGTAGCGGAATATAACTAGCTTAACGAAGGACACAAATGATTTAGTTAGCAAGATGATTACACAATATAGTTATTGAACCTAAGCATGCATCTAACACAAAGCAATCGCACAAGCAAACCACCACACACGAGATTTTAAGGTGGTTCAGACTGAATCCCCAGTCCTACGTCCACCCCTCACCAAATCCGGTGAGGCTCCACTAGTGCCACGCACTGAATCACAAATTGGAAAGACCTCCGATTGCCTTCCTACTAACCACAGGTAGGGATGTCAACACCGCAAATCGGATAACTTCCGATTGCCTTCCTACTAATCACTGGTGATGTATGCCAACAGACGGCATTTGTTATTTAATTATCCTCTTTATCGGGTACTTTTCTCTTACAATTCGGCATGGATAGCCGTAGAGCCGTTACCACCATAATGGATGAGAATCGAGCAAAAAGCTTGGGAAAACACGATACGGAGTAGGAAACGAAACTTTGATTTTTAGGAAAATTTCGACAACATCTCCCCCTGCCCCAGAACATATTGGGGGAGAAGTAAAGGAGACCCATCCATAGCAGGTTGAGACGGACTCCGTAAAAGACAAGCAAGCCAGAATGACAACCCAGACCCTACAACGGGTAGCAGATCTTAGAGGACTCGCCTACCAGGAGACCCGTGTCACCTAAGGGTTGTCAAGCATCTTCTGCCAAGGGTGTTGATCCATTTTGGCACCATGACATATACATGGAGGCTCAGGGGAACACTGGTATAGCCATGGGTCGATGGGTCTAAAGATATCAGGGGCACTGTTCGCCAGTAAGGCGGTTCATGTTCATTAAGAGGGTGGTCGGAACAATCGAAGCATATGGAAACAAACGGGATGAAAGCAGGTGTGTATACCAATAAACCAGTGATATGCTATTAATTTGTCTGTACCCCTTTGATGATTGCCTGTAACGCCTGAGAATTTTCTTGGAATTCTTTTCGAGATCAAAATATAATTATTAAGCATTTAAATGGACTAAATGGGCTATTAAATGAATTATGGTTAATTAAATCTAATTATTAAGGCCCTACACAAATTAAAGAAGATTAGGCCCATTTAAATGAGCCCACTTGGCCCAAATTACAGTCTTGGACCCTGGCCCATGTTCTAGAAGCTTAAATTGATGTATTTACGGAATCGGGAGATAAATAGGTTTATTTAAAGATAAATATAGGATAAATATCGGAAGAGTTTTAATCAATTCAAAATTCGGCGCTCTAGGATAAAAATGGTCTATCGCGAGACCGCATGATTCAAAAAATGGTCCTCATGTGACCGCTATTAACAGGCAGATCCGAACAGCAAAGAAAGCTTGAAAAGCAGGGAACTTTGGCATCCTAATCATCTGGGATCGATGCTATCTACTAGCTAGAAGGGTCTAGAACGTGTTAGGGTCGATTACAAGCCCTAATTAGGACTCTAGGGTCGTCCAAATCCTCAAAACCCTAGTTAAACCCTATACATAGACCTTAGGTCTCACCTGCACGACCCTTACTTTTGGCTCGCATGAAACTAAGGTAAAAAGGCCAAATTAGAGGTAAGTTCTTTCGAAGAATTTGTTCGTGATAGTAAGGTTTAACTCCCCACTGAATTTTACATTAGGAGATCGAGCCATCAGGGAGGACAAGGCTTCCAAAGATGCTGGTTCGGTGCAAGAAACCCAGGAGATTGTACGACCAGGCCAGATTGATCAGCCAATTAGAAGCCATAAACGAGGTAATTAGATATGTGTTCTTTAGAATTATTTGTTCCTTTTAGTACCCTCTTCTTACCCTCGAAGTTTCGTGGTCATAGGTGAAGAAGATCAGAAGTTAGAAGGCCACGAAGCTGCTGATTCAGTTCGGGACACACAAGAATTAGGGTCGAGTTCCAGCCCAAAATTCTAAGTTTAGAGCTTTGTCTAGAGGTAGGTTATCTCATGAACGGCTTAAATTTGATATTAGGAGTAAAAGCCCTCAATTTCCAGTCGTTTTCATGCATGGTATGTGGAGTATTTTGTATTTTATTTAGATTGCGCAAGTTAGTTCATTTTTCATGCATGAACTTAGCCCTAATGCAATTAAGATGAAATTCTTGTCAAATTCTTACAACCTATGCATATTTACGGCCTAATTACCTTCTAACATGTCTTAACTACATGGTCACATCATTTTTCCAGGCATAACATGCCTTAGATTAGCGTTTTAGTTCACTATTTTACAGCTTCTCTCTGTCAGATAGAAACGATCAATAAAGTGACCGCTGCATCTAACAGTAGTCAATCACAAGACTATTTTTGACACCTTTGCGGCCAGATCTTGACCGCAATTTGGTTCTAAGGACCAGTTCAAAGTCAATTTTTTTTCTTGTTATTAATTATTATAAATATGCCATGTTTCATTTAATCACGCCCTGATTCAAGTTAAGCACCCTGGACATACGTGAGCAAGTTTAAGAATCTTATTTTCATCATTATATTAATTTCATGCCAAAATTATTATAGTTTTATAATTAAATACTCCTCCTATATTTATGAAACACGATTCATGGGTATTTAGAACACTGTTTTGATCGCTATTTTCACACGATTCACTCATCTCTTCAGTCATTTTTCATAAGTACATGGCGTATACTCTGGTGTGCGACCATTAGATACACTTTGCACTTATAGACACATCTCTTGGACTTGTGAACCTCTCTGTCGGATATTCCTTCTGTCAGACTAGGGGATCATGTTTCAAGGCCTCTGTAAGTCTCCGCGAGCCTGGGATTCTCACTAGGACGCCGAGCTGGTTATACCCTTAAAGCCCAAATTATCTAGAGAGCACTCACGTGATCGATGTTTTACTTTCTGTACCCTGGTTAATTGCGGACCTCTAGGAGACTGTCACTATTACTTAGCTGTCCTACTTAGACCGTCTTTGTCATAAAGCGGCCACATTGAGACCGTTTTTGTTCCAGAATCCCCAAGTGTCGACTTTCCCTTCATTCTGGTTGACATAGTTAGTTGCGGCCTGCACTGGACCATTAGCATTGTTTAAACGGCCTGACTGTGACCGTCGTCCGCATGAAACAGACCAATAAATGACCGTCGCTTTCTGTCAAGTTCATAACCCAAGGTTTGACCTAAGGGTTGTTGAAATTATGTTCTTTCTGTAGACTATACTTTTTGGACCAGACTTTGTAGTTTGTTTATTATTATTATTTCCTACTTTATTTCTTATTCCTGTATACTTCCACTCACAGACACCTTTTAGCCCTTCCGAGCCCTTCGGCTCGTGGGCGACAGACTAGGATTCGAATGGTATCAGGTTTTTCTCGGTTTCCGGATCGTGGGTCATTACAGGTCAATTCTTCAGAAGTTTTTGCTAAGAAGAGGCATCGACGCAAGTATAAAGGCGTCAGCTATGCACTCAGGGGTCCATTTCTTCCTCTTCCTCTCATTCATCATTTCTTCTACTCAGCTCCCACACTTGGGTGGTGTACCTCCTTCTTCTGATCCAGTATCTATAAGTTTCTCCTCTTTTCCCAGGTCCATGAACCCTCGTTGCTCTCCTTTTCATCTGGATCCTCCGGACTTTCCTTATTTTCACAATCCTAGGCCTCGGCCTCTGCCCTCCTTTCACCCCAATTTTGGGGCATCTTCTGATTCTTCTTCTCCGGGATTTCTGGATCCTACTTCTGATCCTTCTCCGACCCTGTCAGATGACTATTGTTCTCCTTCTCCGAGTCTGTCGGATGTCTATCATTATCCCTCTCCGACCCTGTCGGATGACCACCATTCTCTTTCTCCAACCCTATCGGATGACCATTATTATCCTTCTCTGACCCTATCGGATGACTACAATTCTCCTTCTCCGACCCTATCGGATGACCATAATTCTCCTTCTCCGACCTTGTCGGATGACCAACATTCTCCTTCTCCGACTCTGTCAGATGATCATTATTCTTCTTCACTTTTACGACAATCTCATCATTATTTTTCTATTCTTTCTTCCTCACCCTTTCGTGGTTCTCACCCTTTTTCATGCTATTTTCGAGGCTTTAGCCTGCCTTGAGCTCAGCTGATCCATGTTTATTCTGTATCTAGTTCCTTGTTATCAGGGTCTCTATGCCTTAGCGAGGGAGTTCTAGCCCTCGTCTCTCTTCCTTTTATCCTTATTCATCCAGTTTGGTGTTTGCCGCTCCTCCGTGTAGAGAAATCGTCAATCCTTTGCTATCCTCTCCATTTTGTCATATCAAGCAAGGAATACAAAGCTTGCGCTATTCAAAGCTCGATGATCAAGATCACTTCAGGATGCTGGTTTTTGCTGCATGGATTTGCAAAGGTATCTTTATTTTGTGCGAGAATATGTTGTCATTTCCATTACTTGTTCTTGCGCATGGTTATAATGCTGGTCCCTTAACATGGTTGTGTGGCTTTGGAAGTTTGTTTAGTTAGGAGTCAAAAAGAGTTCATTTTTGCAGCATCTCTTAGGCTGGTGATAGCTCCACGCTAGGAGTCTAGTTCTTTCCCCGATTGTTGAGGGTGATCTTTTGCATGGGTTTTTCACACACTACACAGCAAGCCATAGCCGATCTCTTTTGAGACACACTGTTGTTGCTTTGGCTATACTATGGATATGCACAAAGGCTTTTCTTTTCTCTGCTCGGCCGAGTGCAGGGACAAGAGATTGATGGATGAGATGACCAACCTAGGTGCTCCCTAATACGAGAAAGGTCTCAAATAGGGGTAGTCTTGACCCTGAAAATGAGCTTTCATGCTAAATCTAGCCGATAAGGGCTATCAAAATCAATATGAAAATGAATGCAAAATTATGAATCAAAGGCATGTCAAGAGTGGCAGTACAGTTCCCCGCAGAACGTCATGAGCCCGGTCGCATGCGTGCCTGATAAATATGGGTCCTAAAAATTAAAGACACAAAGTTCCGGCGCAACAGACTATATCTTTGAGGGGTAGTGCCCTTGAAGGAATTCAAGTCCTGATATCTCCCATCCTGTATAAAACTTATGTCACACTTTTCTTCTATTTCTCCCTCTCAGGCTGGGTTATATCCCGGGTATGGCCTTAGTAGGGACATCATTCTTCAGAGGCGCTTGGTTGTGGCGAGCCACCCTCATATGCACGCCCTGCTCAAGGGAAGTCTTTAATGAGAGGGGGAGGGATGATGATCCCTGGCTAGTAATTTGAGCCCGTCTTTGAGTACTGCAGATTGCTTTACCAAAATTAAAAAAAAATCAGATATTTTTTTTTCAAATCTAAAAAAATTAGATATTAACAAAAATCCAAAAAAATCATATATTGTCAAAAAAAATTATAAAAAATTAGAAAAGTCAAAAATCCAAAAATATTTATCTTTTGTTCCTTTTTATCTGTTTGTTTTGAGAACGGATATGATTTGTTTGTTAAGTGTCCAGGTTACAGTTATTCAAGCTTCTTTGCTGTCTATCTTTTGCTCTGTTTCCTGTTCATACTTTTTCTATTTGTTCTTTTTCTTCAATCTTATCTCTCTCGATATTTCTGAAGCTTATGTCCTTCTCAGCTTTTGTTTACTTCACTTCATCTCATCATATCTCCATGAGAGGGCTATGCCTTATGATTATGAACCTGGCGATTCTGCTTCATCTGATCTTGGGATTTGATTGAAAAGGGTATTTATCATGTCTTTTGTCTCGCCGTGTCCTTGTCATACGTGTCCATGTCCCTCCGTGTCATCCGACACGTGTTGTTTTGTCCCTCCGTATCGGTCATGTTTTCATCCCACTATGTTTTTGTCCCACTGTATCACCATGCCACGTGTCGTCTTTTGTCCCCCGTGGTGTTGTTCCACGTGTCTTTATCCCACCATGTCCTTGTCCCACCGCGTGTGCTGTCCCACCGTGTTGTGGAGTTGTCATCCCACGTGTCTGTAAGTATTGGTGTGCTATAGGCCAATTTCGGGTCGGGTAGGCCCGATAGTTGTACAATCATGTTCATCAGTAATAAAGCGATATTCGATCGTAAAATTTTAATTGTATATTATTCTATGATGTCCCTAGGATATGTGGTTGTAAACTCAACTCGAGATGGGATCTCGATCATGAGACTGACTTTATATGGACACATACCTTAAACTGTTCCTGGTTGGAGGGTAATCACTCGGGGACTTTAATTACCTGTTAAACTAGTACTCATGATGTATGGGTGAGCAGTCTCATGGTCATTGGTGCGGGGCACCGATACATGTGTGTAGGCGTACGTTCTCGGAGGATGTACACTAAACTGATCCACTATTGGATCTTCAGATGGTTGATTATACCTAATGTCAACTGAAGATCCAATTGTCTCAGTAGCATCGTTGGTCCTTTGACCTGAGATATTGATCGGATCTTACACAAGGACTAGAATGGTTTAATGAGTTGGATAAGTGACTTTAACCAGAAGTCATGAATTGTCAAGTCATTAACCATTTCAGGATATGTGTGAACATCATCAATGGTCAAGAGGGGATTGCTCATTGTCGGGTATATATGTCAGACAAT
Organism: Amorphophallus konjac; assembly: GCA_022559845.1. Classification (NCBI taxonomy): domain Eukaryota; kingdom Viridiplantae; phylum Streptophyta; class Magnoliopsida; order Alismatales; family Araceae; genus Amorphophallus; species Amorphophallus konjac. The sequence continues at coordinate 258,773,677 of CM040127.1, forward strand.
TAATGGGTCATGACTCTAACGCTCCATTAAATCCCTGGCCAGGGTCGTGTGAGTTCGTTTAGAATGGACGTCATACACTTTAAGGAGGTCATGGTCGAATGGCACGATCATGGGGTTTGACAGAAACCATACCCTCGATCGAACCAGACTCATAGAAGGAGCGAGGGATTATAGCGATGCGGTAACTGTAGACTTACAGGTACCAGACAAGGTGATTTGAACCCGGCGTCCTCTAGGATCACGCGGACTTACTTGACCCAACGTGATCAAAGGTTTGGAATAAATTAAACTATTATTCAGCTCTAGTAGAAGCGAATAATGAGTTTAATTTACTTCTAATTGGGAATTAGAAGTTAATGGACCTTAAACTAGAGTGACTATGGGCCGAGAGGATCATACACAATGGGTTCTCGGGTGACTGGATATTATTGTACAAACATATATATTAAAAGCCTTCAATTCTTTTTGGAAAGGAATATTAGAAGGGCTTAATATATGTATACAATAATATGAAAGGATATATATGCAATATTGGTTCTTAGGGGCTCTTTTAGATCGAGCCCAACCATTATATATATGCATCCTACGTAGGAAGTGGCTCTTCTTATCTTCTTTAACTAAGCATTATAAAGAAAGAAGAAAAGCTTCTCTCCTCCCCTCTCCTCCCTCTTGCTCTCTTTCTCTCCCTAGTTGCTATCTCTCTCTCTCTCTCTCTCTCTCAAAGGGGAAAGGCTTAGGAAAGAAGAAGAGATTTAGGAGGATCCGCGGCTTGTGTGCGCGGAGGAAGGACGGGAGGATACCGTCACTGTGCGAGGATCTGTGTGGATCAGCTCTAGAGGCCGTACATCTATGCGGTTGTGCGTTCATGGAAATTTGCATCGGGCATTGCGGACAGCGTCGTTCCGCACAAGGTAAAGATTTACAACCCGCAGTTAGGGATTTTTATTGTAACGATTAGAGCACAGTATTAGGATTCCACAAAGCCTGGGTTAGGGTTAAAAATTTTATTATCCGTTGCGTTGCCCGAACCAGGTTGACCGAATCCTTACAGTGGTATCAGAGCCAGGTTGCGCTATGATCGATGCAATTTCTCCGCATAGAATCATGTTTAGGGGCGATAACTTTCATGATCTTCAATTATTAGAATTGGAACACAATGATGGGCATCTTTGTTCGCAAAAAGGAAGGGAATGGGATGCCGGGCATCCTCAGTTGCCCGGCAAAAAAAAAAAAAAAATGTCGGGCGCATAGGGCGCCCTGTGCGCCAGCCCGCTACCGCGAGTGCCCGCACGCAGTCGTACCGCGTGGCGGGCGCAGCCAGGCGGCACCCGCCACGCAGGCGTGAGCGCGGGCACGTCAGCCCACGCGGCCCGGGTGGCCTACCGCGCCCGCACAGTTTGACCGTGTATATATTTTTTTATTTTTTACCTCTATTAATTTATTGGGCCTTTAATATATTTAAATATATATTTAGGGGGGCATTAAATTAATCTATTTTTATCTCAAATGTTAATTATCTTTTCTCAATGGAAAATTCAAATTTTGTTCAGTTTTATTTAACTTTTAAATTTATTGAGTTGGGATAATAATTTCTTAATTTGAGATATAAGTGTAATAATTGAAGATAATCATGGGAAATTAAATATTATGAATTTTGAATTATTAGATAATTGTTAAATTCAAAAATTGAATTTCATTGAATATGATAATAGAAAATTTAAATATTTAAAATTTTAAATATTAGATAATTATTAAATTCAAATTTTGAATTTTAGAAAATGATAATTGAGGATATTACATTATTTAAATTTAATTTCAAATTAAATTATTTGATAATTTACTTGAATTTAAATTTAAATAATTACCTTATTTAAATTTTATTTTTAAGTTTAATTACTAGATAATTAAATTTAAATTTAAATAATTATCCTAATTATCTAAATTATTTGAATTAGATTCAAATATGCATGCCCCTACTATAAATGATGGTTCTATGTTTGCTTTACTTAATGTTACATTGAATTGGCTTGCTTATATGTTTTAATTTTAGTTAATCCAACTTGAATTTTTAAAATTAAATAAAGCCAGCCGGTTTTTTGTTTGCACATCCCACTTTTCAATCCAAATATAACGATTATTTTCAAAAATAACCTTTGATTGATCTGAAAAGTGTGGGTTGGCAAGTGATCATGGACATAGCTAATGTAATTATTTGGGGTCTGCGAACCTCCTTTCTCTCTCTATTGAAATTCATATGTATTTCTATCTCCCTTCACAGTTGTACTCGCCCTGGGGGTTTCTGAAATTTTATTGACATGTAATTTAAATTTTGTCGGCCTGCGTGCCGTGTAAAAGTTGTAATTCATGCGATGTCGGAGTATGAAAGTGTGGAGCACGCCCGATGAGGACGATCCAGCTGCTTCGGAAGCGAGCCGGATGTCTTAGTAGCATTAGGACTAGGGTCCATGATCACTTGCGATTTAAGTTGTGCATTGGATGCATTTACTTTATGCAAACTACTGGGTACGGTAAATATATTAGATATATTTATATTACCACCTAGGGTGAGATCAAGATAAAAACAATTTCCCTCGCAATTTAATTTTAGATCTGGTAAGCATGGCTCTAGGAGTCGTCGTGGCCCTCCATCATTATGGGGTGAATGAATGTCTTCATCTCATGGATTTGTTGTGCTTTCCACAAGGTCTATGGGTTTGGGGGCAGGATGCAACTCCAAGGCTAGGCCTCAATGGAGTGAGGATTTGAACTTGACCTTGTTGTGCTTTCCACAAGGGTCAGATCATGAACTCATTGCTATGTCGTAATGGTGGTTAGATCTAACCGAGAGTATCCTTTGTTGTGCCTTCCACAAGGGGATGACTTCTCGGGGGCCGAAATCGGATATTGCATTAGATGCAAGTGCCTGCTGACTGCCCTTGAGATGGGGTATGGCTTGTTGTTCTTTCCACAATGTCTTACCTCAGTCTCGTTGGGATTCCGACTCACTAGGTTGATCTCGTTGATCTCCCGTTCTATATACTGAGGGTTATATAGTTCGATCGAAAAATAGTGGGACTAATTAAGATAGAAAATCACATCTAAGTTAGAATTTGAACATATGCTAAGTTATCTTTTTTTTCTTATCCAGAATATAATGTCATCGTCCAATCCCCTCCGTGGCATCTTGGATGCCAACAGGCTGACCGGACCCAACTTCTCGGATTGGCTGCATAATTTACGCATATTCCTCACCGCCGAAAAAATAGCCTACGTGTTAGACACAGTTCATTCTGAGCTAGCTCCTGATGCCGACGAGGATGATTTAATGACTTATGCCAAATGGTCAGAAGACTCTTCTCTTGCCCAATGTTACATGCTAGCCTCTATGGCTCCCGAGCTGCAGAGGCAATTTGAAAAGACGGATTGTAGAAGCATACTTCTTAACCTGCGCCAACTCTTCGAGGAGCAGGGCAGGATTGAGAGGTATGATATCTCCAAGAAGCTTTTCAGGACACGGATGTCAGAGGGTGCTTCAGTATAAGATCATGTACTGAAAATGATGGAGTGGATTGAGAGACTCAATGCACTGGGGTTCAAGTTGGATCTTGAACTGTGCATTGATCTTATTCTCCAGTCATTGCCCGATTCCTTTTCTCCTTCATCATAAACTTCAACATGAATAGGATTGAAGCAACTCTCCTGGAGCTGCTCAACATGTTGAAAAGTGCTGAAGGGACTATGCAGAAAGATAAACCATTTTCTATAATGATTGTTGGCCGGGCCAACAAGAAAAAGAAGGCCACCCAGATATCCAACAAAGGGAAGGGAAAGATGAAGGCCAAGGCTAAGGAAATCGTCAAAGTTGACAAAGGAAAGGGCAAGAAGAATGAAAAGGAAGACAAGTGTTTTTGATGCGGGGAAACATGGCAATGGAAAAGGAATTGCAAGATAGATCTAAATGAAGGTATTTTTATCATAGACCTTAATTTGTCATATATGAAATCCACATCATGGGTATTGGATACTGAATGTGCATCTCATATCTGCAACTCTGTGCAGGTGCTGGCAAATAGAAGACAGTTGGGCAAAAAGGAGATTGAGCTGAGGATGGGTAATGAAGCTTTAGTTGCTGCCAAAGCTGTCAGGATTGCACGCCTCAGTTTACCTTCAGGAGTCATTCTGGAGCTGAATGACTGTTATTATGTTCCTAATATCAATAAGAATATTATTTCAATCTCTATCTTGTATAACACTGGATATACATTGGCTTTTAATAGCACTAGGTGCTCTATAATGAATAATGGTTTGGTAATAGCCAATGGTTCATTAGTCAATGGTCTTTATGTATTAGATACAAACTCTAATGTTATGCAGGTTTTCAATGCTAATGAAGTGAATTCTGCATACCTCTGGCATTGTAGGCTTGGTCATGTAAGTGAAAAGAGAGTCTCTCACCAACACTCAAATGGGTATTTGAATTTATTTGAATACAAGTCATTTGATACCTGTGAGTCTTGTCTCATGGGGAAGATGACTAAGGCACCCTTTAGTGAACATGGTGAGAGGGCTGCTGACTTTCTCGAGCTCATCCACTCGGATGTGTGTGGGCCCATATCCATGGAAGCAAAAGGGGTCACCTCTATTTCATCTCTTTTATTGATGACTTCTCGAGATATGGCTATGTGTATTTAATAAAGTATAAATCACAAGCCTTTGAGAAGTTTAAGGAATACAAGAATGAAGTAGAGAAACAGACTGGCAAGAGTATTAAGGCTCTTCGATTATATCGAGGAGGAGAATACCTTAGCCATGAATTCACTTCTTATCTTAAGGACAATAGAATTGTTTCTCAATGGACTCCACCGTATACACCACAGCACAATGGTGTATCCGAGAGGAGAAACATGACCTTTTTAAACATGGTCCGATCCATGATGTCCGTGTCAGGACTAACTTTGCCTCTCTTGGGCTATGCCTTAGAGACTGCAGCCTATTTACTGAATAGGATCTCAAGTAAATCTGTTCCTTCTATACCATATGAGATATGGAAAGGTAGGAAACCAAATTTTAATCACATTAAAATTTGGGAGTGTCCTGCCCATGTGAAGAGGAATGATTGTGATAAACTTGAATCTAGAATCGATACGTGTAGGTTTGTGGGATATCCAAAGGAGACTTTTGGATATTATTTCTATCACCCTTCTGAGCAAAGGGTCTTAGTGGCTAAGAGAGCTGTATTTCTAGAAGGAGAATATCTACTCCAGAAAAATAGTGGGAGCCAGATAGAATTAGATGAGGTCCAAGAACCACAACCTGTAGACACAATCTCGTTAGATGAGACTGTATCAGTTGATCCTACTCAGAGTGAACCACAAACACTACAGAGATTTGGTAGACTACCAAGAGAACCTAAGAGATATGTTGGACATGTCTCAAGGAGGTCCTCTAAGGTATGCATCGATGAGGATGAAGATCCTCAATTCTACCAGGAGGCGATCCGTAGCGCAGACTCTGAGAAATGACAAGAGATAATGGATTCAGAGATCCAATCCATGTACACCAAAAAGTTTGGAACTTGGTTGATGTACCCGAAGGGAAAGTCCCTATCGGCTGCAAGTGGATTTTCAAAAGGAAGATCAGTGCAGATGGACATATTGACACATACAATGCTAGATTGGTGGCGAAAGGGTATCGTCAAAGACAAGGCATTGACTATGATGAGACATTTTCACCAGTGGCCATAGTTAAGTGAATTAGAATCTTCCTTGCTATTGCTGCATACCTAGATTATGCGATCTTGCAAATGGATGTGAAGATAACTTTTCTTAATGAAAATCTGTCAGAAGAGGTGTACATGGTACAGCCTGAAGGATTCACTTCTAAGCTTCATCCTAATAAGATATGCAAACTTTAGAGGTCCATTTATGGATTGAAGCAAGCATCTCAGAGCTGGAACTTAAGATTTGATGAGACTGTCAAATCTTTCAACTTCATTCGGAATGAAGATGAACCCTGTGTTTACAAGAAGGTCAGTGGGAGCTCTGTGATATTTTTGGTCCTTTATGCTGATGACATCTTACTCATTGAGAATGATGTAGGGATGTTGATATCAATTAAGTGTTGGTTGTCCAAGACCTTCTCCATGAAGGATTTGGGAGAAGCATCCTATTTGCTGGGCATAAGGATCTATAGAGATAGATCTAAAAGGATGCTAGGATTATCTTAATCTATGTACATAGACAGTATTCTCAAAAGGTTTAGAATGGAAAATTCCAAGAGCGGTCTCATTCCGATGAGACATGGAATTTGTCTATCTAAGGGGAAGAGCCCTAAAACATATGAGGAGATGGCACACATGAATAAGGTACCCTATGCTTCGACCATAGGGTCAATCATGTATGCAATGCTATGTACACGGCCTGATGTTGCCAATGCTTTGAGCATTGTCAGTAGACATCAGGCAAATCCAAGCGAGGAGCACTGGAAGGCGGTAAAGGGCATCCTTAAGTACTTGCGAAGGGCTAAGGATCTTTTTCTATTTTATGGAGGAGAGGACCTACAGCTTAGAGCTTACACAGACTCTATTTTCCAATCAGATCCAGATGATTGTAAATCTATGTCTGGATTTGTATTCATGTTGAATGGAGGGGCAGTCAGTTGAAGAAGTTCCAAGCAAGATACGACTGCAGAATCGATGACGGAGGCAGAATATATTGTTGCGGCTGAAGTTGCTAAGGAAGCCGTCTGGATGAAGAAATTCATCATGGAACTCGGCGTAGTTCCCGAGATATCATCTCCCATCCCATTATTTTGTGATAATAATGGGGCCATCGCCTAGGTGAAGGAATCAAGATCTCACCAAAGGTCAAAGCACATTCTGAGATGCTTCCACCTTATTCGGGAGATTGTTGATCGTGTAGATGTGGCGGTAGAGCGCGTACCGTCAGAAGACAACATAGCAGATCCACTGACTAAGCCTTTGACATAGATTGTGTTTGAGCGCCATCGGGATAAGATGGGCCTCAAAGTTGTGGGCAATTAGCTGTAGTTTAAGTGGGAGATTATTACTATTGGTATGCTACGGGCCAATTTAGGGTCGAGTAGACCCGATAGTTGTACAATCTTGTTCATCATTAATAAAGTGGTATTTGAGCATAAAATTATAATTGTATATTACTCTATGATGTCCCTGGGTTATGTGGTTGTAAACTCAACTCGAGATGGGATCTCGATCATGAGACTGACTTTAGAAGGACACATACCTTAAACTGTTCCTGGTTGGAGGGTAATCACTCGGGAACTTTGATTACCTATTAAACCAGTACACATGATGTATGGGTGAGCAGTCTGATGCGGGACGGGACTGAAAGGGCTAGGACCTATGAAAGCAACACAGTGCGGCCAGCACTCGCACGCCAAAGGCAAGCCGGGCGGCTGACCTCCGTAGCGTTCCTTCGGGTGGAGGCATCTCTCAACAAGAAACTCAAGCCCAACGACCGTCCCTATGAGGGAAGCGCGGGGATCTCAGCGGCTAAGGAACCGCCGTACGCCTAAGGGAATCTAGTCCGAGCTCGGCGCTCGACTAGGGTCACGGGATGGGTGCTCTCAACTCACAGTCACGCGGTGACGAAAAGACTAGCTAGGATCCTAAGCACTCACGCGGCATAATAGAAAGCATACTAGCAAAGCAAATGCCAACAAAGGGAGCGTCACACGTACCTCCACGCCTAGGCGTGGGGAAGAAACCCCGGTCGAGATCAACAACCCCGATACACAAGGATGAACAATAATACAACCTCAACCACAAATGCCCACTTCTCGCAGGGAGATAACAGGCTACAACATAGAGATTCGGGGCTGCCGATATACGGGCTGACGGGAGGCACTCGGTGAAGGGTTGGCCGTGAGGAGGACCCGAGCGGCGGTCGGCAGGTTCGCAGCAATGCGTGACTCGGCGGTGAAAGCTCCCACGACCTGATCCGGTGTCCGATTGAGGCGCCGTCAGTGAGGGCGCGTAGCTAGTTCATGGGAGGAAGTCCCGACCAAAGGGGGCATGCAGATTCCGTCCGTGGAAGCTGGGGGCGTACCTGCAAGTTGCGACAGGGATTCTGCTCCCAGAACCGCGTGATCGAGCGGGAAAAATGACAAGAAATAGCTCCGAAGGGCGAACGGAGCTCCGCTTGTTGGAGGACGAAAAGGACGCAGGGCAGCAGGTCCCGACCGAAGGGCTCGTTCAGATCCAGTCGTGATTGAGTGCAGCAAGCTCGGGAATCTGCAGGTAGTCCTGGCGCCGGGTGGACAGGGCAGACCTGCACGACCTCACGGGAATGGACGTCACGAACAGCTCGGACGTCGGAACGGGGTGAGGTCGGCGGCGCTGGAAAGAGGACGAAGAGAGGTATGACCGGTGAAGATGCCACGTCCAAACTCGCTGATGTCCGTCCCTTGGGATTTTTGCAAGGGGGCGGACAGAACCAGGTTCGCAGGGAGAGGGGGTCCTGCGCGCGATCACAAAGAAAACCGCCACGGGTGATGCCGAACTCCGAATGAGGCGAGACCACCTAGGACGCGTTGGCGACTCGTAGCAGGATCACCCAAAAATGGGCTGGTCACACAAAGTCACCAGCAACAGAGGAGGATGTCGCAGCTCTTGGAGACAAGATCTGGTTGCACTGAGCTTGAATCTGTGAAGAGATAGAAGAGAGGGGGAACCTCGGCGTCGCACCGAGGGGATGGGGAGTCACACCCCAAGCTTGATCCCGTCGCAGGATCAAAGAGAAACAGAGGGGGGCACAGCCTCCTTCAAGAGAAACAACAACTTTTTTTTTTCATTTGATAATCCACCAAAAGAAAAAATACAAGCCTTATATATCCGGGGGGGAAGAGCTAGGGTTTCATCCCAAGCCACAAGGAAGGGGGGGGGGGGCGCAAATGGAAGGGGGGGTGCGACCAGCCCTCCTCCATTCAAGGGGGTTGCGGCCAGCCCCCCTCCAATCAAGGAGGGATCAAGGGGGGGGCGCCCAAAGGGGAAAGGGGGGGAGATGGAATGGGGAAAGGGGGGGGGGGCGCCCATAAAGGGAAGTGGAGGGGCCAAGGGGAGAAGGTGGCGCAGCCACCAAAGGTGAGGGATGCGCCCCCCTCTCCAAAACCCTAACCCTAATTCAACCATCTATGGGCCAAGGCTAAGCCCAATAATAAAGGAAGACAGCCCAATACTCCCTACACATAGTCTGATAACATAAAAGAACTAGATAACGTGTCCACGCAGGGACCAAACCTAGGCCCAACATGGCCTCAAATGAGAAGAAAGATCCTCTAGTAGATGTCGTAGTCGCCTAGCCAAAGAGATGCTGGCGTGCTCCGTGGGCTCCGTCGAGTGATGCGGCGCGTGTCCTCACCAATTCTCCCCGGGTGGGAAGAACTCGACCCCGTCGAGTAAGGGTCACGGTCGCTCCAGTAGCGCTCCAGCAGGTCCGAGTCGATCCTCTCCAGCTCTCCACGTGTGATCCAGGAGTCGTCTGTCGCAGGGCGCCCTCTCCAACGCACTAGGAAGCGTTGGTAGGCTCCGCTCCTGGTCGTGGTCACCTACTCATCCAGTATACAATCTATATGCTCGCGTTTATGTAATGGGGCTGGAAGAGGTGGACGCTCAGAAGGTGTAATACTCTCAACAGGAGGGGAGGGCCCAAAAAGCTCACTGGGAATCACCGCGGGATCCCGATATGCCACCAGATCTGAGACATTGTACGTCGAACAGATCCCATAGTCGTCTGGCAGCTCAATCTCATACGCATTCGACCCAATTCGCTTCAAGACTCGAAAGGGTCCAGCACCGCGGGCCTGGAGTTTCTTCACGGCCCCCGAAGGAAACCGTTCAGGTCTGACCCTGATCATGACGTACTCTCCCTCTCGGAACTCACGGGTGCGTCGATGCGCATCAGCTAACTCCTTATAACGTGCGTTGCTGGCCTCGAGGTGGTGATGATGCAGACTCCGAACTAGCTGTGTTGACTCATACCTATGTGAATGCAGTGGTGGTCCTGGACATCCAAACACAGACCTAGCATGCCTATGACTCCTACATGATGGGACAACACGGGGAGGACCTGGACAACCAAAGTTGTATCTATCATGCATGGGTGTCCTACTGAATGTGGTAGACTCATGGGGACTAGATTGCCCAAACTCACTCATGACATTACCCCTATATGATGAGGGACATGGAGAAACATGAGAGTGAGACATGTGTCCCTGGCCTCCTAAACTCTGGCGTCCGGGTGTATGCGAGGTGAGATGTTGACTAGCAGGCCTAGATGGGGTGTGATAATGGACCTGCTCGACAAGGTGGGGAAAAGAATACGAGTCGAGAGGCTCAGTAGGGAAAGGATCGAATGGGTCAAAGAAATGATGACCCCTCCCGACAGGTCCCTTCACTATACTTGCCCATGTGCGACATCGCCCAGGTGCAGATGATCACCGTCAGGCGCTCTAATGTATGGGGCAAGAGGCTCATGAGGATGGCAAGGAAGGCAAGGCTCCACCCTCGGGACCGTGATACCATAAGAGGGGACAAAATCAACCTCCACGGGTATGGGAAAGAATAAAAGGACCTCGGAGGTGATATGTCCTATGGTGTAGACCGAGGTAATAGACCCCAATGCAGGGAGTGTAAAGCAATGACTATAGGGTTGGTCAGACCCTAAGGTCAACATATATGTCAACTCCCATTGACAATCTAAACTCCTAAGGAAGCCCTTCACATTTTCAAGAAAGCAGAAGGACCGAAAAGTGGTGTGAAAGGAGTCAAGGGGTACAATTGGGAGGGCTGGTCCCATGGGTGTATAGCAAGGAATGGAGACATCTAGAAGTGGACCCTCCCTTAGCCAGCTAGCTAAAGACTCTCCAATGACCAGTTCACCCTCGGAAGGTAAGAATGGCTCTATATGAGGGTCTAAGGGTGAAGCATCTCCCTCGGGAATGGAAACAGAGTCCTCTATGATGTGGAGGGGCCCCTGGCCCTCAGTCGAGGGTCTCAGGCCGAGAGTGTCGGCCCTAACTTCCAAAGGTTCAGGCACGACTGGGTGCTCCATGGGGTCACTCCCTAACTCCTCGACCTCAGTTAGGTACTCCTCAATCAACTCCTATTCAGCCTCGTAAATCACTGGAACAAAAGGCGGAGTGGATCGCTGGGGGTGGGTGGCTAGCGACACGGAGGTGGTCGGCGCACCGCCATCGTGGAAGACAAACTCGCCTGGAAGGTGAGATGGGTGTAAGGTGCAGGTCCTCCTGTCCAGGTCGATGGTCGCTCTTCTCTCCTCCAACCAAGTTTGCCCTAAAATGATGCATGGACCAGCAAGTGTGTCGATCTTACACCATGCACCATCGTGATATAGAACGGGGCCAAACCATCATTGAAACTCAACAAAAGCTCAGCCACCGCAGAGAACAATCTCCCCAGTCTTAGAGAGAGACTCAACAATGTCCTGTGAGACATAATTATATGGAACCCTACTGATGAAGTCGATCTCCGTATGCAACCCATTAGGTAGGACCGCCACAGACATGATAGGGCGCTGGAACGACTCGGTCATCGGTATAGGGATCGGGTCTCCCGACGACTGAGTGGTAGGGGCGACACCCAGGGGTCGTGCTGACGGGATCGTCATCAACATCAGACTTGATCTTCCGTCTTAAAATATTTGTAATTTTTTTTATTTTACATAAGGGTCTTTGAAGTTTGTCTTTTGATATCCCTAAGTGTCTTTAAGGGAGTTATAATGAGTCATAGGTGTCTTTTGATATTTCTAGACATTAAAGAGTCTTAGAGTTTTTAAGGGAGTTATAATGAGTCATATGTGTCTTTTCATATTTCTAGACATTAAAGAGTCTTAGAGTTTTTAAGAGAGTTATAATGAGTCATAGGTGTCTTTTCATATTCCTAGGCATTAAAGAGTCTTAGAGTTTGTCCTTTGATCTTCTTTGTGAAGTCTATAAAAAGAGTCTTGTAGTCCTTATTTGAATCAATAGAATGAAGAAAAAACCAGTTTAGCTATGGCTATGAGTGTTCTTCCAGATTTTTGGAACCCTGGGTGAGAGGCCCAACCCCACTTCGCCCCGCCATGGAGGTCGTCCGTGAAGCTCCGGTGCATCGTCTTCGAGAAGAGGACGGGTGTGAAGCCCCATCGAAGCTCCACGATCTTCCTCCTTCACCGTTCAACCGCCGTCGTCGTCCATCACCACCGCCATCACCGCCGTGCCAACTGCAACGCCTGCAACTGCCATCACCGCAGAGAAGAATGAAGAGCGCGACTGCGTCGTCCCTGAGATGGGGATGGGTGTGAGGCCCCGGCCGAGCTCCTCCGTTCTTCTCTAGTCACCTCGCCTTCCTGCTCTCCGGCTGATAGTTTGAAGTCCTTCCTCGACCTCGTCTCACATCAAATGGTATCAGAGCAAGTCGTCTGGTTTGTCCCAACAAGCCGGGGTCCTGCAATTCGAGATTCGAGATTCGAGGTTCGAGGTCGAACCTTCTCCAAGCGGAGGGGTTTGACGGGATCGTCATCAACATCAGACTTGATCTTCCGTCTTAAAATATTTGTAATTTTTTTTATTTTACATAAGGGTCTTTGAAGTTTGTCTTTTGATATCCCTAAGTGTCTTTAAGGGAGTTATAATGAGTCATAGGTGTCTTTTGATATTTCTAGACATTAAAGAGTCTTAGAGTTTTTAAGGGAGTTATAATGAGTCATATGTGTCTTTTCATATTTCTAGACATTAAAGAGTCTTAGAGTTTTTAAGAGAGTTATAATGAGTCATAGGTGTCTTTTCATATTCCTAGGCATTAAAGAGTCTTAGAGTTTGTCCTTTGATCTTCTTTGTGAAGTCTATAAAAAGAGTCTTGTAGTCCTTATTTGAAGCAATAGAATGAAGAAAAAACCAGTTTAGCTATGGCTATGAGTGTTCTTCCAGATTTTTGGAACCCTGGGTGAGAGGCCCAACCCCACTTCGCCCCGCCATGGAGGTCGTCCGTGAAGCTCCGGTGCATCGTCTTCGAGAAGAGGACGGGTGTGAAGCCCCATCGAAGCTCCACGATCTTCCTCCTTCACCGTTCAACCGCCGTCGTCGTCCATCACCACCGCCATCACCGCCGTGCCAACTGCAACGCCTGCAACTGCCATCACCGCAGAGAAGAATTGAAGAGCGCGACTGCGTCGTCCCTGAGATGGGGATGGGTGTGAGGCCCCGGCCGAGCTCCTCCGTTCTTCTCTAGTCACCTCGCCTTCCTGCTCTCCGGCTGATAGTTTGAAGTCCTTCCTCGACCTCGTCTCACATCAAATGGTATCAGAGCAAGTCGTCTGGTTTGTCCCAACAAGCCGGGGTCCTGCAATTCGAGATTCGAGATTCGAGGTTCGAGGTCGAACCTTCTCCAAGCGGAGGGGTTTGACGGGATCGTCATCAACATCAGACTTGATCTTCCGTCTTAAAATATTTGTAATTTTTTTTATTTTACATAAGGGTCTTTGAAGTTTGTCTTTTGATATCCCTAAGTGTCTTTAAGGGAGTTATAATGAGTCATAGGTGTCTTTTGATATTTCTAGACATTAAAGAGTCTTAGAGTTTTTAAGGGAGTTATAATGAGTCATATGTGTCTTTTCATATTTCTAGACATTAAAGAGTCTTAGAGTTTTTAAGAGAGTTATAATGAGTCATAGGTGTCTTTTCATATTCCTAGGCATTAAAGAGTCTTAGAGTTTGTCCTTTGATCTTCTTTGTGAAGTCTATAAAAAGAGTCTTGTAGTCCTTATTTGAAGCAATAGAATGAAGAAAAAACCAGTTTAGCTATGGCTATGAGTGTTCTTCCAGATTTTTGGAACCCTGGGTGAGAGGCCCAACCCCACTTCGCCCCGCCATGGAGGTCGTCCGTGAAGCTCCGGTGCATCGTCTTCGAGAAGAGGACGGGTGTGAAGCCCCATCGAAGCTCCACGATCTTCCTCCTTCACCGTTCAACCGCCGTCGTCGTCCATCACCACCGCCATCACCGCCGTGCCAACTGCAACGCCTGCAACCTGCCATCACCGCAGAGAAGAATGAAGAGCGCGACTGCGTCGTCCCTGAGATGGGGATGGGTGTGAGGCCCCGGCCGAGCTCCTCCGTTCTTCTCTAGTCACCTCGCCTTCCTGCTCTCCGGCTGATAGTTTGAAGTCCTTCCTCGACCTCGTCTCACATCAAATGGTATCAGAGCAAGTCGTCTGGTTTGTCCCAACAAGCCGGGGTCCTGCAATTCGAGATTCGAGATTCGAGGTTCGAGGTCGAACCTTCTCCAAGCGGAGGGGTTTGACGGGATCGTCATCAACATCAGACTTGATCTTCCGTCTTAAAATATTTGTAATTTTTTTTATTTTACATAAGGGTCTTTGAAGTTTGTCTTTTGATATCCCTAAGTGTCTTTAAGGGAGTTATAATGAGTCATAGGTGTCTTTTGATATTTCTAGACATTAAAGAGTCTTAGAGTTTTTAAGGGAGTTATAATGAGTCATATGTGTCTTTTCATATTTCTAGACATTAAAGAGTCTTAGAGTTTTTAAGAGAGTTATAATGAGTCATAGGTGTCTTTTCATATTCCTAGGCATTAAAGAGTCTTAGAGTTTGTCCTTTGATCTTCTTTGTGAAGTCTATAAAAAGAGTCTTGTAGTCCTTATTTGAATCAATAGAATGAAGAAAAAACCAGTTTAGCTATGGCTATGAGTGTTCTTCCAGATTTTTGGAACCCTGGGTGAGAGGCCCAACCCCACTTCGCCCCGCCATGGAGGTCGTCCGTGAAGCTCCGGTGCATCGTCTTCGAGAAGAGGACGGGTGTGAAGCCCCATCGAAGCTCCACGATCTTCCTCCTTCACCGTTCAACCGCCGTCGTCGTCCATCACCACCGCCATCACCGCCGTGCCAACTGCAACGCCTGCAACTGCCATCACCGCAGAGAAGAATGAAGAGCGCGACTGCGTCGTCCCTGAGATGGGGATGGGTGTGAGGCCCCGGCCGAGCTCCTCCGTTCTTCTCTAGTCACCTCGCCTTCCTGCTCTCCGGCTGATAGTTTGAAGTCCTTCCTCGACCTCGTCTCACATCACGTGCCATAAGAGAGTCGAATTAGGCCAACAGGGATGACCAATCTGACACGTGGGCACGAGGAACCACCATGGGGCTGGCGGGGGGGGGGGGGGGGGGCAGGACATGCAAGACTCAACGAGACAAGGATAAAACTCTAACTAGACACAAACCTAAAATGACAATGCACTGGTAGGTTACCTAGATGAACCAAGAGACTTAATGCACCCTAGACTACCTAAAGACTCAAATGACCTAAGACCCCAATTTGTTAGAACAAACTGGTTCCCTAAGCTCTGATACCACTTTGATGCGGGACGGGACTGAAAGGGCTAGGACCTATGAAAGCAACACAGTGCGGCCAGCACTCGCACGCCAAAGGCAAGCCGGGCGGCTGACCTCCGTAGCGTTCCTCCGGGTGGAGGCGTCTCTCAACAAGAAACTCAAGCCCAACGACCGTCCCTATGAGGGAAGCGCGGGGATCTCAGTGGCTAAGGAACCGCCGTACGCCTAAGGGAATCTAGTCCGAGCTCGGCGCTCGACTAGGGTCACGGGATGGGTGCTCTCAACTCACAGTCACGCGGTGACGAAAAGACTAGCTAGGATCCTAAGCACTCACGCGGCATAATAGAAAGCATACTAGCAAAGAAAATGCCAACAAAGGGAGCGTCGCACGTACCTCCACGCCTAGGCGTGGGGAAGAAACCCCGGCCGAGATCAACAACCCCGATACACAAGGATGAACAATAATACAACCTCAACCACAAATGCCCACGCCTCGCAGGGAGATAACAGGCTACAACATAGAGATTCGGGGCTGCCGATGTACGGGCTGACGGGCGGCACTCGGTGAAGGGTTGGCCGCGAGGAGGACCCGAGCGGCGGTCGGCAGGTTCACAGCAATGCGTGACTCGGCGGTGAAAGCTCCCACGACCTGATCCGGTGTCCGATTGAGGCGCCGTCAGCGAGGGCGCGTAGCTAGTTCAAGGGAGGAAGTCCCGGCCAAAGGGGGCATGCAGATTTTGTCCGTGGAAGCCGGGGACGTAACTGCAAGTTGCAACAGGGATTCTACTCCCAGAACCGCGTGATCGAGCGGGAAAAATGACAAGAAATATCTCCGAAGGGCGAATGGAGCTCCGCTTATTGGAGGACGAAGAGGACGCAGGGCAGCAGGTCCCGACCAAAGGGCTCATTCAGATCCAGTCGTGATTGAGTGCAGCAAGCTCAGGAATCTGCAGGTAGTCCTGGCGCCGGGTGGACAGGGCAGACCTGCACGACCTCACGGGAATGGACGTCACGAACAGCTCGGACGTCGGAACGGGGTGAGGTCGGCGGCGCTGGAAAGAGGACGAAGAGAGGTACGACCGGTGAAGATCCCACATCCAGACTGTCTGATGTCTGTCCCATGGGATTTTTGCAAGGGGGCGGACAGAACCAGGTTCGCAGGGAGAGGGGGTCCTGTGCGCGATCACAAAGAAAATCGCCACGGGTGATGCCGAACTCCGAATGAGGCGAGCCCACCTCGCACGCGTTGGCGACTCGTAGCAGGATCACCCAAAAATGGGCTGATCGCCCAAAGTCACCAGGAACAGGGGAGGACGTCGCAGCTCTTGGAGACAAGATCTGGTTGCACTGAGCTTGAATATGTGAAGAGATAGAAGAGAGGGGGAACATCGGCGTCGCCCCGAGGGGATGGGGAGTCACACCCCAAGCTTGATCCCGTCGTAGGATCAAAGAGAAACAGAGGGGGGCGCAGCCTCCTTCAAGAGAAACAGCAACTTTTTTGTTTATTCATTTGATAATCCACCAAAAGAAAAAATACAAGCCTTATATATCCGGGGGGAAGAGCTAGGGTTTCATCCCAAGCCACAAGGAAGGGGGGGGCGGAAATGGAAGGGGGGGTGCGACCAGCCCTCCTCCATTCAAGGGGGTTGCGGCCAGCCCCCCTCCAATCAAGGAGGGATCAAGGGGGGGGCGCCCAAAGGGGAAAGGGGGGGAGATGGAATGGGGAAAGGGGGGGGTGCCCAAAAAGGGAAGTGGAGGGGCCAAGGGGAGAAGGTGGCGCAGCCACCAAAGGTGAGGGATGCGCCCCCCTCCCCAAAACCCTAACCCTAATTCAACCATCTATGGGCCAAGGCTAAGCCCAATAATAAAGGAAGACAGCCCAATACTCCCTACACATAGTCTGATAACATAAAAGAACTAGATAACGTGTCCACGCAGGGACCAAACCTAGGCCCAACATGGCCTCAAATGAGAAGAAAGATCCTCTAGTAGATGCCGTAGTCGCCTAGCCAAAGAGATGCTGGCGTGCTCCGTGTGCTCCGTCGAGTGATGCGGCGCGTGTCCTCACCACAGTCTCATGGTCACTGGTGCGGGGCACCGATACATGTGCGTAGGCGTATGTTCTCGGAGGATGTACACTGAACTGATCCGCTATTGGATCTTCAGATGGTTGATTATACCTAATGTCAACTAAAGATCCAATTGACTTAGTAGCATTGTTGGTCCTTTGACTTGAGACATTGATCGGATCTTACATGAAGATTGGAATGGTTTAATGAGTTAGATAAGTGACTTTAACCACAAGTCATGAATTGCCAAGTCATTAACCATTTCAGGATACATGTGAAGATCATCAATGGTCAAGAGGGGATCGCTCATTGTCAGGTATATATATCAGACAATTAATGGGTCATGACACTGATGCTCCATTAAATCCTTGGCCAAGGTCGTGTGAGTTCCTTTAGAACGGAGGTCATACACTTTAAGGAGGTCATGGTCGAATGGCACGATCATGGGGTTTGACAGAAACCATACCCTCGATCGAACCAGACTCATAGAAGGAGCAAGGGATTATAGCGATGCGGCAACTGTAGACTTACAAGTGACAAACAGGGTGGTTTGAATCCGGCGTCCTCTAGGATCACGCGGATTTGCTTGACCCAACATGATCAAAGGTTCAGAATAAATTAAACTATTATTCGGCTCTAGTAGAAGCGAATAATGAGTTTAATTTACTTCTAATTCGGAATTAAAAGTTAATGGACCTTAAACTATAGTGACTATGGGCCTAGAGGATCACACACAATGGGTTCTCGGGTCACTGGATATTATTGTATAGACATATATATTAAAAGCCTTCAATTCTTTTTGGAAAGGAATATAAGAAGGGCTTAATATATATGTACAATAATATGAAAGGATACACATGCAATATTGGTTCTTAGGAGCTCTTTTAGAAAGAGCCCAACCATTATATATATGCATCCTACGTAGGAAGTGGCTCTTCTTCTCTTCTTTAACCAAGCATTATAAAGAAAGATAAAAAGCTTCTCTCCTCCCCTCTCCTCACTCTTGCTCTCTCTCTCCCTAGTTGCTCTCTCTCTCTCAAAGGGGAAAGGCTTAGGAAAGAAGAAGAGATTTAGGAGGATCCGCAGCTTGTGTGTGCGGAGGACGGATGGGAGGATACTGTCACCATGCGAGGATCCGTGTGGATCAACTCTAGAGGCCGTACATCTGTATGACTCTGCATTCGTGAAAATCTGCATCGGGCACTGCGGACAGCATCGTTCCGCGCAAGGTAAAGATCTACAACCCGTAGTTAGGGGTTGGGAGTTTTTATTGCATCGATTAGAGCACGGTTCTAGGATTCTACAAAGCCTCGGTTTGGGTTAAAAATTTTTATTATCCGCTGCATTGCCCGAACCGGGCTGACCGAATCCTTACAGTGTCTTTGTCCCACCGCGTGTTATCTTTCCCCACCATGTTCTTCATTCCCACGCATGCCTGTTGTTTGTTCATATGATATCTTGCATATGTTGTTCATGTAATTTCATCCTTCGTTATATTATGTTATGTTATCTTTCGTGCATTTGGTGATTATGTCATGTTATGTTCATCCTCGTGCTTGTTCACTTATTATTGATTGTCATATTGAAAGTTCATAAAAATCTGAAAAATCAGAAAAATCTAAAAAAATACCATTTCGCTTGACAGGTAAGTCAGGTATGGCTCCCTATCCCTATTCATTGTTGTATTACTATATGGTATCTACATTATTATAGCCTCTCAAGGACTGGCCAGTTGTCCGTGTGTTCAGGAATCTGATGTTCCCCTTTACCAAAAATGATGATGATCTAGGAGCATACGGTTAATCGCTGGATAAGCTGTTAGTTTAAGTCGGGTGGGGGACGATGGACTCTGTCTCGCATGCCGTGGTTGCAAGAAGACTATTGACCCCGTCTTACTCGGTCTAGCAATATTATCCTTGAGTACTTTCTATTTTATGTTTCTTTGCATTTATTTTGATGATTTCTTTATTTTAGCCCAACATACATCATGTCATTTTTTCGGATTCATGCCTCGTGATTCTTTCAAAGTTTTATTCTCAGTAATTGTTGATTTCTCTTCAATTCTCTTGAATAAGAGATTTCTCATTCCACTTTGAATTTGATCATTTTCTCTGATCTTCCTGCTTTGTCTGGTTAGCTAGCATAATTCCTGTCTATATTTTATCTCAGTTTTACTTTCCCTTTTCTAGCTTTTCAACTGTGTGCCTTCCGATCGCCTCATTATCCGCGGATTATGTCCCTGGTGAGGTTGGTCATGTTTCCTTCCCTTAGTTTAGTTCTCCAGACATGTCTCATCCATGTCATCCGTTCCTTGTGGTTAGTTCGACATTTTCGGGAGAATTCTTGTCGCTTGTTGGTTGTGACGGGTGTCTTTTGCCTTGATGCCCGCTTTTCAATTCTCTCCGCTTCATCTCTACATCATCTCCATTTCTCGTCGCTTCCGCTTTCGCTCCATCTCCTTTTCATTTCCCCTCTGTGCCACTTCCGTTCGTTCCCTTACAAAGTGGACATCAAGGAGGGGCATCTGTTGACACCCGTTTTTAGCCTGCAAGTTGAGTTATTTCTCTTATTCTCCTTCATACTGCTTCGAATTACCCATTGTTTTGGGGTCTCCTTTGACCGTATTTCAAGCCATTTCTTGACCATTTTTTCAAGCCCATTGAGCTTTGGAGGCTTTTAGTTTTGATTCCCCAACTTTCGGGACCATTTTGGGTAGTCTAGATGGCCAAACGGGCACCTGAAATTACCCTGCGCAAGCCCTGCGTTCTCCCTAAATGCGGTCTCCTTGGAGACCGCGTTCATGAGAAAGCGGTCTCGAGGTGACCGCGTTCACCATTTTCTTTCTTATGTTATTTACTAAATTCACCCTAGACGAGGTCTTATCGGAGACCGCGTTCATAAGAATGCGGTCCCCTACCCAACCGCGTTCAGAAATTCATTTTTATTTATTATTATTATTATATTATTTTAATGATGGTCTTGCCACGGTTTGAGTGAAACCGCCACCATATGGCTGCGGTTTCAGACAAACTGCGTTCTAAATTCCTCTCTCTCCCAGGGTTGCGTCGACCCCGTGGGCCTCCTACGTCGACCCCAGTTGACCCCTTCATAGCCGTGGTTTTGGCATAGCCGCGTTCATGCAGACGCGGTTGATCGACCAACCGCGTTCTCGAACAGAGTCCAAAATGCTCGTGGCTCCATTTTCTTCGCTCGGGGTCTCTCCGATAGCCATATCTTGCACCGATTTCGATGAGGATAGCCCTCCACTTCAGATATAATCATTCTAGGGCTCTTACCCTCACTATTATCTCGAGTTTAATCACATATATCCCCGAAATTGGGTGTTTATCCTCGGATTTCCTGGTCTCTATATAAAGCACCCAGTTCGCAGTGCTCGAAGGGGGACGTTTCTCTGGTTCGGGGCGAAGCCATGCTGCATCTCCGACTCACATCTTCGACCCCAACCTGAAGAGGGAAGTATCAGCTTCATTTTCCAATGTTCGGAGCTTTCTATCTCTCTTTCTTCTCTTAGTTATTCGCTCCCACTTTTCCAAAATCATCACAATCTGCAATTTTCTGCACTTTTCCTCGTTTTGCATGCACTCTCTCCACAATTATATTGCGCGTTTCTTCCTCCTATTTGCTTCATTCTCATCACAGTACACACACCTATCTTTTGTACCTTTCCACAGGGTTTAAAAACCTCCCCCCAGTGCGTTCCTTCCCCTTTTCTAGCACTGTTTTATGCATTCGGGATATGGTACTACACTTTGGTTTTCTAATGGGTTTTTCCTCTTGTGTTGTCTATGCAGGAGAGCATGATTGAATGTGAGGCCCTCTTCTTCTAGCCGACTAGAAGGCGAGGAGGTTGATCCACACATCATTTTCCATACCCCTTTGTTCACGCGCGATAAAGTCTTCATCCCTTTTCCAAGGTACACAGCGCCGTTGCATCCTTTTCTCAATCCTTTGGCGTTGTCAACCCTTGGTGGCGATCATGGTACATTTTTTTCTATTTATTCATCACCCTTTTCATGTCCATGCTTACATGCATATTATTTGCTTAGTTTGGGGCAGGGTGGATATAAACTATCTACACATGTAAAATCCACTCCATCAACATGCATCATCATAGTAATCAACACTTCATTGGCACTATAATCAATGTTGCATGAATACTGCGTTAACACTACTACTACAATTGAGAAGCTGTTCTGGAGTCGGCTCCAAGCTCGACTCCTCTTCTTCAAACTGACTCCTCTTCTTCAAACCTCTTGATTTGCTTGACTTAAACCTGAACTCTAGGCTTGCTTAACTAATCAACCACATCAAAGGCCTTTAAGATTGAAGGCTTTCAGAGCTTGTTATGCAGGGTTGAGCTTAACAAATTTTTTAATAAATACCTTCTGATAGTCTATGCTTAAAGAGTTCACACACATAGCACTAAAACATATAAAGCATGAAAGCATGAAAGTATATAGAGCATAACATTTTCCAAGCAACAGGCTTGACATTTTCAAAGTTATGAGATGAACTTATCAAGGAGTCTATTAATGAGTCATTGTGTGTGACATCATCAGAACCATAGTTTAATGAGTCATAGTGTATGACATCATTGAAACCGCAGGGACACAACATTCTTCCCCTTTTTGATGATGGAAACACTATGAGTCATTATAATCATTTAACCACAAATGTCAATGAGTATGCAATGAGACACTATGAGTCAAAGGTATGCAGTGGGACTCAACACCACTCCCCCAACGGACACAAGACTCATCAAAAGTCTTTCCCCCTCAAAACTCTCTCCCCCTTTGCACTTAAAGGCAATGCACTAATACCAATAGATAATGCACTCAAATACCCAAATGCAAATGAATGCAAATGACTTATCAAACTCTTCTCCCCCTTTGACATCAACAAAAAGGATGGAGTTTGATACACAACTTATAATATGAAGAGAAGCAAGTTCAATCAAGAATTGTTCAAGGTTGAATAGGATAACAGCAAAACCAGTAGTTTTAGACATGAAGTGGAAGGACTCTGCAGTGAAATGCAAACAGCAAGTCTGATACCAATTTTTATGTGGAGAATGAATTCCAATATGCATAGCAACAGATCAGAAGATGTGATTTCAACAGAGCAATAGATAGAATGAAAAATAGCCAGATTTCAGCAGTATAAAGGTTTCAGCCATACATGAAGAGTAGCAACAAGAATTTGTAATGGCAATGACATCAGCAGTGACAGTCCTAATGGCAGTAGTAGGGTATCATCAAAAGAAAATGAAGGAAAAATTATTTCAAAGAATTCAAGAAAACATTGTATCAGTAGAATTACAATCTGAAGCACTGTTCATTAGTCAAGACTGCAATTTTTAGATTCTTCTGTTATAAGATATTCTATGACACAACCCTTATTTTCTACTTGGTTTAAGTATAATAAATTTAGAGTTTATCAATTAAACTTGGAGAGGGGGAAAATCAACTGCCCATGAGCACCGCCCAACTAGGTCAAATGTGACCCAACCAGGCCCAACTCTCTAAAGCGACAGCCTCTGTCGGGGCCCACTTACTTTAAGCCCAACAGTCACTCGGAACAGTGCTTCCTAGGCGGCCCTAGGGTCCGAAAGCCCGAGCAACGGATCAGTCGGGAAGACCCCTATAGGGACCCGGAACAACCTGCCCGAGCTGTGTGCTTATCGCTCGGGATTTAGGCTCGGGCCGACCGTTGGAAGCTCACCTAAGTGTCCGTTACGTACCCGGTGGAGACGGGGAACTCCAAAGGATAAGGGAGAGCAAGAGTCCTTGGGCTATAAAGTGCCTGCTATAAGGACGTAACCTCCCCGTAATCCCCTCAACTCATGGGACTCAAACGTACAATGGGCTACATAAGAAATTCTTATGGCCAAGTTCAGTTAAGTTTCTCCTATTTTTATGGGAATGGCACAAATATGCTTGCTGAAGGAAGAGCTCTCTTGGATGGTTTACGCCTAGCCAGCCAGCATTCTATCCCTCTATCAATCATCTATACAGATTCTATGGTTATGGTTGATATGCTAACCAATAAGAAAGATCCTCCTTGGTCCCTTCTTCCATGGTGGGCAGATATTCAAGAAGGTTTTCAGTCATGTGGCTTCCCCATATCTCACACCTATAGAGAGATTAATCAGGTTGCGGATGCCCTTGCCAACCATGCAATACTCATTGGCTGCAACAAGGAGTTCTATTCTTTCAAAGATTTGCCCATACTAGCCAAAGCTTATGCTTTGGCAGATGCATCTTCTGTTCCCAACTTTCGTAGAATTTTTGTATAGTCTTTTTTCATACTCATTGTACTAGAGACTTGGTCTCTTCGGTCTCTATTGATATGTACAGATTCTACACAAAAAGAGAAGTAATAAAATCAGCATTTAGTGGTTCGCTTGGTGGAGTGAGAACATTCCCTTCCTCTGGAATGGGGGTGCACTCTCCCTTCGTCCACTAGATGACTTTGTGATTGAGAGAAAAAAGGTAAGGCATAATCCTGAGCAAGAGCCACCGCACTTCTTGGTGAAGGGACATCTCGCGCCCCTTTCTTCTTCTGCCACCTTCTTCCCATTTGTGCTCTACAAAATTCGCTGACTTAGGCATCGGAGGGTTATCCCCAGGGACTCCTCCCATGGGCACCCTTGACATGCTTCCTTCCTTGTAGTTACTCAAGCGTGGTGATTGCAACCAGAGATCCTCTACCTCAGGGCAGGCGCGAGATCACCCCTCTTCATCTGGCGCCGTCTGCGGTAAGCGAAACAAAGAGCCATCATGGTTGGAAGAAGATCCGGCAGAAGGACCACCGATGATAATGGAAAGGCCATGGCAAGCGAGGGAGAGGAGCATGTGCCTAACCCCTTCGTACAGGCTCACCCCTCCAAAGACCTCACCGGCGAGCTGTCTCCTCTAGCCCACGGGGGACTACCCTTCAAATGGGAATCTTGACACTCTCCAAACCCTCAATGCAAAACTGGAAATCCTCGTAGAATTAATGAGGACCCAGGTGGCCAAGGAAGAGAAGTCACGACCCCCCCGAGAAAGCCCCCCTCGTGGAGAAGCTTCGCAACAAACCGCCGGAGGCCGCTTCACTCTTCGGGGATGACGGCTTATACGTAACAGGTCAGGAGGACCCTCTCACGTCCCCCCGCCTGAGCAAGAAGCCTCCTCCAGCCCGAGGAGAGAAAGGACCAAGACGCGTCAACCGTTCCAAGAAAATGACGCCCCCGCAGAGAGACGTGACAGCCCGCCAGGGCACCCCCACAGGCCCTCGGTCCAGCGACAACTGGAGTTGTCCCTCCAACTGTGAGACTTCGAGCGGCATTTCGCAGAGTAAGAGAACGCCCTCCGCACCTTACAGAAAACCTCCACTAAGGAGGACGAGGAGCAATCCCCGTTCTCCAATCACATCTTGACGGCCGAGATTTCCCCCAGAATCTCGTTGCCGACCTTCAAATCGTATGACGGCCAGGGAGATCCCGCCTACCACTACGACAGTTTCGACACCCTGATGACGCTGCACGGGGTCCCTGACGCTGTCAAATGCCGAGCGTTTGTTACCACTTTAGTTCAGAGCGCCCAAGCCTGGTTCTGAGCTCTCGCCCCCGACAGCATCCGCGACTTCCGTAAGTTCGGGCAAATATTTAAGGAAAGCTTCGCCGGCAGCGGTCCTCCGAGGTCAGTAGTGGGATTACTGGCGCTAAAACAGGCACTTGGGGAAAAACTCCGGGCTTACATCAACCGGTTCAAATCGGAAGCCCTGCGCATCTCCCGCCTAGACATCTCCTTAGTCATCACCGCGCTGACTGGAGGCACCCGCGACGAGAACCTCCGAAGGGAGTTGGTCCTTCATCCTCCTACCTCCCTCACCGATCTAATAACCCTGCCCCTACGCCACGTGGAATACGAGGAAGTCCTCAACGCTTGCCGCATCTAATCGGGCTCGAGAAAGGAAGGGAACAAGAAGCGACCATCCGAGCAGGGCTCAGGCCCGGGAAAGCGTAAAAACCAAGACGAGGACCGAAGGGAACCCCCCCGGAAGTATGAGCAGTACACCCCTCTGACTGCCCCCATCTATGAGATATATGAAGACATCAAGGACTCGGGTATTCTCCGCCAACCCGAGCCTATGAAGGATAAATGCCATAACCGTCGCAAACATGCCAGTTCCACAGTGACCACGAACACCATACGGGAGATTGTCACCAACTCAAGGACGAGATCGAGCGTCTTGTCCGCCAGGGAGACTTATCTCGGTACGTGTCCGAGCACCAGAAGGAGGATCGTGGCATTCTGGAGGAAATCGACAATCAGCACTGCGGGGTCCACATTAATGTCATCTCTGGCGGCGTGGCATCAGGAGGAGATAGTAGCCGAGGAAGGAAGTGTCACGCAGAGCGGGCGAGCCGGGCTTCCGAGCCCCCCAAGACCCCACCGACGGGTGGATAGCAGGCCGTGGTATTGTTTGACCAAGATCTGGAAGGGCTATCTACCTCGCACGATGACGCCCTTGTAATATCGGCTACCATAAACTATTGTAACATAGATAGAATATTGGTTGACAATGGTAGCGCTCTCGACGTACTTTCATACGAATGTTTTCTCAAGATGGGTGAAAACCCATCCAAGCTCCGCCCTATCCGAACCCCCCTTTGCGGGTTCAATGGCCAGGCAACCAATCCTGAGGGAGCCCTGAGCCTGCCAGTTACCATCGGCACCCCTCCGAAGACCGTTACCATCATGGTTGACTTCATTGTGATTAAGGGGATGGCGGCCTATAATGCCACTTTTTACCGAGGAATCCTCAGCCGGATAAAGGCAGTGCCCTCCACCTATCACATAAAAATGAAGTTCCCCACTAAATACGGTATCGGGGAAGTCCGAGGTAACCAGGCAATAGCTCGGAGGTGCTATATTATCTCGGTTGAAGCTGTAAGGCCAGAGGGAATGAAGAAAAAAACCAAGGGAGTCGAAGAGGAGCCAACAACATCCGAGCCTGGTGGTGAATTGTTGACGGTCTTCCCCAACGACGACCCAACCCTCAGAGTAGAAATAGGAGATGACTTACCCTCTGATATATAAAGGCAATATAAGGAATTCCTCTCGGAGTATATTCAGGTCTTTGCATGGTCTGATGAGCATCTTCTTGGAATACCTGGGGAGACGATGGTACACAAGCTCAACCTTGACCCATCGGTGAAACCCGTCCAACAGCATAGAAGAAATCATGGCCCAGAGAAACATGCGATCATCAAAGAGTAGATAATGAAGGGAAAGAAAATTGGCCTATTCCGCCCGGTCCATTACCCTACATGGCTCGCTAATGTCGTCCTAGTACCCAAAGCTTCAGGCAAATGGCGAACGTGCGTGGACTTCACCGACCTCAACAAAGCCACCCCGAAAGACTGCTACCCACTGTCGAGCATCGACCAACTAGTCAACTCAACCTCCGGCAACAAATTGCTTAGTTTTCTAGATGCCTATTCTAGTTATCATCAGATCCGGATGGGTCCTGAAGACATTGAAAAGATAGCCTTTATCACCGACTTCGGCGTATACTACTACACCCGTATGCCCTTCGAACTGAAAAATGCCAGAGTGACATATCAAAGGCTGATCAACCACATCTTCGAAGGACAACTTGGTGGGAACGTCGAGGCCTACATTGACGATATGCTCGTCAAGACACCTAAGGCTGAGGATCACTTCACCGACCTAGCAGAAATCTTTGACACTCTCTTGAGGCATCAGATGAAGCTCAACCCGGCTAAGTGCACCTTTGGGGTCCGATCCGGGAAGTTCCTAGGTTTCTTAGTGACTCAACGCGGGATCAAGGCCAACCCCGAAAAAATACAAGCCATCCTCAACATGCAGCCGCCCGCTTGTGTCAAGGACGTCCAGCGCCTGACTGGGCGGATCACTGTACTCAACCGATTCCTGTCCCGAGCGACAGAATGATGCCTACCCTTCTTCAAGTCATTAAGAGGGCCCAAATTGGCATATGCCACATTCACCTGGGACGAGGAATGTCAGAAGGCTTTTATGGAACTGAAGGAGTTCCTGACCTCGCCCCCGATATAATCCAAGCCAATCCCGGGAGAAGCACTATACCTCTACCTTTCGTCGACCACCTCCACGGTGAGCTCGGTCCTAGTTCGTGACGATGTAGGAGTACAGAGATCGATTTACTACACTAGCAAGGTGCTTAATGAGGTCGAGTGATGATATCCCGCAGTCGAGAAACTCGTACTAGCGTTGATCACCTCGGCCAAGCGCCTACAGCCCTACTTCCAAGAACACTCCATCATCATGCTAACCAGCAAGCCTCTCAAAAAAGATCATGGCCCACCCTGAAGCTTCAGGTTGCCTCGTCAAGTGGGCGATAATGCTCGGGGCTTATGACATCTCTTATCGTCCCCGCTCGGCCATCAAGGGATAGGCGCTCGCAGACATCATCGTAGAAAGCACTGTCCCGACCGAAGAAGCCCATCGGTCGATTCCTAGGCCAACTTGGGATCTCTTTGTCGACGGATCCTCCAACTCGGCCGACAGTGGCACCGACGTCATCCTCCGATCTCCGGAAGGTGCAGAACTACAGTACGCCTTGAAGCTCAACTTCCCGGTGACCAACAACGTCTCTGAGTACGGAGCTCTTATCTCGGGAGCAAGGATGGCACGTCGTCTAGGGGCCGAACGGGTCAAGATACACACCGACTCCCAGCTGGTCGCCAGCCAGATCAACGGTGATTACGAGGCTCGGGAAGGACCGATGATCAAATACCTTCAACTGGTAAGAGGAATAGCCCCCTTATTCGAGAGTTTTCAGGTTATCCGGAAAAGTCAGGAGGAAAACTCCCAGGCGGACGCCCTCTCTCGGTTGGCTTCCTCTACCCTCGCAGAAGGTAATCGATCGGTCTTCCTCGAAAAGCTAGAGCGACCCAGCATAGAGACGGAGCTCATGACAGTTGATCGGATATGACCCAGCGACTGGCGAACCCCTTATATATCTTGGCTTCGAGATTCCCAAGAGCCCCCCGACCATCACGAAGCACAGAGAATGAAGCATCAGGCTCGGCGCTTTGTCATTTTGGATGAAATCTTGTATCGAAGGTCTTTCTCCAGCCATCTCCTCAAGTGCCTCAGTATCGGAGAGGCCAACCGTGCGATCCAGGAAGTCCATGAAGGCATCTGCGGTGCACACCAGGGAGGAAGATCGCTCGCCAGGATCTTGCTGCGGCAGGGTTACCGGTGGCCCACTCTCCAGCGCAATTGCCTGACCTATGTTCAGAAGTGCGACCGATGCCAACATTTCGATCACTTGATCTATCGGCCCACCTCAGAGCTTGTTACCCTCACCGAGCCGTACCCCTTCGCTCGGTGGGGAATTGACATCCTGGGGCCATTCCCAACGGCCCGGGCCCAGAGAAAGTTCGTCATTATCACCATTGATTATTTCACCAAGTGGCTAGAAGCTGAAGCCACCGCTAGGATTACTGAGTCGGTCATAAGAAGATTTGTTTGGAAATCGATCATCTATCGCTTCGGCATCCCCGGGTGATTGTGAGCGATAATGGTAGGCAATTTGACTCACACTATTTTAAGAGCAGATGTGCCGACCTACACATTCGCAACCACTTCACTTCGGTGGCCCACCCCTAGGCCAACGGGCTAGTCGAGAATGACAACAAAGCTATACTAGAAGGCATTAAGACTAGGCTCGGGAAAGCCAAGACAATTGGCTCGAGGAACTGCCAAGCGTACTATGGTCACACCGAACTACTCCCAGAATCGCCACCGGTGAAACTCCCTACCAGTTGGTATATGGAACGGACGTTGTGATTCCTTTGGAAATCAGCAGCCCATCTCTCTGAGTTATCAACTTCTGACCCGAGGTGAATGACCAGAAAATGCTAGAAAACCTCAATATGGCGAGCGAGATAAGAGAGATCGCGCGCTTCCGAGCCATGGAGTATCAATGTCGCATCACTCGATATTACAATGCCAAAGTCTGAGATAGATCTTTCCAGCCAGGAGATTTCATCCTCAGAAAAACTGAGGCCTCTCGACCATTGGAGGCGGCGGAGAAACTAGCGCCTAATTGGGAAGGCCCTTACCGAGTGGTCGAGACGCTCGAAAAGGGAGCATACCGATTATCTACAATGGAAGGACCGCTCATCCCTCGGACATGGAACGTGGCAACATTACGAAAGTTCTACTTTTGAGCTTTTCGCAGACATGTAAGCAATAAATGGCAACAATTTTCCTTTCATTAATGTCTCTTCATACATCAGATAGGCCATAGCCAATACAATGCATATCAAAAGCAAAAATTACATCCACTGATACTACAATACGAGCTGATGACTCGGTGCGGACGTGGTTGGCACCCCCAGACCGAGCCACTGACTCTACCCTGTGTAGAAACTGGCTCGGATAATGGAGCAACTGACCTCGCTCGCTCAAGGAACTCAGAAACAAAAAAAGAAGAGAGGTATCAGAGGAAGAAAACGAAGGAAAAAAAGAGGAGGCCTCCTCTGCCAACTCTTTGGAAGGAGAGGACAAAATCTGAACAGAAAGCAAGCACCCTCAAGTGGTGCGAGCAAGGATAAAGGCATCCTCCAAAGAGTGAAAGAAGAGGGAAGAGACTGGTTGAAGAGAAGAAGAGGGAGAAAGAGGACGACGGGGATGGAAGAGGAGGGAGAAGTGGGCTGAGGTGAGGAACGAGTAGGGCGAGGCCGCCATGCCGGGCGCCCTATTTCCTCGAACCACCCTCCGCTTCTACCTTCCTCCTAAGATGGTGGCGGCTATCTAGCAGTCGGGAACAGGCCCGCTATTATGCGCTGTCCCTTCTTGCATGTCGCCCGCCCATCGATGTCCTTCTTCCACGCCGAAGTAGCACGAGCACCTGTGGCGACCGCCAGGATCATCGTCTCCCACATCGCCTTCCATATTTTGCTAATAAATCCCCAACACAGAGACAAGCACTTCACGAGAGGGGAGAAAGAAGAAGAACTATAGCAAAAGCCTCAAGCGTTGAAGAAGAGTGGGAGCGCCCTCCGGGACCTTTCTTATAGGCCGGCAGGGGGAACGCTTGCCTTCAATGATCCTCCCCTCGAAAAAATGCGAAAGGCGGCAACCCTTCCCCAAGGGGTAATTGCTCTCCCTGCAATGACTTCCCCCTGGGATGCACAAAATAGCAAGTCATGCAAGGCATCGAAAGTCGGAAAGATGCCAGTGCTGCGACAGTCGCCGCACGCGAGAGATCCGCAAATAAAAGCCCCACCTTTTTAGCAACTACAGATACAGTGGCCAAATCGCGTCAAAAGTAGTAAGAAACAGTCAATTCTATATTAAATACTACTGCCATTACATACCGCAAGGGCCAACCTTGCACGTAAAAAAAGAAAAGAAAAGAAAAAATTCCTTCTAGTCTATGGACATAGGGGGACTATGAGAACCCCGTGATCTTTCTTGAGGACCGGTAGTTGAGGGATCCTCAGCACCAAGGGACCCGCCCCCAGTACCCTCGGCGATGGCCGATCCAGACACTGACCCCACTTGTGTGGGAACTGTCTTGACCGTGTGCCCTCTAGAGGTGACCGGAGTTGGCGATCCCTCTACCGAGCTATACGCATCCCCACTACCTCCTTCACTCGATGTCGAAGACGAAGAATCTGTAGTCTCCGCGTTCGAGTCGTAACGCTGCCCAGAAGGAAAAACAAGCTCGACGGTCACCTATTGCTGGGCCTCAACGACCGCTCGATGTCAACCCTGGGCAAACCCCTTCCGCAAACCCTGATGGTAGCATGGCTCATAATATTAGAAGGCGACATCCTCGAGAGCTGCGCGATAGTGCTCCGAGCTTCTATATCACGCGATCACCCCCGCCTCGGCTCACTCACCCTCCTTCTCAAGCTCAGCTAATCTCTGCTCGGCCTCAAGCAATTTCCTCTTGGTCCCGGACAGCTTCACCTCAACTTCAGTCCGTGTGACCTCAGCTTCCTCCCGCACTCGCTTGGCCCCCCGGACCTTGTTGCTAAGCTCCTCCCGCTCAGCCCCCCACTGCTCGGAGCGCTCGACCTGAGACTGACGCTCCTCTTCTAGGAGCTTGCCCTTCAGGTCGGCCATATAACGAGCCTGGGCCAGCTGATCGACTAGCGTCTGAGCCTCCTCTTGGCTTGATGAGAGCTGAGCTCGGAACGAGGTGGCCTCTCGCCGAGAGACTTCTAGCTCAGAAGTCAATTGACTGATCTTCCGGTCAGACTCAGCACAAATATGAGAAAAGACCTTCCTTCACTGTCCCGCCGAGCGAAGAAGTCAGTTATCTCGGCCCCAAGTTGGGCCATGATCAGACCGCCCTCCATGACCCTCTTAAAGAGCAAAGAGGGGGGACAACGTCTGATCTCTTCCCGATTCAGCGAAGGCGCCAAGGATCGGCACCATTGATACAGACAAGCCCGGACAATAGGTGCGCCCACCGAAGGAGGCAGAATCCCCTCCGGAGTAGCCAGGACCGAAACATCTCCCCCGAGCGTCCCCACTTCCGGGATGACCACGCTCGGCACGGATTGGGATGTCGCCTCGTCCAGTGCTCTAACAACTCCGGTCGAAAACTCAGAGACCGTCGCCTCGATTTGCGACCTGTCGGGTTCAGCAACACCTCCCCCATCAGCAGCAGCCTCCTCCGACTTGACGGGCGGGGGATCCTAGCAATCGCCTTCTTCGGCTGGGCACTCCTCGACCGAGCGAGCGCTCCCCTCAGACGGGCGAGCATGCTCCTCGACCGGACAGGAGACCCCCGCCTTTTTCAGTCGCCTCTTATCAGCGGTCTGAGCCTTCATCGAAGATAGGAGCATCCGCTCCCCCGGATCCTTGCGCTTGGCCCCACGGCGCTCGGATGTATCTCCCTGAGCAATTTGCTTGCCCCGGTCTCACGAGCAGGAAGGGTCCTCGGAAGCTTGGGGTTCACTCGGAGCAGGCGTTACCTCCAGGCCGATGACCTCTTGCTCCGACTGTTGTTCCCCTTCGTCATTCGTTCGCCTCAAGTTTAAGCAGCGCAAAATAGCACATCAGAAGAGAGTCTACCTACTCGACCCGGAAGTGGCGACGCATGACCCCAAGGTTCTTACCGTGAGACGACAAAGCCCGGGAAGGCTATTCCTCGATATTGGCCGTGGTCATCAACTCGGCGGTCGACCGGCGATTCTCCTGAAGAACCCTAATCTCCGCCTCCAGTTTCGGAGAAATCGCCGCTTGCTTCGGAGGAATGGACGGATGGAAATTAACCACCATCGGAAAATCCAAAGGGGCATCCTCCACAGACGAAACCACCCAAAAAAATTGGGTCTTCCAGCCCTTGTGAGAAGAATCTTTGGCAGAAAGAGACACGCAGCTCCTTCCCCCCCTCGCCTGAAGGTAGAAGAAGCCTTTACCCGCGTAGGTCTGCTCCTTCAACTCGAAGAAAGAATTAAAAAGCTCCAAAGAAGTGCGGAGTTCGCACGAGCGGTAGAGAAAGATGAAAGAAAAGACAAAAGTATACGAGTTGGAGACCAACTGGACAGGAGCCAGTCGGTAAAACTGAAGCAATCGCACAACAAAATGGTGAAGAGGGAGGCGGAACCCACTCTTCCAAGCCAAAAGAAAAGTACAGAAGAGGCCCGGATGATAGGACAAGCTGGATTCATGAGGCTGCGGCAGAGAGAAGAAATACTTCCATGGCAGCCCATACTGCTTCTCCATCCTACTTACTTCGGCCTCACCTAGCTCACTACGCATAGGATGCTCGGGCTGCGGCACCAAACTCCCCGTGCTAGGTCCAGCCTCGCGCATCTCGGACGAGGGATGTTGCTCCGCCATTGAAGAAAGAGAGGAACTAGAAGAAGAGGGAGAGAACGCCAAATCAGACGATTCTGGAGGAGGTGGAAGCTGGTGAATCGCTGCCACCGTAATCTCCGCTAGCTCTGCAAAGGCCTCCGCTAGACGCTACTCTTCTTGATCTCTCTCGTGGCGCATGAGCCCGTCTAAAATACTGATGCGGAAGAAAAAGAAAACCCTAAACAGAGGTGGTTCGGAACGCAAGCATGCGCAATATTTATCTCCCTGTGGACTTGGTGAGAAACGGCGCGATGTTCCAGAACCCAAGGAGGGGGTTCCCCGCATCGACTCAAAAGAAGCCATCATTACAGGCAAACTCCCAAGACAGCCGCATTAAGTGGCCCTTGATCAGAGGTAATTTCCCACTCCAACCGAGCCACCAACGTCCTCCCCATAACTACTACTCATCTGAGCCCAATCTTGGCTCGGGAGTAGGAGGGGGAGAAGTGGAGAGGGGGAAAATCAACCGCCCATGAGCACCGCCCAACTAGGTCAAATGTGACCCAACCAGGCCCAGCTCTCTAAAGTGACAGCCTCTATCGGGGCCCACTTACTTTAAGCCAAACAGTCACTCAGAACAATGCTTCCTAGGCGGCCCTAGGGTCCGGAAGCCCGAGCAACGGATCAGTCGGGAAGACCCCTATGGGGACCCGGAACAACCTGCCCGAGCTATGTGCTTATGACTCGGGATGATATCTCAGGCGAGAGTTTAGGCTCGGGCCGACCATTTGAAGCTCACCTAAGTGTCCGTTACATACCCGGCGGAGACGGGGAACTCCAAAGGATAAGGGAGAGCAAGAGTCCTTGGGCTATAAAGAGCCCGCTATAAGGACGTAACCTCCCCTTAATCCTCTCAATTCCTAAGACTCAAATGTACAACGGGCTACAATATAAATCCCATGGAGACCCTCCAGAGAGGTAAGGCCTAATCCCGAGCAAGAGCAACCACACTTCTTGGTGAAGGGACATCTCATACCCCTTTCTTCTTCTGCCACCTTCTTCCCAATTGTGCTCTACAAAATTCCCCGACTTAGGCATCGGAGGGTTATCTCAAGGGACTCATCCCCTAGGCACCCTTGACCTGCTTCCTTCCTTCCAGTTACTCAAGCGTGGTGATCGCAACCAGAGATCCTCTACCTCAGGGCAGGCGCGAGATCACCCCTCTTCAAAACTCTTTGCATCATTTTGCACTCAGAGTTAATAGAAATAAACCAAGGCTACATGTTTAATTTCAGTTTAACCTCCCTTAACCCTACTCATTTAAAAACAAAGGCTCCCTTAGGAGTAGCTCAAGACTAGTATTGAGATTAAACACATTAGACATTTTTGATTTAGTCCTTAGGGTTATAGCACTTTTTCTGACTTTTTGGTCATATTTCCATATTTTTCTTTTGACTCATAAAATTTTTACGAACAGTCAAGTGTAGTCCACACCTTTTGACGTAAGAGTGCACATTGTTTAGACGCCAGCACCCCTAGTTACTCAGTGAGACTCACCATCCTGTTTCATTTTGAGCAGAGATAACAGAGGCACTTCATGACTAAGTCCACTTCATTTCTTTGATGAAGGGCCTAGTTTCTCAGTGAACATGTTGTTGCATTTTGTGTTTTGATGATGTCAGAACAATATAGTTTATTATTTTTAAGTCAACGCATCTCTGTGCACATGACATTTTGCAGAATAACTTGAGATCATGGCATTTTATCCAACACTCTCTGTGCAAGCCATTTCAGTGTGCATGGCATTTCATCGAACAACCTAAGGTCGAAGCTAGCTGCACTTCACGCATACAAAGAGTCGATGCTAGTTCGAGTCTTGGCTAACGGAGGTCCGTGCATAGTTCATTTCATATCATATAGAGTCGGTGCAAGTTTTTGTCTCATACATACACATGGTCGGAGCATGTTTCTAGCTAAGGCCTATACACGGTCGATGCACATTTAGCATTGGCCTTATTGGAGTTGATGCTAGCACAGAGTGTCTAGCATCTAGGGTATGTGCTAGTTTGTCTTTCCTTGTTACTAGGTCGGTGCTAGTTGCACCTTCTGCAGAAAGAGTCATAGCACATTTTGAACTGCGCACATTTAAGGTCGATGCTAGCACATGAGGTCGATGCTAGTATGCCACGTATTCCTTACGAGGTCTGTGCAGGTTCCTGTTGTACTGTGAAAAAGGTCGGTGCAAGTCTTTGCATCGCACATCTAGAGTCGGTGCATGTCATGCTTATGGCATGATAAGGTCGGTGCATGTCTTGCATTATGCATGAGAAGGTCCATGCATTCCACTGTACCAGTCGGTGCATGTCACTGTTCATCTAGTAGAAGGTCTGTGCATTTAAGCCATTCTGCATATCTAACATCGCTGCACATTTCAGCTCTAAGCATACCAAGGTCCATGCTAGTCCCTATAGCACAATAATGAGGGTCTGTGCACCTTCTCTTCCTTGTACCAAAAGTCCATGCAATTCACTATTCAAATCGATGCATGTTCAGCCTTAGGCTCACTATAGCGTCGGTGCATGATTAGTATATACGCATTTCATGGTCGGTGCACTTTCCTGTTCCTTCAATGGAAGGTCCGTGCATGTTTTGTTGCGTGCTGCCAATGGTCCGAGCATGTCTCATTAACAGCAAGTTAAGGTCAGTGTACATCCTGTTTGACTAAACCTAAGGTCTATGCATGTTTGATTGTTACACTATATAGTCGATGCATCCCTTAAGAACTCAAGGCATAAACTATACTCTGTCCTTTCTTTTGCAGGGAACAATCTCGTTCACAGAAGAGGCACGTGATCTCTGAAATGACAGAAGGCTGGCTCATGGATAAAGGGGCTAATGAAAGGTGCGTGATCCGAGGAAAGGAACATTCTATTCCCTAACACGCGGACCAATGGAGTTTTAGAAGGGCTCTTTTGCCTCATTCATACGGATCCCCTACTTCTATATAAGAATACCCAACCCTTCGAGGAAGGGCGCTGAAAAAGCGGCCAATTGTCTTCACCTAAGAAAGAGAGCGTCTCCAGGAGCAAGAGAGAGGGTAAGAAATTCAGTGCGAGTGGAGAGAAAGAGAGAGAAGTCTCTGAGAGTAGCCAGCCAGTGAATTTGTTTATGCTTCTTTGAAGCTACATTGTCCGTTATTTTGTTTTCACTTTTCCTCTTTATTCTGATCCTTGTTTCACCATCTGTGTTTTTAGAGTTCCCTCTGGTGTGGAGGAAGGGAGACAGTGTCTCTGGTTTCGAGTGGCTTTGGGGTCACTCGTGGGGTTCCCTCGGTGTAGAGGAAGGGAGGAATTGACCTCCGGTTCTGGATTTGTAGGTAGCAAGTCCAGGGTTCAGGTTCTGCAGGGTGTATGACTTGGTTGAGGGATTTGTCTCCCTCTGGGCAAGCTGTTAGCCAGCCGTTGACGCAGACTGAGTCTGCTTTTCTAGCTTGAGCTAGTGGAAGCCTCGTGCTGTGTGGACGAGGGGTGGACGTAGATTGCCATGGGCAATTGAACCACCTAAAAACCCTTTGCGTCCTTGTGTGATTGTTTCTCTGCCTTTTGTCCGATTTCTGATCTTTAATTGGTGGATGTTGCTATCTTCCTTGCCCTCTTTGACCCATCTTCTGCTCGAACATTTAGCTGAGTATCATCGACTGCTTTCTGAGGTGCTCATTTCCTTGTAAGTGTGTTTTTCTACTGTGTGTTAAGTGTTCTGCACCTCTACTCTCGAGTTATACAGCATGATCTTTTGATCTGAGTTTAAAATTGGGATGATCTATTCATCCCCCCTTCTAGATCACTTCGTAGTATTTCTATCAATTGGTATAAGAGCCAGGTTACCCAACATGTGGTCCAACGACCAGGGTAATTCTGGATCTGGCAATCCTCGCAGTTTCATAGCTGAGGAACAGTCTATTAGCCGTCCCCCTTTCTTTGATGGTAACAATTATTTTTATTAGAAAAATAGGATGGAAGTTTTTCTGAGGGCGCAAAGCCACAAACTCTAGAGAGTGATCACCACACGACCATACGATCTTCCACCTAATGAAGATGCATGGACAAAGGATCACATCAGACTTTCAACAGTCAACTGGTCGGCTCTAAACATAATCCAATGCGCAGTTCATCCAGAGGAGTACGCTAGGATATCAGCCTGCAAGACAGCCAAGAAAATTTGGGATGAACTTGAGCTCATGTATGAAGGTACATCCCAGGTCAAAGCTACGAATGTAAACATGCTAACTTCTAAGTATGAATTGTTTAAAATGAATTCTGAGGAGACTATTACCGAAATGTATGCTAGGCTGTCGTTGATCATGAATAGCCTTAAGGGTCTAGGGAAACAGATCCCATAAGCGGATCTCGTTAGAAAAATCCTCAGGTCATGGACTCCCTTGTGGCACACTAAGGCCACTGTCATAGAAGAGTCCAGGGATTTGACGAAAATGACTGTCACTAAATTAATCGGATCCCTGATGACTTATGAAATCAACCAAAAAGGGAATGTTGAAGAAACTAGTAAGAAGAGCAAGAACATTGCTCTCAAGGTGTCTCGAAGTGGCAGTGGTAGTGGCTGTAGCAGTAGTAGCAGCAGTAGTGGTGAGGAATTTGAAATTTTCACTGATCTAGATCAAGAGGAGCAGGCCTTAATGACTCGCAGATTTCAACAAGTCTTGAGATCCAAGGGCAAGAAGTTTGAAAAAAGAAAGCATAAATTATTTGGTAGGAATTATAACTCCAAAACTGGCAAATACAAGTCTACTGACAAGTTGACTTGTTTTCATTGTCATAGGCCTGGTCACATGAAAAGTGACTGCCCAAAACTTCAGAAGAAGAACATCAAGGTGCAGAAGATAAAGCCCAAAGCAATGGTCTGCACCTGGAGTGACGAGGAGGAGGATGTTGAAGGAAATTCATTTGAAGAAGAAGAAGAAAGACTGTGTCTGATGGCCGACTCAGACACTGAGGTATGCAACCCCTTTGAACACTACACTATATATGACTGGGAGGACGCTTATGTAGATTTACTTAATAAATTTAACTATCAAACAAAGGACTACAAAATGCTAATGAAAAAATTGAATAGTGTTGTTGAGGAGGGAACTTGTATGAAATAAGAAAATGAGGTTCTGAAGAAAAAATTGGAAGAATTAAGCTCCTTGGAAATTGAGAATAAAAACCTCCAAGATCATCTTGAACAAGCTAACAAGAGTCTGGATGAATTCAAGATAAGATTTCAAGAATTGCAAAAGGAAAATGACCTTGCTTCTGAAAAGTATGAAGCTGTGAAAATAGCCAACATAGAGATACAGAAAATGAGTGAAACACTGAAAAAGAATCTTGAAGATAAGCAAGATACCCTGGAAAAATTTGTGCAAGGAAAGACTAATCTGGACACACTGCTAGGTATGAGGGTTAATTTTAACAGGGAAGGATTGGGATATAATCTGATGTGACACAACCTAGGACTTAAACAAACAAGCACAATCGCAATCAAACGGACCGATGTCGGCGACCGCTCACCCGATGCTCACCAAGACCCGGGGTAACTTGGCAATGCCAAGTGGAGGTTGTGTGGACTGGGCCCTTGCTGGTAGAGGGCCAGCAAGGCCTAAGTTGATTCCCAAGGGCAATGGCAGCCCAATTCAAGGGAGCCGACGTCGTGCTGAGGGCACGGGTTCCACTCTTTTCCCACGGTGATCACTTATAGCAAATGAGCTTAAGGATCGGGCTCTCATTCACGGTCAGCGGAGTTTATGAACTAATATTGAAAGAACAAGCACAAATTAGAGCAAAGTTTGGAGCACTTACTCGACCGGTTTGAAGAAACCGGTCCCGCTCGGAGACGAGGGCGAGCGGGGAGGCAAGTGGATCCCCACACGCCGCGGCGGTGTAGCTTGACCTGCCCAAACAAATTACAACACTACACCTCTCGTAGGAGGGGGGATCTTGGGGTGGGGGTTAGTAGGAATTACAACCAAAACTACCTCCGCGCAGGGAGGGGCCTTCAGCCGGCCAAGCGGGGAGGGGAATAGGCGATGAAAACACAAAGAATAAGCCGATGCCGAATCTGCCTGCTTTCTGTGGGGGAGGACAGACAGCCGAATTTGAGGTCGCCTAGATTGATCTGGAATTTTGCTGATAGTGGGACTAGGGGGAAACTCTTCGTAACTGGTACTGGAACACTTCAGAATTTTTTGAATTTCACCTGGTACCGCTGCTGGCCGGGGTGGACGTTCGAACAGAGTGACAGAATCTGGGGCTGGCAGCTGCAGGTTTTCAACAGCAGGTTATAGAGAATGCTCCGATAGCTCCCGGACTCCGAATCAAGAGCCACTGGAGTTGTTGGAACCGTGGACGAGTCGTCTTCACAGCAAAACTGACGGGAAAGCTAAATGATGCCGGGGGAGATCAGGAGACTCTGAACACTGACGACTGGTCGATGTAGACTGTGGGGAAGCAGATCCGTGCAGCAGAGGGAGAAAATTGATAACTCCAGCTACTGGATGCCGAATGGAGTTCTGCTTCTTGATTCTGAAAGTAGACAGGGCTATGAAGAACTTTGTAGAAGATCTTGTGGCCTGAATCTTCCAAAGTTAGTTGTGGAAGAGCTTCTACTACGGCTCAGGTGCTCAGCAGGGGCAGCTCTGCGCAGTTGTGGGAGAACGGATCTCCCGGTCAGCTCGGAGCTCGAAAGGGGACGAGACCACCGCCGTTGCGAAGAAGACAGGTAGACGCTTCCGTGGATACCTCTTGGGCCTTCAGATTCTCTGGGATGTGGTTGGGGTTGCCTCTACAAACTGCTACTCTTCTGCTGCCGGCGAACTAAAAACTGGAGGCTGAAGATGGTGGGGGGGAAATGGGGTATATGGGAGGGGAAATGGAGGTGGATGAGTGTGGGGAGAGCCCTGGCTGTGAGGGGGTCTAGGAGGGAGTGTTCCAAGGTGTGGATGAGGGAGAATGGGGTCTAGAAGGTGGTGTTTGCAGTGGGTGAGAGGGGAGCTACGAATTTGGGATGGGTGGGGAAGAGAGAAGGAGAGATCTTTCTCCAAAATTTGAAAATGGACTAATGTGGTTAATGGTGCTTTGGGGATGGGAAGAGTTGTGTTGGGGAAGGGAAGGGGTGCTTGGGGTAGTGGGAAGGGTGCTTGGGAAAGTGGGTGGGGTAGTTGGGGGTTGGGAGGTGGAGCTAGGATTGGTGGAAGCTCTCTTGGGACTAGGGGGGTGGAGTAATGGGGTGTGTGGGGAAGGGGAGTGGCCTTTAATGGGGTAGGTGGGAGAGTGGTGGTTGAGAAGGGTGGAGAGAGAAAATTTTCGAAATTGGGTGTGGAGGAGAGAGAAAGTGGAGTGAAAAAGAGAGATTAAGAGAGGGAAGGGTGGGGAATCTCTCCCCTAGGATCTCTCCCCCAAAAAATGGAATCTCTCCACTAGATAAGAAGTGTAAACTCTCAAAATGGCAAGTTTTTCATTCATTGATTCATTAGTTCAAATGGAGGAAATGGGGTCCTATATATAGGCAACCCACATTTCTACAAAAGACCTTGACTCTTAACACAATGACAAATAACCAAGGGAAGGGGGGGTGCCCTTGGGCCAAGCCCAATGAATTGGGCCCATAAACTAATCTATCAACATAATGACACTTAACCTAGGTAAATGACTCATTAATTTAGGTACAAGACTCAAATAAAAAGAAAATTACATAATTATGACTCAAAGAAAATATGAAAGTTACATGAATTGACTTAGAAAAATGTGACGGATGTAATGGAACCATGCTGGCCGGCAACCGGGGCTTTGAAAATATATGGGGCGAGAGATGCCCCCATCATACTCCCGGGGTGCGGAGAACTCGACTCCGTCGAGTAAGAGTCCTTCCCTCCTCGGAGGGTGTAGAAGTGGTATCGCCCACAAGTCTTCCGAACGAGACCGATCCATCCACCTGCCGAGATAGCGCTCGTATACCTTGCTCCTGGTGGTAGTGACATGTTCATCCAATATTCGTTCAATGCGCTCACGCTCGGCTCTCTTGGCTGGTGGTCTCTCCTCACAGGTGGGTGCTCTCTCAATGGATGGAATAGGCTCAATATCCTCACTGGGTACCACCGTGGGTCCCTTATATGGCACTAGGTCGGCGACATTGAATGTGAGACTTATTCCATACTCCTCAGGGAGATCTAACTCGTAGGCATTTGCACTAATGCGCCTCAAGACCTGGAAGGGACCAGCCCCACGTGGCCTCAGTTTAGAGTTGGCTCCCGGGGAGAGCCTCTCCGTCCTTACCATCACAAAGTCACCCACATGGGATTCTTGGTGACGCCGAAGGGAGTCAGCCTGCCTTTTATAGATCTCATTTTCCTTGCTAATGTGCTTGCGAAGGTTTTCATGCAATTTTGTGAATGTTGACATTCTAGGGGTGATGGGTGGACCTGGACAACCATAGATGGACCTATCATGCCATGATGCCATATGGACCTTGATGAACCTTGGTGGGCCGGGGCAACCAAAAGTGGCCCTATCAAGTATGGACTTTCTAACAAAGGTTGGTGGGCCGGGGCATCCGTAGGTGATCCGGTCATCTATGGGGGTGACAAATGCCGGGGGACCCGGACATCCAAGAATGCTCCTATCATGCTTAAGACTCATGATGAGTGAAGGTGGACCATTACATCCGAATTTGGACCACTCATGCTTTCTACTTGACATGTGGGTGATATGAATGAATGGACCCAACATAGTGTTCATGCCAAGTGGTGTGGTAAGCCTAGACACATGCATGTTTTTCCTATGGATGACTTCCATGTATATAGGTGTGGGACAACCTTTGAACTCCCATTGGAAAGGGTCGAATGGATCTAAGAAGGTGGTCATCATGGGGTGGAGCACAACCTTATTACCTAGGGATATGTGGCCCAAGGTCATGGCTCCCAAGGTGTAACCCGGGTCTAAGATGGAGTGGATTGGGTCAAACATGGTGAGTTGGTATAGGGAAAGGTGGGTGGTGGATAAAGTGTTTGGGTCACACGAGTCTCTTGACTCCCATTGGAATGGATCATATGGATCATAAAAGGGGTTACCTAGGGGGAGGAACTCCATGTCTTCAAGATCCTCAAAAGGTGCTAAGTCATCCTTCTCCATGATAGTTGGGCCAATGTTCTTGGCAAGTGGGTCGGCCATGAGTGTAGGGTTTGGCTTTCTACCCGAGATAAGAAGCTCTAAATCGAGGAGAAGGTTGGGCTCATCGGGTGTAGGGAGGAATAGAAGGAGGTCGCTAGTATAGCAACCAATGGTGCAAACCGAGGTGATAGACCCTATGCATAGGTGTAGGAGGCTAAGGCTTCTAGGTTGTTCGACCATAGGGGTCAACATGCTAGTCATCTCTATTTGCCATGCTATGCCCTTGAGAAGGTCCTCTAAGGCCTCCACTTGATAGGATGCTTGGATTATGGTGTGATAAGAGGAGATGGGCACTATGGGATGGTTTTCCTTCATGGGTGGAAAATTGTGGTCCATGATCTCTCTTATTGGGCTCTCCTTTAGCCAACTAACAAGGGGTTCTCCTAAGATGAGCTTGGTCCCAACTAGAGAGGGTGATGTAAGGGGAAGACCATCGTGTGATGTTTCTTTTTCAACTTGGACTTGGGTTTCCTCTAAGGTGGGGAGTGGGTTTGGAGTGTTCACCACTATGAGGTGGGGTATGGGTTCTTCTTCCAA
Source organism: Amorphophallus konjac (assembly GCA_022559845.1). Taxonomy (NCBI): domain Eukaryota; kingdom Viridiplantae; phylum Streptophyta; class Magnoliopsida; order Alismatales; family Araceae; genus Amorphophallus; species Amorphophallus konjac. The sequence continues at coordinate 258,816,724 of CM040127.1, forward strand.
GGAGGTGAGAGGGGCTTTTGAGGGTGTGGTGATGATTGGGGCATAGTGTATCCGGGGTGGTAGGTAGTGGGAAACTTGGGTTAGGATAGGCAAGGGTAGTAGTGGAGGCTTTGGTGGGAGTTGGATAGGGGTAGGGAGAGGAAGATGGGTGGGTTGACGGGGTTTGGGTTGATTGGTTTTGGGAGGAGTGTCCCCTTTTGGGGGTGATGGAGAGGTAGTGGTGGGGGTTACCACGGGCCTAGGTGGAGAGTTGGCCATGGGGCCCAATTGGGTATGGAGACCTATGGTTGTGGAGTAGACTTGGAGGTGGGGTGTAAATGTAGTGGTTGGGGTAGGAGAGATGGGAAGTGGTGGGGAATGTGTGATTGGGGTCTTGGATTGACCAGGTGGGGATGATGGAGTTGAAGTGCTCCTTGGACTTTGGTGATTTGAGTAGGAGGGAGAGGGTTGGAGGGTGTAGGTTTTTCTAAGCTCAGTCTTCATCTCATCCCAAGTGCTAATTGGGGCCTCCCTACGGATCTTTCTCAAACCTTCCACAACTAACCAATGAGTTTTAGCTTGTTTGGAGAGGTGTGCCTTGGCTAGCCTCATTCTTCTTCCTTCGTTCAAGGGGCAACTTTTAAAGAATTGGTCCATGGAAATCTCCCAATCTAGGTAAAGGCTTGGGCTGTTGGATCCATCAAAGGCGGGGGTTTTGATTTTCAAGTGTTCTAAAAATATGGTTTCTAGATTTCCCCAAAGGTCACTCTCATTCACTCTTGGTGCACGGCTATTTCCTTCAAGTCGGTTAAGTCGAGACATGATATCTTCAAGCCGATTAAGGATATTAGGTAGGGCTTCTATGATAGAGGTGTTGCTACCCACTTTGCTGGCAATGGAACTTCCATGAGGATTTGGGCTTCTTGGGAAAGTTGATGGGGATGAATATGACGGGTATGAAGTGGTCATTCTAGTGGACATGGGAGATGCAACCGAGGACTCTAAATGCATAAACATGCCCTAGGACCACTTGTGGAGAGACAAGTTGTGAACTTGCTCTGATACCAATTGATGTGGCACAACCTAGGACTTAAACAAACAAGCACAATCGCAATCAAACGGACCGATGTCGGCGACCGCTCACCCGATGCTCACCAAGACCCGGGGTAACTTGGCAATGCCAAGTGGAGGCTGTGTGGACTGGGCCCTTTCTGGTAGAGGGCCAGCAAGGCCTAAGTTGATTCCCAAGGGTAATGGCAGCCCAATTCAAGGGAGCCGACGTCGTGCCGAGGGCACGGGTTCCACTCTTTTCCCACGGTGATCACTTATAGCAAATGAGCTTAAGGATCGGGCTCTCATTCACGGCCAGCGGAGTTTATGAACTAATATTGAAAGAACAAGCACAAATTAGAGCAAAGTTTGGAGCACTTACTCGACCGGTTTGAAGAAACCGATCCCGCTCGGAGACGAGGGCGAGCGGGGAGGCGAGTGGATCCCCACACGCCGCGGCGGTGTAGCTTGACCTGCCCAAACAAATTACAACACTACACCTCTCGTAGGAGGGGGGATCTTGGGGTGGGGGTTAGTAGGAATTACAACCAAAACTACCTTCGCGCAGGGAGGGGCCTTCAGCCGGCCAAGCGGGGAGGGGAATAGGCGATGAAAACACAAAGAATAAGCCGATGCCGAATCTGCCTGCTTTCTGTGGGGGAGGACAGACAGCCGAAGTTGAGGTCGCCTAGATTGATCCGAAATTTTGCTGATAGTGGGACCAGGGGGAAACTCTTCGTAACTGGTACTGGAACACCTCAGAATTTTGTTAATTTCACCTGGTACCGCTGCTGGCCGGGGTGGACGTTCGAACAGAGTGACAGAATCTGGGGCTGGCAGCTGCAGGTTTTCAACAGCAGGTTACAGAGAATGCTCCGATGGCTCCCGGACTCCGAATCAAGAGCCGCTGGAGTTGTTGGAACCGTGGACGAGTCGTCTTCACATAAAAACTGACGGGAAAGCTAAATGATGCCGGGGGAGATCAGGAGACTCTGAACACTGACGACTGGTCGATGTAGACTGTGGGGAAGCAGATCCGTACAGCAGAGGGAGAAAATTGATAACTCCAGCTACTGGATGTCGAATGGAGTTCTGCTTCTTGATTCTGAAAGTAGACAGGGCTATGAAGAACTTTGTAGAAGAGCTTGTGGCCTGAATCTTCCAAAGTTAGTTGTGGCAGAGCTTCTACTACGGCTCAGGTGCTCAGCAGGGGCAGCTCTGCATAGTTGTGGGAGAACGGATCTCTCGGTCAGCTCGGAGCTCGGAAGGAGACGAGACCACCGCCGTTGCGAAGAATACAGGTAGACGCTTCCGTGGATACCTCTTGGGCCTTCAGATTCTCTGGGATGTGGTCGGGGTCTCCTCTACAAACTTCTACTCTTCTGCTGCCAACGAACTGAAAACTGGAGGTTGAAGATGGTGGGGGGGAAATGGGGTATATGGGAGGGGAAATGGAGGTGGATGAGTGTGGGGAGAGCCCTGGCTGTGAGGGGGTCTAGCAGGGGGTGTTCCAAGGTGTGGATGAGGGAGAATGGGGTCTAGAAGGTGGTGTTTGCAGTGGGTGAGAGGGGAGCTACGAATTTGGGATGGGTGGGAAAGAGAGAAGGAGAGATCTTTCTCCAAAATTTGAAAATGGACTAATGTGGTTAATGGGGCTTTGGGGATGGGAAGAGTTGTGTTGGGGAAGGGAAGGGGTGCTTGGGGTAGTGGGAAGGGTGCTTGGGGAAGTGGGTGGGGTAGTTGGGGGTTGGGAGGTGGAGCTAGGATTGGTGGAAGCTCTCTTGGGACTAGGGGGGTGGAGTAATGGGGTGTGTGGGGAAGGGGAGTGGCCTTTAATGGGGGTAGGTGGGAGAGTGGTGGTTGGGAAGGGAGGAGAGAGAAAATTTTCGAAATTGGGTGTGGAGGAGAGAGAAAGTGGAGTGAAAAAGAGAGATTAAGAGAGGGAAGGGTGGGGAATCTCTCCCCTAGGGTCTCTCACCCAAAAAATGGAATCTCTCCACTAGATAAGAAGTGTAAACTCTCAAAATGGCAAGTTTTTCATTCATTGATTCATTAGTTCAAATGGAGGAAATGGGGTCCTATATATAGGCAACCCACATTTCTACAAAAGACCTTGACTCTTAACACAATGACAAATAACCAAGGGAAGGGGGGGTGCCCTTGGGCCAAGCCCAATGAATTGGGCCCATAAACTAATCTATCAACATAATGACACTTAACCTAGGTAAATGACTCATTAATCTAGGTACAAGACTCAAATAAAAGGAAAATTACACAATTATGACTCAAAGAAAATATGAAAGTTACATGAATTGACTTAGAAAAATGTGACAGATGTAATGGAACCATGCTGGCTGGCAACTGGGGCTTTGAAAATATATGGGGCGAGAGATGCCCCCATCATAATCCCACCAATAAACGGCCCTTTGAGTTTAAAGCTATATCATTCTATTCAGAAAAGGAAAAGGATAAGCTGGACACCCCATCCAGCTCAAACAGCAAATCCAAAGAATCTGTGGAAACAAATTTCACTCCACCAAGAAATATCAATAGAAATTTTCATGCTAAGCCTAAAATGCATCATAGTAGCAAGACTACTCCCTCAAGCAATCCGGGTGTCTACAGAGCAAACCCTGCTCATTTCAGAAAAATGTATCATGGCAACAATTCAAATGCTCCAACATAGTGGAATCAACATAGACCATCTTTTCAGAAATGAAACTGGAATCATAACATGCAAAATTGGGTTCACCCTAAACCCCCACAAAGGTTCTCCTATCAGAAAAGGTTCTGGAATAACCCTCAGAGAAAAGCCTATAATTGGAACAACTCACATGTCATTGAGAAAAAAAATCATCAAAATCCAAGGACTAGAGTAAATAAAACTTTACATGCTGAAAATAAAAATTCTGTTCACAGGAAGGGAACCAGACAGGTCTGGATTCCTAAGATTGTCTTGGAAGGAATGAGTAACTTCTTTGGACCCAATTTTTCTTAGGTTCCAAAATTTTCTTGTGTCTGATCTCATTGCTGGTTGGTCTAGCAGCCGAACACAATAGATGGTACCTAGATAGCGGCTGTTCCAGGCACATGACAGGTGACCAGACAAAGTTCAGTGAACTGGAAATGAAGATGGGAGGTATGGTCAAATTTAGAGGTAAGAATAAAGGAAAGATCATTGGAATAGGGACAGTTGGTAAGTCTCCTTCTAATGTGATTGAAAAAGTTTTGCGGGTAGATGGTCTTCAACATAACCTGCTTAGCATCAGTCAGCTATGTGACAAAGGTCACAGAGTAGTTTTTGACAATAATGCATGCAAAATCTTTGAAATGAATTCTGACAAAATCATGTTCTTAGGACATAGAGTGAATAATATATACATGGTAGACCTTAATAAGAAATTTGAATCAAATCTCTGTCTTTCTACTGATTTAGACAATAATCCTTTTAATTGGCATAGGCGTTTAGGTCATGCTAGCTACAGCACATTAAATAAATTGGTTAAATTTGATCTGGTTAGAAGTTTTCCAAATTAAATTCAACTCAATTTCAAAAATCTGTGATGCCTGTGCTCTAGGCAAATAAACTCGTAAGTCATTTAAACTGAGATCTGAGCCATTGTCTTCTAGACCAATGAAATTACTTCACATGGACCTTATCGGTCCTACTGGAACTTAGAGTCCAAATGGGAGCAGGTTCGGTTATGTGATTATTGATGATCATTCTAGATTCTCATGAAATCTTTTTCTTAGAAAATAAAAATGATGCGTTTTTAAAAATTCAAACAGTTTTTCAATAAGAACAAACAAGAAGGAAAACATAATATCTGTTCAATTCAATCTGACCATGAAGGTGAATTTGAAAACTCCATGTTTTCTGATTTTTGTGAAAATGAAGGACTGACACACAAATTCTCTTCTCCCAAGACACCTGAGCAGAATGGAATTGTGGAGAAAAGAAACCGAACCATTGTGGAGATGGCCCGAACTATGCTGATTGAAAGCCAATTACCAAGAAAGTTCTGGGCAGAGGTGGCCAACACAGCATGCTACACTATCAACAGGGCCATGCTAAGACCAGTGCATAAGAAAACCCCTTATGAGCTTCTGAAAGGTAAGAAACCAAACTTATCCCACTTCAAAATCTTCAGTTCCAAATGTTTTATCCATAATAATGACAAGAAGGACCTAAATAAATTTGATACTAAAAGCTGTCCTGGAATATTTTTAGGATACTCTGAAGTGTCTATAGCATATAGGGTTTTCAACATCTCTGAACAAAAGATTGAAGAGTCTCCACATGTCATTTTTGATGAAACAAAATGTGCCACTAACCTTGAAGATGATGAGAGGGATTCTAAGCATAATGGAGAATTCCTAGGGGATAAACAAGAAGAGGAGATTCAGCCAAGTGAAGCACCAAATGCGCCAAACCAGGTAAGGCCAGCTGAAGTAGATGAGTCTTCAATAAATGTTAGATTTCTGAAAGACCACCATGTTCAAAACATTATAGGAAATTTGAATGAACCCCTTAGGACAAGGTCCTATTTTAGAGATGTGAATAACCATGACTTAGTTGCATTGTTATCTCAAATTGAACCCAAATCTATAGAGGAAGCCTTAAACGATGAATCTTGGGTTAATGCAATGAATGAGGAATTAGGATAGTTTGAAAGAAACAATGTATGGGAACTAGTTCCTAGACCTGAAAATGCAACCGTCATTGGAACAAAATGGGTCTTTAAACATAAATTGAATGAAGATGGAATAGTTTCTAGGAATAAAGCTAGACTAGTAGCTAAAGGCTACTGCCAAGAGTTTGGAGTAGACTTTGAAGAATCATATGCTCCTGTAGCTAGGTTAGAAGCTATAAGAATCCTGCTAGCTTTTGCATGTTCTAAAAATATGAAACTTCATCAAATGGATGTCAAAAGCGCATTTTTGAATGATCTTATTACGGAAGAGGTTTTTGTAGATCAACCACCTGGATTTCAACTGTCTTCACATCCTAACAAAGTTTTCAAGTTGAACAAAGCCCTGTATGGACTGAAATAGGCCCCTCGAGCTTGGTATGAAAGGCTGACAGAATTTCTACTCAGCAAGGGCTACAGAAGAGGTAAGGTGGATCAGACCTTGTTTACAAAGGTACTAAATAAAAACCTCATCATAGTTCAGGTATATGTAGACAACATAGTTTTTGGTTCAATATGTACTGAACTGTGCAGAGAATTTGCTGAAATGATGTCAAATGAATTTGAGATGAGCATGGTACGTGAACTAAAATATTTCCTTGGTTTGCAGGTGCAGCAATTGGAAGATGGGTGTTTCATCAGTCAGACAAAGTATTCAATGGAAATTCTCAAGAGATTTGGGGTGGACAACTTGAAGCACATCTCAACTCCAATGGGTACCAACACTTCTCTAGATGCAAATGAATCAGGTCAGAAAAGTGATGCAAAGCTATACCGAGGTATGATCGGATCCTTGCTCTATTTGACTGCCTCGAGACCTGATATCCAATTCAGTGTAGGTATGTGTGCTAGATATCAATCTAGGCCTACTGAATTACATTTAGCTACTGTAAAAAGAATCTTTATATACATATCTGGAATTCCTAACTTAGGTCTGTGGTACCCTGCATCAAATGCTTTAGATCTCATTTCATACACTGATGCTGATTACGCTGGCTGCAAACTAGATAGGAAGAGCACTAGTGGACATTGTCAGTTCTTAGGTGGGTGTCTAGTTACTTGGGGTTCCAAGAAGTAGCACTCTGTGGCCCTCTCCATTGCAGAAGCTGAATACATAGCTGCATGGAGCTGTGGTACACAGGTGATCTGGATTAAAAATCAGCTTCAGGACTACCAAGTAGACTTAGGATGCACACCCATTTACTGTGATAATACTAGTGCCATTAATCTTGCAAAGAATCCTGTCTTGCATTCACGAACCAAACATATAGAAATCAGACATCATTTTATTAGAGATGAGGTTTCCAAAGGCTCTTTTCAATTGTTCCATGTTAGCACTGCACATCAAATAGCTGATATTTTCACTAAGCCACTGGATAATGACAAATTCACAACTTTGAGGAGAGAATTAGGCATTTTTAAATCTTCTTGAACTCTAAACCCCTTGAATAAAATGCTCCATGCTTCTGTGTCTGCATTTGCACACATGTACATCAGCATTAGACATTTATCATACTTCAATAAAAATTGCATATGCATGCATACCCTGTTGGTATATCAAATGACAGATGGGAGAAGGTCAGATATCTTCTGACTGGAAACCCACCTCATGCGTAGAAGCTAGACCTCCGCCCAGTACCATTAGTTATTTTGCACTTAGATGAGTTTCTATTTTACATATTAGCTCATTCAGCATGAGATATGTCTGCATGTCAGTTCATCATGTGAGGGGGAGTTTTGTATCTGTGCGAGCTGATAAGTTGGGGGACTTGTTTAGTTTCATATTGCATTTCACATGCTTGAATATCATATCACTCTGTAAGGGGGAGTTGTCTTTGTGAAGGAATTTCTGCATTAGACATTCTTGCATATAGTGCATGTCAGGTAGAGCATCTCTAGCTAGTCAGTCTGTAAAGTTTGATTGAGTCAAATGATCTTGAGAGATTTTTTTTTGCTGCATCTCTTGAAAGAATTTACACAGCCCATTCACAGAGAGTAGAATCTTATACTCTTCTTAAATCCTTAAGTCTGAGCAACTGATAGATAGCTAGAATCTTCTATCTAATAAATTAGCAGAGACTTGGATAAAGTGTCAGAAGTATATCTCCTTACATATTTCATGATCATGGATCAAGATCAACTCGTATGTCATGACATCTGCTAAAAACTTGAAACATAGACTTCTGGAATCAAATTCTTTCAGAAACAGTTCTTCTGGTATTGTCTTCAAACATTCCATATCAAAAATTTAAGGGGATAACTATATTCAGAGCAATGGTCTGATTACTGAGAAACTAGGTGATTCATCAAAGAAATGAAAACATTCCTATGTCAAGAGGTGTCAGATTATATCTGATTAAATATTGCAAGAATTTTTCTCTAAAGATTATCTGATCATGACAGAGCAATGGTAATAAGGTGGTGAGTAACTGGAGAGTCTTGCCTCTAATCAAGGTGTCCCCTCACGTAAAAAGCCACCTCAGTTACTAACTCTGTTCTCTAAAGAGAGGTAATGCGATTCTCACACTGAGTAACTGGGGTTTCTGGCCTCTAATCAAGGTGTCTTCTCATGTCAAAAGGTGTGATCTACCAAATTACTTATTGATGTTTTTGCTGCTCATTAAAGAACATTCAGTCAAATCCCTTGTCTTTGCTCATTCTGTGGACTGTTTGTCCTCAATACTTCAGAACCATTTCTGTGGATCATTTCTTGCAGTCTACGTAGTACAGTTTTTAGGTCCGATCACTCTTGACATACCTGATCATCTTTGCTCTACATCATATCTTCTGTACGTTGATAAACTTCACTCTCACTCTAGGTCCCTCTTGATTACTAGATTTGAAGCATCTTCGCTTGAATTGGTTCTCCTCCTTAACCTTTTAAGATGTGATTATGGGTCCTTCTACACTGTGAAGATATTGTGTTTTTTTTCTCACTCATCCCGCAGCTCCATATCTCTTTCATTGTCTTTTGATGACGTCAAAGGGGGAGAGAATGAAAATAAAAGTGAATTTCTATCGCTCTCCGTTGTCTTGTCAGTCAGTGAAAGGGAGGGTAGCTTTCACTCTCTTGCGTTCATGTTGTCAGGGGGAGTCATTGTGAAGGAGGGTCAGCATTTGCATATCATGGATATAGTGCATATTTTAGACTTCAAATAAAAAATTCAATTTTTCAAAACTTATATTGTTGCCATAATCAAATAGGGGGGGAATGTTGCATTTTGTGTTTTGATGATGTTAGAACAATATTGTTTATTATTTTTAAGTCAACGCATCTCTGTGCACATGACATTTTGCTGAATAACTTGAGATCATGGCATTTTATCCAACACTCTCCGTGCAAGCCATTTCAGTGTGCATGGCATTTCATTGAACAACCTAAGGTCGAAGTTAGTTGCACTTCACGCATACACAGAGTCGATGCAAGTTCGAGTCTTGGCTAACTGAGGTCCGTGCATAGTTCATTTCATATCATATAGAGTCGATGCAGGTTTTTGTCTCATACATACACATGGTCGGAGCATGTTTTTGGCTAGGCCTATACACGGTCGGTGCACATTTAGCATTGGCCTTATTGGAGTGGATGCTAGCACAAAGTGTCTAGCATATAGGGTCTGTGCCAGTTTATCTTGCCTTGTTACTGGGTCAGTGCTAGTTGCACCTTCTGCAGATAGAGTCGGAGCACATTTTGAACTGCGCACGTTTAAGGTCGATGCTAACACATGAGGTCGATGCTAGTATGTCACGTATTGCTTACGAGGTCTGTGCAGGTTCCTGTTGTACTGTGAAAAAGGTCGGTGCAAGTCTTTGCATCGCACATCTAGAGTCGGTGCATGTCATGCTTATGGCATGATAAGGTCGGTTTAGGTCTTGCATTATGCACGAGAAGGTCCGTGCATTCCACTGTACCAGTCGGTGCATGTCACTGTTCATCTAGTAGCAGGTCTGTGCATTTAGGCCATCTGCATATCTAACATCGGTGCACATTTCAGCTCTAAGCATACCAAGGTCCGTGCTAGTCCCTGTAGCACAGTAATGAGGGTCTGTTCACGTTCTCTTCCCTGCACCTGAAGTCCGTGCAATTCACTGTTCAAACTGATGCATGTTTAGCCTTAGGCTCACTGTAGCGTCGGTGCATGTTTAGTATATACGCATTTCATGGTCTATGCACTTTCCTGTTCCTTTAATGGAAGGTCCGTGCATGGTTTGTTGCGTGCTGCCAATGGTCCGAGCATGTCTCATTAACAGCAAGTTAAGGTCAGTGCACATCCTATTTGACTAAACCTAAGGTCTGTGCATGTTTGATCGTTACACTATATAGTCTATGCATCCCTTAAGAACTCAAGGCATAAACTATACTCTGTCCTTTCTTTTACAGGGAATAATCTCATTCACAGAAGAGGCACATGATCTCTAAAAAATGGCAGAAGGATGGCTCGTGGATAAAGGGGCAAATGAAAGGCACGTGATCCGAGGAAAGGAACAGTCTATTCCCTAACACGTAGACCAAGGGAGTTATAGTAAGGCTCCTTTGCCTCATCCATACGGAGCCCCTGCTCCTATATAAGAATACCCAACCCTTCGAAGAAGGGCACTGAAAAAGTGGCCAATTGTCTCCACCTGAGAAAGAGTGCGTCTCCAGGAGCAAGAGAGAGGGTGAGAAATTCAGTGCGAGTGGAGAGAAAGAGAGAGAAGTCTCTGAGAGCAGCCAGCCAGTGAATTTGTTTATGCTTCTTTGAAGCTACATTGTCCGTTGTTTTATTTTCACTTTTCCTCTTTATTCTGATCCTTGTTTCACCATCCGTGTTTTCAGAGTTCCCTCTGGTGTTGAGGAAGGGAGACAGTGTCTCCGGCTTAGAGTGGCTCTGGGGGTCACTCATGGGGTTCCCTCGGTGTAGAGGAAGGGAGGAATTGACCTCCGATTCTAGATTTGTAGGTAGCAAGTCCAGGGTTCAGGTTCTGCGGGGTGTAGGACCTGGTTGAGGTATTTGTCTCCCTCTAGGCAAGCTGTTAGCCAGCCGTTGTCGAACACTGAGTCTACTTTTCTAGCTTGAGCTAGTGGAATCCTCATGCTGTGTGGACGAGGGGTGGACGTAGATTGCCATGGGCAATCGAACCACCTAAAAACCCTTTCCCTCCTTGTGTGATTGTTTCTGTACCTTTTTGTGTGATTTCTGGTCTTTAGTTGGTGGAGGTTGCTATCTTCTTTGCCCTATTTGACCCATCTTCTGCTCGATCATTTAGCTGAGTATCATCGACTACTTTCTGAGGTGCTCATTTCCTTGTGAGTGTGTTTTTCTACCGTGTGTTAAGTGTTATGCACCTCTACTCTCGAGTTATATAGCGTGATCTTTTGATCTGAGTTTAAAATTAGGGTGATCTATTCATCCCCCCTTCTAGATCACTTCGTAGTATTTCTATCAATTGGTATCAGAGCCAGGTTACCCAACATGTGGTCCAACGATCAGGGTAATTCTGGATCTGGCAATCCTCGCAGTTTCATAGTTGAGGGACACTCTATTAGTCATCCCCCTTTCATTGATGGTAACAATTATTTTTATTGGAAAAATAGAATGGAAGTTTTTTTGAGGGTGCAGAGCCAAGAACTCTGGAGAGTGATCACCACAGGACCATACGATCTTCCACCTAATGAAGATGCATGGACAATGGATGACGTCAGGCTTTCAACAGTCAACTGGTCGACTCTAAACATAATGCAATGCGTAATTCATCCAGAGGAGTACGATAGGATATCAGCCTGCAAGACAGCCAATAAAATGTGGTATGAACTTGAGCTCATGTATGAAGGTACATCCCAGGTCAAAGCTACGAAGGTAAACATGCTAACTTCTAAGTATGAATTGTTTAAATATTGCAAGAATTTTTCTCTAAAGATTATCTGATCATGATAGAGCAATGGTAATAAGGTGTTGAGTAACTGGGGAGTCTGGCCTCTAATGAAGGTGTCCCCTCACGTAAAAAGCCACCTCAGTTACTAACTTTGTTCTCTAAAGCGAGGTAATGCGGTTCTCACACTGAGTAACTAGGGATTCTGGCCTCTAATCAAGGTGTCTCCTCATGTCAAAAGGTGTGAATTACCAAATTACTTATTGATTTCTGTGCTGCTCATTAAAGAAAAATAAGTCAAATCCACTGTCTTTGCTTAATTTGGTGGATTGTTTGTCCTCAATACCTCTGGCACCATTTCTTTGGATCAGTCCCTTGCAGTCCACTTTGTACAGTTTTTAGGTCTGATCACTCTTGACATACCTGATCATCTTTGCTCTACATCTTATCTTCTGTACGTTGATAAACTTCACTCTCACTCTAGGTCCCTCTTGATTACTAGATTTGAAGCATCTTCGCATGAATTGGTTCTCCTCCTTAACCTTTTAAGATGTGATTATGGGTCCTTCTACACTGTGAAGATACTGTGTTTTTTTTTCTCACTCATCCCGCCGCTCCATATCTCTTTTATTGTCTTTTAATGATGTCAAAGGGGGATAGAATGAAAATAAAATTGAATTTCTATCACTCTCCGTTGTCTGGTCAGTTAGTGAAAGGGAGGGTAGCTTTCACTCTCTTGTGTTCATGTTGTCAGGGGGACTCATTGTGAAGGAGGGTCAGCATTTGCATATCATGGATATTATACATATTTCATACTTCAAATAAAAAAAATTAATTTTTCAAAACTTATATTGTTGCCATAATCAAAAAGGGGGAGAATGTTGTATTTTGTGTTTTGATGATGTCAAAACAATATAGTTTATTATTTTTAACTCAACGCATCTCTGTGTACATGACATTTTACTGAATAACTTGATATCATGGCATTTTATCCAACACTCTCTGTGCAAACTATTTCAGTGTGCATGGCATTTCATCGAACAGCCTAAGGTCGAAGCTAGCTGCACTTCACGCAAACATAGAGTCGATGCTAGTTCGAGTCTTGGCTAACTGAGGTCCGTGCATAGTTCATTTCATATCATATAGAGTCGGTGCAAGTTTTTGTCTCCTACATACACATGGTCGAAGCATGTTTTTGGCTAAGGCCTATACACGGTCGGTGCACATTTAGCATTGGCCTTATTGGAGTCGATGCTAGCACAGAGTGTCTAGCATATAGGGTCTGTGCTAGTTTGTCTTGCCTTGTTACTGGGTCGGTGCTAGTTGCACCTTCTGTAGACAGAGTCGGAGCACATTTTGAACTGCGCACGTTTAAGGTCGATGCTAGCACATGAGGTCGATGCTAGTATGTCACGTATTACTTACGAGGTTTGTGCAGGTTTCTATTGCACTATGAAAAAGGTCGGTGCAAGTATCTGCATCATACATCTAGAGTCGGTGCATGTCGTGCTTATGGCATGATAAGGTCGGTGCAGGTCTTGCATTATGCATGAGAAGGTCCGTGCATTCCACTGTACCCGTCAGTGCATGTCACTGTTCATCTAGTAGAAGGTCTGTGCATTTAGGCCATTCTGCATATCTAACATCGGTGCACATTTAAGCTCTAAGCATACCAAGGTCCGTGCTAGTCCCTGTAGCATAGTAATGAGGGCTTGTGCACGTTCTCTTCCCTGTACCTGAAGTCCGTGCAATTCACTGTTCAAACCGATGCATGTTTAGCCTTAGGCTCACTGTAGCGTCGGTGCATGTTTAGTATATATGCATTTCATGGTCTGTGCACTTTCCTGCTCCTTTAATGGAAGGTCCGTGCATGTTTTGTTGCGTGCTGCCAATGGTCCGAGCATGTCTCATTAACAGCAAGTTAAGGTCAGTGCACATCCTGTTTGACTAAACCTAAGGTCTGTGCATGTTTGATCGTTACACTATATAGTCTATGCATCCCATAAGAACTCAGGGCATAAACTATACTCTGTCCTTTCTTTTACAGGGAACAATCTCATTCACAGAAGAGGCACGTGATCTCTGAAAAATGGCAGAAGGCTGGCTCGTGGATAAAGGGGCAAATGAAAGGCACATGATCCGAGAAAAGGAACATTCTATTCCCTAACACGTAGACCAAGGGAGTTTTAGTAGGGCTCTTTTGCCTCATCCATACGGAGCCCCTGCTCCTATATAAGAATACCCAACCCTTCGAAGAAGGGCGCTGAAAAAGTGGCCAATTGTCTCCACCTGAGAAAGAGAGTGTCTCCAAGAGCAAGGGAGAGGGTGAGAAATTCAGTGCGAGTGGAGAGAAAGAGAGAGAAGTCTCTGAGAGTAGCCAGCCAGTGAATTTGTTTATGCTTCTTTGAAGCTACATTGTCCGTTGTTTTGTTATCACTTTTCATCTTTATTATGATCCTTGTTTCACCATCCGTGTTTTCAGAGTTCCCTCTGGTGTGGAGGAAGGGAGACAGTGTCTCCGATTTTGAGTGGCTCTGGGGGTCACTCGTGGGGTTCCCTCGGTGTAGAGGTAGGGTGGAATTGACCTTTGGTTCTGGATTTGCAGGTAGCAAGTCCAAGGTTCAGGTTCTGCGGGGTGTAGGACCTGGTGGAGGAATTTGTCTCCCTCTGGGCAAGCTGTTAGCAAACCGTTATCACAGACTGAGTATGCTTTTCTAGCTTGTGCTAGTGGAATCCTCATGATGTGTGGACGAGGGGTAGACGTTGATTGCCAGGGGCAATCAAACCACCGAAAACCATTTTCCTCCTTGTGTGATTGTTGCTCTGCCTTTTGTGCAATTTTTGATCTTTAGCTGGTGGAGGTTGCTATCTTCTTTGCCCTCTTTGACCCATCTTCTGCTCGATCATTTAGCTGAGTATCATCGACTACTTTCTGAGGTGCTCATTTCCTTATGAGTGTGTTTTTCTACCGTGTGTTAAGTGTTCTGCACCTCTACTCTCGAGTTATATAGCGTGATCTTTTGATCTGAGTTTAAAATTGGGGTGATCTATTCATCCCCCCCTTCTAGATCACTTCGTAGTATTTCTATCACCTATAGCCATTACTCTGCCTGAGCATTGATTCACAATTTTTATCCTTTGCTGCCCTTTGAGATATTTCAGATTCTTTTATGTTTAAGAACAATAGTTAATCCAAGCTTCTCAACAAAGGTTGCCATAGACCTTAAATTTTCAGATTTTAGAAGATTTCACGGGACACAGCATGTGGGAATTGGTTGAGGCCTATTTTGTTTTGAATGCAAGCTTTTTCATGGAATTTGATTTATAAACACTTAAATTTATTAGGCTTAAACCAATGATTTTATTCATGGGCGATCATATAACCTTATAAAAGAATATTCCTATATATGATTTGCTCAGTTTAATGAATTGGTGAACATATTTGAACTTTTCTGAGCACAATGTAGTTCGATGTATTTCAGCTAGATTCAACAATGAAGACAGCTTTTCAAGAAGTTCATGAAGACCAGTTTTAAGATTTTCAAGAATTGACATGGTGTTGCCGCGAAAAATTTCGCGTATGCCAACTTCCCAGATCTATACCAAAAAAGAGAGAAGTACATGCATTCCAAAGATGCAGGATGACGAGACCTGTTCGACCCAACCTTTGGGAAAGAAGACTCCAAGGAGACCCCCTGTTTGGGCTCTGAATGATTCTACTGCTTGGCAATACCTTACACTTGCCCGGGCGCTTTAAATGGCAAAGAGTGGGGGGTGGGGGAGATGCCCCCGAATTTACACACTACCATGGGTTCACCTTTGGACCCACAAGAACAAAGATATACTAGGAGACTCGAGACCCTCGACTCCCAGGAAAAAGATCGGTAACCGTGAGTACTAAAGTACGCACTGGTGAACTACACTCAGACTAGTGAATTAAACCTTGGATCGTAAAGAGGAGCAGTTTGGGACTTGGAAATGTTAAAAGACAAGTGCCCAAGCGAACCAGTGGCATTCAACCCCCCCAGCCACTTGATCCAGTGGCGTATGCATCAGCATGATCCGGTGGTGCCCCAACCACTTGATCCGGTGGCGTCTACAGTAGCGTGATCAGGTGGCGTCTACAGTAGAATGATCCAGTGGCACCCCTGAATGCCTGATCCGGTGGTGCTTAAGCCACCTGAACCGGTGGCCCCTCAGCAGGCTTTATCCGATGGCACCCTTTCTTATGTCGATCCGGTGGCAATGCTAGCGCCTGATCCGGTGGCATCAGCGTGAACCGGTGGCTTCAGCAGCGTTAGACTACAGTGGCAGAATCAACATTCTCTGAAGATCATTGGGTCTTACCAATGACGGGGGGTCCTTGCCCAAGGGGGGAGTTCCCTCATCTAGCGCGCAACGGGTGACTGAGACAATCCAGAGCCGTTGACAACCTGTCCGCTTGTCATGACGGAGTTGACTTACGCAGGACGTGACATAAGGGAGGAACCGGTGGGTTTAACGATGCCCCTTCTTCCTCCTTCGATGCCCCATTTCCCAGGCGGTCATATAAGAGGAAGCAAAAAAAAGGAGGAGGACGAGGTCTAGGCGCTAAAAATAGAGGATCCTCTTAAAAAAAAGGGGAGACACACAGAGCGCTCGAAGAGAAAAATGCCAAGAGAAGAGAAGAAGAAGGTGAGGGAGAGAGCAGAGAGGAGAGGTTTAGAGGGGGAGGAGCCTGTGCTCCATTCCCCCCTCCCTATTGTATTTCATCTCTACATCTTTGCTTTCTCGATCCCCGTTGGTTTTATTTTTTTTTGTTTTTTCCCCTTCACTATGTATCAGCCTCTGTGCTTCCCTTTTGCAAGGAATAAAAGAATTTGCAGGCGTTGATGTTGGATGTATGTGCTTCTTGCGATTTGTTCTTGTTGTCTTCTTGGGTTTTCTTTTTGTTTCATCATTATGCTCTCCATGAGATGGTCCATCCTCTTGTGGAGTTTTGAGGTCTAGGGCCAACAAACTCCCAAACCTCATGGGTGAAGCTGCCACTTTGAGCCTCAAGGGGGTTTCTCTCTCGTTTTCCCCTTTACTGTTTCCTTCCTTTCTTTGGCTCTTTGCTTCGAAGTGTGGAGCGTGTGAGCATTAGTATCTGGGTCCTGCCAGTCCATGGCTGAGACCCAGATTTCCTTTGTGTCAAAAAAAGAGATCCCTTGCTCAAGAGCAAGCCTTCCCCCATGCTGGCCTTTAGCCCGTATGAGTTTTGACCCAGTGGCTTTGCCACCGCCTTGATCTGGTGGGTTGTCCACCTCTTATGATCCGTTGGCTTTGCCACCGCCTTGATTCGGTGGGTTGCCCACCTCTTTTGGTCCGGTGGCTTTGCCACCACCTTGATCCGGTGGGTCACCCACCTCACTTGTCCCGGTGGCCTTTGCCACCTTTACCATTTGACCCACTCGCGCCTCAGCCTCTTTGATCCGGTGGCCCTCATGGGGTTTGATCCGGTGACGATGTCAGCCCTTTGATCCGATGGCCTTTCCCGTCTCTTGGTCCTGTAGCTTAGCCACATTTCCTCTTGATCAGGTGGCCCACTGCCCTTCTGCTGATACAGTGGCTCGACCACCTTAGCTTTTGATCCGGTGGCTCGCCCACCTTGGCTTTGATCTGGTGGCCCTCGCCACCCTCCTGCTCCGAAGGCTCTACCACCCGCCCATCTGGTGGGCTTTAGCGCCTTGTTCCTCATCAATTGCAGGGGTCCGCTCCCCTCCGCAGTGTCTTCCGTCCGCTGGTTTATGGGTTTTCTCAAGGTGTTGCCACTTCCGTTCGCACCTCTACTTTTGGGATGCATCACTCCTTGTAGACGTGTACCCGCTTTACCCCCCAGCATCTGGGTTCGAGGGAGATGCTACCGAATTTGTTATAAACTAATGCATTTTAAAAGACAAAAGGAAGCAACAAACAAATAGAATAAATAACGACAAAACACTCCAACCGAGACAAGGGAACTATGGAAGATACGAAGAGTTAAACTCAACATCGCTATAACGGACTGCCAAACAAGACTACGGACATAATCTGCATAAATAAAAGAGAATTAAGTAAAACCCCCTCCACATGCATTCTGTGAATAGAAGAGATCCCCTTATATGCATTGAATAACTACATTGCACTTCATATGTGACTGCCTGCTATCTACAAATAAAAAAAAATCTCCCACATGTATTTAACATGCACTCAGACTCTGTCCGCTCCATCAAATGAAGGAACATAAGAGAAAGCAAATAGATCGAAGGGGTCGGGCTTGCTTGGTGGTTCGGATGACCGAACTAAACGGTTCGGTCGACCGATCACCAACCAGGTCAACACACTGTGTGAGTGTGTCGACCTCCTCCCAAGGGCTTTCGTCCGTGGGAGGATCGGTCGACCGACCAAATTGGATTGGTCGACCGAACTCATCTGAACTAAAAAAAAGGGGAGAGTTAAAGGGGATCCAGTACAAGAAAATTGTCATTTACCTATGTTTAAAAAACGTAGGTATAGGTCAAAAAAATGTAGGTAAAGCCTTTAGCCACGTTTACTTGTCACGTTTTCAAAGTGTGGCGCTTGCTCACGTCACTATAAGTTATACCAACGTTTCTATGAAATGTAGGTATAGTTTAACCTATCTGATGGGGACATCAAAGCAAGACCACTCATATTTTGTTTACATTTATGTCCTTTTATATTTGTATGTATACCCCTTGTGTTATATGGGTACACAATTGTAAGTCTTAGTGGGTTTTTGTACAAAATGTCAATAGGACTAGCAAGGGGGCCCTCACTCCTTCCTCATTGGTCCAAGTGACACCATTTGAGTCCATGTGGGGCTGGTCAAAGTCCTAGGTGGCATCTAGAAGGTCAATTGGACACATGGGATACAAGTGGATTAAACTTTCAAAGGAGGCCACCTACCTTACCTACCCATGTCCCCTTGGTCAAGGGCCCCGCCCCGCCCCGTCGCATTTTTATTTTTGAAAAATATGCTATTAGAACTAATTAGTTCTAAACCTTGTATACCCCTCCCAACCCTAGATCTGAGGGCATTAGTTGTCATTTTTCATTTATTATATAAGGCATGTATTTCCATTTTTCAAGAATTAATGAGAAGAAAATTGTTGAATTGCCTTTGAGCCAAGGAAGCTTGCGCACCCCCCCCTCTCTCTCCTCTGGTTTTCCTTCTCCATCCTCTACATTTCAGGGTTGTGAACCATTCTATCTTAGCCCCTCCACATCTGAGTTCATTCTGTGCCGCCGCCGCCGCCGTTCGTGCTGCCATCGAGCCACCGCGAGTAATCTACCGAAGTACTGTCCAGGTTCTATTTTTCTGGATAAAGGTCCACTCCGTGAATTTTAGCTCCCAACTCCAACATCATCTAGAGCTGAGATTTTCAGAGTTGGTTCCTCTCTTGATTCCCAACCACCAGTAAAAAAATCTTGTCATTCAGAGTTGGTTTTATATTTTTCTATTTTCGTATCTTTCTATCTTCCAGATCTGTCCCTTTTCAGATCTGTGTAGTAGAAGCTTAGTTCTTCAACCTTTCGACCCCCTTTTTGATGTTTTTTGGAATCCCCAAATTTATTAGAGGTTTTTTCCATCATCCCCATCCTCCACAAATTTTCTTTGAATTTCAAAATCCCTCTACCTATTTTTAGAAATTTGTTCTTTTCCCCAAATTCAGATCTGTTTCTGCTATCCAGATTCGACTCTGAGTCAGTATAAACTCCACAACAAATCGAAACTTCCACCAAACATTTCATAAGATATATCCCCGTTTTCCTCTCTTCGGCTTCTACAACTTTTAGGAAGTGCTCAAAGGCTGAATCGAAGGTCTACATCACGGTCAATGCCAACTCTCAGGAAAACTTAGTTCTGTCCTGAGTTTTCAGATCCTGCCAATCAACAACTTGAAAATTCGACAAAGGCCATCAACGGGAAACTCAAATTTCTTTCTCTGGCCATAGATCGAAGGATTTCAAGTCAGCTTTCCATCGGTACCTCTTGTGCTTCGATCCGACGTCGAGAGTGACCGCAGCAGCAGATCTCGCTGGGTCGCGCGCTGTAAAACAGAACTGTAAATCCGTGGCCAGCAACTTCGGCGAGTGGAGATCCGAGCCGCCCGGCCTCCGACCGGCGAACCAGCACACCGCCGTCCCAGGGAGCATCCCTCCAGGCATCCCCACCACAATGGTGCCACCCCGGTCCCACACGGCCCCTCAAACCAGCACGTGGGTCCCACGGTCGTGAATACGTGTGCCCCCGAAGCAACACAAGAAGCGGCCCGTCAACCCGAAACCGCTACTCCCGGGTCCCATTGTGTCGCCCTTTACCTCCCTGCGTGGAGTGGGCATTCATATTCATTGCTGTAATATCTGTGTATTTAGTGTTCCGGGAGTACGAGATCGGCCGGGAAGTCTTCCCACGCTCGGTAGCGTGGAGGTATCGTATTCGCTCCTTTACCCGGTATTTGCTTTATTACGTATATATTTCTTTATGCCACTGCTAGAGAGCATGCTAGGCTCGTAGCTCGCTATACTTTTTATATCACCGCTGCTATGAGAGAGAGCGAGATCATCCCGTGACCCGATCCGGGCACGAATTTGTTAGTTGACCACCCTAGCTCTTTGTCGGTTTCTCAACCGCGCACGTCCGACGCTTCCCTCGTTAGGGACGATCGCGAGCTTGTTTAGAGTCCGAGGATCGCATATCCATTTGTAGTCGAGTCGCGTGTACATCCCGCATCAGTTTGGTATCAGAGTGAGTTTGAGTCTAGGGTAGTCCTTGTGTCTAAAATAAAAAAAAGCGCCATTTATGTCTAGTCATCGTCTAAGTCGGTCTAGGTTGCATTTCATCCCAATAACCCGATATATAAAAAGGTGTTGTCCGAACGTTAGGCTACGCCTATCGGGAAGGCCGCACACTTGCGCGAGTGATCTTTGGATCGATTAACTCCGCCACGTACTGAGTCTTGGTGTCTTATCCTTAGTGTGCATGCATCCTAACCTTGGATAGTCGGTCTAGTGTCTTGTCCAAGTGTTGGCATGTCCATTCATTAGTGTCCCCATGTCCCATGGATGACCAAGGGGGCGCATCTTCTGCATGGTGGCGATACTATCTAAAATGGAAGGACCACCCGAACCACCCCAAAAGGCCCGAAGCCCGGGACTTCTACGGCTCCGAAAACCCGAGTGATTACTTAGAGTGGGAAGCCGTTATGGACGACTACTTTGAGTGTTACCTTATGTCCGGTCCCGCGCAAGTCGACTTAGCCAAAAGGTGACTTTTCTATGAAGCCGCCGAAACATGGAGGGACATCAAGTACTTTCGGGAAGATAGGAGGCTAAGGCCCATCGAGTCATGGTGGGATATGAAGAGAGTGCTTAGGATGGTCTACCTTCCCTGTCCACCTACCTCAAACTACGGGGGTCATACCACTAGCCGTCCCCACCAACTCACCCGCAATCAAGTGGACCACACTTCCAACCAACCCTGCCCCTTCACCCCCATCCAAGCCCTCCAAACCAACCCCAATCAAGTGGTCCGCCCAGTCACCTCCAACCAACCTCCCATTGGCATCTCCGTCCAATCCCACCCTATCACCTCCAACCAAGTGGAAGCCCCGCTTCTAGTCGAGTCTAGGTCCACACCCGAGCCGAGAGCCGAGGAGCAAGTCCACTCCGAGGTCCCCACTCCAACCCGCTCCTTTGAGGAAATCGAGAAAATGTTTTGGGATTGGTTGTAAAAGACACGTGCTTCTTCACCACCCGTGAGTGCTCCATTACCACCCTCTACTTCCGAACCTTATTCGGAGCCATCTTGTTTGGAGCCACCAAAACCCGAGCCACCCGTGTTTCTAACGGGTATGCTTTTCATTGCCGAGCCACTACTTAGTTGGCTCAAGGATGGCTTGGTCCCACCTCCTTACCCATCTATGGACCCTACCCTACCTTTGGTGCCCGTCGACTCCTATCATACTACATTCCGATCTAGTCACCATATTGACACATTGGGTGACCTTATTCTTGGTTTAGGTTGGCAATGGAAGTTGACGCATTTATTGGCCCGAGGCTTCGACCAACCCACTAGTCACAGCTTCACCCATACGGCCTTAGGGTCCATTACCTCCGTGTGCACTGTGGGTTGTGTTACCACGGAGATTCTTCTATTCCTCCCGATGCCGGCCGAGTCCGACTTCGTTCCCTTTTGCCCAAGGGAGGAATCCTATTTTCTAGACATGGCCATCATCCCACCGATCACTATGTATGACGGTGATTATGAATTCTTAACTTGGGACCGAGTCATGGGGGAACCCACTTCATGGGGTCATACCTTCTTCGACTCTTTTGACCCCTTCACTAGTGAACCTCCCGAGCTTTCATACTCGCTCCACTTCTTCTGCGGAGTTCACTATCCCACCTTTTCCACTCAGGCCAAGCAACCTCTACATAGCCATAATTCCGAACCATCATTTAGAGATAATGAAGACTTTGGTTTCCCAGGCCCACCTAAGCCCATCCTCGATACACCCACACCCGGCTCTTCCACACCCGTCTCTCCTAGCCCTCTCAAGTCTCCCAAATCCAAAGGGCCGTCCATGCATGACTAGGTCATACTTGGACGTTTAGGTGTTCCCCATGCCACCCATCTCTGGTTACATAACATGCATGCATGGCACATGTTCGGGTGTCCTGGTCCGCCGTCACCCATGTATAGGTCGGACTAACAATAGGTTTGTCTAGAGTCATGCATGAGTCAGTTTTTTGTTTGTGTGGTTTGTGGTTTGTTAGGAGTCTGCATGTGTCTTGTGCGAGCTCATTGATGTCGGTCCCTTAAGAGGCTAGTGGACTCGCTCGATGAGTATGAGATCAGTTCTACATCTATGCCCCGGATCTAGTCACCTACAGGGACCCAGCGGTGATTCCTAGTGAGTCTTCGAGCCGCCTCCTTCCCCTTGAGAGTGACCCCACCCCGGAGTGTTCCACCACCAGCCCCTTCCCATAGCAGCATGCGCATATCGAGTATATACGGAATGAGCAGGTGACAATCACTTGGGGTGTAGTGTACCCGCGCTACTTGGTACGGTGACGGATCTGCCGGAGCTACTCGAGCAGTCACCCCCTTTACTCGACGGGGTCGAGTTCTTCTCACCCGGGGAGAATTGATGGGGACATCGAAGCAAAACCTCTCATATTTTATTTATATTTATGTCCTTTTATATTTGTATGTATACCCCTTGTATTATATGGATACACAATTGTAAGTCTTAGTGGGTTTTTGTACAAAATGTCAGTAGGACCAGTAAGGGGGCCCTCACTCCTTTCTCATTGGTCCAAATGGCACTATTTGGGTCCATATGGGGCTGGTCAAAGTCTTAGGTGGCATCAAGAACATCAATTGGACACATGGGAGACAAGTGGATTAAAATTTCAAAGGAGGCCACCTACCTTACCTACCCATGTCCCCTTGGTCAAGGGGGCGCCCCCTCCCATTTTTATTTTTGAAAAATATGCTATTAGAACTAATTAGTTCTAAACCTTGTATACCCCTCCCAACCCTAGATCTGAGGGCATTAGTGGTCATTTTCCATTTATTATATAAGGCATGTATTTCCATTTTTCAAGAATTAATGAGAAGAAAATTATTGAATTGCCTTTGAGCCAAGGAAGCTTGTGCACCCCCCTCTCTCTCCTCTGGTTTTCCTTCTCCATCCTCTGTATTTCAGGGTTGTGAACCCTTCTATCTTAGCCCCTCCACATCTGAGTTCATTCTGTGCCGGGGTCGCCACCGTTCGTGCCGTCATCGAGCCACCGCGAGCGATCTACCGAAGTGCTGTCTAGGTTCTATTTTTTGGATAGAGGTCCACTCCGT
This sequence comes from Amorphophallus konjac, assembly GCA_022559845.1. Taxonomy (NCBI): domain Eukaryota; kingdom Viridiplantae; phylum Streptophyta; class Magnoliopsida; order Alismatales; family Araceae; genus Amorphophallus; species Amorphophallus konjac. Next base: position 258,840,172 of record CM040127.1, read on the forward strand.
GAATTTTGGCTTCCAACTCTGACATTATCTGGAGCTGAGATTTTCATAGTTGGTTCCTCTCTTAATTCCCAACCTCCAGTAAAAAATCACATCATTCAGAGTTCATTTTATATTTTTCTATTTTCATGTCTTTCTATCTTCCTGATCTGTCCCTTTTCAGATCTGTGGAGCAGAAGCTTAGTTCTTCCCCCTTTCGAACCCCTTTTTGATTTTTTTTGAAATCCTAAAATTTATTGGAGGTTATGTCCACCATCTCCATCCTCCAATTTTTTTTTTAATTTCAAGATCCCTCTACCTACTTTTAGAAATTGTGTTCTTTCCCCAAATTCAGATCTATTTCTGCTGTCCAGATCTAACCCCGAGTCAGTATAAACTTCACAAAAAATTGAAACTTTCCCCAAACATTTCATAAGATATATCCCCGTTTTCCTCTCTTTTGCCTCTACAACTTTCATGAAGTGCTCAAAGGCTGAATCGAAGGTCTACATCGCGGTCAATGCAAACTCTCAGGAAAACTTAGTTCTGTCCTGAGTTTTCAGATCCTGCCAATCAGAAACTTGAAAATTCGACAAAGGCCATCAACGGGAAACTCAAATTTCTTTCTTTGGCCATAGATCGAAGGATTTCAAGTCAGCTTTCCATCGGCACCTCTTGTGTGTCGATCCGACGTCGGGAGTGACCGCAGAAGCAAATCTCGCCGGGTCGCGCGCTACAAAACAGAACTGCAAATCCGTGGCCAGTAACTCCGGCGAGTGGAGATCAGAGCCACCCGGCCTCCGGCCGGTGAACCAGCACACCGCCGTCCCAGGGAGTGCCCCTCCAGGCGTCCCCACCACAGTGGTGCCACCCCGGTCCCACACAGCCCCTCAGACCAGTAGCGTGGAGGTATCGTATGCGCTCCTTTACCCGGCGTTTACTTTATTTTGTATATATTTCTTTATGCCGCTGCTAGAGAGCATGCTAGGCTCGTATCTCGCTATACTTTTTATATCACCGCTGCTGCGAGAGAGAGCGAGATCGTCCCGTGACCCGATCCGGACACGAATTTGTGAGTTGACCACCTTAGCTCTTTCCCAGTTTCTCAACCATGCACGTCCGACGCTTCCCTCGTTTGGGATGATCGCGAGCTTGTTTAGTGTCCGAGGATTGCATATCCATTTGGTGTCGAGTCGCGTGTCCGTCCCGCATCACTATCGCTACGCTTTCAAAGCGTAGGAATATTCCAGTAAAAAGCATAGGTAGATATCGACCTATACCTACGCTTTCAAAGCGTAGGAATAGTCCAGCAAAAGCGTAGGTTAAAAATATATATACACACGCATATAATTGGCTATACCTATGATTCTATTTTTTATCACGTACTAAAAGAAACGTATGAAAAAGTATTAGCGTCATTATCTTAAATGAAGTCCCGCGATCAATGACACCCAACAGGGGGGTGAATTGGGTGTTTACAAATTTTAAGGAAACTTTTGGCTTTTTGAAATATGTGATAAACACTAATTAGGAAGTTGAAAGTTGTTAAACAAATTCTCTCAATCTCTCTGTTCCCACACGAGTATGTAACGAAATAAAACAATCAAACCACACACATGCACAACTTAAATCACAATGCACAACGATTTTAAGGTGGTTCGGATGTAACGACGGCAATCCTACGTCCACCCCTCACCAAACTCGGTGAGGCTTCACTCGAGGATAAATCTCCAAACAGAAACGACGCTCCAAACACACACGCAGGATGACGCCTGCCCACACACACACGTGGACGCACCCCAACACACACACACAAACACGGAGATGAGGTCTCCAACACAATCCAATAGCTGGATCAACAAGACACACACGCTGCGACAAATGCAGCAATCCACACACTAAGATAACCAGATCTGAGTAGATCAACACACACACACGTAGATCTAGGAAGACCTATGCACACACGAATCAAATACAACACACACACACACGACCACGGATCCAACAACGATCCACACACACACAAGTTTTCACAGTTTATGATGAAATACAAATTTGAAACTCAAAGCACAAGACACCAAAATAAATAAACCACAGTTTAGAATGCTCCTGATTTAAGCTCCCCCTGGGTGTATGATGCAGATCTTGCGTTGATTCCTTCTTTGCTTGAATGGCTTCAAACTAAGCTCGAATGGACCTTGAGAAGCTTTATCATTTCACCTTGAGCACCCTCTTCTTGAATCTATGCTTGCTTGCTTGCTTCTTTTCTTCTTTCTCCTTGGATAGCCTTTCCTTGATCTTCCTTGAAAGCTTGCTTGCTTATTCACTTGAATGGAAGTATATTGGCTTCAGAGTTACCTTGAATGTGTTGAGGAAGGATGGAGATCTTGTTGCATGAAGTACTATTCACGGAGCTACAGTACCCTCTCCTTTCACCTTGGACAGCCTCCCCCTTGATCTCCCTTGAAGCCCTCTTGGTTGGTTAGGGTTATGACTCTAATAGGATGTTTTATAACCCTTGGAAGGTCTACGGACAAGCCCTAGACCAGATCCACAAATTCTGGAGGGTTTGTTGGCTTTGGGATTAAACAATATCAAGAGGAAGGGCTTTCCTTGAAGTGACAAAAAGTCAACAAAGATGGGCAGATCGGGGCTGGCGGTCGACTTGTGGAAGCTGGCGGTCGACCGCTACTGAGAAACCCTGTAGAAATTTGATCCTGGAATTTTCGGTCGACCGCTACTGGGCTGGCGGTCGACCGCCACTGAGAATTGTGCAGACAGTGGGTTGCTGGCAGGGGCGGTCGACCGCCCCTGAGCTGGCGGTCGACCGCCAGCTGGGCAGATCCCTGGGATCCCCGGTTCAGTCCGTCAACCTGTTAGCTCAACCGCTTAACTCCTTTAGCAGCCCGTTCTCATCTGTGGCATCGACTTTGACAGTCTTGAAGGTGTCAACTGAGTCTTTGACCTTGGGTTCTCTTGGCTATGCTTCTTTGTGCATGGATCGTGGCTATGTAAAGTGTCGACTGGAATGACCTAGTCCTGCAAAGTTGAAGTGTTAGCCTAATGAAATACATCCAAATAATAATGACTATAAGTAGATGTTTATTTCATACATTTGAGTTCTAGGGAATACATTAGACCATTTGAGCATTTCTAAATTTTGTTCCGGGGGCTTCGACCCCGGAAACCCCCGCAAGGGGCGCTGCCCCCTTGACCCCCGTGACCTGACCGGGCAGGTCGATCCCCGCGACCTGACCGCACAGGTCGATCCGCGGGCGAGGGCACACAATGGCCAGAAGGGTTTCATGTTTTAAGGTGCATGAATGAGGTGTATGAAGGAGAGGTATATGAGATACACATGGTGAGATCGATGCTAAGACAAGGTAAGAGTCTCACCAATGGTTCTTGACAGTAAATGACATATACCACCTATTTTTGATTATAGAGGAGTAGAGTTTTGGTTCACCAGGTGACTACCCTGAGTTTGATCATGCATGCAAGATAGTCAGGGTTAATGCCATGCTTGTTGATATTAAAGAGGTTATGAAACCTCTTGCCTCTTGTAAAACCAACATATGCAAACTAAGGATCAAGACCATGTAACCGTTGCCATTTCCCATCTCAACCATACATAGATAACAAGAGCATGAGCAATCAACCACAAGTTTAGTTATCATCGGTTAATCACATATTAAGTTTAGTTATCATCAAAACAATAACTTAACAATCACAACAATCATCAAAACCATAACTCAACATTAAAAACGTAGGAAAAAGAACTAGTCACATTTTAAAAAAAAACGTAGGTATATTGTTCTTTTATTTTTTTTACATACTCATTGTGCAATGATATTACACCTGTATACATTCATATAATATTTCCTGTATGAATCTCACATTGAACACATCACTATTAACATAAAAACTCACAATCAACACATCAATATAAAGTCACATTCAACACATCAATATCAACATAGATCATACACGGCCTTCGAAACACCACTAACAACTTCAAGAGATTCATTTCTCACCTACACACAAATTTACTTTCCAATTAGTAACTATTTACCAATAGAACAAGTAACACATACACAGATACGTACTACATACATACACATAAATAGATATATCTTGAAGAGATTCATTTCTCACCTACACACAAATCTAAACTGGAAAGAGCACAGTCGATTCATAAAAGTGTGTGAAAAGACATGTAAATTAGTCAACATTCAGATTGCTCAGTGAGATGGTAACATTTCAAGGGGGAAAAAAGATAGACAATGCATGCCACCATTTGATTCTTTTGTTGGGCATTTGGACTCGGCAAAAGTAGACAAAGCATCTGTGTTCGACGTCACACCTTGAAAAGAAAAGAAATCAATAAACCAAATAGCAATATCAAAACAATTTATAGGTTTTTTTTGTATAAAGCCAGTCATCTAGGAAGAGAATAGGGAGAGTGCACCCCCATCCAAAGGACGGGAATGTTCTCACTCCACCAATCACCTACTAGATGCTCATTTTATTGCTATCAAAGTGTGGTTACATCATCAATAGAGGATAAAGCCTCTTGTATATGAAATGAAGAAACTCCTATACAAGCTTAACACGGATGTTTGGAAAACCCCAAGCATCAACTAAAATAAACCCCTTGGCCAACAATGGCAACTCCCGAAAACATGAAAATACATAGCTACTACCCTTTACAACTGCATAGTTAGCTAATGCATCTGCCACTTGGTTAGCCTCTCTATAGGAATGAACAATAGGACAGTTAAATGTTGGAAACAGTTGAAGAAGATCATGCCACCAGGGAAGAAGGGTCCACGGGGGGTCTCGTTTTGAAGCCAACATATCAATTAAAGCCATTGAATCAGTATATATCATAGCCAAAGAGATGCCATGAACTTTTGCCAGCCTTAAACCATCCAACAAAGCACGACCTTCTGCAGCCATATTTGTTCCAGAGCCATAGAAGAAAGCAAAACCCATGATGAGTTTCCCATTTTTGTCTCTGAAGCAGCCACCCCCTCCTGCTAAACCTGGGTTCCCCTTACTAGCACCATCCACATTTAGAGCCAAACCTTCAGCAGGAGCAACCCATCGAACACTTAGAACATTTGGGTAGAAATGGTTGATAGCAATGCCAAATTCCTGCAGAATTCCCAGATATCCTGTGTTGACCCCTTGCTTAAATTTAATCTTGCTGACAGCATATGCAACCTCTGCAATTATATGATCTGCAATGTTGAGAAAGCTTAGATATTTACCTTCATATCTTACTCTGTATCTATATTTCCATGTCTCCCAGATTATCAGGATGATAAGCAGTAGGGATATAAATGATTTTGGTTTGTGAAGAGCAGCCTTATTTATTGCAGACTTCAGCCTACTTGTTATGTTGCTAAGTTCGAGACAGCTAGCATTGATCAGGGATCCAAATCTATACCAAAGAAAAGTAGCTATATCACTAGTAACAAAAAGATGGTCCATATCTTCAGTGTTCTGGACAGAAGAGCAGCAGTTGCAGCAGGAGGCCAGACTTATACCACTCTTCTGAATTAATGTATCAACAGGAACAGCTTGGCACAAAACTTTCCAACAAAATATAGAAGCTCGGGGAGAGAGGAAATTCTGCCAAAGGTTTTTAAACTTTACATCCAGCCGAGGAGTTTGATGTCTGCATATGCTGAACGCAGTTTTAAAACTAAATTTGCCTGTGCTTGATAGTGTCCAAACAGGGATGTCTTCCCCTCCATGTAAAACCATCACTTGAAGCTGGTCTTTCAGTTGCTGGTCTTCAACTTTTTCCCAAACGGGATGTAGACGATTGGCTAGAACCTCTTGAACAGAGCAGTTTAAGGAATCTGTGTCAGTCTGCATGGAAAAAAGGTTGGCCAGGGATGTGTCTTTACACCAGCAGTCCTTGAGAAAATTTGTGTTGGCCCCGTCCTGGATAATCATTCTAGAGCCTGCCATATAGATGGTTTTAGCCTTCTCAAAGTCTTGTTTCTTAATCCCTGCTAAAAAAGGAACTTTACATTCTGAAATATGCCGACCATTTAAATATTTGCTTCTAACAAACGTAGCCCAGGGAGAATTACTATTTATAGCCTGCCAAATCAATTTCACATAACAGCATTGCTGAATTTCCTTCAATTTTCTGATTCCAAGACCTCCTTCTTCTATCGGACATCAGATTCTTTCCCATGAGACCCAATGCTTCCTGTGGGAATTTTCAAAGCCCTGCCAGAAAAAGTTTGAGCAGATACTTTCAATCTATTTTAAAATAGTGTATGGGATTGATGCTGCATTTGCTGTGTATACTGGTATAGCAGATAATACTGTCCTAATTAGAACCAGTCTGCCTACCTGTGATAACATCTTGCTTTGCCAACCAGCCAATCTGATATTAATTTTATCAACGAGGTACTTGAAATGAGAAGTCTTCACACGACCCTTAAAGAGAGGAATGCCAAGGTAAATGATGCTGCCCTTCCTTAAGCAGTATCCTGTCAATTGAGTTATCCGAGCAATAGAACACTGAGGCATTTTCTTAGCAGTTAGGAAGTAGCTTTTGTGAGCATTAATGCATTGACCGGATGCAGCTTGATATCTCCCCAGGAACAACATTAACTACTTTATAGAGGCCATACCACCATTTATGAATATCAGAGAATCATCAGCATATATAAGTGGGTTATGGGCTGAACTCTTATAGAGAGGTGAAAATATTTACATCGACCAGATAGAAAAAGTTGTGCAAGGCCCCTACTCATGACCTCTTCAGCAATAATGAATAAAGATGGAGCAAGGGGGTCTCCTTGATGAACTCCTCTGGTAGATTTGAAGTAACCCTTGATTTGACCATTAAAGGAAATAGAAAACCAGCAGTTTACCAGTAATTGAGAGATCAAAAAAATAAATCTGTTGCAGAAACCAAAGCTCCTAAGAACCTTGAATAGAAAATCCCATTCCAAACGATCATAGGCTTTAGCCATATCAAGTTGCATGATTATATTATGACCCCGCACAGGCTTATCAATATCTATAATCATCTCCTGGGCCATCAGAAAATTGTCAGCAAGATTTCTGCCATACACAAAACCACTTTGCTCCTTTGATATAATCATTGGAAGAATTGGACTCAACCTCTCACATATGATTTTTGAGACAATTTTATAAGTGAAATTGCACAAACTAATTGGCCTGAAATCAGCATATGTGGTGGGACTTTTCTTCTTAGGGACTAGGCAGATAATAGTGGAAGTGATGCCTTGAGGTAGTCCCCACCCTTGGAAGAAGCTTTGGACAGCTTTAACCACATCATCTGCAACTATATCCCAGCAATGGGAGAAAAAACCCCCAGTGAATCCATCTGGGCCAGGGGAACTGTTTCCAGATAAAGAAAATGCAGCTTTCTTAACCTCATCTGCTGAAGGAATTAAACACAAAGAAGAATTCTGCTCATTATTAATCAAAGAAGGAATTGCTTCAAAGATTCTATCTTCAATTGTATGAGGTTCAGAGGATAGAAGGGACTTAATGAAGTCCACTACACCATCAGCTAGAACAATTTGATCATCCACCCACTCCTCATTAATTTTTAACTTGTGGATGAAGTTCCTCTGCCTTTTAACTTGAGTGTAATGATGGAAAAATTGGGTGTTACGTCACCACAAGAGATCCATTCCACCCTAGACTTTTGAAACCAATACATCTCTTCTCTGAATAAAATAAGACGCAAATCAGCATTAGCTTTCTGCATCTGAATTCGGTTGTTCACAGATGGATCAGAATCAAAATTTATTTGAGCCTGTGTAACAAAAGTCTCAGCTCTGCTCTTAGCCTGAAATATGTTGCCAAAGAATTCTTCGTTCCATTTTTGTAAGTCAGCCTTCAAACATTTTAACTTGTACTGAAGAGTAACAAAAGGGTGAACATCTGTATGTGAATATTTATGCCAACTTTCTTTAACAAAATCTAAGAAATTATCATGAGAGTGCCACATATGTTGATACATAAATCTCCCAGGAGAATGTTGAGTGGACTTCATAGTCATCAATAAGGGGCCATGATCTGAAGGGCCACGGACTAAATGTTTAACTGAAAGAAAATTAGGTGAGCTAACCCAGTATGAGTTAAGTAAAATCATGTCCAACCGAGCTTTGATGGAGGAAGAGCCAATCTGATTATTTGACCAAGTGTATAATGAGCCAAAAAAGCATGCATCTACTAAGCCAACCGCTGCTAAGAAACCTTGAAAATCAGTCATAGCAGTCATGGAAGAAAAAGAACCACCACATTTTTCATCCGGAGATGCAATGCAGTTAAAATCACCTCCTAGTAACCAAGGGATTTTAACATCTCGACTAAACTCCATTAAAGCATCAAAAAGAATTCTACGTTCGCTAACTAAGCAGGAGGCATATACTGCAGTGAAGAGCAGAGTTACCTTATCATTGTTCTTTATACCAACAGTTAGATATTGTGGATGAGACTCAACAATATCTAAACATATACTTGATTTGTACAAAATCCATATCTTGGAGGCATCCCCGTCATTTCCAACAAATGACTGCATATTAATCTTCCGGGCTATTGTGTGAGCTCTATTAAGGTTAATTCGAGGTTCAGAGATAGCCACCAAACCTGCTTTATTGACACTAATATGGTGAGCCAAACTCCTTTGAGTAGCTTTATTACCAATACCCCTGACATTCCAAATTAACGCAGAGTTTAACATGGGTTATAAGGCATAGGTTTAGTGATCAAGCTTTTGGCTTTAACCCTTGTCAATCGGGCATCACTGAATAAGACACCTGGCAAAACTGAAACTTCAATTGGTTTTGATACTTGAAGCAGCTCCTTTCCTTTTTGTGTCTGACCCCCAAACATTTTGATATTCTCATCCTTCGAAATTTTAGAAATAAGCTCTGAATTCTCTGTATTTATTACCAATTTGTCTGAACAGAAAGAATTTAAAATCCCCTGAGTAGTCTCATAATAACTTTGAATTGAACGCAGCTCATCAGAATCTGAAGCCTCTGTATTATAGGGAGGTTTCTCTAAAGTCATTCCCGAAGGAGCATTACTACAAGCAACATATGAGGGACCAGGATTTTCCTTTTCCAATGCATCTGAGATCCGATTGTTTTCCGCAGGATCACAGACCGAGTTAATCCCTGTAGTTTCCTTGCTCTGAGCAACACCATCAATCATCTCCGAACTTTCCAGAACTTGATTAAAAACTGAAAATCTATTCCCTGTATCTGCAACTAAAGGGGGATTTGACATTACCGGCCTTGACTTAATGTTTTGCCAGGAGACATGCTTAACCTCCGGACGATTTGTTTTTCCTGTCAAATTCGCCCGAGGCAGGTTTGTACCTCGATTCTTTTTACATTCCTTTTCCAGGTGCCCAATCTTGTGGCAGAATGAACATAGATGAGGCACCCGATAATAGTTAATCGGCTGCCAGAATCCTGCATTTTCAATACCGATCCAAATCCTGTCTTTCCTCTGTAAATCAAGATCCATTTCAACACAAACTAAGGCTTCAGATGTGTTCGTCATAGCTATTGTGGCATCATGAATCCGAAGAACTGGACCAATATTGCCTGCAATCGATCGGAGCATATCCTCATGGTAGAAATTAACAGGAATAGAAGGAAAGCCAATCCATATCGGGATAGTAGAGGGATCCGCATTGAAGTCGAAATCATGGGACCATCTAAAGAATCTAAACAGGAAACCTTTGATATAAAGATTTTTTTGCAGAAGAACACGAAGGAAATCCTCCTCCGAACCCAATCTGACCAAAACATGTCTGGCATTAAGTCTACTCAAGATAAATTCAGATTTCAGGTGTAAACGCTGCGCCAGACACAGCTTAATCTCTGGTATTTTAGGCCGGCCATACGAGCACTTGGCAATAATAGCATTTTGGAGTGAGGAACAGGAGGTGTGAACTTCATCTTGAGAAAAAAACACAGCCGGCTCACCCTTATCTGTGAACGTAGGGGGTTTCACCTGAAGAGAAGGAACAGGACGGCGATGGACTTCCATGACCATCTGAGCATATGATCTTCAAGGCACAGCCTGTATCATCTCAGAAGCGCAAACTTCCTTCGTTAGCAGAGGAACAGAAACCTCCCCGGCCACACCAGCCATCGCCGGCAGGGCGGGGAGCACACCGGAAGAGCGAAGAACCAACTCGGGAAATGCAGAGCTTCTCTCTCTAACACTCTCTCTCTAAAACAACAATTTATAGGTTGCTTCGAACAATGAGGCATAAAAAAAACCTCTAATGATAACAAGGCCATCTAACTTCAATGTTTGGCATGCAACCAGTGCAACATTCACTTGCTCAGTTGTTCTTATCTGATCCTTTGTCCAGCCCAGCATATCATAACCACCTTTCACATGACAAGGCATAAAATATTAGAGTGGTAACATGAAAAAGTTGGACAAAGAAGATATCTTGATTTTGGAAGAACCTTGGTTTTTATAGGTTGAAAGGACTTCATTAGTGGTTTCCAGTGTTTTTTGGGCAAACAAACCTTCAATTATTTGGGAAAATAAACCTTCAGTTACAAAAAGGTCTTTCATAACCATAGTGGAGATGCAAGTATTTGTGTAAGACCAGGATACATAACCCATGCTTATAATCTACACCAAAGAAAGAGCCAATGAATGGAATTTCTTACTCCATGGTGGACTGAACCCTAAACAGAGCGCATGACTGACACGATATCTATCGTCTTGGTAAAATTTGATATGCCAAGGAAGCCTGTAAGCTACTGGAGAGCAATATTAATGGCTGCTCCACCCATGAAACCAACAATAGTAGCATGCGACAAAGATTCTATCACAAATCCAAGTCTGGAACATGGTTATGTGCATTAGTATATACAATAGTAGACAATTGAAATTTATGAGAAACGTAGACAAGACAGTGACCAATAGGGAAGGCATCAATGAACAATCTTGTGATTGACAAGGATGAATGACGTTGTAAAGAAGAATGAAGCACAGAAGAACTTCAATGGTATATTTTGCAGTATTCACACATAAATCAAGAAAGTCTGAAATTAACAGTCACATGGTTGATGGACTAGCTCACCGCATCAACAAATGTGACTTTTGATGAATTGTTAAACAGGATGAATGCAAAGTTTCCATAAAGGTCTCTCACAACTTTGTCTGCAGGATAAGGCCCTCTGTCCCTCAGTGTCATGTATGCCTCTATTTTGATGATAACTTCATTTGCAATCTTTTTCAACCCATATTGCTGCTTGAGGAACATTTCACATTGTTGTTGAACTCAGCATTTCTATTTGAATATACCCTGATACTTGAATGGGGACATCATCATTGGTAATAAGGCACATGAAGAGAAAATAAAATTTAGGATGGTTAACAGTGAAGATCTCAATATTTAGAGAACATGGGTGGACTAAGTTAAGAGAATAAATGCGTTGTGGATTCTGTATTCTCTCTATTTATTTTCCATAAAACTAGTAATGCATCTAACCTTTCTAGTCACCTCATATAAAATAACCTCCAAACATATCACAATGTTTTGATAGAAATGCTTGCAGGTCATCAAGGATGGGCATAGCATGAAAAAAATCAAGCTAGAATAATAATAATAGAGCATGAAACACTTGCAAAAGGCATACCATTCTAAATTCCTTTATTAGAAGTAATTTTGCAAGTTTGACCAGTTATGCATGCTGCAAGAACGAATCAGAATTAGAGGCAAGCGCTAATACAGTTGACCAAGAATTAGTATACAATAGCCTCACAATCTGCAATTCAAAAGAGAGCATATTGTTGATCCAAGCTCTGAAGCACAAATCTGTACATCACCTAGAAAACTATTAAAAAAATAGTGTACCATTGAAAAAGCTACCAAAAAACATAGATTGAATAACGATGGACAAAACTACCATTTACAAGTTTTTTTTGCTGGTGATAGATCTTGTCAATGTAAAAAAAATCAGAGTCTTTTAAAAATAAATAATTCTTCTCGTAAAGCAACTATCCACTCATGAAAGATGAAATCTTACTCTATTATGTCCATATAAATGTAAGTAATATTTGCATTACAATGTTGAACTACGTAATTTTTAATCTATATAGCAGATCATCAACATTACCCAAAGGATGAATAACTACAAGCTTCAAGTGGGACAATACCACTAGAAATAACAACAAGCTGATGATCCGAGAATCTAACCAGGTAAATTGCCCAAGAAGTCATGGTTAAATAATAATACTTTTTCTATAGTCAAAACTTCAACCATAGTCACTGGGTTTTTAGTTCATGGACTTAGATTCTCTATTTCAGAAAGGCATCCCATGGATAATTCCCTTGAATAGTGCCTTTATTGTCCCACCTTTGGAATGTCTGCCAAAATTTGCATGACTGTCCAATTCATTTGACATTCTCAGTGAAGAACATCTAGCATCACCACATGCAAAAAGAAGTTCAATCGGAAGCATCAACTCTTTGAGCTTGCATTCATAGACATGTGCCTCCCAATCAATTTTTCCACGAAGGAGCAGATCTGCAACATATATAACACTTTTAGGGTTGATATACATATATCTGCACACACATAAATATGTTCATACATATATTCGTATAGATAATGACAAAAGTAGTCAATGATGTAGCCATGACAAGGTAAATACATAACATAAAATCTGAACTGATGCGCCAAAGTATAAAATAATATTGCAGCAACGATAATTCTAGATATGTATCAAGCACAAACCTTATTCTTCCGCCTCTAATCAAGAAACTCAACATTGGTCATCATTTTCTCTGGTTCTGTGAAAAGTTCCATGACCTAAAAATCAAATCATAAAGAAAATCAAGTCATAAAAAAATAAACGAGAACATGCCTTGTTGATTAAATTCGACATGCAAACATTTAATATAATAGGACAATTGACACCCTTCATCTTACTTCTAAGACAAATATTTTGTTTTGATGCATTTTCTGCAAGTGAAAATGAAGCTGACAACCAACACTTGAAGGAAACGTAGACATTGTAGCTTCTCTCATAAAAGGCATAAAATTGTTGCTAGGAGCTGCTTGACAAAGGTATTTACAACAAAATGCACAGTTTCTTAAAAGCATGGCATTAGAAAATGCCAACAACATCAATGTCATGGCATGAGAGAATGCAATTGCAAGAATGAACATGTGCAGATATATTAATAGAGCTTAGGCAGACAAACAACTATACAAGCATGCAGAACTACCATTTGCCAAGGATAGAGATGAGTCCTACTGAACCAAACATGATGGGTTTAAGGAGCCATCAGAAATGCATAACCATATGTGCTAAACTTGGAATCAATTTCAATATAGCAAATCCACTTATATAAATCTTATATGTGTATGTTCCTATATACAAATATACATATAGATACAAGATACATACATATACATGTAGATACATGAACATGAATTTACCTTGGTGGCACTTTTCCATGGAGAATGACATGGCCAAAGCTCTGGAGGAAGCTAGAGAATGGTGGCAGAGGCACGGACTCAAAATTGTTGTGGATGGAGACCTCCGTGATGATGAACTAGCTGGAACTGCTTGGGTCAATGCTGGTAAACAGTTGCCGATTGAAGAAACTACCAAGAGCGGTGAGAGCCTATTAGATAAACTTAAGTCAATGGCTGTAAGCATCAAGGGAAAGTCTGCTGTAGTGGTTGAGAAGATAATTCAGATCATAAGATCCAGTAAGAAAATTGATTCAGTTAAACATGAAAGTAATTCAACACTGTCAAAGGAAGGACATAATCATGTTCTTGATTCTGAAACAAGTATTAGTGAAGAGAACATTTCACATGTAGAAAATCATGAAACTACATCAGATAGTGGGGTTGATTCTATTTCTCATGTGGAGTCATCTATGATAGAAGACAATGGATCAGGTGGCATTGATGTTGATGCCTTTAGCAAAACCTCCACTCAAGAAAATTTGAATGGCAGCAACATTCTTGATTCCCCTTCAGAACCCACTGGGTCTACTCTCACGTCAACTGGAGACCCTACATATGCAGGAGAACTTCCCTCAGATGATTTTAGTAATAATGAATCAAATAGCAATTTGGTTCTTGGTGCATCATACTCTTCTGACAAACCTAGTGACAATCTGGAAATCGATGATCATGTTGACTTATCTGTTTCTGGTATTGATTCAACAAATCTTGACACTATTCATCAGAATGGAGATCTCTTTTTAGATGAATCAGAAACTTCTAAGCTTCCTCTGGATTCTAGTAGGTCCAGTGGTGAACATTTACATGATACTTCAATTTTTTAGGATTTTGATAGTTTAGATAAAAATGCAACTCTAGATTCCCAGGCGGTCTCTGATAATGTAGCAGAGACGAGGCGGCCTGATTATGGGGATCAAGGCCCTGAGTCAGTTCCAAATGATGCTCACACTTCACCTTTAGTAGTTCACAGTGTAAATGCAAATGTTCCATCTGGAACAAACTCAAATCTCAGTCTTAGTGAAACGCTAGAGGACCCATGTGAAACGACTTACCCCTATGCATAGGGGGATAAATTATTCAGTGATGAAGATTTTGGAGCACCTGCATCATTACCAGTTAGTCCTTTAGAAAATCAGCCTGGCATGGGTGGTCAATATGAGTTGAATAGTGGTGAATCATTTTTTGAATCAGTGCAAGTTTTGGAGCACCTGCAAAACTTGAACAAGGTAATATTATAATGCTATCATTGCCATAACTTGCTGAAATTGTAGAAAAAGATGCCAGATATGTTGCCTAAAAGTCACAAGCACAGAATTAAATTATATCACAACCTCCCATGGGGAATGAGAATAAGGGCAAAGCATTTTGACGTCCATTATACATCTAGATTGTCCTAGCAATAAACATGAATACCCTGCATTTTACTTGTCTTCTAAACAATGAGTGACCTTCCAAAAGAATTCAAACAAAAGCAAAGAAACAAAAGGGTTCCATCTAAACTACAGGGTCAACTTCAAGAAAGAAAACCAACCTTTGCAATTTTTCTTCCAAAAAGTATGCAGACCTCAGCTCCATTGTCATGCTTCAATGCCACAAGCATGTTCCTCACATAAGCAGCAAGCAGTGGCGAAGCCGGGGGGGGGGGTCAAGGGGGGGCAATTGCCCCCCCTTGATTTGGATAAATTTCTCTCTCTCTCTCTCTCTATTTGCTCTCTCTCTCTCTCTCTTTGCATTTTCCCCCCACCCCTATTGGGTTTTTTGGGTCTATTAGATGTCTATCGATGGTGGATATCTAGGTTTTACGATTAAGTTAAAATATCTACTGATGGTGGGTATTTATCACCCACATTCATTAGTTGGTTGTTTAACCGTAAATCGACGATGTAGATTTTCTTTTGTAAGATAGAAACCTAAAAGAGACAAAGAGGATAAAAGCAGCACAGTAGAACCGTAAAAAGGTATTGCGGCTGCCGGCTGAGAAACTTTGTCTATAGTTATGTAGGGTTATTTTTTGATGGTTGAGCATAAATAAAAAAAGGCTATTGGGCTATGCACAGGGTTGATTTGCAGGCTTGTAGAAGGTCTCTCCGATCCGCACGTCTGCCCCCCCCCCCCCCACACCCACTCCACTCTAACGAGTTTCTATGTTAATACAGTGAGTTTTCTCCCTTGCTCAGTTCTCATGTTATCTATTTGGTGACTTTTGCTAGAATCGTAGGGCTTTACCGTGGAATTTTACGTGGGAAAGACATTTCATTCAGGACTTTAATTTTGTCTTTCTTTTTAATTCTTGTTTTGTATATTTTCAATCACGGGGATTTTGCATGTCTCAGTAGCTTAACCTGGTTCTCCCTCTTAGTTATTCCTATTTGTGATTCATTATCTCGAGTATATAATACAAAGCTAGCTCCCACTCGTCGGAAACAATGTACCTGATTTTAAAGCTGAAGTAATTTTTGTGGTGATCAATGGATGAATGATAATTTTGTGACATATATTGAGAAGGAGGCATTCGAGAGTATTGATAATGAGACAATAATGTAACGCTTTCAGAATATAAAGATCCGTCGTGAACAACTCACTTGTAAAATGTCTTCTATTTAAATGAAAATAAATAATTTTTATTATATTAATTATATCTTGCCCCCCCTTTTAAATATTTCTGGCTCCGCCACTGGCAGCAAGAGATGATGTCTTCAAAATTCAAACGCATAACAACTTTCAGGATCATTAAGTCTCGCAAATCATATCTCATGAGAAACTTCCAAAGAATAGACATTTCATTAAATTAACTGGAAGAAAACTTCCAAAATATGGGAAACCATGCTCTCATGCTTTTATCATAACAAGGAAGAAAATGAACCAACAACATTGAACTACCAAAAGTTAAAGGAATCATAGAAACAAGAACCGACTGATATTAAGCCTTGACCAAGAGTAGAAAGAAGAGATCACACACATGCACACATTCACAAAGCCCTTCAGACTAATAATCCTGAAGCCTATTACGTACATTTTCAGAAGGTAATTTATAAAGATGTTTGGGCATGAAGCTGTACACCTCACCTTGATTGATAGGATATTGGCATATGAGCAAAACAACTGGATAATACCAATATGTCCATGTTGATGGCATTGCATAAATATGGAACATCGGCAACTTCTATATTTAATGGGATCCAACATTATCAATCACCAAATTTTATACATGATGGATTTAACATTGTTGACAAACGTGAAGCTAAAGATTTCAGAGCATTATCATACCGGACAATTGCAGATATTGTTAGTATGTTGATTATGTTGAATCCATGATGGATGGAAGCTATACTTAAAAATGACACAGTGCCATCTTCAAACAATTGTTCTATGCATTCCCTTCTCTTGACAAAGTCAATGCTAGCTATGGAGGCTAATTATGTCCTTGATACATGAAAATGGTGTTTCACCCAATGATTAGAAGGAAGGTTTGCATCATTAACAAAATGCAGCAACCAGTAACCATCAATGATTAAGAGGAGGGTTTGCATCATTAACAAAATGCAGCAACCAGTAACCATCAATGATTAAGAGGAGGGTTTGCATCATTACAAAATGCAGCAACCAGGAACCATCTATAATAAGTAACCTTCAATGTAAAATTTAGAGGGTAAAAGATTTACAAAAGAAACAGAATAAGCAAATAAGAACATAAGGGAAGTCAGATCTGCTGGAAAAAAATGCACATCCACATATACCTTATAAAAAGAAGGACAACAAAATCAGCTGAGAACCTAGCCAAATCTGGTGGTTCAGTAGCACATCCTTTTGTAGCATCAATCAGGACCATCCAACATCCACTGCCTCAGGAAGATTCATTTGCACAAGAGGAAGGAAGGAAGCAATCATTTTAGATTGTATCATTGAGAAGTTAAAATGTTAAGGACAGAAGAACAAAACAGAGTGTAGCATGAATGAGACTGTATTGTCAAAAAGGTAAAATAGTTTGATAAGAGCCATGAAAAACGGGCTGCAAAAAAAGGTGATATATCAAAGAAAATGATCAGATAGCAACAGGCAAACAGCTCAGAAAGGATCTTCCCGCTCAACATGATGCCAGATAAAACCCATGGGCACCCAAGAGGAAAGCCAGAAACTCAAACCCGATGACAGCAACAAGGAACCAAATAATCGGCAAGGAAAAAAATGTGAAAATGAGGAAACAGGAAACTGGAGAGTTAATGGAGAGGAGAACCTGATGACATGGGGATCGATGGATAGCATCCGCAGCAGGGAGACCTCGCGGAGGGTGATGGGCAGCACCCCCTCGTCGTCCTCCTGGAGGCGGGTCTTCTTGAGCACCACGATCTTCCCGGTGGCCTTCTCCCTCGCCCTGTACACCTTCCCATAGGTCCCCTCGTCGACCTCTTTTTTTTTTAACGAGAACACCTGGGAAGCTTCATTGTGGAGTAAAACCTTGATACATATTGACAAAAATGAAACAGAACAACGCCATGAGATCTGACAACTGAACTAAAATCTAAACTCTAGAAACTGACACGAGTGGTATCAGAAAGATCACCGCGCTCGGGCGGAGGGGGCGATTCCTCTTCCTCAGGCCCTCTCGTTGTGGATTCGGTGGGCGAGCTGGATGTCGTTGGGCATGATGGTGACGCGCTTGGCATGGATGGCGCGGAGATTGCTGTCCTCAAACAACCATATGAGGTAGGCCTCTGCGGCCTCCTAGAGGGCCGCCACGGCGGAGCTCTAGAAGCGGAGGTCAATCTTGAAGTCCTGGGAGATCTCACGGACGAGGTGCTGGAAGGGGAGTTTACGGATGAGCAGCTCGGTGGTCTTCCGGTACTTGCGGATCTCACTGAGGGCGGCGGTGCTAGGGCGGAAGTGGTGGGGCTTCTTCACACCGCTGGTAGCAGGGGCAGACTTGCTAGCAGCCTTGGTGGCGAGCTACTTCCGGGGAACCTTCCCGTCGGTGGACTTCCGGGCCGTCTGCTTGGTGCGCGCCATGGCCGGACGAGACTGTGGAGTGTGGAAATTGGAGAGGATAGAGGAAGAGGCCCGATGTGTGTAGCAGCGGAGGGAATGCAATTGCTTGATCCTCGCAGACCTTCTCTAGCTTCTCATACAGATCCATGACTCTCCCCCTCCCATCTCTCTCACTCTCTCTCTCTCTCTCTCTCTCTCTCTCTCCCACACACACGCACACACACACACACACACACACTTGACTGCTACTCCTATTTCTTTCGGGTGTAGAGCTGCGGGGTGCGGGATAAACACCGTCACCGGGGAAGGGGGTCGCAGCCGTGGACCATGAGCCGCTGGGCCAGCTTCCAGTCGTCCCTACAGAATTTATACCCCAAAAGAGAATGTGTTCCCCTCCTCGCTGATGAACACCGAGATGCGCAGGGAGTTATGGTTTATGGAAGAAGATGGAGAAGGAAACTGGGGTTTTAGATTGTGCTCGATAGTGATGAAGGCGACATCGATGGAGGCCCTGTCCATAGCGACAGAGACGAAGGCGGTGTCCTTAGGATCCAGAGAGAATAGAGGGGAACGGGTAGGGGAGGAAGAGTAAGAGGGAGAGGATGGCTGAAATTAGGGAGAAATCGAATGTTAAATGGGAAAAAAATGAAAAATATCAGGCGGTAGCTTTCTCGCCCATCAGGGTTAACTCAATTCCTATGTTTTTAATTTATTATTTTTTTATTTGAAGTGATTTATTCCTACGCTTTGTTAAAAGTGAAAGAATATATGTGACTTATTCTCACATTCATTAAAAAAGTGTAAGAATAGATAAACTTTTCCTACGTTTCTCAACGAAACGTCGGAATAAGATGACCATATAGCTACGCTATAATAAAATGTAGGAAATTTACTAACATTAATTTAAAAACGTCGGAATATGTCGCTTATACCGACATTTTATGAAAGCGTAGGTAAAATTCATGGTTATAGGCCAGTTTTCTTGTAGTGGGAAAAGAAAAGGAGTGGCTTGGCCCTTGATAAATAGTAATAATAACAATAATAACAACGACGATCATGCATAATGGTATATAAAAAAAGGGATATAATCAAAATGGGGGGGGGAGGCATGATAACGTACCTTGAAGAAAATAATAAGGAGCTCATAAAAGAAATAGAATTTACATTTGAATGGAATTAAGGCTCACACAACAAAAAAATGTCTAAAACCCCCTTCCAAGTGGCATTAAAACTAATAGGTTAAAAATAAGAATTTGTACGTATTAGCGAATGCCTCGGAGATCTCCTCTCCCCTGTGACCCCATCAAGGGAACATCAATGCTACCCCGCAGGCTGACTATGAGCCCCGGGGATCATCCCCGGCATGGTCATGAGCCGGTCTTGCTTGAGCCAATATCTCCTCGAAACTTAGCCCATCCTCGTATTAAACAGTAGACTTGCCGTGTCTTCGACAGACATTTGTACGGGTTCATCATCGGCTTCGTTTCACTTTAATATGGATATCCGTCCGAATATGAAATGGTCCACGAGCGACCGACATGATTTAAATTTTTACATCCTCCATGCACACCTTAGTATAATTCGAGTTTCCTTATCATCTTCTCTTACTGATAATTTCTCTAGGCCGTAGGGCCCTTTTATCCTGGCGATTAATCATGGGTATTCTCCCCTCCGGGGAGATGTAAATGACGTCGTGGCCTTCATGACGTGGCGGGTTTTGGTCCCGACACGACACATAAAATCGTCTGATCAGTCAGTCGACGCGCACCAAGGGCTTCCACAAAGCCTAAATAAACTATCACAAATGTGACTAGCACGCCCACACACTAAATAAATGAATAAACGCATCTAATAAACCAATAAGCAAATGAATGAAATAGCGTGTCGAAAAGTGCATCCATAAGTCTGGCACGCCCGGTGGGACCAAAAACTACCCTTCATCTCTTCTCCGGGATTAAAAGGGCCCTACAGCCCCTTCTTGAAATACTAATTGTTTAATTTGCAAATGCAAGGGTTGCTTTCCAATGACAGCAATGGCAGCAACCTTTGGCCCACTTGTCGTGGAAAGTCACGTCTGGGACGGGTATCTGGCCGTCCCCACTCGCTTCGGGAGCTTCCCTCCCATCATGGGCTTCCCCAATTTCCTCGGTGTGGCCTTCGTGAACCTATTGGACGTGGAAGCGTCCAACATTGCTGGAATCAACGCTCCCACCCGGGGGGTCATCCAGGTTGCTGGCCGATCACCGGTCAAGACTACTCGGAACATCCCAATGGAGCCGTTAAGTTGCTGCGTGCACTATGTGCACTCACGTGCCGGTCCATCCAACCAAGGGTCTGCTTCTCACCAAAAGAGGCTCCGAAGGGGCCGCGTTGATGCTGCCGCCGCCAGAGGCCAGGTTTCCAACACCGGTAAATCTGTCATCATCGGGAGCATCCGGGTGCACCTAAACGGATAGCGAGCCGAAGTGATCCCAGAGAGGATTATACCCACTATGCCGGTGTGGAATTCATTTCAGCCACTGTAAGAGATAGACATGAAGAGATCCAGCAAGGCCAAGAGGTCGAGGAACCAGCCGGTCTAGCCATCGACGAAAAGGAGGCAAGTCTGGGTGCCCAAGGGTATCCGAATTACTCCATCGGTTCAGGCGGAGCCAGAGAAAGCCCGTTACAAGAGGCAAAGGGGAGAGAAACAGGCTGAGCCAGTAGCCTTGGAGTGTCAACTGGCGCTAATTACCCCATGGTCACCAAGGGACGGCCGCCACTGGTGCTCCCGACGCCACCACAAGACTACCCATCTGGGGCACTTGTCCTACAGGCCCTATGCCGAAGCCAGGGCGACATCACCTATCTTCCCCTCCTAATAGCCACATGAGGGAGTGAATGAAGTCATGAGGGGTTATTTGTACGGCCCGGGGAGCACCCCCTTGGGTCGCCAAAGGCTGTTGCAGGCAGTGGCCGCTGCCCCAGAAGACCAAGAAGCCCGATCCCTGCCGAGTGCGGAATCGAGGAATGTGCCAAAAATCACCACCGGTCTCCACCCCGGAGAGAGGCACAAGCACAAAGATCCATCTTTGACAGGCTGACTTTCCCCAACCAACCGTCAAGAAGAGCAGCAAGGAAGGGTAGAGATATACTGATCTACACTTGCAACATGGCCGGCATGCTCGGCCGATATGGGGCACTACCCACTGAACCCAAAGAAGTGGCTAGGCTCGCCGAAAGGTAGGGCCCTTTTACCAGAAGAAGGAGAGCAGCGAGCGAAGTTATGCAAGCTCGCGTTGAAGAGGCTGCCCCTGAAGAATCCCCGATGGCCTTAACCGCTAATGTTGTCACTGCTGGAGACACTAGCGGGATGCCATCCACATCATCTGAGGAGGTCCTGGCTAAAGAGAGAGGGGGCACTCCAAGTTTCCCCACGAACGACCCTGGCATATGATGGCGGGAAAACGCACGTCGTTAATACGCCCCGCTATCAAATTAAAATATCCGGCCCATAAATTAAATAAATAGAATAGTTAAGTGATGAGACCGAGTCAAATCCACAGGGAGAAGTAGATTTGAGAGTTAAAAATCTTGTATTTTTAAGTTTGAAAATTAAGAGAATTGAATTGAAACCGCCTTAGAGAGATTTGGATGCAATTTCGAAGGGGTGGAATGGATAGAAGAACACATGAAAAATTATAATGAAAATAGGGTGAGTTAGGAAGAGAAATAACTTTAAAACCAGATACAATTAGAAGAAGTGACAGAAGATAAAGTTGAAGATAGGAGAGTTAGGAAGAAGTTTTATGAAGAGTGCAGGAACAGAAAATGAGAGGAAGACAGTGAAAAATATGAAACACTGACATCTATCGGCGCGGATGAACAGTACACTTGTAAAAGATAGAACCGTGGGAAAATATAAATAACTTAAAAATGAAGAAGAATTAGAGGAAGTGGTAAAAGAAGAAAATCTAGATTTACAAGAGAGGAACAACTTTCATAAAGAACTCAGAAAGAAAAGAGGATTGGAAGGGATTACAAATGGAGGAACAAAATAAGGTATCAACTCGGATGAATAGTAATGTATCAGGATAGAACTTAGAAAAATCTGTAATAACTTAACAATGGAGAGGAACTAGAGGAAATTGTAGAAATATAAAATGTAGAGAACTTAAATATGAATAACTTTGAAGAAAATAGTAAATTTAAATGAAGATCATAAAAGCATGTAAATGGCTAAGCAATGGCTAAAATCTTAATAACTTACAATAACAACCACTTAAACTTACAAAATCCAAAGCTTTTAATAATTTAAATGGATAACAAGAGTGAAAGAAATTGTTACATGAAGGGGCCTCCTGCCCCTCTCTCCTTGCTTCTTCAAAAACATCAAAACAACTCTCACAAAATTCTCACAAGAACAAAAGCACTAAAAATGCATTACAAGAGCTTTTTTTTCTTAAACCATTCCCCAACCCCTTTTTATAGGCCTTGAACATAGGCCTCTGTTCTCTCTTGGTGTGAACCTCGCGTGAAGTAGGGTGAAGGATGCGGCTTCTGTGTTTGGTTTTTGCGTTGGGTCCGTGTGAAGCCACCACCTCTCTCTTCTTTCTTCTCATTTTTTCTCACGTTGGCCGTGTGAACCACTGGCCCCAGCGTGTCTGCAGGCTTTGGCCGAAGACGCTTTCGCTGACCTCGTCTTGGGAACCTTGGCGCGTGAAGTGCTCCACCGCCTGCCACTTTGCCGCAGTGTGAAGCCATTCGTGAGCCATCTGTCGTGGTGAAGGTGGCTACTTTGCGCCAAAGCTCCACCACGTGAAGATTTTTTGTGAAAGTCTTCCTTCATTGGCCGACACCCACTAACCTTGGTGCATGATGAGAAGGCCTCCACCATGTGAAGGGGCCCTACGTAATAAGATTGGCCATTGCCTTGCATTCCAACGTGAAGGCCCATCCGCATGTGCCATGAGGAGCCCACGTTGTGCATGTTGCATGTAAAACACATTGATGCCTCCTGTGTACCTTGGTGTGACTGTTGCATGCGTGGGAAGCCTTGGTTTATACACATATTTTGTCTATATATAAGGAATATATATCTTATGTATATATTATATGAAGGGGTGGCGATATAACATATATTATGAATATATTATATATATAGATAAGTGAATATATATATAAAGATATATGATGAATATATATTATTATATGTATATATTATATCAGTGAAAATATATATTATCTATATCATTTTATTTATATAGAGGTGTTCATGTTTTGGGTTTTTTATTTTTATTTATTTTTATTTTCTTTATTTAAATTATAGATATATATATAGTAGTATTATATTTATATGTATTAGATAGATAGAGATATATCTATATATATAAATAGATAGATATCTACATAAATATAGAATATACATATGAGTATATATTTAGGTATAGTTTTCTTTGTCTTTTTTTCTTTTGACTCAAGGTTGAGCTTGGTCGGCCATGGGTTTTGGCTCATTTTTGCACAGACTTGTGGAGTTTTTGTCGAGTGCCTGCAAAATAACATATTTATTGATCAAATTATAATAATTTCATCAAACTAAATATTTTGATCAAAAATTGATATTAAGTGTCATAAGTGCATAATTACTAACATTAAAGCTCATAAAAAGGTGTAAATATCATAAATTAACTTATACAAATGCACACTTATCACACCCCCCAACTTACTCATTGCTAGTCCCTTAGCAATACAAACAATTTGAAATTAAGGACCAACAAGAGTTTATGCCTTCATATCCAGCTTTTCTTTCTCAGAATTAACTAAAGATTAGGAATCTGGATGCATTATCACACACTAGCCTTAGATTTGGAAATTAAGGTACATGATCATGAAGTCTAATCAAAATTCAGTAGCACTTGTATATGTGAAATGCTAAATTCACAACGTAGATAATTTCATCCCCCATTTGCTATTCCGAACAAGTGCCCTTCAACTCTGCACTTCTTAATCCGAGCATTAAGAATACTAACTTTTTATCTCCCTTATTGCTATGTCCCTTTGGGATCTCTCTTTTTTCCTTTTCTATACACACATGATGTTGCACTACCCTTCACTGTTTTACGCGAACCTCAACACGTCTTAGGTGAAGCAGGCCCAGTTACACGGATCAAGGTTCCCTTTTCCTTTTGACGCGAACCTCAACACGTCTTAGGTGAAGTAGGCCTGGTTACTCCGAATCGGAGCATTTTTCATGGTGTTTTTCTTAAATTTTTTTGATAGATATTTTGGCAGAAAGCTATATAAAAGATCTCTTCCTCAAGAAGTGCAGAATATCAAGCAACATACCCAAAATAGCAGAAGGCTTGTCCTATTTGTTTCATTAGCGTGCAACGTGAAATTTTCATTTTTTTAAAGTGCACATGAACTTTAAAAAGATTCTTTTATCAGTTTTCCATGGCTAGATTAGATCAATTTTCCATCATCCTTTTCCCAGTCATTTCTATTCTAGAATTACTTTCAATGGAAGCATAAATCATGAAACGTAATTGGGATTTTGGTTTCATAAAAAATGAGGTAAAATAAAGTTGTATAAGATAACATGATTTTCCGTCCCCCCAACTTAAATGACATTATCCTCAATGGCATGAATAATAGAGAATAATGAATAATATAGTCATGAAATATGTCAAGGAACGGGACAACCTGATGGAAGTGAACTTCGACGGGTTTAGCTTGTGACGGCGTGGCTTTGAAAATATGAGCAATAGAGTAAGCAATCAACTCTTCCCCCCAACTTATCATTTATTCAAACCTTTAAAATAAAAATAAAAACACAAAAAACTTGGGTTGCCTCCCAAGAAGTCATTTATTATCACACTTATCACACCGAAATCGCTAAAACTTTGGGTTGCCTCCTAAGAAGCGCTTAGTTTAACGTCTTCAGCCAGACACATTGCAAGGTACTAACCAACGTGTGGCATTCAGAATGAGCCACCAAGTGATCTTATCCTCTGATAAATTCCAGCCGTTGTACCACTGGAGGAAATGATTATATGCATGTGCATGTGGGCTAGAATCATGCCAAGGTGGGTCTAGGAATTTGGATGGACCCCCTCAGTTAGAGAATGTCAAAGGAATTATCATATCTTCAATCATAAAATATTCCTCTATACACTGAAGGTCTTTATAAGTGTTAAACACATCAATGCGGACCTTGCTCTCCCATAGCTTTTCTTCTTCATCCTTACTCTTAGGAGTTACGTGCATATCATTCAGGTGAGAGAGGATGAGAGTCTTATGGAATTTGGGGGAGTCCACCACATGGCCAATGTCAAGGAGATAAGGAGGATTAGGAATGAAATCAGTGCGCTCCTCAACACAAGAATTCTCAGAAGGCTCATATGGATCTAACCAGTTGGTGAGTTGCAGATAATTTAGAATGATTATAGATTCACCAAGGTTAGAGATGGGTAAAAGATCCACATCCTCCCCTAAATCAGGAGATGCCCGGCTAGAGTGAATTTCAAATGGAGTACCTGGTTCCTCAACTACCCAAGAAGATAGATCTATGGCCACACTCAATTCTTTATCCCCACTCACATTTTCTTCGTCATTCACTTGGAAGGAAGATTCATCAAATTCAGGAAGGGAAAGTAATAGAATTTGATCATTGACTGGCAAATCCTCTTCTTTGCCCCCAAACTCAAGATCAACAGACTCATCATATTCCTCTTCACAAATGGAATGGATTTTAGGCTTCTCAGTCTACTCTTCCTTTAAGTCCTCATCATAAAACTCCCCCATTATCCTCTCAAGATCAAAAAGGATATGAGTGTTAGACTGGGGAATCATGGATTGATCATATGGACTTTTATTGTCATCAAATGTAGGAAGTTGGTCCTCAAGACTTGTAGTGGAGCTGCTAGGCATTAGATCCACTTCCGTTTCTATGATATTTTTAGCAACCCGGCTCACATGAGCCTCAAAATTTTGTAGTTGTTCCTGGAAGGCTTGTTGTTGAGTCTGTAAGAGCCGTGTTAATCAAACATCTCCTCCTTATATAAATCTATGTATGGAGGAGATAGATAAGTGGGCTGAGAGTCAGATTGTGATGGATAGTAATTTGGAGGGCACTCAGTCTGAGAATGAGGTGGTGGAGAGTGTATGGGTTGCCTTCCATAATAGGGTTGATCATAAGAATCATTTGGGTATGGGACCCAATTTTGAAAATCTTGTTATTGAGGACTTTAGCCTTGATCCTGATAAGACTCCCAAGAAGAATTATGTTGATCTCTCCAACCAGAATTAAAGTTGTTTGGACATGGGTCAAAATAAGGTGTGGAGAGTTCTGGAGACATTTGGGTTTGTCTTGCTTGGCCCATCCAAGAGATTTTTGAATGATCTTCCCAACTAGAGTTATAAGTATCTGAAGGTGATTCATAATCGGGGTGAAAAAACCATTGATCATATTGGGCTTGCTCTGGGATGAAAGGTAGATCATAGCCCCCTAACTGAGTGGTTTGAGCATGGTCTTGGGTAAACGATGAAAACTGGGCCATCATAGGTGACGGGATCTCATTTTGAGCTGATCACGAGTATGGACTCTCATAACAGATAGGACTGTTTTGGGTGAGAAATGAGATTTGGGTTGGGCAACCACCTACATAATGGGCCGAATTATCCCACATGTGATCATTGTCATGGTAACTAGGTGGTACAGAAGGGTTTTGATCCATGGCTAGAAATTGATCAAATTTATGAGCCAATTGGTCAAACCTGTCTAATTTGTTTGCCCAATCCATAAATGAAAATTATGCTCTCACCATCTTTTGTATATTTTATTTTTTTAATATTTTTAATTTTTTTATACAAAAAAAGTATTAAACAAAATCTAACTTAGATTCATCATCAAACTTGTCCACCGTCCAGGTAACAGGTGTGGAAGTGGGAGGCTCCCCTTGCTTTCACAAGGTCCTAATTAAGTAACCACTTTCCCGCTTATAGCATTTGCCGTTGACCTCTAGCCTTAGACACCAGTTTCAAAGATAATAGTAAGCTCAAGTTTGTACTTTTTTTGTGTTTTTATTTTTCTAGTTTTTTATTTTTTATTTTTTTAAGACTATTCCAAAGCATGAAAATGATTTACATATTGAAATTAAAAATAAAGAAACGAAATCTATGGAAAGAGGGTAAGAGTACTAACCTTAATCGCATTTCCTCGTTCTTTATTTGACAAATAAAAAATAACAAGAGTAGAAGATAAAGACTTACCTCGGGGAGACAACATTTTTTCTACATTTTTAAAATTTTCTATTTTTTTTACTTTGATGATTTTTCTACAAAGATCAGAATGAGCAGTAATATATATACAAAATAAAGTACAAAGTTATCAACTTCCAATTCAGACCCTCCCCGGCAACGGTGCCAAAATTGATGGCGAGAAAACGCACGTCGTTAATACGTCCCGCTATCAAATTAAAATATCCGGCTCACAAATTAAAATAAATAGAATAGTTAACTGATGTGACCGAGTAGAATCCACAGAGAGAAGTAGATTTGAGAGTTGAAAACCTTATATTTTTAAATTTGAAAATCAAGAGAATTGAATTGAAATCGCCTTAAAGGGATTTGGATGCAATTTAGAAGGGGTGAAATGGATAGAAGAACAAATGAAAAATTATAATGAAAATAGGGTGAGTTAGGAAGCGAAATAACTTTAAAACCAGAAAAAATTAGAAGAAGTGACAGAAGATAAAGTTGAATATAGGAGAGTTAGGAAGAAGTTTTATGAAGAGTGCAGAGACAGAAAATGAGAGAAAGACAGTGAAAAATATGAAACACTGACATCTATCGACGCGGATGAACAGTAAACTTGTAAAAGATAGAACCGTGGAACAATACAAATAACTTACAAATGAAGAAGAATTAGAGGGAGTGATAGAAGAAGAAAATCTAGATTTACAAGAGAGGAAAAACTTTCATGAAGAACTCAGAAAGAAAAGTGATGGGAATCGACACCGAGCCAGTACTTTTCATATTACATTTATATCCTTTAGTTTATTTTTATATCCACGGGAAAGTATACGCGCAATTGTACGGCTTTATCGGCCAATGCGTCATTCCCACGGATTGAGTGGGTTTCTATGTAATTTGTCATTAGGACCAGCAAGGGGGCCCCCAGCCCTTTCCCACTAGTCCATGTCATCCATGTGGGGCTGGTCAACCATCCTAGGTGGCCATCTAGAAGGGTTGAATGCCATTTGACCACATGGGAGACAAGTGGCTTAATTAGTCCAAGGTGGGTTACCTACCTCACCTACCCATTCAACCCCATTAACCATGGTCAAGGGGGCGCCCCTCTCCCCTTGATTTTTTATTAGTTTTTGTGTGTTGTTCAAACCAAATCCCAACCCTTCAGTCCCAAGCCCTTGATCCAAGGGTGTACAATTGATTAGATACCTAGCATATAAAACCATATATTTTCCTTTGAAAATTAGTGAAAAATCAGAAATTTTATGAATTGCTTGAGCTTGGTGCGCCCCCTTCCTCTCTCCTCTGGTTCCTATCCTCAAACCTCCAGTTCTAGAGTGATTTCTATCTTCTATCCCCTCCCCTCTATCTCCGGTGATCATCTGTGCCGCCGCCGCCGCCGTTCGTGCCGCCTTCGAGCCGCCGCGAAGCTGTCTTCGGTATTCTGTCCTACTGGACAGAGGTGTCTTCCCAAAAATTCTGCTACCAGCCACGACATCTTCGTGGTCTGAAATTTTTATGGTGTGTTTCTATCTTCCACCCCATCATCCACAAAAACATTCAGGTCCAAAATCCCTCGTTTAGTATTTTTCCATTTTTGTGCATCTTTCACTCCCAGATCTGTTTTGTCTCTATCTACAGTGACAACAGCTCTGTGTTTCTCACCTCCGACCCTCTTTTTGATTTTTCAAACCCTCCCAATTTCACTGGGAGTTCTGTCTATAATCCCCTACATCCATGAATTTTCTTAGTTTTTGGTCAGCCTTCTATCTATTTTTAAAAATTCGTGTTCTTCCTCCGCTACAGTGTTGTCAGCCAAATTCCAGATCCAACCCACTGAGAGTAAAAAACTCATAGAAATTTGTAGCCACATCTAAACTTGTCCAAACTAGTTTTGCCGTATTCTTAGCTCAATTTCCTACACCTTTTATGAAGACTTCAAGAGCTGAATCAGACATCCACCCTGCGATCAATGACAGTTATCGGAGGACAGCCTTGCAGATCTGAGAGTTCAGACACTGTACAATAGCAACCTTCAAAATTTGCCAATCAGAAGTACAGGCTTTATTATTTTTCTGTAATCCCCTTGGGTTAAATCCCTTCGAAGCATCTTTCCAACAGTGCCAGTTTCGTCGCATTCTGACGTCGGGGCTGATCGTAGCGTTCATTCTCACCGGAGCGCGCGCTAGAAAATAGAACAGGCAGATCCGTGGCCGGTTATTCTGACCGGTGCCGATCGGAGCCGCCCGGCCTCCGGCCGGTGAACCAGCGTGGCGCCAGCCCAGGAAAAACTTCCACAAGTGTCCCTACCACAGTGGTGACACCGGGTCCCACACGGTCCCTCCGGACAGCACGTGGGCCCCACCGTCACGTGTTCGGGTGCTGCCGAATCAACGTGAGAAGCCGCCCGTCAACCCGAATTCGGTCCTCCCGGGCCCAGTTGTGTAGCCCTTTACCTCCATGCGTGGAGTGGATGATATTTCATTGCTGTCATCATTGTGTAATATTTATCCCGGGAGTACGAGTTTCGGCCGGGTCCGCCTTCCCCACGCCGAGCGCGTGGAGGTATCACATTCGCTCCCTTACTTGGCATTTGCTTATTTTCATATATATTTGTTTATGCCGCTGCTAGAGAGCATGTGTAGGGATATCTAGCTCACTTTATATGTTCATTACCGCTGCTGCGAGAGAGTGCGAGACCGTCCCGTGATCCGATCCGGGCACAAGTGAGAGCCGACCACCCTAGCTCACTGTCGGTTTCTCAACCGTGCACGTCCGACACTTCCCTCGTTAAGGGACAACCGCGAGCTTGTCGTGTCCGTGGTCTCGTCCCGCATCAATTTGGTATCAGAGCAAGTTGAGTCTATGGTGTCAAAAAAAAGTGTCATTCATTAGTCATTTACGTCTAAGTCGTGTTTAGGGTCATCATTGTTTTAAAACAAACAAAAAAAGTGTCTTTTGCATTGCATCCCAATAACCCGGTATATCAAAAGGTGTTGTCCGAACGTTAGGCTACGCCTATCGGGAAGGCCGCACACTTGCACGAGTGATCTTCGGATCGATTAACTCCGCCACGTGCCGAGTTTTGGTTACGTCTAGGTGCATCATCTTATAGTGTGCATTTGCCTTAGTCGGTGTCTCCTACTCCGTGTCTTGCATGCCCACTCGTCGAGGTACTCAATACTCACCCCCACCACCACCAATGGCGGAATCCAGAGTCTATAGTTCCGATGAAGTTGCCACATTGTTCCGAACTCTCGTGGGGAAAATGGATGGGTTGAGTGAGCGCATGGATGAGTTAAGTACTCGAGTGGATAGGATGGAAGGAGCGAGTACACGAGTGAATGGCCTAGGCACCCGCCTAGAAGAGAGGATGAAAGCCGTAGAGGATTGGGCCGCTGGGTCGAACCAGTCCGTTCAAGGATTGGTCGGGAGAGTTGCCGCACTAGAGAGAGGTCCAGCCGAGGCACCACCGATTGCCCCAGTCCAAGCACCCGTCCCACCTACACAAGGTCAACCGGAGCCAGGTCAACAACCCGCGACTCCAAGGGTTCAAGGGATAGCTAATAGGAGGCACGAAGTCCCCGAGGTGCATGACTATGAGTCTGAAAATGAGCATCGGGGATATGGTCGTGATCGTCGTCCTATACGGCGTACCCATGACCAAGATATGGATGAACGGGCCATTCGGACCGTTCGGGCCGACCCTCCCACCTTTGACGGGTCCTTAGACCCAAAGGTCTATCTTGATTGGGAGGCTGGTATGGACCGATATTTTGAGTGGTTCGAGATGTCGGACCAATGAAAAGTCAAGTACGCCAGGATGAAACTTTTAGGTCAAGCACAAACCTATTGGCGGAACATGGAGAACCTATTGTTTCATCGTCAAGAATCCCCGATCGATACATGGACCGATATGAGGGAGAAGCTTAGGAAGAAGTACCTCCCTACCTCCTACCGCCAGTTGTGGAAGCCGAGGAGGGATCCACTTAAAAGGAGAAAGAAGAAAGCGAGCGACAGGCTACAAACTCGCAGTAACTAAAAAGCTAATAAGGGAGATGAAACGTGCCAATAGAGAAGAGAGCATACGTAGGATGCTAAAGGGATGTGATCGCCAGAGGGGTTACCTCAATGAAAAGAAATGATCGCGTGTACCTGGTACAAGGCACGGAAACTGTGAATCATCGAGTGCGGGAAATGGCGGGTTGCTTCTTCCTCCCCCTTCGGCCGGCCGACGGAGAGGGCTTTCTTCAATTACCCTTGCAAAACAACAACAAACAAGTAACGGGTGGATCAGAAAGACGAAGGTGCAGTATTCAATTCTAACGATGCAAGCAATGAAATGATGGCAGGACACACACCTGGTTGGTGTTCTCTTTTAAAACCCCTCTCGGACACGAGTAGGAGGACCTCTCTCTACATTACTTGTCCCACCACTCTCCGGGCAAAACGCCCTCAAGGGTGCTACCCAGCTATGAAAAGCGGTACTTCTACCGCTCTGTACACCTCCTGCCATTCCCACACCCCGGCGTTGATCCGTGGGAGTAGCAAAGGAGCTACTGACATGAAAGCCAGACTCTCGTGCTCTTCGGTAGCGTTCCTCACCATCTCTGAGCCATTGTTTAGCGAGGCCAAGGCTGGTTCGGAGTTCGAACAACTGGGCCTCCATGACCCTTCGTTCCTCCCTTTCAGCCAATCTGTCGGCTCTTTCTCTTTCTCTGAGCCTCACTTTCTCCGCCCGCGTTCTTTATCCTCAATGGGTGGCGAACATTATCCTGGTCATGAAGAAAGATGGGAAAGTCAGATTTGTATCGACTTCCGAGACCTTAACCGCGTGTGTCCAAAAGATGATTTTCCCTTACCTCACATTGATGTGTTGATTGATAACACGGCAAGCTACGAAACCCTCTCATTCATGGATGGATTTTCAGGATACAATCAAATTCGTTTGGCAGAAGAGGATCAGGAAAAGACGTCATTCACTAACCCTTGGGGAACATATTGTTATGTGGTCATGCTGTTCGGATTAAAGAATGCTGGAGCTACTTACCAAAGAGCGATGATGGCTACATTTCATGACATGATGCACATATATCTGGAAGTGTATGTGGATGACTTATTGGTGAAATCAAGGACTAGGATGGAACATCCAGAAGTTTTGGCTAAGGTTTTGCAGAGGTCAAGGGAGTTCCAATTAAAAATGAACCCAAAAAAGTGTGTGTTTGGTGTGTCATCGGGTAAATTGCTGGGGTTCATTGTGAGTAAAAGAGAGATCGAGATAGGGTGGTCCGCAGGGTGGTACGCACCCGTGGGAGATGTAGGAGGTTTCCTCAACGAAGATGTGTTGTTGGGGAGTTTGAAAATTGACATTTTTTTTTCGTTTTCATTTTTAATGACAAAGCAGTGAAAAGAGGTTGGAGGAGAGAGAGAAGTGGTTATGGCTAGAGAATTATGAGGCTCGTAGAGCAGATCATGGTTGAAGACCTGGCGCGGGTTGAGAAGCCCACGTAGGTATGTAAGCAGAGAAGGGGATCTGGGAAGATCATCAGACAATTGTCTGGCCCAGGAAGATGATATCAGCAAAGGCTGAGACGAGTGGATGGAGAAGATGGCGGCTAATGAGCCGTCGATGGCAATGTTGAGGACGGATTAACATCCGTCGATGCCAGGGTCATTCTGGCGAGGACGAGGGTAGTTTGGAACATTGGCAAGAGTGGTAATATTCTCTGGTATTTCAGAGATCAATGGTGGTCCTTCAAGCTGTGGAGACGAGAACATCCTTTCTAGTGCAACGGAAATGTCCCGTATGTCGAACCATTTGTTCCACTCGCATTCTGGATCTTTGATCTTGCCTCTTTTGGTGATCCTCGGACATTTTTCAGCCAAATATACATCATGTGATCTCCCATATGCTTCTCGTGGGTAATCTCCCATCTGAACAACGGGCCCTCTATTGAAGTGGTTTGATAGAGTCCATGTAAGGGGATTCCAATCCGCCTTGAACGGTCCTTTGAAGCCTAGGCCAAACCTGCGGTCGGCCTAACTTCCTTTGGCAGTTTGAGCCTACCCTGTAACTATGCGCCCAGATCTTTACCCTGTTGGTAGCCGATGTTCCTCATAATCTCCCACCCTTTGGAGTGAAAAGGGAGATATGATGTTGCGGTTGTCCTGACCGGCTCCTTTGGCGCTAGTGGAACGTGAGATGAATCACGTACGTCCAGTAGTGACAATATGGGCCGATGAGACGGCCAAACAGAGGGCAGAGAGGTGTTGATAGCATCCACTGTGTGAAGGGCAGGTGTACTGACCACTTTAATAATCCTCCCATTGTAAGGAAACTTCAGGCACTGATGGTTGGTGGAAGGCACAGCGTCCATGGCTTCGATGTAAGGGCGACCCAGTATAGCCTTAAATGTGGGGTCCATGTCAAGGACATGGAATTCCGTGGGAAATGACATAGGGCCTAGTTCTGCCTTCAGAATAATCATCCCGTGCGGCGGCCTTTTGCTATTGTCATAAGCCGTGACCGTGATCGAGGAAGGTCTTATTTGTTCCTCGTTGACCCCACACAACTGAAGGGTGTCCATGGAGATCACATTTATGGACGCACCCGTGTCCACAAGACACGGGTTTATGGATACCCCATTAATTTTTATTGAAATGCACAGTGCATATTTTCGAGCTTCCTTGGGAGCGAGCTCGTAGTTGTGGAACATGATGGCCGGTTGTGTGTCCGATGGGGTCAGGACAGTAGAGATCTTTTCTACAGGGAGGTCCTCATTCACCATGACCCTTTGAAGGTACTCCATTATGGCTACCTGGTGGGATGTGGATCTTTAAAGTAGCTCCAGGATGGAGATCCGAGCAGGCGTCTTGTCCAAGTGTTTCAATAGATCATACTGTGTTCCAGGGATAGCTCTTTCTGGTTGTTCTCCATCATCCTTCTCTGGCTGAGATTGCTCAGGATTCTGACTGTTGTGGGGGAAAACCCTGTGGAAAATCCTTCCACTCCGGAGCACCATTGTCTGCGGTTGTAAGCAGAGAAGGGGATCTGGGAAGATCATCAGACAATTGTCTGGCCCAGAAGATGATATCAGCAAAGGCTGAGACGAGTGGATGGAGAAGATGGCGGCTAATGAGCCGTCGACGGCAATGTTGAGGACGGATGAAGATCCGTCGATGACAGGGTCCTTCTGGCGAGGACGAGGGTAGTTTGGAACCTTGGCAAGAGTGGTAATATTCTCTCGTATTTCAGAGATCAATGGTGGTCCTTCAAGCTGTGGAGACGAGAACATACTTTCCAGTGCAACGGAAATGTCCCGTATGTCGAACCATTTGTTCCACTCGCATTCTGGATCTTTGATCTTGCCTCTTTTGGTGATCCTCGGACATTTTTCAGCCAAATATATAGCATGTGATCTCCCATATGCTTCTTGTGGGTAATCTCCCATCTGAACAACGGGCCCTCTGTTGAAGTGGTTTGATAGAGTCCATGTAAGGGGCTTCCAATCCGCCTTGAACGGTCCTTTGAAGCCTAGGCCAAACCTGCGGTTCGGCCTAACTTCCTTTGGCAGTTTGAGCCTACCCTGTAACTGTGCGCCCAGACCTTTACCCTGTTGGTAGCCGATGTTCCTCATAATCTCCCACCCTTTGGAGTGAAAAGGGAGATATGATGTTGCGGTTGTCCTAACCGGCTCCTTTGGCGCTTGTGGAACGTGAGATGAATCACGTACGTCCAGTAGTGACAATATGGGCCGATGAGACGGCCAAACAGAGGGCAGAGAGGTGTTGATAGCATCCACTGTGTGAAGGGCAGGTGTACTGACCACTTAGTGCGGGAAATGGCGGGTTGCTTCTTCCTCCCCCTTCGGCCGGCCGACGGAGAGGGCTTTCTTCAATTACCCTTGCAAAACAACAACAAACAAGTAACGGGTGGATCAGAAATACGAAGGTGCAGTATTCAATTCTAACGATGCAAGCAATGAAATGATGGCAGGACACACACCTGGTTGGTGTTGTCTTTTAAAACCCCTCTCGGACACGAGTAGGAGGAAAATGCTTATGATGAATGGCGATTATGCCAACGTAAGAACGGGGAAAAACTCCATCAACACACAAGAGATGATAAAGCAAATCACCAGAGGTGGTAGGAGTAACTAAAAGAAAGCAACTGAGAGATAAACAACACGCAGGAG
This sequence comes from Amorphophallus konjac, assembly GCA_022559845.1. Taxonomy (NCBI): domain Eukaryota; kingdom Viridiplantae; phylum Streptophyta; class Magnoliopsida; order Alismatales; family Araceae; genus Amorphophallus; species Amorphophallus konjac. Next base: position 258,876,089 of record CM040127.1, read on the forward strand.
ATGATAAAGCAAATCACAAGAGGCTGCAAGAGTAACTAAATGAAGGCAACTGATGTCCCACCGTGATCGCCAATCTGTGGAAGCCGAGGAGGGATCCACTTAAAAGGAGAAAGAAGAAAGCGAGTGACAGGCTACAAACTCGCAGTAACTAAAAAGCTAATAAGGGACATGAAACGTGCCAATAGAGAAGAGAGCATACGTAGGATGCTAAAGGGATGTGATCGCCAGAGGGGTTACCTCAATGAAAAGAAATGATCGTGTGTACCTGGTACAAGGCACAGAAACTGTGAATCATCGAGTGCGGGAAATGGCGGGTTGCTTCTTCCTCCCCCTTCGGCTGGCCGACGGAGAGGGCTTTCTTCAATTACCCTTTGACGGAGCAACAATTGGGCGACACCCGTGGAGCCTTGAGCGCTTCGGTAGGTGCATGCACAATGCGCACTCCTAATTGAAACCCTAGATTGATGGTGCTCGGCCGCTAATTGTCATCCCATGTGGTTATAGCGCGCCCAGATCGATGCGGCTTCGTCAGTGGTTGGAGTAGGTGGCGTCTCTTCCAACTTATGGATGCCTACCTCAGAACTTGATTTGCTTCACGAGCAACTTGCTCGGGCTACGCAGCGTGCCGCGGAGGTAGAAGGAATGCTCTCTATTCATGTAAGAGTTTCAGTGTTGAGTTCTCCTTGTTTATGCCTTGCCACATATCTGAGATGATATATCTGGCAGGAAAAGGAGATACAAGAGGCACTTGCCCATGCTACGCAGCAGGAGGCTAGAATAGCAGATCTGGAGGAGGAACTGCGGCGTCGTCCTGACGACTCTTCCAGGGATGCAATGGAGTTGAGGATCACTCTCCAGTTGGAGAGGGAAGACCGAGAGAGAGAGCGGGCGGAGAAAGAGAGGGTCAGAAAAGAGAAAGAGCCGACAGATTGGCTGAAAGGGAGGAACGAAGGGTCATGGAGGCCCAGTTGTTCGAACTCCGAACCAGCCTTGGCCTCGCTAAACAATGGCTCAGAGATAGTGAGGAAGCCTAGGCCAAACCTGCGGTTCAGCCTAACTTCCTTTGGCGGTTTGAGCCTACCCTGTAACTGTGCGCCCAGACCTTTACCCTGTTGGTAGCCGATGTTCCTCATAATCTCCCACCCTTTGGAGTGAAAAGGGAGATATGATGTTGCGGTTGTCCTGACCGGCTCCTTTGGCGCTAGTAGAACGTGAGATGAATCACGTACGTCCAGTAGTAACAATATGGGCCGATGAGACGGCCAAACAGAGGGCAGAGAGGTGTTGATAGCATCCACTGTGTGAAGGGCAGGTGTACTGACCACTTTAATAATCCTCCCATTGTAAGGAAACTTCAGGCACTGATGGTTGGTGGAAGGCACAGCGTCCATGGCTTCGATGTAAGGGCGACCCATTATAGCCTTAAATGTGGGGTCCATGTCGAGGACATGGAATTCCGTGGGAATTGACATGGGGCCTAGTTCTGCCTTCAGAATAATCATCCCGTGCGGCGGCCTTTTGCTATTGTCATAAGCCGTGACAGTGATCGAGGAAGGTCTTATTTGTTCCTCGTTGACCCCACACAACTGAAGGGTGTCCATGGAGATCACATTTATGGACGCACCCGTGTCAACAAGACACGGGTTTATGGATACCCCATTAATTTTTATTGAAATGCACAGTGCATATTTTCGAGCTTCCTTGGGAGAGAGCTCGTAGTTGTGGAATATGATGGCCGGTTGTGTGTCCGTTGGGGTTAGGACGGTAGAGATCTTTTCTACAGGGAGGTCCTCATTCACCATGACCCTTTGAAGGTACTCCATTAAGGCTGCCTGGTGGGATGTGGATCTTTGAAGTAGCTCCAGGATGGAGATCCGAGCAGGCGTCTTGTCCAAGTGTTTCAATAGATCATACTGTGTTCCAGGGATAGCTCTTTCTGGTTGTTCTCCATCATCCTTCTCTAGCTGAGATTGCTCAGGATTCTGACTGTTGTGGGGGAAAACCCTGTGGAAAATCCTTCCACTCTGGAGCACCATTACCTGCGGCTTTTGTACCTCTGTGGGGGTAGCAGTGGGTTTTAACAGGGATTTGAGGGGTAGTGGTGGAGGAATGGTTGATGAAGCAGGGTGATGACGGGAGCAGGGATTCTGATGAGGGGTTTGTTAGGTGGAGGCATGGTGGAGGTAGAGGGGATATCGTGCGGATTATAATCGACACTCTCCACTACGCCTTCACGCCCTCTCATCTTCTCCCACTCCCCCACTTTACCATCCGCCTCTACCACATTTACCCCTACGCCTTCTAAACCCCTTATCATCCGTCAACCATACATAACCCCGTCTTTCTCCACCATATCACCACTAATGCCTTGAAAACCACTCATTACCCATCACCCACCTCAAAATCATTGCCCGCTTCAAGCCCTACCCACTTCTACTTCATCTCCATCTCCACCTTCCAGACCCCTTATCCTTCATAATCCGCACGATATCCCCTCTACCTCCACCATGCCTCCACCTAACAAACCCCTCATCAGAATCCCTGCTCCCGTCATCACCCCTGCTTCATCAACCATTCCTCCACCACTACCCCTCAAATCCATGTTAAAACCCACTGTTACCCCTACAGAGGTACAAAAGCCGCAGGCAATGGTGCTCCGGAGTGGAAGGATTTTCCACAGAGTTTTCCTCCACAATAGTCAGAATCCTGAGCAATCTCAGCCAGAGAAGGATGATGCAGAACAACCAGAAAGAGCTATCCCTGGAACACAGTATGATCTATTGAAACACTTGGACAAGACGCCTGCTAGGATCTCCATCCTGGAGCTACTTCAAAGATCCACATCCCACCAGGCAGCCTTAATGGAGTACCTTCAAAGGGTCATGGTGAATGAGGACCTCCCTGTAGAAAAGATCTCTACCGTCCTGACCCCAACAGACACACAACCGGCCATCATGTTCCACAACTACGAGCTCGCTCCCAAGGAAGCTCGAAAATATGCACTATGCATTTCAATAAAAATTAATGGGGTATCCATAAACCCGAGTCTTGTGGACACGGGTGCGTCCATAAATGTGATCTCCATGGACACCCTTAAGTTGTGTGGGGTCAATGAGGAACAAATAAGACCTTCCTCGATCACGGTCACGGCTTATGACAATAGCAAAAGGCCGCCGCACGGGATGATTATTCTGAAGGCAGAACTAGGCCCCATGTCAATTCCCACGGAATTCCATGTCCTCAACATGGACCCCACATTTAAGGCTATACTGGGTCACCCTTACATCGAAGCCATGGACGCTGTGCCTTCCACCAACCGTCAGTGCCTGAAGTTTCCTTACAATGGGAGGATTATTAAAGTGGTCAGTACACCTGCCCTTCACACAGTGGATGCTATCAACACCTCTCTGCCCTCTGTTTGGCCGTCTCATCGGCCCATATTGTCACGCGATCATTTCTTTTCATTGAGGTAACCCCTCTGGCGATCACATCCCTTTAGCATCCTACGTATGCTCTCTTCTCTATTGGCACGTTTCATGTCCCTTATTAGCTTTTTAGTTACTGCGAGTTTGTAGCCTGTCGCTCGCTTTCTTCTTTCTCCTTTTAAGTGGATCCCTCCTCGGCTTCCACAGATTGGCGATCACGGTGGGACATCAGTTGCTTTCTAGGGTTTGTTCGGTGGAGGCATGGTGGAGGTAGAGGGGATATCGTGCGGATTATGAAGGATAAGGGGTCTGGAAGGTGGAGGTGGAGATGAAGTAGAAGTGGGTAGGACTTGAAGCGGGCAATGATTTTGAGGTGGGTGATGGGTAATGAGTGGTTTTGAAGGCATTAGTGGTGATATGGTGGAGAAAGACGGGGTTATGTGTGGTTGACGGATGATAAGGGGATTAGAAGGCGTAGGGGTAAATGTGGTAGAGGCGGATGGTAAAGTGGGGGAGTGGGAGAAGATGAGAGGGTGTGAAGGCGTAGTGGAGAGTGTTGGTTGATAGGGGATCGTGGTACGGATGAGAGGGCGTAATGGTAGTGGAAATGGTGAAGGCGATATTGACGCGGGTTGATGAGAGAGAGGTGCTACCCGGGCAAGGCAAGGGTGTTGCGTCATGATAGGATTGGCGGTAGAGAGAATGGAGGTACTTTCCAGGTGCCACACCTGCTCTCTCCCGACTTTCGGGAAGGAGGAGATGTGGTTAACCTGATGATCGGCTGTTGGTGCTCCGGTAATGGATTTTGGAGGATGCCCATATTTGGCTGTTGTTGTGGTGCCTGCTGAGACTGTTGTTGCTGCTGCTGTTGTTGTTGTTGTTGCTGTTGTTGCTGTCTAAGAGGAGGTCTCCTAGCCTTCATCATGGTGACGCATCGCCTCATTTCGTCCCAATCTATTTGATGTTCATCGTTCATATCATAGATATAATCTCTAAAATGAAAACAGTTTTCAACTGTATGACCCGGCTGTCTATGGAAGACACAATATCTGGAAGTGTCGACGTTCGTGGGCCATATGGCTTTTTCCTTAGGCAAGGTGAGGAAATTAGCAGCCATGAGAGCATTAAAGATGTCTGATAACGACTCCGGCAAAGGTGGGTAATGAGCTCTCCTAGGGCCGATCGGCCTTCTCTGTTGTTGGAGGCCATAATCCCCGGGTGGTGGAACCTGATTATATTGAGGAGGTCGCTACTGTTGTTGTTGGAGATGGAGCGGTTGAGGCATATTGTTCTGGAAGAGATTGTTTTGTGGGGGAGGACGATAGGGTTGCTACCCAGCTCGTAGAGAAGGCGTTGTAACAAATGAAGGTATGATAGGCTTCTAAAGGCCTGGACGCCTCCATGATATTGGATTCCTCTCAAACTACAAGCCAGCCAACGGATAGTCGGGGATCAGGGGTGCCCGTGAGCTGAATGATGGAGGCGTCCAGGGGCCTGGACGCCTCCATAATTTGGATTCTTTTCAAACGATAGGCCGAGCAACGGTCGGGCAGTGGTCAGGGACGCCCGTGAGCTGAATGATGGACGCGTCCAGGGGCCTGGACGCCTCCATGATTATGATTCTTTTCAAACGACAGACTGAGTAATGGTCAGTCGATGGCCGGGGTCGCCCGTGAGCCGAATGATGGAGGCGTCCAGGGGCATGGACGCCTCCATATCTTGGCTTTTCTTCAGACGACAGACTGAGCAACGGTCAGTCGATGGTCAGGGGTCACCCGTGAGCCGATTGATGGAGGCGTCCAGTCTCCTGGACGCATTCAAGAATATATACATATATTTTTTTATTTTTTATTTTATTTTTCTTTTCATTTTTTTTTGTCATTGATGGAGGCATCCAGGCGCTTGGACGCCTCCATGATTTTTTGATTTTTCTATTATTTTATATATATATATGGGGAGCATACAGGTACACGAGAAGGCGTAAAGGCATGCGAGGGCCCAGGCATTAGTGCCTGCAGGTTATTTGTATTCAATTGAAGGTGCAGTATTCAATTCAACAATATGGGCCGATGAGACGGCCAAACAGAGGGCAGAGAGGTGTTGATAGCATCCACTGTGTGAAGGGTAGGTGTACAAACCACTTTAATAATCCTCCCATTGTAAGGAAACTTCAGGCACTGATAGTTGGTGGAAGGCACAGCGTCCATGGCTTCGATGTAAGGGCGACCCAGTATAGCCTTAAATGTGGGGTCCATGTCAAGGACATGGAATTCTGTGGGAATTGACATGGGGCCTAGTTCTGCCTTCAGAATAATCATCCCGTGCGGCGGCCTTTTGCTATTGTCATAAGCCGTGACCGTGATCGAGGAATGTCTTATTTGTTCCTCGTTGACCCCACACAACTGAAGGGTGTCCATGGAGATCACATTTATGGACGCACCCATGTCCACAAGACACGGGTTTATGGATACCCCGTTAATTTTTATTGAAATGCACAGTGCATATTTTCGAGCTTCCTTGGGAGCGAGCTCGTAGTTGTGGAACATGATGGCCGGTTGTGTGTCCGTTGGGGTCAGGACAGTAGTGATCTCTTCTACAGAGAGGTCCTCATTCACCATGACCCTTTGAAGGTACTCCATTAAGGCTGCCTGGTGGGATGTGGATCTTTGAAGTAGCTCCAGGATGGAGATCCGAGCAGGCCTCTTGTTCAAGTGTTTTAATAGATCATACTGTGTTCCAGGGATAGCTCTTTCTGGTTGTTCTCCATCATCCTTCCCTGGCTGAGATTGCTCAGGATTCTGATTGTTGTGGGGGAAAACCCTGTGGAAAATCCTTCCACTCCGGAGCACCATTGCCTGCGGCTTTTGTACCTCTGTGGGGGTAGCAGTGGGTTTTAACAGGGATTTGAGGAGTAGTGGTGGAGGAATGGTTGATGAAGCAGGGGTGATGACGGGAGCAGCGATTCTGATGAGGGGTTTGTTAGGTGGAGGCATGGTGGAGGTAGAGGGGATATCGTGCGGATTATGAAGGATAAGGGGTCTGGAAGGTGGAGGTGGAGATGAAGTAGAAGTGGGTAGACTTGAAGCGGGCAATGATTTTGAGGTGGGTGATGGGTAATGAGTGGTTTTGAAGGCATTAGTGGTGATATGGTGGAGAAAGACGGGGTTATGTGTGGTTGACGGATGATAAGGGGTTTAGAAGGCGTAGGGGTAAATGTGGTAGAGGCAGATGGTAAAGTGGGGGAGTGGGAGAAGATGAGAGGGTGTGAAGGCGTAGTGGAGAGTGTCGGTTGATAGGGGATCGGGGTACGGATGAGAGGGCGTAATGGTAGTGAAAATGGTGAAGGCGATACTGACGCGGGTTGATGATAGAGAGGTGCTACCCGGGCAAGGCAAGGGTGTTGCGTGATGATAGGATTGGCGGTAGAGAGAATGGAGGTACTTTCCGGGTGCCACACCTGCTCTCTCCCGACTTCCGGGAAGGAGGAGATGGGGTTAACCTGATGATCGGGCTGTTGGTGCTCCGGTAATGGATTTTGGAGGATGCCCATATTTGACTGTTGTTGTGGTGCCTGCTGAGGCTGTTGTTGTTGCTGTTGTTGTTGTTGTTGTTGTTGCTGTTGTTGTTGTCTAAGAGGAGGTCTCCTAGCCTTCAACATGGTGACGCATCACCTCATTTCGTCCCAATCTATTTGATGTTCAGCGTTCATATCATAGATATAATCTCTGAAATGAAAACAGTTTTCCACTGTATGACCCAGCTGTCTATGGAAGACACAATATCTGGAAGTGTCGACGTTCGTGGGCCATATGGCTTTTTCCTTAGGCAAGGTGAGGAAATTAGCAGCCATGAGAGCATTAAAGATGTCTGATAACGACTCCAGCAAAGGTGGGTAGTAAGCTCTCCTAGGGCCGATCGGCCTTCTCTGTTGTTGGAGGCCATAATCTCCGGGTGGTGGAACCTGATTATATTGAGGAGGTCGCTGCTGTTGTTGTTGGAGATGGAGCGGTTGAGGCATATTGTTCTGGAAGAGATTGTTTTGTGGGGGAGGACGATAGGGTTGCTGACCTTGTTGCTCCTGATGAAAGGGGAATTGCGAAGCTTGTGGGGGCCTAGGGTTAGCTTGCTGGTTGGGATGGCCAACCGCGCCCACTTGTTCATTTGTTACAACCCCTTCTCGTGTCCGTAGAAATAGAATTCGGCCAGGCCCAGAAAAATGGGTATGCCAGGCCCAAAAAATATATATATATATATTCTTGAAGGCGTCTAGGAGACTGGACGCCTCCATCAATCGGCTCACGGGCGACCCCCGACCATCGACTGACCGTTGCTCTGTCTGTCGTCTAAAGAAAAGCCAAGATATGGAGGCGTCCATGCCCCTGGACGCCTCCATCATTCGGCTCACGGGCAACCCCGGCCATCGACTGACCGTTACTCAGTCTGTCGTTTGAAAAGAATCCAAATCATGGAGGCGTCCAGGCCCCTAGACGCGTCCATCATTCGGCTCACGGGCGTCCATGACCACTGCCCGACCGTTGCTCGGCCTGTCGTTTGAAAAGAATCCAAATTATGGAGGCGTCCAGGCCCCTGGACGCCTCCATCATTCAGCTCACGGGCACCCCTGATCCCCGACTATCCGTTGGCTGGCTTGTAGTTTAAGAGGAATCCAATATCCTGGAGGCGTCCAGGCCCCTGGACGCCTCCATCATCCAGGTCACGGGTGCCCCTGGCCACTGACTATCCGTCAGCCGGTCGGATTGTCGTTTAAAAAAGATCCGAGTGATGGAGGCGTTCAGGCCCCTGGACGCCTCCATCCTCCAGAGCTCTATAAATAGAGGCCTACCCCCCTCAGTCCAAGGGTCGAAAAAAGGAGAGCCGATAGGCTACCGAATTCTATTTCTAACCCGCGGGTGTTTTCTAGGGGGGAAGTTCTGCAGGATTCCTGGGTGCCCGCGCTCGCAGGAGAATGGCTGTCTTCGCCCGTCGTGCTCCCGTGTCATCCTTGTGCTGCCGAAGCTCCGCCGGGCCTCGCCATCGACCATCCAATAAGCCATTCTCCTCTCTTCTTCCCTAGTTATCTTGCATTCATCATATCGTATCTTCCACCCCCCCCCCTTTTTATGATGGAGTTTTTCCCCGTTCTTACGTTGGCATAATCGCCATTCATCATAAGCATTTTCCTCCTACTCGTGTCCGAGAGGGGTTTTAAAAGACAACAGCAACCAGGTGTGTGTCCTGCCATCATTTCATTGCTTGCATCGTTAAAACTGAATACTGCACCTTCGTCTTTCTGATCCACCCGTTACTTGTTTGTTGTTGTTTTGCAAGGGTAATTGAAGAAAGCCCTCTCCGTCGGCCGGCCGAAGGGGGAGGAAGAAGCAACCCGCCATTTCCCGCACTCGATGATTCACAGTTTCCGTGCCTTGTACCAGATACACGCGATCATTTCTTTTCATTGAGGTAACCCCTCTGGCGATCACATCCCTTTAGCATCCTACGTATGCTCTCTTCTCTATTGGCACGTTTAATGTCCCTTATTAGCTTTTTAGTTACTGCGAGTTTGTAGCCTGTCGCTCGCTTAAGAAGGGGTTGTAACAAATGAACAAGTGGGCGCGGTTGGCCATCCCAACCAGAAAGCTAACCCTAGGCCCCCACAAGCTCCGTAATTCCCCTTTCATCAGGAGCAACAAGGTCAGCAACCCTATCGTCCTCCCCCACAAAACAATCTCTTCCAGAACAATATGCCTCAACCGCTCCATCTCCAACAACAACAGCAACGACCTCCTCAATATAATCAGGTTCCACCACCCGGGGATTATGGCCTCCAACAATAGGGAAGGCCGATCGGCCCTAGGAGAGCTCATTACCCACCTTTGCCGGAGTCGTTATCAGACATCTTTAATGCTCTCATGGCTAGGAGCAACAAGGTCAGCAACCCTATCGTCCTCCCCCCCAAAATAATCTCTTCTAGAACAATATGCCTCAACTGCTCCATCTCCAACAACAACAGCAGCGACCACCTCAATATAATCAGGTTCCACCACCCGGGGATTATGGCCTCCAACAACAGAGAAGGCCGATCCGCCCTAGGAGAGCTCATTACCCACCTTTGCCGGAGTCGTTATCAGACATCTTTAATGCTCTCATGGTTGCTAATTTCCTCACCTTGCCTAAGGAAAAAGCCATATGGCCCACGAACGTCGACACTTCCAGATATTGTGTCTTCCATAGACAGCCGGGTCATACAGTGGAAAACTGTTTTCATTTCAGAGATTATATCTATGATATGAACGATGAACATCAAATAGATTGGGACGAAATGAGGCGATGCGTCACCATGATGAAGGCTAGGAGACCTCCTCTTAGACAACAACAACAGCAACAACAACAACAACAACAACAACAGCAACAGCAACAACAGCCTCAGCAGGCACCACAACAACAGCCAAATATGGGCATCCTCCAAAATCCATTACCGGAGCACCAACAGCCCGATCATCTGGTTAACCCCATCTCCTCCTTCTCGGAAGTAGGGAGAGAGCAGGTGTGGCACCCGAAAAGTACCTCCATTCTATCTACCGCCAATCCTATCATCACGTGGGCGCGACTGCGCCAGTCTGGTTGCTTTGCCGCTAGTGGCTTCTTTGCCACGCCAGGGGAGGAGCAGCGAGCCACCGCCATGGAGCAGGCGCCACGAGGCGAGGCGGGTGCCGCACAAGGGTCCGAGAGGCTTCCGAGGGATCCCCACCTCGGGGGAGAGGAGAGGGACGGCTAGAGGGATGAGCGTGAGGATGATATCGAGAGTTGGCGAGTCAGTGGACCCGCGTCCTCTCTATGATCGTGATGTTTGTGGCAGCTCATGTAGACTTATGAATGATTTTATTTTCTATTGCTTGTTTGTGAAACTTCCGGCACTGATGGTTGGTGGAAGGCACAGCGTCCATGGCTTCGATGTAAGGGCGACCCAGTATAGCCTTAAATGTGGGGTCCTTGTCGAGAACATGGAATTCCGTGGGAATTGACATGGGGCCTAGTTCTGCCTTCAGAATAATCATCCCGTGCGGCAGCCTTTTGCTATTGTCATAAGCTGTGACCGTGATCGAGGAAGGTCTTATTTGTTCCACGTTGACCCCACACAACTGAAGGGTGTCCATGGAGATCACATTTATGGACGCACCCGTGTCCACAAGACACGGGTTTATGGATACCCCATTCATTTTTATTGAAATGCACAGTGCATATTTTCGAGCTTCCTTGGGAGCGAGCTCGTAGTTGTGGAACATGATGGCCGGTTGTGTGTCCGTTGGGGTCAGGACGGTAGAGATCTTTTCTACAGGGAGGTCCTCATTCACCATGACCCTTTGAAGGTACTCCATTAAGGCTGCTTGGTGGGATGTGGATCTTTGAAGTAGCTCCAGGATTGAGATCCGAGCAGGCGTCTTGTCCAAGTGTTTCAATAGATCATATTGTGTTCCAGGGATAGCTCTTTCTGGTTGTTCTCCATCATCCTTCTCTGGCTGAGATTGCTCAGGATTCTGACTGTTGTGGGGGAAAACCCTGTGGAAAATCCTTCCACTCCAGAGCACCATTGCTTGCGGCTTTTGTACCTCTGTGGGGGTAGCAGTGGGTTTTAACAGGGATTTGAGGGATAGTGGTGGAGGAATGGTTGATGAAGCAGGGGTGATGACGGGAGCAGGGATTCTGATGAGGGGTTTGTTAGGTGGAGGCATGGTGGAGGTAGAGGGGATATCGTGCGGATTATGAAGGATAAGGGGTCTGGAAGGTGGAGGTGGAGATGAAGTAGAAGTGGGTAGGGCTTGAAGCGGGCAATGATTTTGAGGTGGGTGATGGGTAATGAGTGGTTTTGAAGGCATTAGTGGTGATATGGTGGAGAAAGATGGGGTTATGTGTGGTTGACGGATGATAAGGGGTTTAGAAGGCGTAGGGGTAAATGTGGTAGAGGCGGATGGTAAAGTGGGGGAGTGGGAGAGAATGAGAGGGTGTGAAGGCGTAGTGGAGAGTGTCGGTTGATAGGGGATCGGGGTACGGATGAGAGGGCGTAATGGTAGTGGAAATGGTGAAGGCGATACTGACGCGGGTTGATGAGAGAGAGGTGCTACCTGGGCAAGGCAAGGGTGTTGCGTGATGATAGGATTGGTGGTAGAGAGAATGGAGGTACTTTCCGGGTGCCACACCTGCTCTCTCCCGACTTCCGGGAAGGTGGAGATGGGGTTAACCTGATGATCGGGCTGTTGGTGCTCCGGTAATGGATTTTGGAGGATGCCCATATTTGGCTGTTGTTGTGGTGCCTGCTGAGGCTGTTGTTGCAGCTGTTGTTGTTGTTGTTGCTGTTGTTGTTGTCTAAGAGGAGGTCTCCTAGCCTTCATCATGGTGACGCATCGCCTCATTTCGTCCCAATCTATTTGATGTTCATCATTCATATCATAGATATAATCTCTGGAATGAAAACAGTTTTCCATTGTATGACCCTGCTGTCTATGGAAGACACAATATCTGAAAGTGTTGACGTTCGTGGGCCATATGGCTTTTTCCTTAGGCAAGGTGAGGAAATTAGCAGCCATGAGAGCATTAAAGATGTCTGATAACGACTCCGGCAAAGGTGGGTAATGAGCTCTCCTAGGGCCGATCGGCCTTCTCTGTTGTTGGAGGCCATAATCCCCGGGTGGTGGAACTTGATTATATTGAGGAGGTCGCTGTTGTTGTTGTTGGAGATGGAGCGTTTGAGGCATATTGTTCTGGAAGAGAGGTGGCACTTGCCACTGGGGGAGAAACTTCAGGCACTGATGGTTGGTGGAAGGCGTGTCCATGGCTTCGATGTAAGGGCGACCCAGTATAGCCTTAAATGTAGGGTCCATGTCGAAGACATGGAATTCCGTGGGAATTGACATGGGACCTAGTTCTGCCTTCAGAATAATCATCCCGTGCGGCGGCCTTTTGCTATTGTCATAAGCCGTGACCGTGATCGAGGAAGGTCTTATTTGTTCCTCCTTGACCCCACACAACTGAAGGGTGTCCATGGAGATCACATTTATGGACGCACCCGTGTCCACAAGACACGGGTTTATGGATACCCCATTAATTTTTATTGAAATGTACAGTGCATATTTTCGAGCTTCCTTGGGAGCGAGCTCGTAGTTGTGGAACATGATGGCCGGTTGTGTGTCCATTGGGGTCAGGACGGTAGAGATCTTTTCTACAGGGAGATCGTCATTCACCATGATCCTTTGAAGGTACTCCATTAAGGCTGCCTGGTGGGATGTGGATCTTTGAAGTAGCTCCAGGATGGAGATCCGAGCAGGCGTCTTGTCCAAGTGTTTCAATAGATCATACTGTGTTCCAGGGATAGCTCTTTCTTGTTGTTCTCCATCATCCTTCTCTGGCTGAGATTGCTTAGGATTCTGACTGTTGTGGGGGAAAACCCTGTGGAAAATCCTTCCACTCTGGAGCACCATTGCCTGCGGCTTTTGTACCTCTGTGGGGGTAGCAGTGGGTTTTAACAGGGATTTGAGGGGTAGTGGTGGAGGATTGGTTGATGAAGCAGGGGTGATGACGGGAGCAGGGATTCTGATGAGGGGTTTGTTAGATGGAGGCATGGTGGAGGTAGAGGGGATATCGTGCGGATTATGAAGGATAAGGGGTCTGGAAGGTGGAGGTGGAGATGAAGTAGAAGTGGGTAGGGCTTGAAGCGGGCAATGATTTTGAGGTGGGTGATAGGTAATGAGTGGTTTTGAAGGCATTAGTGGTGATATGGTGGAGAAAGATGGGGTTATGTGTGGTTGACGGATGATAAGGGGTTTAGAAGGCGTAGGGGTAAATGTGGATAATCTCTGCTACCCCCACAGAGGTACAAAAGCCGCAGGCAATGGTGCCCCGGAGTGGAAGGATTTTCCACAGGGTTTTCCCCCACAACAGTCAGAATCCTGAGCAATCTCAGCCAGAGAAGGATGATGGAGAACAACCAGAAAGAGCTATCCCTGGAACACAGTATGATCTATTGAAACACTTGGACAAGATGCCTGCTCGGATCTCCATCCTGGAGCTACTTCAAAGATCCACATCCCACCAGGCAGCCTTAATAGAGTACTTTCAAAGAGTCATGGTGAATGAGGACCTCCTTGTAGAAAAGATCTCTACCATCCTGACCCCAACGGACACACAACCGGCCATCATGTTCCACAACTACGAGCTCGGTCCCAAGGAAGCTCGAAAATATGCACTGTGCATTTTAATAAAAATTAATGGGGTATCCATAAACCCGTGTCTTGTGGACACGGGTGCGTCCATAAATGTGATCTCCATGGACACCCTTCAGTTGTGTGGGGTCAACGAGGAACAAATAAGACCTTCCTCGATCACGGTCACGGCTTATGACAATAGCAAAAGGCCGCCGCACGGGATGATTATTCGGAAGGTAGAACTAGGCCCCATGTCAATTCCCACGGAATTCCATGTCCTCGACATGGACCCCACATTTAAGGCTATACTGGGTCACCGTTACGTCGAAGCCATGGACGTTGTGCCTTCCACCAACCATCAGTGCCTGAAGTTTCCTTACAATGGGAGGATTATTAAAGTGGTCAGTACACCTGCCCTTCACACAGTGGATGCTATCAACACCTCTCTGCCCTCTGTTTGGCCGTCTCATCGGCCCATATTGTCACTACTGGACGTACGTGATTCATCTCACGTTCCACTAGCACCAAAGGAGCCGGTCAGGACAACGCAACATCATATCTCCCTTTTCACTCCAAAGGGTGGGAGATTATGAGGAACATCGGCTACCAACAGGGTAAAGGTCTGGGCGCACAGTTACAGGGTAGGCTCAAACCGCCAAAGGAAGTTAGGCCGAACTGCAGGTTTGGCCTAGGCTTCAAAGGACCGTTCAAGGCGGATTGGAAGCCCCTTACATGGACTCTATCAAACCACTTCAACAGAGGGCCCGTTGTTCAGATGGGAGATTACCCACGAGAAGCATATGGGAGATCACATGCTGTATATTTGGCTGAAAAATGTCCGAGGATCACCCAAAGAGGCAATATCAAAGATCCAGAATGTGAGTGGAACAAATGGTTCGACATACGGGACATTTCCGTTGCAGTGGAAAGGTTGTTCTCGTCTCCACAGCTTGAAGGACCACCATTGATCTCCGAAATACCAGAGAATATTACCACTCTTGCCAATTTTCCAAACTACCCTCGTCCTTGCCAGAAGGACCCTGTCATCGACGGATCTTCATCCGTCCTCAACATTGCTGTCGACGGCTCAGTAGCCGCCATCTTCTCCATCCACTCGTCTCAGCCTTTGCTGATATCGTCTTCCTGGGCCAGACAATTGTCTGATGATCTTCCTAGATCCCCTTCTCTGCTTACATACCTATGCGGGCTTCTCAACCCGCGCCAGGCCTTCAACCATGATCTGCTCTACGATTTGGTATGATGAGACGGCCCATATTGTCTAATGCCACTCCACAATTTAGACACGTCCTGGCAATGAACAAGCTCACCACTATGGAGGAACTGTATGAGAGGGCTCGATATATCCAAACACAGCTGAAAGATTCTCCCCTCATGCATATGTTCGAGCCACCAAAGCCAAAGGTGTTTAGGAAGCCGAGCACGGGCGCCCAAGGTGGGATGACAGAAGGGGTTGTAACAAATGAACAAGTGGGCGCGGTTGGCCATCCCAACCAGCAAGCTAACCCTAGGCCCCCACAAGCTCCGCAATTCCCCTTTCATCAGGAGCAACAAGGTCAGCAACCCTATCGTCCTCCCCCACAAAACAATCTCTTCCAGAACAATATGCCTCAACCGCTCCATCTCCAACAATAACAACAGCGACCTCCTCAATATAATCAGGTTCCACCACCCGGGGATTATGGCCTCCAACAACAGAGAAGGCCGATCGGCCGTAGGAGAGCTCATTACCCACCTTTGCCGGAGTCGTTATCAAACATCTTTAATGCACTCATGGCTGCTATTTTCCTAACCTTGCCTAAGGAAAAAGCCATATGGCCCACGAATGTCGACACTTCCAGATATTGTGTCTTCCATAGACAGCCGGGTCATACAGTGGAAAACTGTTTTCATTTCAGAGATTATATCTATGATATGAACGATGAACATCAAATAGATTGGGTCGAAATGAGGCGATGCGTCACCATGATGAAGGCTAGGAGACCTCCTCTTAGACAACAACAACAGCAACAACAACAACAACAGCAGCAACAACAACAGCCAAATATGGGCATCCTCCAAAATCTATTACCGGAGCACCAACAGCCCGATCATCAGGTTAACCCCATCTCCTCCTTCCCGGAAGTCGGGAGAGAGCAGGTGTGGCACCCGGAAAGTACCTCCATTCTCTCTACCGCCAATCCTATCATCACGCAACACCCTTGCCTTGCCCGGGTAGCACCTCTCTCTCATCAACCCGCGTCAGTATCGCCTTCACCATTTCCACTACCATTACGCCCTCTCATCCGTACCCCGATCCCCTATCAACCGACACTCTCCACTATGCCTTCACACCCTCTCATCTTCTCCCACTCCCCCACTTTACCATCCGCCTCTACCACATTTACCCCTACGCCTTATAAACCCCTTATCATCCGTCAACCACACATAACCCCGTCTTTCTCCACCATATCACCACTAATACCTTCAAAACCACTCATTACCCATCACCCACCTCAAAATCATTGCCCGCTTCAAGCCCTACCCACTTCTACTTCATCTCCACCTCCACCTTCCAGACCCCTTATCCTTCATAATCCGCACGATATCCCCTCTACCTCCACCATGCCTCCACCTAACAAACCCCTCATCAGAATCCCAACTCCCGTCATCACCCCTGCTTCATCAACCATTCCTCCACCACTACCCCTCAAATCCCTGTTACAACCCACTGCTACCTCCACAGAGGTACAATAGCCGCAGGCAATGGTGCTCTAGAGTGGAAGGATTTTCCACAGGGTTTTCCCCCACAACAGTCAGAATCCTGAGCAATCTCAGCCAGAGAAGGATGATGGAGAACAACCAGAAAGAGCTATCCCTGGAACACAGTATGATCTATTGAAACACTTGGACAAGACGCCTGCTCGGATCTCCATCCTGGAGCTACTTCAAAGATCCACATCCCACCAGGCAGCCTTAATGGAGTACCTTCAAAGGGTCATGGTAAATGAGGACCTCCCTGTAGAAAAGATATCTATCATCCTGACCCCAACGGACCCACAACCGGCCATCATGTTCCACAACTACGAGCTCGCTCCCAAGGAAGCTCGAAAATATGCACTGTGCATTTCAATAAAAATTAATGGGGTATCCATAAACCCTTGTTAATGAGCCGGGATAATGTTCGCCACCCATTGAGGATAAAGAACGACTCTAATGAACCTGGCTTTGTGGAGCTTATCTACCTCTTCTTTCATTTTCAAAGCCATCTGAGGGTGGAAACGCCTTAACCTTTATTTTACCGAGACGGACCCTGGTTTTAGGGTTAAACGGTGTTCGACCAAGGTTGAATCTAGACCCGGCATATCCTCATAGCTCCATGCAAACGTGTCCTTATATTCCTTGAGAACCTCAATTAATGCCTCTTCTTCAGAGGGTGGTAGATTGTCACTTGTGAGGATGATCCTAGGGTCTTCCTCAGTTCCCAAGTTGACTTCTTTGGTGGATTCTTCTACGGCGGTTGACGGCTCGTCGAATCTCCTCATTCCACTAGCATATGCGCCTGCCGCATCCTCATATTCTTCACCCTCACCTTCAGTGCGGCATTCTTCATCCGTGATCTCGTAGACTCCATACCCCAAACCTGCGGTTCGGCCTAACTTCCTTTGGCGGTTTGAGCCTACCCTGTAGCTGTGCGCCCAGACCTTTACCCTGTTGGTAGCCGATGTTCCTCATAATCTCCCACCCTTTGGAGTGAAAAGGGAGATATGATGTTGCGGTTGTCCTAACCGGCTCCTTTGGTGCTAGTGGAACATAAGATGAATCACGTATGTCCAGTAGTGACAATATGGGCCGATGAGACGGCCAAACAGAGGGCAGAGAGGTGTTGATAGCATCCACTGTGTGAAGGGCAGGTTTACTGACCACTTTAATAATCCTCCCATTGTAAGGAAACTTCAGGCACTGATGGTTGGTGGAAGGCACATCGTCCACGGCTTCGATGTAAGGGCGACCCAGTATAGCCTTCAATGTGGGGTCCATGTCGAGCACATAGAATTCCGTGGGAATTGACATGGGGCCTAGTTCTGCCTTCAGAATAATCATCCCGTGCGGCGGCCTTTTGCTATTGTCATAAGCCGTGACCGTGATCGAGGAAGGTCTTATTTGTTCCTCGTTGACCCCACACAACTGAAGGGTGTCCATGGAGATCACATTTATGGACGCACCCGTGTCCACAAGACACGGGTTTATGGATACCCCATTAATTTTTATTGAAATGCGCAGTGCATATTTTCGAGCTTCCTTGGGAGCGAGCTCGTAGTTGTGGAACATGATGGCCTGTTGTGTGTCCGTTGGGGTCAGGACGGTAGAGATCTTTTCTACAGGGAGGTCCTCACTCACCATGACCCTTTGAAGGTACTCCATTAAGGCTGCCTGGTGGGATGTAGATCTTTGAAGTAGCTCCAAGATGGAGATCCGAGCAGGCGTCTTGTCCAAGTGTTTTAATAGATCGTACTGTGTTCTAGGGATAGCTCTTTCTGGTTGTTCTCCATCATCCTTCTCTGGCTGAGATTGCTCAGGATTCTGACTGTTGTGGGGGAAAACCCTATGGAAAATCCTTCCACTCCGGAGCACCATTGCCTGCGGCTTTTGTACCTCTGTGGGGGTAGCAGTGGGTTTTAACAGGGATTTGAGGGGTAGTGGTGGAGGAATGGTTGATGAAGTAGGGGTGATGACGGGAGCAGGGATTCTGATGAGGGGTTTGTTAGGTGGAGGCATGGTGGAGGTAGAGGGGATATCGTGCGAATTATGAAGGATAAGGGGTCTGGAAGGTGGAGGTGGAGATGAAGTAGAAGTGGGTAGGGCTTGAAGCGGGCAATGATTTTGAGGTGGGTGATGGGTAATGAGTGGTTTTGAAGACAGTAGTGGTGATATGGTGGAGAAAGACGGGGTTATGTGTGGTTGACGGATGATAAGGGGTTTAGAAGGCGTAGGGGTAAATGTGGTAGAGGCGGATGGTAAAGTGGGGGAGTGGGAGAAGATGAGAGGGTGTGAAGGCGTAGTGGAGAGTGTTGGTTGATAGGGGATCGGGGTACGGATTAGAGGGCGTAGTGGTAGTGGAAATGGTGAAGGTGATACTGACGCGGGTTGATGAGAGAGTGGTGCTACCCGGGCAAGGCAAGGGTGTTGCGTGATGATAGGATTGGCGGTAGAGAGAATGGAGGTAGTTTCCAGGTGCCACACCTGCTCTCTCCCGACTTCCGGGAAGGAGGAGATGGGGTTAACCTGATGATCGGGCTGTTGGTGCTCCGGTAATGGATTTTGGAGGATGCCCATATTTGGCTGTTGTTGTGGTGCCTGCTGAGGCTATTATTGTTGCTGCTGTTGTTGTTGTTGTTGCTGTTATTGTTGTCTAAGAGGAGGTCTCCTAGCCTTCGATGTCTGATAACGACTCCGGAAAAGGTGGGTAATGAGCTCTCCTAGGGCCGATCGGCCTTCTCTGTTGTTGGAGGCCATAATCCCCGGGTGGTGGAACCTGATTATATTGAGGAGGTCGCTGCTGTTGTTGTTGGAGATGGAGCGGTTGAGGCATATTGTTCTGGAAGAGATTGTTTTGTGGGGGAGGACGATAGGGTTGCTGACCTTGTTGCTCCTGATGGAAGGGGAATTACGGAGCTTGTGGGGGCCTAGGGTTAGCTTGCTGGTTGGGATGGCCAACCGTGCCCACTTGTTCATTTGTTATAACCCCTTCTGTCATCCCACCTTGGGCGCCCGTGCTCGGCTTCCTAAACACCTTTGGCTTTGGTGGCTCGAACATATGCATGAGGGGAGAATCTTTCAGCTGTGTTTGGATATATCGAGCCCTCTCATACAGTTCGTCCATAGTGGTGAGCTTGGAACGAAGGGTCATGGAGGCCCAGTTGTTCAAACTCCGAACCAGCCTTGGCCTCGCTAAACAATGGCTCAAAGATGGTGAGGAACGCTACCGAAGAGTACGAGAGCGTGGCTTTCGTGTCAGTAGCTCCTTTGCTGCTCCCATGGATCAACGCCGGGGTGTGGGAATGGCAGGAGGTGTACAGAGCGGTAGAAGTACCACTTTTCGTAGCTGGGTAGCACCCTTGAGGGCGTTTTGCCCGGAGAGTGGTGGGACAAGTAATGTAGAGAGAGAAAGTGGAACTTAATGTATAATTTCTTCTTTTGGAATAGAATAAGAGGCTTGATCTCTTTTTGGTTCTCATCTCATTCTCACTATCTTGAGTCCCTGCACACACCACTGAAACAAACAAGTCAGTAACTCTATTCTGACTTGGCCCCTTGCTCAATAAACAGGTGTTTACTTCAACCGTCCTTGATAATGGGCCAAGGGGCCAAGCCTTTATTTAGCGAAGGCAAGGGAAAGATGCGGTGATGATAAATGCGATAGGCAAGCACACGAATGCAAGCGGTATTAAAACTGAGATGCTGCACGTAAATGCAATCATGCAAAATTGATTTATTTTCTTTTTTATATTTGGCATTTTTTTGTTTTATCATAAAAAAGATTTTTTTGTTTGCAAATATGTACATTTTCTTTTTTTTCTTTTTATCATTTCAATTTTTTTTGTTGCTAACGCCAGGCAAGCACCCAAATGGCACCTAACCTACGTGAGAACATGGGTTTCTTATAACCTCCCAGGTATCCTAAGTGCACATCTAGGTTGATTTGGGCCTCTAGACCCCTCGAATGATGATCCCGCCGGCTAAGACTTACCCTGATGACAATACCGTCATGCCATGCTTAGGCTCCCAGTCGCTTCTGACCATAGGGATTCACCCAAAAGGTGTTTGAGGTAAGAGATTTGCCCGACCCGGGTCTGTTTCCTCACAACTCTAGATGGTATATGATGGAACACCCTGGAACCCCAATGACCAATCGCGCGACGCTGACCCGGAATCAGACGCCGTCACACCCATAGGTGACGCGCTTGCATTGGCCTAAGCCCGAGGTTAAACAAGAAGACATCAAGGTGGTAAACATGGGTCTTGACCAGCTAGAAACACGGAGACTCCTTCGCAGCGATAGCTTTTGCTTTTCAAAGTAGGCAACCAAATGTGTATATTAAAATAAGGTCACAGACCCTGGGCAGTTTTCACCCTTCAGAAACTCCATCGAACCTTCATCTTTAGAGGAAGAAGGAAGAGTGTAGGGGATAAACCTTCTGAGAGGACCGGCAAAGCCGTTAACCCGGCGAGCGAATAAGGGCCCATTAACTCTTTCCCTTCAGACAACTTCGGACCAAATCTCGAGCATTTACATTCCACGGCCCCTTTTGTGGATTCATACTTTTGCTTTGAGGGGTTCCGTTTGTCGCAATAGGCACGGTCACGACCAGACTTTTCTCTTGATTTTGATTTTGTATTTCTTTTTGTGAGGGAGATATAGTCGTTTGACGTTTGTGGGCTCCCTTTTCGTATGCCTGCGGGGACACTGCCCTCTTCTCGTGCTCTGATCGATGCTCGAGGAAATGGATCCTACACTTACCTTTGGGGTTCGAGTTTCGATTTCTCATGCTCAGCGTTTTAAGGGCGCCGACTGTCTCATTTGGTCGAAGAGAAGAGAATAAAGATTACAGCTTCCGGAGATCTTCTGGGTGGATTCCCACCGTAGGCAATGCTACCGACTTTTTTTTTTTTGAATAAAATACATAAGTGAGCACATGTTAGCTTCCTTCAAGCGAGCATATGCCGACGTGGCCGAACAGGGATCTCCATGGTTCTGGCAAACCAAGACCCGGTGCCTACCAAGCCTTAATGGGCCCTATCCTATCATGAAGGTTAGATGCAGTGACTTGACTACATAGTGACCACCAGGCATTGGCATTTTGAATTTTCCATATTTTTAGTGGTTTTCAATATTTCTTTATTTTTGATGTTTTTTATCTTTTCATCATTTTTTTTGTTTTGTGCTAAGGGTAGTATTTCTTAAGATAAAGCCCATTCCAAGGGTGGGATAACTCGGTCCCTTCGGCGTTGACTAGCTTGTAGGCGTTGTCAGGGTATATGGCTTGAATTACAAATGGTCCTTCCCAATTGGGTTGGAGCTTAGAACGCGGCCCTCCAGGTTTGACAAAAATTCTTTTTACGACCATCTCACCGACTTTGAATTTTCTCTCAACGACTTTCTTTTGGTAAAAGCGAGCGAGTCTATTTTGATACACACGCACGTGTTCGGCAGCGGCTAGCAGCTTCTCATCCAAGAGTTCCAACTGGGTGAGGAGTGAATTACGACGATCGTCGAGGGAAAATTCCTAGTCCAATTGTACCCTGAGAGAAGGGATCAGAGTTTCGTACGGGACTACCACTTCCATACCATAAGTAAGGGCAAATGGAGTCTGCCCGGTGGGGGTACGGATTGAAGTGCGATAGGCCCATAGGGCTTCGATAAGTTTTTCTGGCCAGTCTGAAAACTTACTAGACTCCCAAGTTTTTTTGATGATTTTGAGCAATGTTTTATTGGTGACCTCCGCTTGGCCGTTACCTTGTGGGTAATAAGGTGATGAATGATGCAATGCAATTGCGTACCTTTTGCAGAGGTCCTGAGAAATGAACTGTGGCCCATTGTAGGTGACGATTGTGCTTGGGACATCGAATCTGGCGAGGATATTCTTCATGATGAACTTGCAGACTGTTGACGCCTTGATTTCCGCGCAGGCTTCAGCTTCGGCCCATTTGGTGAAGTATTCCGTCGCAGTAAGGATGAAAGATTTCTGCTTGGTGAGGGAATTGGGATCACCTCAGAGACCAATGATGTCAAATGCCCACATGGAGAAAGGCCACGGGGAGGATATTAGATGAAGTGAGGAAGATGGTGAATGGATTTTATCGGCGTGAAGTTGACACTTGACACACCTACGGACATAGACAGCACAATCCTCTTTCATAGTGGGCCAGTAAAAGCCTTGCCGAATGATCTTCTTGGCGAGCATCTGACTATTCACGTGGCCACCGCACACACCCGAGTGCGTCTCCTCTACACATTTCTAAACCTCGTCGTCACCAAGACATCTTAACAGAATACCAGTAAGGCTCCTCCTATAGAGTAGACCTCCAACCAAAGTATATTTCTAAGCCACCCTTCTTATGGCTTTCTTATCCTCTGTGGTGGCCCCTTCAGGATAAGACTGATCTTGGCAGTATTTCACGATTTCATAGAACCATGGTTTCTCTTCATCAGCCAGTTCTTCTTCAGCCTCTGCCAACATGATTTCCCTCTTTTCAAGGATATCTTCCTGCAGGATCTTCCTTGCTATCCTGTCTGTGGTATTTACATAGGAAGCATCATCGATTGCAGGGGCATGAAGTTTGTAGATGGAAATGGACTTAAACCATTTCTCTAGAGGGAACCTTAAGGATGATGCCAATGAGGCGAGGGCATCGGCCAGAATATTCTCATGGCGGGGGACATGGACAAAAATCAGTTTGGTGAACTGTTTGGCAAAGGCAGCGGTGAGTTCTTGGTATGGCTTGAGTTTGGGTTCGCGAGTGCGATACTTAGTGAGCACCTGACAAAGGATGAGTTGACTATCACCTACGACTCGCCAGTCAGTGATACGAAAAGAATGAGCGAGTTCTAGGCCAGCTAGAAGAGCTTCATATTCGACTATATTGTTGATAACTGGAAATTTGAGCTGGTATGCCAATGGGAATGTGAGGCCTTCAGGCGACAGGAGGGCGACGCCGATTCCTCTCCCTTGAGAATTCAGAGCTCCATCAAAATATAGCGTCCACATTGGCTCATCTGATTGGTTGACGGACATTAGTTCCTCATCTGGAAACTCTGATTGGACGGGATCGAATTTGGGAAGAGGATGGTGAGCGAGATGCTCGGCTATGGCATAGCCTTTAATCGCCTTTTGCTGGATGTAGGTGATGTCGAACTGAGAGAGAAAACTTTGCCAGCGTGCTAGCCTATCCGTAAGGACGGATTTCTCTAGAAGGAATTTGTCAGCAACCCTATCGTCCTCCCCCACAAAACAATCTCTTCTAGAACAATATGCCTCAACCGCTCCATCTCCAACAACAACAGCAGTGACCTCCTCAATATAATCAGGTTCCACCACCCGGGGATTATGGCCTCCAACAACAGAGAAGGCCGATCGGCCCTAGGAGAGCTCATTACCCACCTTTGCCGGAGTCGTTATCAGACATTTTTAATGCTCTCATGGCTGCTAATTTCCTCACCTTGCCTAAGGAAAAAGCCATATGGCCCACGAACGTCGACACTTCCAGATATTGTGTCTTCCATAGACAGCCGGGTCATACAGTGGAAAACTGTTTTTATTTCAGAGATTATATCTATGATATGAACGATGAACATCAAATAGATTGGGACGAAATGAGGCGATGCGTCACCATGATGAAGGCTAGGAGACCTCCTCTTAGACAACAACAACAACAACAACAACAATAACAGCAGAACAACAGCCTCAGCAGGCACCATAACAACAGCCAAATATGGGCATCCTCCAAAATCCATTACCGGAGCACCAACAGCCCAATCATCAGGTTAACCCCATCTCCTCCTTCCCGAAAGTCGGGAGAGAGCAGGTGTGGCACCCGGAAAGTACCTCCATTCTCTCTACCGTCAATCCTACCATCACGCAACACCCTTGCCTTGCCCGGGTAGCACCTCTCTCTCATCAACCCGCGTCAGTATCACCTTCACCATTTCCACTACCATTACGGCCTCTCATCCGTACCCCGATCCCCTATCAACCGACACTCTCCACTACGCCTTCATACCCTCTCATCTTCTCCCACTCCCCCACTTTACCATCCGCCTCTACCACATTTACCCCTACGCCTTCTAAATCCCTTATCATCCGTCAACCACACATAACCCCGTCTTTCTCCACCATATCACCACTAATGCCTTCAAAACCACTCATTACCCATCACCCACCTCAAAATTATTGCCCGCTTCAAGCCCTACCCACTTCTACTTCATCTCCACCTCCACCTTCCAGACCCCTTATCCTTCATAATCCGCACGATATCCCCTCTACCTCCACCATGTCTCCACCTAACAAACCCCTCATCAGAATCCCTGCTCCCGTCATCACCCCTGCTTCATCAACCATTCCTCCACCACTACCCCTCAAATCCTTGTTAAAACCCACTGCTACCCCCACAGAGGTACAAAAGTCGCAGGCAATGGTGCTACAGAGTGGAAGGATTTTCCACAGGGTTTTCCCCCACAACAGTCAGAATCCAGAGCAATCTCAGCCAGAGAAAGATAATGGAGAACAACCAGAAAGAGCTATCCCTGGAACACAGTATGATCTATTGAAATACTTGGACAAGACGCCTGCTCGGATCTCCATCTTGGAGCTACTTCAAAGATCCACATCCCACCAGGCAGCCTTAATGGAGTACCTTCAAAGGGTCATGGTGAATGAGGACCTCCCTGTAGAAAAGATCTCTACCGTCCTGACCCCAACGGACACACAACCGGCCATCATGTTCCACAACTACGAGCTCGCTCCCAAGGAAGCTCGAAAATATGCACTGTGCATTTCAATAAAAATTAATGGGGTATCCATAAACCCGTGTCTTGTGGACACGGGTGCGTCCATAAATGTGATCTCCATGGACACCCTTCAGTTGTGTGGGGTCAACGAGGAACAAATAAGACCTTCCTCGATCACGGTCACGGCTTATGACAATAGCAAAAGGCCGCCGCACGGGATGGTCATTCACTACCCCTTGGGGAACATATTGTTACGTGGTCATGCCGTTCGGATTAAAGAATGCTGGAGCTACTTACCAAAGAGCGATGATGGCCATATTTCATGACATGATGCACATATATCTGGAAGTGTATGTGGATGACTTGTTGGTGAAATCAAGGACCAGGATGAAACATCCAGAAGTTTTGGCTAAGGTTTTGCAGAGGTCAAGGAAGTTCCAATTAAAAATGAACCCGAAAAAGTGTGTGTTTGGTGTGTCATCGGGTAAATTGTTGGGGTTCATTGTGAGTAAAAGAGGGATCGAGATAGATCCCGACAAAGCCTAGGCTATCAGAGATATGCCGCCTCCCAAGAATTTGAGGGAAGTCTGAGGTTTAATTGGGAGGTTGCAGTTTATTCGTCGGTTTGTGTCCCAACATTCACAATGGTGTAGACCTCTCTACTAGTTGACCAAGCTAGGAGTAGAATTCCACTGGAATTCTAAATGTCAGAAAGCTTTTGAAGGGTTGAAAGAATATCTGGCTAGTCCACCCGTTCTCATTCCACCTAAACTAGAAAAACCTCTGATCCTTTACGTCTTAGTCTTGGATGACTCCGTGGGAGCCGTCCTCGCACAAGCTGACAAAGAAGGCAAGGAACCGGCAACCTATTACTTGTCCAAACTTCTCAATCCCTGTGAGAAGAAGTACACCATCATGGAGAAAACCTGTGCTGCCCTCGTTTGGGTAGTGCAGAAATTAAAGCACTACTTCTTGGCTCATGAGGTCCACTTGATTGCTCGAATGAATCCTATCAAATTCCTTCTGGAGAAATCCGTCCTTACGGATAGGCTAGCACGATGGCAAAGTTTTCTCTCTCAGTTCGACATCACCTACATCCAGCAAAAGGCGATTAAAGGCTATGCCATAGCCGAGCATCTCGCTCACCATCCTCTTCCCAAGTTCGATCCCATCCAATCAGAGTTTCCAGATGAGGAACTAATGTCCGTCAACCAATCAGATGAGCTAATGTGGATGCTATATTTTGATGGAGCTCTGAATTCTCAAGGGAGAGGAATCGGCGTCGCCCTCCTGTCGCCTGAAGGCCTCACATTCCCATTGGCATACCAGCTCAAATTTCCAGTTACCAACAATATAGCCGAATATGAAGCTCTTCTAGCTGGCCTAGAACTCGCTCATTCTTTTCGTATCACTGAGTTGCGAGTCGTAGGTGATAGTCAGCTCATCCTTCGCCAGGTGCTCACTAAGTATCGCACTCACGATCCCAAACTCAAGCCATACCAAGGACTCACCGCTGCCTTTGCCAAACTATTCACCAAACTGATCTTTGTCCATGTCCCCCGCCATGAGAATATTCTGGCCGATGCCCTCGCCTCATTGGCATCATCCTTAAGGTTCCCTCTAGGGAGATGGTTTGAGTCCATTTCCATCTACAAACTTCACGCCCCTGTAATCGATGATGCTTCCTACGTAAATACCAAAGACAGGATAGCAAGGAAGATCCTGCAGGAAGATATCCTTGAAAAGAGGGAAATCATGTTGGCAGAGGCTGAAGAAGAACTGGCTGATGAAGAGAAACCATGGTTGATCATTCTTATCCTGAAGGGGCCACCACAGAGGACAAGAAAGCCATAAGAAGGGTGGCTCAGAAATATACTTTGGTTGGAGGTCTACTCTATAGGAGGAGCCTTACTGGTATTCTGTTAAGATGTCTTGGTGACGACGAGGTTTGGAAATGTGTAGAGGAGACGCACTCGGGTGTGTGCGGTGGCCACGTGAATAGTCAGATGCTCGCCAAGAAGATCATTCGGCAAGGCTTTTACTGGCCCACTATGGAAGAGGATTGTGCTGTCTATGTCCGTAGGTGTGTCAAGTGTCAACTTCACACCGATAAAATCCATTCACCATCTTCCTCACTTCATCCAATATCCTTCCCGTGGCCTTTCTCCATGTGGGCATTCGACATCATTGGTCCCTTAGGTGATCCCAATTCCCTCACCAAGCAAAAATCTTTCATCCTTACTGCGACAGAATACTTCACCAAATGGGCCGAAACTGAAGCCTACACGAAAATCAAGGCGTCAATAGTCTGCAAGTTCATCATGAAGAATATCCTCCCCAGATTCGGCGTCCCAAGCACAATCGTCATCGACAATGGGCCACAGTTCATTTCTCAGGACCTACAGGACCTCTGCAAAAGGTACGCAATTGCATTGCATCATTCATCGCCTTATTACCCACAAGGTAACGGCCAAGCGGAGGCCACAAATAAAACATTGCTCAAAATCATCAAAAAAACCTGCGAGTCTAGTAAGTTTTCAGACTGGCCAGAAAAACTTATCGAAGCCCTATGGGCCTATCGCACTTCAATCCGTACCCCCACCGGGCAGACTCCATTTGCCCTTACTTATGAACATCAAATAGATTGGGACGAAATGAGGCAATGCGTCACCATGATGAAGGATAGGAGACCTCCTCTTAGACAACAACAACAACAACAACAACAACAACAACAACAACAACAACAACAACAACAACAACAACAACTGCAGCAACAACAGCCAATAATGGGCATCCTCCAAAATCCATTACCGGAGCACCAACAGCCCGATCATCAGGTTAACCCCATCTCCTCCTTCCCAAAAGTCGGGAGAGAGTAGGTGTGGCACCCGGAAAGTACCTCCATTCTCTCTACCGCTAATCCTATCATCACGCAACACCCTTGCCTTGCCCGGGTAGCACCTCTCTCTCATCAACCCGCGTCAGTATCGCCTTCACCATTTCCACTACCATTACGCCCTCTCATCCGTACCCCGATCCCCTATCAACCGACACTCTCCACTACGCCTTCACACCCTCTCTCATCTTCTCCCACTCCCCCACTTTACCATCCGCCTCTACCACATTTACCTCTACGCCTTCTAAACCCCTTATCATCCGTCAACCACACATAACCCCGTCTTTCTCCACCATATCACCACTAATGCCTTCAAAACCACTCATTACCCATCACCCACCTCAAAATCATTGCCCGCTTCAAGCCCTACCCACTTTTACTTCATCTCCACCTCCACCTTCCAGACCCCTTATCCTTCATAATCCGCACGATATCCCCTCTACCTCCACCATGCCTCCACCTAACAAACCCCTCATCAGAATCCCTGCTCCCGTCATCACCCCTGCTTCATCAACCATTCCTCCACCACTACCCCTCAAATCCCTGTTAAAACCCACTGCTACCCCCACAGAGGTACAAAATCCGCAGGCAATGGTGCTCCGGAGTGGAAGGATTTTCCACAGGGTTTTCCCCCACAACAGTCAAAATCCTGAGCAATCTCAGCCAGAGAAGGATGATGGAGAACAACCAGAAAGAGCTATCCCTGGAACATAGTATGATCTAGTGAAACACTTGGACAAGTCGCCTGCTCGGATCTCCATCCTGGAGCTACTTCAAAGATCCACATCCCACCAGGCAGCCTTAATGGAGTACCTTCAAAGGGTTATGGTGAATGAGGACCTCCCTGTAGAAAAGATCTCTACCGTCCTGACCCCAACGGACACACAACCGGCCATCATGTTCACACGCAGGAGATGATAAAGTAAATCACAAGAGGCTGCAAGAGTAACTAAAAGAAAGCAACTGATGTCTCACCGTGATCGCCAATCTGTAGAAGTCGAGGAGGGATCCACTTACAAGGAGAAAGAAGAAAGCGAGCGACAGGCTACAAACTCGCAGTAACTAAAAAGCTAATAAGGGACATGAAACGTGCCAATAGAGAAGAGAGCATACGTAGGATGCTAAAGGGATGTGATCGCCAGAGGGGTTACCTCAATGAAAAGAAATGATCACGTGTACCTGGCACAAGGCACGGAAACTGTGAATCATCGAGTGCGGGAAATGGCGGGTTGCTTCTTCCTCCCCCTTCGGCCGGCCGATGGAGAGGGCTTTTTTGAATTACCCTTGCAAAACAACAACAAACAAGTAACAGATGGATCAGAAAGACGAAGGTGCAGTATTCAATTCTAACGATGCAAGCAATGAAATGATGGAAGGACACACACCTGGTTGGTGTTGTCTTTTAAAACCCCTCTCGGACATGAGTAGGAGGAAAATGCTTATGATGAATGGCGATTATGCCAACGTAAGAACGGGGAAAAACTCCATCATAAAAAAGGGGGGGTGGAAGATACGATATGATGAATGCAAGATAACTAGGGAAGAAGAGAGGAGAATGGCTTATTGGATGGTCGATGGCGAGGCCCGGCGGAGCTTCGGCAGCACAAGGACGACGCGGGAGCACGACGGGCGAAGACGGCCTTTCTCTTGCGAGTGCGGGCACCCAGGAATCCGGCAGAACTTCCCCCCTACAAAACACCCGCGGGTTAGAAATAGAATTCGGCAGCCTATCGGCTCTCCTTTTTTCGACCCTCAACTGAGGGGGGGGGGTAACCCTCTATTTATAGAGTTCCGGAGGATGGAGGCGTCCAGGGGCCTGAACGCCTCCATCACTTGGATCTTTTTTAAACGACAATCCGACCGGCTGACGGATAGTCAGTGGCCAGGGGCACCCGTGAGCTGAATGATGAAGGCGTCCAGGGGTAGCTCATTCACCCGGGGGTGTAAGCAGACAAGGGGATCTGGGAAGATCATCAGACAATTGTCTGGCCCAGGAAGACGATATCAGCAAAGGCTGAGACGAGTGGATGGAGAAGATGGCGGCTAATGAGCCGTCGACGGCAATGTTGAGGATGGATGAAGATCCGTCGATGACAGGGTCCTTCTGGCGAGGACGAGGGTAGTTTGGAACCTTGGCAAGAGTGGTAATATTCTCTGGTATTTCGGAGATCAATGGTGGTCCTTCAAGCTGTGGAGACGAGAACATCCTTTCCAGTGCAACGGAAATGTCCCGTATATCCACCTCTACCACATTTACCCCTACGCCTTCTAAACCCCTTATCATCCGTCAACCACACATAACCCCGTCTTTCTCCACCATATCACCACTAATGCCTTCAAAACCACTCATTACCCATCACCCACCTCAAAATCATTGCCCGCTTCAAGCCCTACCCACTTCTACTTCATCTCCACCTCCACCTTCCAGACCCCTTATCCTTCATAATCCGCACGATATCCCCTCTACCTCCACCATGCCTCCACCTAACAAACCCCTCATCAGAATCCCTACTCCCGTCATCACCCCTGCTTCATCAACCATTCCTCCACCACTACCCCTCAAATCCCTGTTAAAACCCACTGCTACCCCCACAGAGGTACAAAAGCCGCAGGCAATGGTGCCCCGGAGTGGAAGGATTTTCCACAGGGTTTTCCCCCACAACAGTCAGAATCCTGAGCAATCTCAGCCAGAGAAGGATGATGGAGAACAACCAGAAAGAGCTATCCCTGGAACACAGTATGATCTATTGAAACACTTGGACAAGACGCTTGCTCGGATCTCCATCCTGGAGCTACTTCAAAGATCCACATCCCACCAGGCAGCCTTAATGGAGTACCTTCAAAGGGTCATGATGAATGAGGACCTCCCTGTAGAAAAGATCTCTACCATCCTGACCCCAACGGACATACAACCGGCCATCATGTTCCACAACTACGAGCTCGCTCCCAAGGAAGCTCGAAAATATGCACTGTGCATTTCAATAAAAATTAATGGGGTATCCATAAACCCGTGTCTTGTGGACATGGGTGCGTCCATAAATGTGATCTCCATGGACACCCTTCAGGTGTGTGGGGTCAACGAGGAACAAATAAGACCTTCCTCGATCACGGTCACGGCTTATGACAATAGCAAAAGGCCGCCGCACGGGATGATTATTCTGAAGGCAGAACTAGGCCCCATGTCAATTCCCACGGAATTCCATGTCCTCGACATGGACCCCACATTTAAGGCTATACTGGGTCGCCCTTACATCGAAGCCATGGACGTTGTGCCTTCCACCAACCATCAGTGCCTGAAGTTTCCTTACAATGGGAGGATTATTAAAGTGGTCAGTACACCTGCCCTTCACACAGTGGATGCTATCAACACCTCTCTGCCCTCTGTTTGGCCGTCTCATCGGCCCATATTGTCACTACTGGACGTACGTGATTCATCTTACGTTCCACTAGCGCCAAAGGAGCCGGTCAGGACAATCGCAACATCATATCTCCCTTTTCACTCCAAAGGGTGGGAGATTATGAGGAACATCGGCTACCAATAGGGTAAAGGTCTGGGCGCACAGTTACAGGGTAGGCTCAAACCGCCAAAGGAAGTTAGGCCGAACCGCAGGTTTGGCCTAGGCTTCAAAGGACCATTCAAGGCGGATTGGAAGCCCCTTACATGGACTCTTTCAAACCACTTCAACAGAGGGCCCGTTGTTGAGATGGGAGATTACCCACGAGAAGCATATGGGAGATCACATGCTGTATATTTGGCTGAAAAATGTCCGAGGATCACCAAAAGAGGCAAGATCAAAAATCAAGAATGCGAGTGGAACAAATGGTTCGACATACGGGACATTTCCGTTGCACTGGAAATGATGTTCTCGTCTCCACAGCTTGAAGGACCACCATTGATCTCCGAAATACCAGAGAATATTACCACTCTTGCCAAGGTTCCAAACTACCCTTGTCCTCGCCAGAAGGACCCTATCATCGACGGATGTTCATCCATCCTCAACATTGCCGTCGACAGCTCATTAGCCGCCATCTTCTCCATCCACTCGTCTCAGCCTTTGCTGATGGCCATCTTCGCCCGTCGTGCTCCCGCGTCGTCCTTGTGCTGTCGAAGCTCCACCGGGCCTCGGCATCGACCATCCAATAAGCCATTCTCCTCTCTTCTTCCCTAGTTATCTTGCATTCATCATATCGTATCTTCCACCCCCCCTTTTTTATGATGGAGTTTTTCCCCGTTCTTACGTTGGCATAATCACCATTCATCATAAGCATTTTCCTCCTACTCGTGTCCGAGAGGGGTTTTAAAAGATAACACCAACCAGGTGTGTGTCCTGCCATCATTTCATTGCTTGCATCGTTAGAATTGAATACTGCACCTTCATCTTTCTGATCCACCCGTTACTTATTTGTTGTTAAAACCCTCTCCGTCGGCCGGCCGAAGGGGGAGGAAGAAGCAACCCGCCATTTCCCGCACTCGATGATTCACAGTTTCCGTGCCTTGTACCAGGTACATGCGATCATTTCTTTTCATTGAGGTAACCCCTCTGGCGATCACATCCCTTTAGCATCCTACGTATGCTCTCTTCTCTATTGGCACATTTCATGTCCCTTATTAGCTTTTTAGTTACTGCGAGTTTGTAGCCTGTCGCTCGCTTTCTTCTTTCTCCTTTTAAGTGGATCCCTCCTCGGCTTCCACAGATTGGCGATCACGGTGGGACATCAGTTGCTTTCTTTTAGTTACTCTTGCAGCCTCTTGTGATTTGCTTTATCATCTCCTGCGTGTTGTTTATCTCTCAGTTGCTTTCTTTTAGTTACTCCTGCCGCCTCTGGTGATTTGCTTTATCATCTCTTGTGTATTGTTATATCTTGATTGTCTTGTTATTCTGTTATGCCCTATATATCTGTCAGCATTTCATCGCATATGTTAGTCCCTCTTTTCTATCTTTCTTTTTATTTCTTTCTAAGGACCACCCCCTCTCGGTGAAGGAAGGACTCTCCGTCGGGAATTCTGGGCGTCCTGGCCCACGTATTCAATTCAACATAACCCAGGAAAAAAGAGAGCCGATAGGCTGCCGAATTCTATTTCTAACCCGCGGGTGTTTTGTAGGGGGGAAGTTCTGCCGGATTCCTGGGTGCCCGCGCTCGCAGGAGAAAGGCCGTCTTCGCCCGTCGTGCTCCCGCGTCGTCCTTGTGCTGCCGAAGCTCCGCCGGGCCTCGCCATCGACCATCCAATAAGCCATTCTCCTCTCTTCTTCCCTAGTTATCTTGCATTCATCATATCGTATCTTCCACCCCCCCTTTTTATGATGGAGTTTTTCCCCGTTCTTACGTTGGCATAATCGCCATTCATCATAAGCATTTTCCTCCTACTCATGTCCGAGAGGGGTTTTAAAAGACAACACCAACCAGGTGTGTGTCCTGCCATCATTTCAGGACGTGTCTAAATTGTGGAGTGGCATTAGACACGACCATCTTTACTTGCTCTGATTCTGAAATGGGGTCTCTCACTTTCTCTGCCAAGGATCTCCATCGATCGGCAAATTGGCTGAAATCTTCGTCCGACTTCATTTTTTCAGCCACTAGGTCGGTAATAGAGAAGGAGGGACCGACCCTATCCCGATATTTCTACAAGAACCTTCTCTGGACTATTTCAAAATTCTCGGCCTTGCGGGGCTCCAAGGAATAGAACCACTCAAGCGCGGGACCATCCAATGATCTTAGAAAGAGGTATGCCAGGGACCTCTGATCATTTTGCCAATAGGAGGACTTGAAGGCCCAGAATTCCCTACGTGAAACCCCTCTGGCTTACAAACTCGCAGTAACTAAAAAGCTAGTAAGGGACATGAAACGTGCCAATAGAGAAGAGAGCATACGTAGGATGCTAAAGGGATGTGATCGCCAGAGGGGTTACCTCAATGAAAAGAAATGATCGCGTGTACCTGGTACAAGGCACGGAAACTGTGAATCATTAAGTGCGGGAAATGGCGGGTTGCTTCTTCCTCCCCCTTCGACCGACCGACGGAGAGGGCTTTCTTCAATTACCCTTGCAAAACAACAACAAACAAGTAACGGGTGGATCAGAAAGACGAAGGTGCAGTATTCAATTCTAACGATGCAAGCAATGAAATGATGGCAGGACACACACCTGGTTGGTGTTGTCTTTTAAAACCCCTCTCAGACACGAGTAGGAGGAAAATGCTTATGATGAATGGCGATTATGCCAACGTAAGAACGGGGAAAAACTCCATCATAAAAAAGGGGGGGGGTGGAAGATACGATATGATGAATGCAAGATAACTAGGGAAGAAGAGAGGAGAATGGCTTATTAGATGGTCGATGGCGAGGCCCGGCGGAGCTTCGGCAGCACAAGGACTACGCGGGAGCACGACGGGCGAAGACGGCCTTTCTCCTGCGAGCGCGGGCACCCAGGAATCCGGCAGAACTTCCCCCCTACAAAACACCCGTGGGTTAGAAATAGAATTCGGCAGCCTATCGGCTCTCCTTTTTTCGACCCTTGGACTGAGGGGGGTAGGCCTCTATTTATAAAGCTCTGGAGGATGGAGGCGTCCAGGGGCCTGGACGCTGTGAGCGACGTCACGCCTGGCTCCTCTTTTTTTTGGTGTTTGTTTGCTGCAACATAGAAATAAGAGAAGAGAGAGAAGGGGCCACCACGGGAGATTGCTCTGGCGGGGCGAGCGGGACAAGTGTGATATAGCAAGATATGGGGGTTAAACGGCCATAGCGAGAAGTGACTCGCCGCGGCCTCAGGGGGACGGGAATGGTGCAGAAATTAAATAACAAGAATTGAAACGGCCATTGGGGAAGTGACTTGCCGCGGCCTCGAGAATATGAGCAGATAACAAGATGACAGAATATAAAGAGAATACAAAGAGCGGGAATTTAAACGGCCATTGGGGAAGTGACTCGTCGCGGCCTCGAGAACATAAACAGATAAGAATATAACATATAAGAACGTGAATTTAAACGGCCATTGGGGAAGTGACTCGCCGCGGCCTCGAGAACATAAACAGATAAGAATATAACGTATAAGAACGTGAATTTAAACGGCCATTAGAGAAGTGACTCGCCGCGGCCTCGAGAATATGAGCAGAATATAACAGAATATAAAGAGAATATAAGAACGGAAATTTAAACGGTCATTGGGGAAGTGACTCGCCGCGGCCTCGAAAATAAGATGTGATCGCCAGGGGCCGAAAAGACCCCAAAAATGAAGAAAGTGATCGCGCCTACCTCAAGAGCGGGAGATGGCGGGTTGCTTCTTCCTCCCCCTTCGGCCGGCCGACGGAGAGGGCTTTCCTTGGGTACCCTTGCAAAATAACGACAAACAAGTAACGAGTGGATTAGAAAGATGAAGGTGTAGTATTCAAATCCTTGCGATAAAAATAATGAAATGATGGCAAGACACACACCTGGTTGGTGTTGCCTTTTAAACCCCTCTCGGACTCGAGTAGGAGGAAAATGAGATGATGGATGCAAGAAGTATATAAGAAGAGGCGCCCTTATGAAGGGGGATAGAGGATGCGAGATGATGAATGCAAAAGAACTAAGAAGAAAAGGAAAGATTGGCTTATTGATGTGCCGATGGTGAAATCCGGCGGAGCTCCGGCAGCGTGGGATGACGTGGAAGCGCGGTGGATGAAGACGACCTTCCTCTCGCGAGCGTGAGCACCCGAGAAGCCGGCAGAACCTCCACCTACAAAAGAACCCACGGGTTAGAAAATGACTCCGTAGCCTCTGGGCTCCGGCAGCCTATCGGATCACTTCGAAGCTCTCCAGAACTGAGGGGGTGGGCCTCTATTTATAGGGCTCCGGAGGGTGGAGGCGTCCAGGACCCTGGACACCTCCATCAGGGCCGAACTAATATTTTATTCTATTTTTATTAATTTTTTGGAATACTTTTGTGGAGGCGTCCAGGGCCCGGACGCCTCAAACAGGTCCACCGAATACTGCTGACGGCCGCACGCGGTTTGGCACAACGCGTGGTTTTGTGAGCGGCGCCTCGTGATTCAGAAATGGGCGCGTCCAGATGGCTGGACGTCTCTATAATTTGACTTTTTTCACACACGACAAACCGTCGTTCGGTGGCCGGCGCCCGTGAGAGAGTTGATGGAGGCGTCCAGGGGCCTAGACGCCTCCAAAATATATTATTTTATTTTTTTTATTTGTCTTTTGTGCCAAGGCTGGCATTTTGATTTTTTTATAATTGTTTTTATGGAGGCGTCCAGGGGCCTGGACGCCTCCATTAATATATATATATTTTATTTATTTTTTATTTTTTATGCCAACTGGTATTTTACACACATTTTTTATTTTTATTTTTATGGAGGCGTCCAGGGGCCTGGACGCCTCCATTAATATATATATATTTTATTTAGTTTTGGGCCCTGAGAGAAAAAAATAAATAAATTAAAAACATGGGGGCGTCCAGGGGCCTGGACGCCCCCATTAAGACCCACCTGGGTCCTCAAATCAGGCGTCGGCGACCGCCCGTCAGACACCCTTCCTGATTCCGGAACCTCCTGATGCGTCTGACTGGTGTTGATGCCGTCCGAATGCCGTGACGAGACGATTCGGATGCCGAAAAAGGCAGAAGAAGACCCAAGAAAAGGAAGTACTCAAGTGATTCGAAATGCGTAAGCCGTCGCGGGGCGTCGTATAGTAATATGAGACTTTCTCAGGAGACGTCAAGAATGGCGTGTCTACAGCTGCCCCGCCTTGGCGTCTGCATTGCAAGGGAGCGACACGTAATGGAATGGTATCGAAGTGGAGTGAAATGAAGTAGGAGCGGACTGATAAGTTGATGCCAAGGTGTGATGAGACACGCTTTTGACGTTACTGTTTGGAATCTTTCCTGAAGTTTCAATGAGGCGACCTTGAAGAAGGTCTTTCAAATATTGACGATTGCTTGGACGGAGATCAAATAAGGGAGGGTGAGATGTGCGCTCAGGCACGAAAAGGAGACCAACTTCTCGGTGTGGAAGTACCTGGGTCATAAATCGGAGGTTTCACCTTTGGGGAGCGGTTACCAGCCAATGTGGAAGTGCTGCGGCCAAGGTGGTTCAAACAAGATCAAAAGTAAAGGAATATCTGAGGGTCTGTCCAAACAAGGGTCTCCTTTGGAAGAGCAGCGTAGGGCTGTCTCAAGGAAACTTGGTATTTCATTCGGAGTGGAATATCTCATATTTGTGGGAATTGAAACACAACGGCTTTCACAATCGAATCACTTGAATGATCTTCCGCAATAAATCAAAGTCCTATATGAATGCATGCTAGGTTTAAAGAAAAATTTAAAACAAACTAAAATAGAAAATAGCCAAGGATAATATTGTCAACTTGTTAAGAACGGGTCAGGATACCGATCCGGTGAGCCGACACTGGGCTGGGGCCCGTTTATCCGCGCACCAACTCACTGAATGGAACCGTCGTCCCATGCTACCACAAATTAACGGTCTATCCGTACAACCCAAATTCTCCCGGGATCATCACTGTTTTTGTTGAAGGGGAACTCAAATCCCAGATTTGTTCGGGTCGCAAGGTCCTTGACATGCTCTGGTAGCGTAGGTATCGTATACTATGATGCATGACATGGTGGGACCAACCATTAAAAGGTGGGACAGGAGATAGGACAAAGATGTCCGTTAGTAAAACCTGCACAGGCCAGCATGGATTAATAACATCAGAAAGTAGCAGAATCATAGCAGAATCGCACCACAATGGAAGGAAATCTAGCCAAAATCCTGACACTGACTGCTGATGTGACATGTTCCGTCCTGTAGCGATCTTCCCTTCCTATAAGAACTCCCCTTAGGCTAGTTCATTCAAATGCACCAAGGTGGGTTTTGGAAGCTCAGGAAAGAGAGGAGAATCTAGAGATTTTCAGGATGGAAGGAGAGTCTTCTCGCGTTATGAAGAGGAGCAGGCCTAGCAGCGAGATCAGGCGACTCTCCGACCTCGAGGGTCATCTGAGTGGGACGATCTTGTCGCATATGGTAAGCTGATTCATTTCAAATTTTCCATGTGAACCTTCTTCTTACTTCCTTCATTTCTTCTTTCTTTCCTCTTCCAGCCATATCCACTCTTCCCAGGCCCGAGGAAGTTTTCCAAACTGCCATGGCTTTCAAAGCTAACTTCCAATATCTCCATTGGCATGAGGGCCATACTCTCGAAGTGGCATCTGCAGGGGCTCCTTATTCACGCCAAACATTACGAGAAGATTCGTATGGACTGGGCGGCTATGGGCGCACTAGTGGAGATCTGGCATCCCCAGACCCACACTTTTATCTTCCCGACCTTCGAGGTGACCATCCTCCTTGAGGAGGTGGAACTTCTGCTCGGATTGAAGAAATTCAAGAGTGACGGGAAGGTGAAGGCTATGCGGATGCTGACACGGGGGACTTCTGAAAGCGTCCTTGGAAGCTTCATGCCGCCCGACGCAGCCCGAAAGGTCCGTACTCAAAAGGGGATCGATCTCCAAAAGCTCGCGGAGTGGGTCATGGACGCCCTGAGAGGGTCACCAGACGATGACTATTTGGAGGGAATCATGAAGGGGTTCACTATCTGTCTGGCGGGTGCTCTCTTGTTTCCTCATACCGACAACATAGTGGAGGAGGATCAACTAAGTGCCATTCGCGGGATCTGGAGTGGAAAGAGGGTGGGACCCGCCGTCCTTGCCTATCTTTACAGCGGCCTTACTGCCTCGAGCATGGGTAAGCCTCCTTTTGGTTGCGCACTTGTCTTGAATTGCTGGCTTGATTTGCACTTCAAATTCGACCACCGCGAGGGAATGCCAACTGCTTCGAAGCTCTTCCAACAAAGCCCGCTTCACCACATAGCCGACGTGTTAGGCTTCGGTGGTACTGTAGTGAACCGCGTTCCGTGGCTGAAGAAACGTGAAGACTGGCGGTCTCACTTCCGCACCGTGACACAAGGCTTCTTTACTTGCGCACCGGCATGTTTGCTTTCGCTAGATCTCCTCATGAGGCCTTCTCCCGAAGTTGATCTTCAACTGATCGGCGCGACCGAGTTCGTCCTTTATAATGCGCATCGGTGCTGCCTCCAGATTGGCATCCCACGCCATTCGTTCCCGCCACCGACTGGCATCGTTCCTTTGAAGAAAAGGGAGTTGGGCACTGAAGCGGACGCGAAGGAAGCGAAGGCCATTAAAGCTCCCTGGAAGACAAGTGTTGCGGGAAAGGCCTTAGCGCACGTGGTGGAAGAATGCGAGCCGTGGAGGGCTTATGTAACCGAACTGGGGAAGTTAAGGCCTAAGGCGCCTAAGCCCCTGATGTAGTTCACTCTGCTTTCTGATGGAATAAAATCTGGCATTTGGCAGTTTTGGACCAGGTCCGTTAATTATTATTGTCTTTTTTGTGGTTTTTCTTTTTCTTTGTGTTTTTATTTTTTTTTGTTTGGATTATATACATACTCTTATCCTTTTTTACTTTTATTATATAAACATAGTTTTTTTGAAAATTTTTTATTATAGGGGCGTCCATGGGCCTGGACGCCCCTAATTTGTATTTTTTATTTTATTTGATTTTTTGTTTTGGGGGCGTCCAGGGTCCTGGACGCCCCAAATTTTATTTATTATTTTTTTTGTTTTTTTTTTTTTTGGGGGCGTCCAGGCGCCTGGACGCCCTAAAATTTTTGAATTTTTAAAAAAAAATAAAAATTGTGGGGGCGTCCAGGCGCCTGGACGCCCCAATGAAGGTAGCTTCTATATATAAGGGCTGCCCCCCCCCCTTTTGCTCATTTACTGTTCATTCTGACGACCTAGTCACCCTAGACGACCCATTCTTAGTCCCAATGGAGCGAGGAGGATCGAGCCAGGGTCCAGAGAAGCGGAAACGACTGGCTCGTCGTGCGAGGAGGTTGAGGGATGATGCCGAGGAGGCTGGTGCGGCGGAGGAGATTGCCGCGGGTGAGGAGGCTCTTCCTTTGGCCTTGGAGGCTGCAGTGGACGCTGGCGACGCGGGAGAGGACGAGCACGATCCGGTAAGCCCCTCGGAACTCTCACTCTGTGGTTCAATAGGCTAAACGGACAGGTGAGAGGCTGTGAGAGAAGGCCGGGGAGTGAGGGAAAGGAGGCGTCCAGGGCCATGGACGCCTCCACATTTTCTTTTTATTTTTTATTTTTTATTTATTTACGAACATAATAGAAATATAGTTAAAAATAAGGAGGCGTCCAGGGCATGGGACGCCTCCATGATAATATATATATTATTAATATATTTTTTGTTTTGGTTTTGGGGTTTTTCTAAAAATAAAAGAAAATAAAGGAAATGGAAAGGAGGCGTCCAGGGGCCTGGACGCCTCCACAAAAAATAAATATTTTAAAAAGAAAAATAAAATAAAATAAATAAGTAGTATATACAGTGTTATTGTTTATTATTATTCATGATGCTGATGTGTTCTCTGTTGGTTTTGTGGTGTGCAGGGCGTGATGAAGGGCCGGATCAGCTGGTCCCTAGTGGTGGCAGCATACCGCGGGCTGCCGGACTTCCAGAGGGCGCGTGTGG
This sequence comes from Amorphophallus konjac, assembly GCA_022559845.1. Taxonomy (NCBI): domain Eukaryota; kingdom Viridiplantae; phylum Streptophyta; class Magnoliopsida; order Alismatales; family Araceae; genus Amorphophallus; species Amorphophallus konjac. The sequence goes on from CM040127.1 coordinate 258,916,648, forward strand.
ACGCCATGGGCTTTGGAGCTTTCCTTAGGATCGAGCCCTTTCGGCTCGACCTTCCTCTTATCCAGGCATTGAGGGAGCGGTGGCACGCGCCGAGCCGGGCGTTTCTGATGCCCTGGGGGCACATGGTGCCGACACTTGAGGACGTGGCTCGGATCACCGGGCTACGAGTTGACGGAGAGGCAGTCAGCGGGGTCACCTACCCCGACTACCGAGAGAGTGCCCTGGACCTGCTGTGGTTAGAGACGAGCGTGACTGATAGAGACAGCAGGGTAGTTGGCCGAGTGGAGATCATGGAGGCGCTCGGATTCGTCGACCCGCGCCAGCGGGTTAGCGAGACTGGAGCGGAGTTCTTGGCTCGACTGGAGGGGGATGCTCGTGCAGCTTTCACCCAGGATCCGAGCGAGAGGGAGCTGGTGGATCTAGACCTTCGGAGGTTTCTTTTCTTCTTCCTGGGCCGCCTTCTGCTGGGGACGAAGGGGGATGGCATCCACTGCCGTTTCCTCGGGATCTTGGCGGATCTGGACAGAGTGGGACACTACGCGTGGGGAGCGGCTCTGCTTGCCCATTTGATTGCTGATCTCTCCCAGACTTCGGAGAAGGAGACGACAGTCAGCGGCTTCGCACCTTTCCTCCAGGTACACAATTTATTTATGCATTTTCACAGTTAAATATGCAATTATTGTACTAATGATGTATGATGGATGCAGGTGTGGAGCTATTACTATTTCCCGATGGGGAGGGCTAGGCATGGGAACAGGAGGGCCGTGCCTCTGGCGCGGCGGTGGAGGCCGGTCGTGGTTGCAGCACCCCACGGCTACCAGCTGGCGTCGCTTCGTCGGGAGCTGAGCGAGTATCCCGAGGCCATGGTATGATGCGTATGATTTTTTGTGTTTATGCATGTGACTGAATGGTAACTAACATGATGTATGTATGGTGATGCAGGTGGTGTGGAGACCCTACCTGGGCATGGGCGACGCTGGCCAGCCTTGGGTTGTAGCGGGTCTTCCTCGTTTCAGGCGGGACGTGTGGGTCCATTGCCTGAACGAGATCGAGCCGCTTCGGCTGAGGCTGGTTATGAGGACGTTGGGGCTGGCCCAGGAGTGGGTTGATGTAGAAGAGCCGGCCCGCATTGGGCGGAAGACCAAGGGGAAGGCGAAGGTTGTGGACTGGCGTACGCGCTTCCCAGCACAGTACCAGGACTGGCAGCAGGGCGGGGTCCCAGTGGTGTCCCATGTACAGGACAGTACTGATTACCTGAGACGGTACCGGGCTACGTATGGGGACCGCCTCTTCCTTGGTGGTATGGCAGGGGTAAGTGAAATGAGAATGCTTCACTCTTTTATATGTATATGCATGTGGTACTAACTTACGTGCAATGCAGGATGCTCGTGATACCATGATCGCCGACCTGCGGGCCCAGTTGGCGGACGCCAGGCGACAGTTGGTGGCCATCCGACAGGAGTTGGAGATCCTGGTGAGTTTATGCGATGCATTTTTTGTGACCTGGATTTTTGATACTTGGCCTCTAACTGTCGTTCGCTCTGTGTTTCAGCGGGCCCACCAGACAGCGGCAGCCGGGATGGCTGGTGGAGCGGGTTCCAGTTCGCGGGGCCCTCCTCCGGAGGTTTCTGCCCTCCAGGAGCAGCTGGCGTATGCGGTGGCTCGGGCTGAGGAGGCCGAGCGTGACCGCGAGGCTCGAGTGAGCGTTTTCCTGACCTCGACTCTCCTTCTGGCTGCCTCCTTCTATCACTGTTCTCTTACGGTGCATGCGTGCTTTGACAGGTGGCCGAGATCCGAGAGGCCCTGGCGCGTGCTGTTCGTGCCGAGCAGGAGCGCGACGCTCGGGTGGCGGAGCGTGACGCCCGGATTGCGGAGCGTGACGCCCGGATTGTGGAGCTGGAGGAGGAGCGTCGACGGGAGGCTGAGGAGCTCCCTCGTGACGTGCTGGATCTGCGGATCGCCCTCGAGCTGTCGAGGAGGGAGGCGATGAGAGAGAGAGAGGAGAGGGAGAGAGAGAGGGAGGAGCGACAGCGGGATCAGACCGAGAGGAGGGCTCTGGAGGCCCAGCTGCTGGAGCTCCGACTGAGTCTCGGCACGGCGGAGGGGAGGCTTCGGGAGAGCGAGGAGCGGTACCAGAGGGCGAAGGAACGCGGGGCGTGACTTCGTCAGTCTGGTTCTTTTTCCATGGGCAGCTATCTGGTCTCTTCGGCCAAGGAGCGTCGTCGCGCCTTCGAGGCTGGAGTGCCACCGCAGGGCGAGGCGAGCACGGCTTCTCAGGGTTCGCAGAGGCCCCCTAGGGATCCCCGGCAGAGGAGGAGGAGAGAGATGACCAGGAGGGTGATGGTGAGAGTTAGAGAGTTGCTTGTACACGTCACCCTTCTCACTGTATGATGTACTTTCGACTATTATATATGAAATGGCTTTCTTGTGTTGTGTGTACTTTTCTCTCTCCCACACTTTCTTCTTTGCACTGAGTTGTCCTTCGAGGCACGCTCCACGAGACCTTGCCCTGAACAGCGGGGAACTACGCTTTGCACGGGGGGATTCTGTTTCCTTTCTCCCCCTTTTGGGCGCGTCCAGGCGCGAGGACGCGTCTTAGTCCTTGAATTCAAATTTAAAGCGTCGGGTGGCCTTTCTTCTCCCGTGCCTTACCCGCAAACGAGCCCGCCTTCCGCCGAAACTCGCTTGCCCCTTTTCGTCTTCCTCCTCTTTTGATTGATGGAGTTCGGTGGGCCCGATCATGGTGAAGGTGGAGAGGGACGAGGAACTCCTCGCCCGAGGAGGGACGCGCCAGAGCACGGAACGGCGTCCATGGAGGAGGAAGGGCCGCTTCGGGCCCCCGAGGGACCCGAGGGGCCCGATGGCGCGGAGGGAGGTGAACACGGCTCGGTGAGTGCTTGGTTTTCCCCCTCTTTGATCATTTTGAGTTTTGAAGCAAGCCGTGCGAAGGGGGAAAGGGTTCGGCTAGTGTCGCACTTAAATGATGGACGCGTCCTAGACAGGGGACGCGTTATTTTTGACTGATGTGGGACCCCTTTCTTGGTGCAGGACATGGCAAGGACCCTGGGCCTGGCCGATGAGTGGGCGAGTGCGGACGAGCCGAGCCGCGTCAGGAGGGAGAGTCGCGGCAAGGCGAGGCTCGAGGACTGGCCCGTACGTCTCCCTGGACAGCAAGGGGGTGTACTGGTGCAGGACAGTGCCGACTTCCTGCGGCGGCAGAGAGAGAGTTACGCGGGGCTTCCCCAAGCTGGGGACACGCGTGGCATCGGCGGCTCGCGCGCCCAACTGTCAGAGACTAGGCGGCAGCTGGCCGTCGCTCAACATGAGCTGTCGCTCCTGGTAAGTTACGTGCCGCACTTTTAACTTCAGATTTTGGAGTTTCACTGACGGCCGTTGTTTATTTTGTTCCAGCGTGCCCAGCAGACAGCGACGGTGGGAGTGGCTGGCGATCTTCCAGCTCCTCGGCCCCTTTTCTCGAGATTGACCTCCCTCCGGGAGCAACTTGCCGGTGCGGTGGCCCGCGCGACCCGGGCGGAAGAGGAGCGTGACGCCTGGGTGGCGACTGTAGCGGAGCTGCGGCATCGTGGTGAGGAGAGACCTTCTCCAGACATCCTGGAGTTAAGGGTTCTTCTGCAGATGATGAGGAGAGAGGCAGAGAGAGAGAAAGCTGAGAGAAGGTCCGAGCGACAGCGGGATCAGACCGAGAGGAGGGCCTTGGAGGCCCAAGTGAGGGAGCTCCAGCTGGGCCTTCAGGCCGTCGTGCAGAGGCTAGGAGGGATGGAGACGCGCTACGAGAGAGCGCGAGAGTTCGGGGAGCGACTCCGCCAGTCGGTCGCTTTGCCGCTAGTGGCTTCTTCGCCACGCCAGGGGAGGAGCAGCGAGTCACTGCTGCGGAGCAGGCGCCAAGAGGCGAGGCAGGTGCTACTGCACGGGGATCCCGGAGGCTTCTGAGGGACCCTCACCTCGGGGGAGAGGAGGAGAGTGCCCAGAGAGATGAGTGATGGTGAGGATTGGCGAGCTAGTGGACCCGCCACCTCTCTATGATTGTAGTGTTTGTGACAGCTTATGTAGAATTATGAATGGAGTGATTTGATTTTCTGTTGTTTATTTGTTCTTTGTGCGTTCCTTCTTCCCTACACTTCTTCTCCTTTGCACTGTTCCCATGTGATGGGTCTGCCGAGACTCCGCCTCAAGCGGGGAATCGCGTCTTGTGACCATTTTCCACGGGAATCTGCCGTCGAAGTCAATAATGACGGCCCTAGCCCTTTCCCGAACGTTGTGTCAAATTTTGCGGACGTCCTCCAAATCATGATAGGGTATCCCTAGACAACATAGGGGCTATTCGTCCTATTCTTCGTCCAGTCAATCACCCTGTGCGAGCGGTGAAGCGACACACGGGACCGCATGGCAGGTGCCTCATTGCGAGGGCTATCATTAACAGGTGATGGAGGCAATCTTGGCCCGCACTCCTTCCATTTCTATAAATTCTTGTCCCTTTTATCTTCCCAGGTATATCGAGGGCTAACTCGAGGAGCACAAGTTCTCACGGGAGAGGAGGAGTTCAAAATTCTGAGAGTTGGATGGAGGGCGAATCTTCCCCTTCCTCGAAGAGAAGCAGGTCCAGTGGTAGTAGTTCCAGGAGGCTTTCGGACCTCGAAGGGCACTTCAGTGAAAGGGCTCAATCACAACTCGTAAGCCAAGTTTTCCTGCCCTTTTTTTCATTCTTTCTTCCTTTCTTCTGACCAAACCTCACCCCCATTCCTTGTATGTGTAGGTTGTGATGAAATCACAAATCTTATGGGAGTTGGTAGTAGCAGCGTACAGGGGCCTCCCAGATTTTCAGAAGGCGAGGCTAGACGTGATGGGATTTGGTACCTTCCTTCGGATCGAGCCGATCCAGCTCGACCTGGTCCTGATCCAAGCCTTGTGTGAGAGATGGGACCCAGTGAGTCGGGCATTCCTGATGCCGTGGGGGCACATGGTGCCCAGCTTGGAGGATGTGGTCCGGATCACAAGCCTGAAGGTAGAGGGCGAGGCAGTGACCGGAGTCACTTACGCGGACTACAGAGAAGGTGCCCAGAAGTTACTGGGTTTGGACCTAGATGGTCGGAAAAATAGGTCGGTAGCTAGGGCGTCCCTCATGGATGCATTAGGGCTCACCGACACTCGTCGGCGGGACGATGAATCCTCAGAAGAGTTCATGGAAAGGATGGAAATAGGATGCCGTGCCGTGTACTGCACAGATTTCGGCGACTGGGAAAGATGCAACATAGATTTGAGGAGATTTCTCCTCTTCCTTTTGGGGAGATTGGTACTGAGCTCGAAAGGGGACGGTATCCAATGTTGCTTCCTGGAGCTGCTGTCAGACCTTGAAAGAGTAGGGTATTATGCCTGGGGAGCCGCCATGCTGGCACACTTGTTTGCAGGCCTATTCCAAGAAACGGATCGTGAGATGACTGTGAGTGGTTTCACACCATTCATCCAGGTATTTTTTGGTTTTGCTTGTTTTATATTTTTTTGTGTTTTTGCAAAGTACTGATGACCTGTGCCGAGCAGCTATGGAGCTATTATTACCTCCCTATGGGGAGAGCTCGGCATTGGCGACCCGTGGTGGTGCCGTTAGCCAGGCGGTGGGAACCCATCATGAGTGCGGCACCCCTAACCTACCAACTGATGGTGCTAAGGCGGGAGCTACAGGAGTTCCCTGCAGCGATGGTAAACTGGAGGCCCTACTCAGACATGGTCGATGCCGACCAGCCGTGGGTTCTAGCAAGTCGTGCCCGGTTCGGACGGAACTGTGGATGCACTGCCTGAATGAAATCGAGCCGCTTCGGCTACGATTAGTTATGAGGACTTTAGGACTGGCTCAAGAATGGGTGGATTCAGCTGCGCCACCTCGTGTCGGGAGAAAGACGCGGGGACCGGCGACCTGCATTGACTGGCGCGTGCGATTCCCCGAACAGTATGAGGACTGGCAACGGGGTGGCACGATTGTAGAATCACAGGCGCGGGATAGCGAGGACTACTTGCGTCTATATAGGACAAAGTACGTAGAACGGTTCCAACCCCGGGGACTTGTGGAGGTAGGTTTCCCCTTTTCTCTTCTCTTCTTTCTCCTTTTCTTGGTTTTCTGGTGAAAATGCTGACTTGTAAGGCTGCAGGATGTCCGGGATACCATGATAGCGAATTTACGAACTCGCTTGGCAGAGATGGAACAACAGTTGGGCGATGCCCGCGGAGCTACGAGCGCCTTGGTAGGTGTACAGTACGTTCCTAATTAAAACCCCAGATTCCAGATGTTGGCTGCTAATTCACGCGGTCGTAGCATGCCCAGATTGGCGCGGCTTCCCCAGCGATGGGAGTAGGTGGTGCCTCTTCCAACTTGTGGATTCTCACCTCAGAACTTGACTCGCTTCATGAGCAACTTGCTCACGCCGCGCAGCGTGCTGCGGAGGCAGAAGGGATGCTCTCTATACAGGTAAGAGTCTCAGTGTTGAGTTCTCCTTGTTTATGCCTTATCGTGTATCTGAGATGGTACACTTGACAGGAAAAGGAGATGGAAGAAGCGCTTGGCCAAGCCACGCAGAAGGAGGCTAGGATAGCAGAACTGGAGAGGGAACTGCGGCGTCATCCTGATGACGACTCCTCTAGGGATGCGTGTGAATTGAGGATCACTCTCCAGTTGGAGAGGGAAGACCGCGAGAGGGAACGTGCAGAGAAAGAAAGAGACGCAGAGAGAGAAAGAGCCAAGAGATTGACTGAAAGGGAGGAACGAAGGGCCATGGAGGCCCAACTATTCGAACTCCGAATCAGTCTTGGTCTTGCTGAACAGTGGCTGAGAGATGGTGAGGAGCGCTACCGAAGAGCACGAGAGCGTGGCTTTCGTGTTGGTAGCTTCTCTGCTGCTTCCGTAGATCAACGCCGGGATGTGGGAATAGGAAGAGGAGTACAGAGCGGTAGGAGTACCGCTTTTCGTAGTTGGGTAGCACCTTTGAGAGTGTTTTGCCCGGAGAGTAGTGGGACGAGTAATGCAGAGAGAGAGGGCGGAACTTGATGTAATTTTTTTGGTTTTTGGAATAAAATACAAGGTTCGGTTTGTTTGTTTTTCACCTTTGCTTCTGTTGCTGAATCCCTGCACATATACTGAAACAAACAAATCAGAATTTCTGTTCTGACTTGGCCCCTTGCTCAATAAGCAAATGGTCACTGTGACTGTCCTTGACGACTGGTCAAGGGGCCAAGCCTTTATTTTAACGAAGGCGAGGGAAAGAAGTGGTGATGATAAATGCGACAAGCAAGCACACGAATGCAGGCGGTATTAAAAGTGACATGCTGCATGCAAATGCAATCGTGCAAAATTGATTTGTTTTCTTTTTTTTATATTTGGATTTTTTTTATTTTATAAAAAAGATTTTTTTACTTGGAAATATGTACATTTTCTCTTTTCCATTTTTTGTTGTTTTATCATCTCAATTTTTTTATTGCTAACGCCCGGCAAGCACCCAAATGGCACCTAACCTTTGTGAGAACAGGGGTTTCTTACTAACCTCCCAGGTATCCTAAGTGCACATCTAGGTTGATTTGGGCCTCTAGACCCCTCGAATGATGATCCCGCCGGCTAAGACTTACCCTGATGACAATACCGTCATGCCATGCTTAGGCTCCCAGTCGCTTCCGACCACAGGGATTCACCCAAAAGGTGTTCGAGGTAAATGATTTGCCCGACCCGGGTCAGTTTCCTCACAACTCTAGATGGTATATGATGGAACACCCTGGAACCCTAACGACCAACCGCGCGACGCTGACCCGGAATCAGACGCCGTCGCACCCATTGGTGACGCGCTTGCATTGGCCTAAGCCCGAGGTTAAACAAGAAGACATCAAGGTGGTAAACAGGGGTCTTGACCAGCCAGAAACACAGAGACTCCTTCGCAGCGATAGCTTTTGCTTTTCAAAGTAGGCAACCATATGTGTATATTAAAATAAGGTCGCAGACCTTGGGCAGTTTTCACCTTTCAGAAATTCCATCGAACCTTCATCTTTAGAGGAAGAAGGAAGAGCGTGGGGGATAAACCTCTTGAGAGGATCAGCAAAACCGTTAACCCGGCGAGCGAATAAGGGCCCATTAACTCTTTCCTTTCGGACAACTTCGGACCAAATCTTGAGCATTTACATTCCACGGCCCCCCTTTGTGGATTCAGACTTTTGCTTTGAGGGGTTCCGTTTATCGCAACAGGCACGGTCACGACCAGGCTTTTCTCTTGATTTTGATTTTGTATTTCTTTTTGTGAGGGAGATATAGTCGTTTGACGTTTGTGGGCTCCCTTTTCGTATGCCTGCGGGGACACTGCCCTCTTCTCGTGCTCTGATCGATGCTCGAGGAAATGGATCCTACTCTTGCCCTTGGGGTTTGAGTTTCAGTTTCTCATGCTCAGCGTTTTAAGGGCGCCGACTGTCTCATTTGGTCGAAGAGAAAAGAATAAAGATTACAGCTTCCAGAGATCTTCTGGGTGGAGCCCCACCGTAGGTGATGTTACCGACTTTTTTTTGAATAAAATACATAAGTGAGCACATGTTAGCTTCCTTCGAGCGAGCATAGGCCGACGTGGCCGAACAGGGATTTCCACGGTTCTGGTAAACCAAGACCCGGTGCCTACCAACCCTTAATGGGCCTGTAGACACGCCATTCCTGACGTCTCCTGAGAAAATCTCATATTACTATACAACACCCCGCGACGGCTTACGCGTTTCGAATCACTTGAGTACTTCCTTTTCTTGAGTCTTCTTCCGCCCTTTTCGACATCCGGAATCGTCTCGTCACGGCATTCGGACGGCATCAACACCAGTCGAACGCATCAGGAGGTTCCGGAACCAAGAAGGATATCTGCCGGGCGGCCGTCGACGCCCGATCTAAGGACCCGGGTGGGTCTTAATGGGGGCGTCCAGGCCCCTGGACGCCCCCATGATTTTAATTTGTTTTATTCTTTTCTCAGGGCCCAAAACCAAATATAAAAATATAAAAAATATATATATTTATGGAGGCGTCCAGGACCCTGGACGCCTCCATAAAAACAAAAATAAAAAAATAAGTGTAAAATGCCAGTTGGCATACAAAAACAAAAAATAAATAAAAATATATATATATTTATGGAGGCGTCCAGGACCCTGGACGCCTAAAAATAAAAATGCCAGCCTTGGCATAAAAGACAAAAGAAAAATAAAAAAATAATATAATTTTGGAGGCGTCCAAGCCCCTGGACGCCCCCATAAAAACCCTCACGGGCGTCGATCACCGAACGACGGTTTGTCGTGTGCGAAAAAATCCAAAATATAGAGACGTCCGGTCAGCTGGACGCGCCCATTTCTGAATCACGAGGCGCCGCTCACAAAACCACGCGTTGTGCCAAACCGCGTGCGATCGGCGTCGGCTTTCGGTGGACCTGCTTGAGGCGTCCGGGACCATGGACGCCTCCACAAAAGTATTCCAAAAAAATATATAAAAATAGAATAAAATATTATTTCGGCCCTGATGGAGGTGTCCAGGGTCCTGGATGCCTCCACCCTCCTGAGCTCTATAAATAGAGGCCCACCCCCTCAGTTCTGGGAGAGCTTCTAAGTGATCCGATAGGTTGCCGGAGCCCAGAGGCTACGGAGTCATTTTCTAACCCGTGGGTTCTTTTGTAGGTGGAGGTTCTGCCGGCTTCTCGGGTGCTCACGCTCGCGAGAGGAAGGTCGTCTTCATCCACCGCGCTTCCACGTCGTCCCCACGCTGCCGGAGCTCCGCCGGATTTCACCCTCGGCTCATCCAATAAGCCTTTTCTTCCCCTTTTTCTCCATAGTTCTTTACATTCATCATATTGCATCCTCTATCCCCCTTCACAAGGGCGCCTCTTCTCTTATACTTCTTGCATCCATCATCTCATTTTCCTCCTACTCGAGTCCGAGAGGGGTTTAAAAGATAACACCAACCAGGTGTGTGTCTTGCCATCATTTCGTTATTTTTATCGCAAGGATTTGAATACTACACCTCCATCTTTCTAATCCACTTGTCATTTATTTGTCGTTGTTTTGCAAGGGTACCCGAGGAAAGCCCTCTCCGTCGGCCGGCCGGAAGGAGAGGAAGAAGCAACCCGCCATCTCCCGCTCTTGAGGTAGGCGCGATCACTTTCTTATTTTGGGGTCTTTCAGCCCCTGGCGATCACATCTTTTCATCGAGGCCGCGACGAGTCACTTCCCCAATGGCCGTTTAAAGTTCTGTTCTCATATTCTCTTTATATCCTGTTGTATTTTGCTCATATCATCGAGGCCGCGGCGAGTCACTTCCCCAATGGCCGTTTAAATTTTCGTTCTTATATTCTCTCTATATTCTGTTATATTCTGCTCATATCATCGAGGCCGCGGCGAGTCACTTCCCCAATGGCCGTTTAAATTTCCGTTCTTATATTCTCTCTGTATTCTGTTATATTATGCTCATATTCTCGAGGCCGCGGCGAGTCACTTCCCCAATGGCCGTTTAAATTTCCGTTCTTATATTCTCTCTGTATTCTGTTATATTCTGCTCATATTCTCGAGGCCGCGGCGAGTCACTTCCCCAATGGCCATTTCAATTCTTGTTATTTAATTTCTGCACCATTCCCGTCCCCCCGAGGTCGCGGCGAGTCACTTCCCGCTATGGCCATTTGAACCCCATATCTTGCTATATTATACTTGTCCCGCTCGCCCAGCCGGAGCAATCTCCCGTGGTGGCCCCTTCTCTCTTCTCTATCATCTCTGTGTTGCAGCAAAACAAGCAAACAAACAAAAAAGAAGGAGCCCGGACGCTCTCCGCTTCCTCTTCCCCGCTCTTCCCCGAACCGCGTGACGTCGCTCACAGATTGGTGATTACGATGGGACAGCTACTGCTTCCTTTCGGCTACCCTTGTAAGTTCGGCACCATCCGTGCCTCTCCACCTTCGCGCCCGCGCGTGCCCCCGTTGTGCTCACGGCAGCACCGTCAGTTTTGATTGGTTCTTTGTTTATTATATGTCTGTTATTTCTGTTGTTTTCCCACTCCATATATCTGTCAGCATTCCATTGCATACATCCATTCCTCTTTTCTATCCTTTTTTTATTTTTTGAGGATCACCCTTTCCCGGTGAAGGAAGGACTCTCCGTTTGGGAATTCCTCTCAACGGACTAGAATCTCCTACACTGGGACCTCCGTAAGTCCCCGACATCGAAGAATCTCCTCTTCGTTCACTGGGCTGGTTGTACCATTGAAGTTCCCCGGAGTTAGTCATTTCATTCGTGGTGAGACGAGAGACCCTAGCTGACACGGCGGTGAAACAAAAATAAACTAGGGTCCCCATTTTGTGTGAACTTCGGATCTCGTTAAAAACACAAAAAAAATTATCAAAATCAAAACACAAAAAAGGGCGTAAAGGCATCCACTTGTTTGATAATCTCTGCTACCTACTTGCTAGTGTATGTTTTTGCGTTCTGGGAAAACTGTGAGCATGTCTCACGAGTCTTTTGAGGAGAACCACCCTAGCCGTGGTTTGACAGCCGACCCGCGAGTCTATGCTATGGACTCGGGTCCTTCTCATGACCCCTCGCATGAGGTGCAGGTTATTGCCGGGGACATGTCCCCGCCACAGGATATCACTTCCTTACTGGGCGTCCTCGCCAACACGGAGCTTACCTCTGAACAGCTCCGGGCCTTCCAGGCCATTCTAAAGGGGAAATCTGTTTCCCCCACGCCCCAGGAATCAACTCCGGCCATCGCACCTCTCCAAGAGTCCGTGCAGGCCATTCCATCTCCCTCATTGGCGCAAGCCATCCAGTCTCCCTCGCTTCAAGGTCAAGCGAGCCAACAACCACCCTCATTCCAGTTCCCGTCACAATCTCAAACTCCCGTTGTTCCCCACACACCGCTTCAGCCAGGGCCAACTGTCGGTGGTCCGACAGCTCCCTCTCATTCGGGGTTTCCCCCTCAAGTCTCTGGGAGACAGTTTCTCCCCCAGTGGCAAGTGCCACCTTCACCCCCAGAGGAGCTCGCCCAATCGCTCCTCAATAGGTTCACTCGCATGGACGAGCAGTTTCAAAATCTGAGAAGAATGGTGGACGTGAAAGCCACCTCGGAGGTTGCTTTGCCAATCCTTCCCGTCATTCATCTTCCTCCCTCCGAAATGCCCACATACCGCAGGTACAATGGTACCGGCAACCCCTTCATTCACCTCAAGGACTTCATGTATGAGTCCTCCTATTGGCAAAACGATCAGAGGTCCCTGGCATACCTCTTTCGGAGATCATTGGATGGTCCCGCGCTTGAGTGGTTCTATTCTCTGGAGCCCCGCGAGGCTGAGAATTTTGAAATAGTGCACAGAAGGTTCTTGCAGAAATATAGGGATAGGGTCGGTCCCTCACTCTCCATTACCGACCTAGTGGCCGAAAAGATGAAACCCGACGAGGATTTTGTCCGCTATGCTGATAGATGGAGGTCTCTGGCGGAAAGAATAAGGGATACCCTCTCTGAGCCCGAACAAGTGAAGATGATTGTGTCTAATGCAACCCCACAGTTCAGACACGTCCTGGCCATGAATAAACTTACTACAATGGAGGAACTCTATGAAAGGGCCCGATACATCCAAACCCAGCTAAAAGACTCCCCCATCATGAACATGTTTGAGTCACCGAAGCCCAAAGTGGTCAGAAAGACAGGCGCTGGTGTCCCGGGCGGAGCCACAGAAGGGGTCGTGACAAATGAGCAAGTCAGTGCGGTCAACAATGCCAACTATGCAGTCAACCCAAGGCCTCCACAAATGCCCCGACTTCCCCTTCAACCAGGTCCTTTCCCTCTTCGTCCTCCACCCCAAAATAATCCACCCCAGGATAATATGCCTCCATTACGCCAACCCCAGCAACAACAACCACAACCTCAGCAACAACAACCACCGCTTCAGTACAACCAAGTTCCACCCCCGGGAACTATGGTCCCCAACAGCAACAAAGGAGGCCGCTCGGTCCCAAGAGAGCCTACTATCCACCATTGCCGGAAACCTTAGCAGACATTTTTAATGCCCTCATGGCATCAAACCAACTCGCCCTACCCAGAGAAAGGCCCGCGTGGCCCCCCAATGTTGATACCTCCAAATACTGCGTCTACCACAGGCAGCCGGGACACACAGTGGATTACTGCTTCCATTTCAAAGATTACATCCATGATATGAATGATGAACATCAAATAGATTGGGATGAGATGAGACGGTACGTCGCGGCTCTCAAGGCTAGGAGACCTCCTCATAGGCCACAGCAGCAGTTACAACAGCAACAGCAACAGCAACCACAACAACAACAACAGCCTCAGCAGGCCCCACAACAACAGCCCGACATGGGCATAATCCAGAATCCATTACCGGAGCACCAACAGCCCAATCATCAGGTTAACCCCATCTCCTCCTTCCCGGAAGTCGGGAGAGAGCAGGTGTGGCACCAGGAAAGTACCTCCATTCTTTCTACCTCCAACCCTATCGTCATGCAACCCCCTCACCTTGCCCGGGTAGCACCTCTCTCTCATCAACCCGCGTCAGTATCACCATCACCATTTCCACTACCATTACGCCCTCTCATCCGCACCCCGACCTCCTATCAACCGACACTCTCCACTACGCCTTCACACCCTCTCATCTTCTCTCACTCCCCCACTTTACCATCCACCTCTACCACATTTACCCCTACGCCTTCTAAACCCCTTATCATCCGTCAACCATACATAACCCCGTCTTTCTCCACCACATCACCACTAATGCCTTCAAAACCACTCATCACCCACCATCCACCTCAAAACCATTACCCGTTTCAAACCTTACCCACTCCTACTCGTCTCCACCTCCACCTTCCAGACCCCTTATCCTTCATAATCCGCACGATATCCCCTCTACCTCCACCATGCCGCCACCTAACAAACCCCTCATCAGAATCCCTGCTCCCAGTCATCACCCCTGCTTCATCAACCATTCCTCCACTACTACCCCTCAAACCCCTGTTAAAACCCACTGCTACCCCCACAGAGGTACAAAAGCCGCAGGCAATGGTGCTCCGGAGTGGAAGGATTTTCCACAGGGTTTTCCCCCACAACAGTCAGAATCCGAGCAATCTCAGCCAGAGAAGGATGATGCAGAACAACCAGAAAGAGCTATCCCTGGAACACAGTATGATCTATTGAAACACTTGGACAAGACACCTGCTCGGATCTCCATCCTGGAGCTACTTCAAAGATCCACATCCCACCAGGCGGCCTTGATGGAATATCTTCAAAAGGTCATGGTTAATGAAGACCTCCCCGTGGAGAAGATTTCGACCGTCCTGACCCCAACAGACACACAACCAGCCATCATGTTTCACAACTACGAGCTCGCTCCCAAGGAAGCTCGGAAATATGCATTGTGCATTTCAATAAAAATTAATGGGGTATCCATAAACCCGTGTCTTGTGGACACGGGTGCATCCATAAATGTGATCTCCATGAGCACTCTTCAGTTGTGTGGGGTCAACGAGGAACAAATAAGACCTTCCTCGATCACGGTCACGGCTTATGACAATAGCAAAAGGCCGCCGCAGGGGATGATTATTCTGAAGGCAGAACTAGGCCCCATGTCAATTCCCACGGAATTCCATGTCCTCGACATGGACCCCACATTCAAGGCTATACTGGGTCGCCCTTACATCGAAGCCATGGACGCTGTGCCTTCCACCAACCATCAGTGCATGAAGTTTCCTTACAATGGGAGAATTATTAAAGTGGTCAGTACACCTGTCCTTCACACAGTGGATGCTATCAACACCTCTCTGCCTTCTGTTTGGCCGTCTCATCGGCCCATATTGTCACTGCTGGACGTACGTGATCCATCTCATGTTCCACTAGCACCAAAGGAGCCGGTCAGGGCAACCACAACATCATGTCTCCCTTTTCACTCCAAAGGTTGGGAGATTATGAGGAACATCGGCTATCAACAAGGAAAAGGTCTGGGCGCACAGTTACAGGGTATGCTCAAACCGCCAAAGGAAATTAGGCCGAACCGCAGGTTTGGCCTAGGCTTCAAAGGACCGTTCAAGGCAGATTGGAAGCCCCTCACGTGGACTCTATCAAACCACTTCAACAGAGGGCCCGTTGTTCAGATGGGAGATCACCCACGAGAAGCATATGGGGATCACATGCTGTATATTTGGCTGAAAAATGTCCGAGGATCACCAAAAGAGGCAAGATCAAAGATCCGGAATGCGAGTGGGACAAATGGTTCGACATACGGGACATTTCCGTTGCACTGGAAAGGATGTTCTCGTCTCCGCAGCTTGAAGGACCACCATTGATCTCCGAAATACCAGAGAATATTACCACTCTTGCCAAGGTTCCAAACTATCCTCGTCCTCGCCAGAAGGACCCTGTCATCGACGGATCTTCATCCGTCCTCAACATTGCCGTCGACGGCTCATTAGCCGCCATCTTCTCCATCCACTCGTCTCAGCCTTTGCTGATATCTTCTTCCTGGGCCAGACAATTGTCTGATGATCTTCCCAGGTCCCCTTCTTTGCTTACATACCTACGCGGGCTTTTCAACCCGCGTCAGGTCTTCAACCATGATCTGCTCTATGAGCCTCACAATCCTCTAGCCATAACCCCTTTTCTCTCTCCTCCAATCTCTTTTCACTGCTTTGTCATTAAAAATGAAAACGAAAAAAAAACGTCAATTTTCAAACTCCCCAACAACACATCTTCGTTGAGGAAACCTCCTACATCTCCCACGGGTGCGTACCGCCTTGCGGACCACCCGTCCAAGGTCCGATGAGCGACCTTTTCTACCCCTCCTCTGAGGGGTCTTCTCCTGTACATTCTACACCATCCTCTTCGTCTTCCTCTTCTTCTGTAAATATTGTCAGTCAATCTAGGAATGATAGGCCAAGGGTAGTACCTAGGAAGAAATCCAAGGGTAGGCAGATCCCTCGTCGATTCCTTCTGGATTTGGCCGCCAGGTGTCAGGCCCTTCTTGCCATCCCCCAGTTGTTAGAAAATCCCATCCAGCTACCCGAAATAGAATGCGAGGGCGACTGTGCATCTGATGAAGGGTATGGAGTCTACGAGATCACGGATGAAGAATGCCCCACTGAAGATGAGGGTGAAGAATATGAGGATGCGGCGGGCGCATACGCTAGTGGAATGAGGAGATTCGACGAGCCGTCAACCGCCGTAGAAGAATCCACCAAAGAAGTCAACTTGGGAACTGAGGAAGACCCTAGGATCATCCTCATAAGTGACAACCTACCACCCTCTGAAGAAGAGGCATTAATTGAGGTTCTCAAGGAATATAAGGACACGTTTGCATGGAGCTACGAGGATATGCCGGGTCTGGATTCAACCTTGGTCGAACACCGTTTAACCCTAAAACCAGGGTCCATCTCGGTAAAACAAAGGTTAAGGCGTTTCCACCCTCAGATGGCTTTGAAAATGAAAGAAGAGGTCGATAAGCTCCACAAAGCCAGGTTCATTAGAGTCGTCCTTTATCCTCAATGGGTGGCGAACATTGTCCCGGTCATGAAAAAAGATGGGAAAGTCAGGATTTGCATCGACTTCCGGGACCTTAACCGCGCGTGTCCAAAGGATGATTTTCCCTTACCTCACATTGATGTGCTGATTGATAACACGGCAGGCTACGAAACCCTCTCTTTCATGGATGGATTTTCAGGATACAATCAAATTCGTTTGGCAGAAGAGGATCAGGAAAAGACGTCATTCACTACCCCTTGGGGAACATATTGTTACGTGGTCATGCCGTTCGGGTTAAAGAATGCTGGAGCTACTTACCAAAGAGCGATGATGGCCATATTTCATGACATGATGCACATATATCTGAAGTGTATGTGGATGACTTATTGGTGAAATCAAGGACCAGGATGGAACATCCAGAAGTTTTGGCTAAGGTCTTGCAAAGGTCAAGAGAATTCCAATTGAAAATGAACCCGAAAAAGTGTGTGTTTGGTGTGTCGTCGGGTAAATTGCTGGGGTTCATTGTGAGCAAAAGAGGGATCGAGATAGATCCCGACAAAGCCAAGGCTATCAAGGATATGCCGCCTCCCAAGAATTTGAGGGAAGTCCGAGGTTTAATCGGGAGGTTGCAGTTTATTCGTCGGTTTGTGTCTCAACATTCACAAAGGTGTAGACCTCTCTACGAGTTGACCAAGCCAGGAGTAGAATTCCACTGGAATTCTAAATGTCAGAAAGCTTTTGAAGGGTTGAAGGAATATCTGGCTAGTCCACCCGTTCTCATTCCACCCAAACCAGAAAAACCTCTGATCCTTTACGTCTCAGTCTTGGATGACTCCGTGGGAGCCGTCCTCGCACAAGCTGATGAAGAAGGCAAGGAACGGGCAACCTATTACTTGTCCAAACTTCTCAATCCCTGTGAGCAGAAGTACACCGGCATGGAGAAAACCTGTGCTGCCCTCGTTTGGGTAGTGCAGAAATTGAAGCACTACTTCTTGGCTCACGAGGTCCACTTGATTGCTCGAATGAATCCTATCAAATTCCTTCTGGAGAAAGCCGTCCTTACGGATAGGCTAGCACGCTGGCAAAGTTTTCTCTCTCAGTTCGACATCACCTACATCCAGCAAAAGGCGATTAAAGGCTATGCCATAGCCGAGCATCTCGCTCACCATCCTCTTCCCAAGTTCGATCCCGTCCAATCAGAGTTTCCAGATGAGGAACTAATGTCCATCAACCAATCAGATGAGCCAATGTGGACACTATATTTTGATGGAGCTCTGAATTCTCAAGGGAGAGGAATCGGCATCGCCCTCCTGTCGCCTGAAGGCCTCACATTCCCATTGGCATACCAGCTCAAATTTCAGTCACCAACAATATAGCCGAATATGAAGCTCTTCTAGCTGGCCTAGAACTCGCCCATTCTTTTCGTATCACTGAGTTGCGAGTCGTAGGTGATAGTCAACTCATCCTTCGCCAGGTGCTCACTAAGTATCGCACTCGCGATCCCAAACTCAAGCCATACCAAGAACTCACTGCTGCCTTTGCCAAACTGTTCGCCAAACTGATCTTTGTTCATGTCCCTCGTCATCAGAATATTCTCGCCGATGCCCTCGCCTCGTTGGCATCATCCATAAGGTTCCCTCTAGGAAGATGGTTTAAGTCCATTTCCATCTACAAACTTCACGCCCCTGCAATCGATGATGCTTCCTACGTAAATATCAAAGACAGGATAGCAAGGAAGATCCTGCAGGAAGATATCCTTGAAAAGAGGGAAATCATGTTGGCAGAGGCCGAAGAAGAACTGGCTGATGAAGAGAAACCATGGTTCTATGAAATTGTCAAATACTGCCAAGATCAGTCTTATCCTGAAGGGGCCACCGCAGAGGACAAGAAAGCCATAAGAAGGGTGGCTCAGAAATATACATTGGTTGGAGGTCTACTCTATAGGAGGAGCCTTACTGGTATTCTGTTAAGATGTCTTGGTGACGATGAGGTTTGGAAATGTGTAGAGAGACGCACTCGGGTGTGTGCGGTGGCCACGTGAATAGTCAGATGCTCGCCAAGAAGATCATTCGGCAAGGCTTTTATTGGCCCACTATGGAAGAAGATTGTGCTGTCTATGTCCGTAGGTGTGTCAAGTGTCAACTTCACGCCGATAAAATCCATTCACCATCTTCCTCACTTCATCCAATATCCTCCCCGTGGCCTTTCTCCATGTGGGCATTCGACATCATTGGTCCCCTAGGTGATCCCAATTCCCTCACCAAGCAGAAATCTTTCATCCTTACTGCGACGGAATACTTCACCAAATGGGCCGAAGCGAAGCTTACGCGGAAATCAAGGCGTCAACAGTCTGCAAGTTCATCATGAAGAACATCCTCGCCAGATTCGGCGTCCCAAGCACGATCGTCACCGACAATGGGCCACAATTCATTTCTCAGGACCTACAGGACCTCTGCAAAAGGTACGCAATTGCATTGCATCATTCATCGCCTTATTACCCACAAGGTAACGGCCAAGCGGAGGCCACCAATAAAACATTGCTCAAAATCATCAAAAAAACCTGCGAGTCTAGTAAGTTTTCAGACTGGCCAGAAAAGCTTATCGAAGCTCTATGGGCCTATCGCACTTCAATCCGTACCCCCACCGGGCAGACTCCATTTGCCCTTACTTATGGTATGGAAGCGGTAGTCCCGTACGAGACTCTGATCCCTTCTCTCAGGGTACAATTGGACGAGGAATTTCCCCTCGACGATCGTCGTAATTCACTCCTCGCCCAGTTGGAACTCTTGGATGAGAAACGGCTGGCCGCTGCCGAACACGCGCGTGTGTATCAAAATAGACTCGCTCGCTTTTACCAAAAGAAAGTCATTGAGAGAAAATTCAAAGTCGGTGAGATGGTCGTAAAAAGAATTTTTGTCAAACCTGGAGGGCCGCGTTCTAAGCTCCAACCCAATTGGGAAGGACCATTTGTAATTCAAGCCGTGTACCCTGGCAATGCCTACAAGCTAGTCAACGCCGAAGGGACCGAGTTATCCCACTCTTGGAATGGGCTTTATCTTAAGAAATACTACCCTTAGCACAAACAAACAAAAAAATGATGAAAAGATAAAAAACATCAAAAACAAAGAAATATTGAAAACCACTAAAAATATGGAAAATTCAAAATGCCGATGCCCGGCAGTCACCATGTAGTTAAGTCCCTGCATCTAACCTTCATGTTAGGATAGGGCCCATTAAGGCTTGGTAGGCACCGGGTCTTGGTTTGCCAGAACCGTGGAGATCCCTGTCCGGCCACGTCGGCCTATGCTCGCTCGAAGGAAGCTAACATGTGCTCACTTATGTATTTTATTCAAAAAAGTCGGTAGCATCACCTACGGTGGGGCTCACCCAGAAGATCTCCGGAAGCTGTAATCTTTATTCTTTTCTCTTCGACCAAATGAGACAGTCGGCGCCCTTAAAACGCTGAGCATGAGAAACCGAAACTCAAACCCCAAAGGCAAGAGTAGGATCCATTTCCTCGAGCATCGATCAGAGCACGAGAAGAGGGCAGTGTCCCCGCAGGCATACGAAAAGGGAGCCCACAAACGTCAAACGACTATATCTCCCTCACAAAAGAAATACAAAATCAAAATCAAGAGAAAAGCCTGGTCGTGACCGTGCCTGTTGCGATAAACGGAACCCCTCAAAGCAAAAGTCTGAATCCACAAAGGGGGCCGTGGAATGTAAATGCTCGAGATTTGGTCCGAAGTTGTCCGAAAGGAAAGAGTTAATGGGCCCTTATTCGCTCGCCGGGTTAACGGCTTTGCCGGTCCTCTCAGGAGGTTTATCCCCTACACTCTTCCTTCTCCCTCTAAAGATGAAGGTTCGATGGAGTTTCTGAAAGGTGAAAACTGCCCAGGGTCTGCGACCTTATTTTAATATACACATTTGGTTGCCTACTTTGAAAAGCAAAAGCTATCGCTGCGAAGGAGTCTCCGTGTTTCTGGCTGGTCAAGACCCCTGTTTACCACCTTGATGTCTTCTTGTTTAACCTCGGGCTTAGGCCAATGCAAGCGCGTCACCTATGGGTGCGACGGCGTCTGATTCCGGGTCAGCGTCGCGCGGTTGGTCGTTAGGGTTCCAGGGTGTTCCATCATATACCATCTAGAGTTGTGAGGAAACAGACCCGGGTCGGGCAAATCATTTACCTCAACACCTTTTGGGTGAATCCCTGTGGTCGGAAGCAACTGGGAGCCTAAGCATGGCATGACGGTATTGTCATCAGGGTAAGTCTTAGCCGGCGGGATCATCATTCGAGGGGTCTAGAGGCCCAAATCAACCTAGATGTGCACTTAGGATACCTGGGAGGTTAGTAAGAAACCCCTGTCTCACGTAGGTTAGGTGCCATTTGGGTGCTTGCCGGGCGTTAGCAAAAAAAAAAAAAATTTGAAATGATAAAAGCGCAAAAAAAAATGGAAAAGAGAAATGTACATATTTGCAAACAAAAAAAATCTTTTTATGATAAAACAAAAAAATATCAAATATAAAAAAGAAAACAAATCAATTTTGCATGATTGCATTTGCGTGCAGCATCTCACTTTTAATACCGCTTGCATTCGTGTGCTTGCCTGTCGCATTTATCATCACCGCATCTTTCCCTTGCCTTCGTTAAATAAAGGCTTGGCCCCTTGACCAGTTATCAAGGACAGTCACAGTGACCATTTGCTTATTGAGCAAGGGGCCAAGTCAGAACAGAAATTCTGATTTGTTTGTTTCAGTGATATGTGCAGGGATTCAGGCAACTGAAGCAAAGGTGAAAAACAAACAAACCAAACCTTGTATTTTATTCCAAAAACCAAAAAATTACATCAAGTTCCGCCCTCTCTCTCTGCATTACTCGTCCCACTACTCTCCGGACAAAACACTCTCAAAGGTGCTACCCAACTACGAAAAGCGGTACTCCTACCGCTCTGTACTCCTCTTCCTATTCCCGCATCCCGGCGTTGATCTACGGAAGCAGCAGAGAAGCTACCAACACGAAAGCCACGCTCTCGTGCTCTTCGGTAGCGCTCCTCACCATCTCTCAGCCACTGTTCAGCAAGACCAAGGCTGATTCGGAGTTCGAATAGTTGGGCCTCCATGGCCCTTCGTTCCTCCCTTTCAGTCAATCTGTTGGCTCTTTCTCTCTCTGCGTCTCTTTCTTTCTCTGCACGTTCTCTCTCGCGGTCTTCCCTCTCCAACTGGAGAGTGATCCTCAGTTCCACAGCATCCCTAGAGGAGTCGTCATCAGGATGACGCCGCAGTTCCCTCTCCAGTTCTGCTATCCTAGCCTCCTTCTGCGCAGCTTGGCAAGCGCTTCTTCCGTCTCCTTTTCCTGCCAAGTGTACCATCTCAGATACACGATAAGGCATAAACAAGAGAACTCAACGCTGAAACTTTTACCTGTATACGGAGCATCCCTTCTGCCTCCGCAGCACGCTGCGTGGCGTGAGCAAGTTGCTCATGA
Organism: Amorphophallus konjac; assembly: GCA_022559845.1. NCBI lineage: Eukaryota > Viridiplantae > Streptophyta > Magnoliopsida > Alismatales > Araceae > Amorphophallus > Amorphophallus konjac. The sequence goes on from CM040127.1 coordinate 258,938,652, forward strand.
AGCGAGTCAAGTTCTGAGGTGGGAATCCACAAGCTGGAAGAGGCACCACCTACTCCCATCGCTGGGGAGGCCGCGCCAATCTGGGCATGCTACGACCATGTGAATTAGCAGCCAACATCTGGAATCTGGGGATTTAATTAGGAACGTACTGTACACCTACCAGAGCGCTCGTAGCTCCGCGGGCATCGCCCAACTGTTGTTCCATCTCTGCCAAGCGAGTTCGTAAATTCGCTATCATGGCATCCCGGACATCCTGCAGCCTTACAAGTCAGCATTTTCACCAGAAAAACCAAGAAAAGGAGAAAGAAGAGAAGAGAAAAAGGGGAAACCTACCTCCACAAGTCCCCGGGGTTGGAACCGTTCTGCGTACTTTGTCCTATATAGACGCAAGTAGTCCTCGCTATCCCGCGCCTGTGATTCTACAATCGTGCCACCCCGTTGCCAGTCTTCGTACTGTTCGGGAATCGCACGCGCCAGTCAATGCAGGTCACCGGTCCCCGCGTCTTTCTCCCGACACGAGGTGGCGCAGCTGAATCCACCCATTCTTGAGCCAGTCCTAAAGTCCTCATAACTAATCGTAGCCGAAGCGGCTCGATTTCATTCAGGCAGTGCATCCATAGTTCCCGTCCGAACCGGGCACGACTTGCTAGAACCCACGGCTGGTCGGCATCGACCATGTCTGAGTAGGGTCTCCAGTTTACCATCGCTGCAGGGAACTCCTGTAGCTCCCGCCTTAGCACCATCAGTTGGTAGGTTAGGGGTGCCGCACTCATGATGGGTTCCCACCGCCTGGCTAGCGGCACCATCACGGGTCGCCAATGCCGAGCTCTCCCCATAGGGAGGTAATAATAGCTCCATAGCTGCTCGGCGCAGGTCATCAGCACCTTGCGAAAACACAAAAAAATACAAAACAAGCAAAACCAAAAAATACCTGGATGAATGGTGTGAAACCACTCACAGTCATCTCACGATCCGTTTCTTGGAATAGGCCTGCAAACAAGTGTGCCAGCATGGCGGCTCCCCAGGCATAATACCCTACTCTTTCAAGGTCTGACAGCAGCTCCAGGAAGCAACATTGGATACCGTCCCCTTTCGAGCTCAGTACCAATCTCCCCAAAAGGAAGAGGAGAAATCTCCTCAAATCTATGTTGCATCTTTCCCAGTCGCCGAAATCTGTGCAGTACACGGCACGGCATCCTATTTCCATCCTTTCCATGAACTCTTCTGAGGATTCGTCATCCCGCCGACGAGTGTCGGTGAGCCCTAATGCATCCATGAGGGACGCCCTAGCTACCGACCTGTTTTTCCGACCATCTAGGTCCAAACCCAGTAACTTCTGGGCACCTTCTCTGTAGTCCGCGTAAGTGACTCCGGTCACTGCCTCGCCCTCTACCTTCAGGCTTGTGATCGGACCACATCTCCAAGCTGGGCACCATGTGCCCCCAGGGCATCAGGAATGCCCGGCTCACTGGGTCCCATCTCTCACACAAGGCTTGGATCAGGACTAGGTCAAGCTGGATCGGCTCGATCCGAAGGAAGGTACCAAATCCCATCACGTCTAGCCTCGCCTTCTGAAAATCTGGGAGGCCCCTGTACGCTGCTACTACCAACTCCCATAAGATTTGTGATTTCATCACAACCTACACATACAAGGAATGGGGGTGAGGTTTGGTCAGAAGAAAGGAAGAAAAAATGAGAAAAGGGCAAGAAAACTTGGCTTACGAGTTGTGATTGGGCCCTTTCGCTGAAGTGCCCTTCAAGGTCTGAAAGTCTCCTGGAACTACTACCACTGGACCTGCTTCTCTTCGAGGAATGGGAAGATTCGCCCTCCATCCAACTCTCAGAATTTTGAACTCCTCCTCTCCCGTGAGAACTTGTGCTCCTCGAGTTAGTCCTCGATATACCTGGGAAGATAAAAGGGACAAGAATTTATAGAAATGGAAGGAGTGCGGGCCAAGATTGCCTCCATCACCTATCGATGATAGCCCTCGCAATGAGACACCGGCCAAACGGCCCCATGTGTCGCTTCACCGCTCGCACAGGGTGATTGACTGGACGAAGAATAGGACGAATAGCCCCTATGTTGTCTAGGGATACCCTATCATGTTTTGGAGGACGCCCGCAAAATTTGGCACAACATCCGGGAAAAGGAACTAGGGCCGTCAGTATTGACTTCGTCGGCAGATTCCGTGAAATTGGTCTCA